>CM067336.1:104315000-105515000 GCA_034376525.1 Nicotiana benthamiana
GGTTGAATGTCAATTCAGGCTATGCGCCTTCACATAACGGTTCAACTACGGTTGAACTGGGACTCAGGCCATGTGCTTTTGACTCAGGCTACGCGCATTCAAATATTACAAAAGTACGACTACGATCGAATGACAGCCCAGGCTACGTGCCCTCGCCCAAAAGTTCAGATACGGTTGAATTGGGACTCAGGCCATGTGCCTTCGACATAAAATATCACAAAGATTCAACTACGGTTGAATAGCAGCCCAGGCTACGCGCCCTCAAAAAAATTATTATTACAAACATTCAACTAGGAGTTGAACCAGGACTCAGGCAACACGCCTTCGTCACAAAAGCCACAAACTCAACCACGGACGAATCAAAACCAAAGACACACGTCCTCGAGGCTACAAGCCAGGCCGCGATCAGGCGAGGACGAGCGCTCCCAAATGTCTAAGCACGGACGAACCCCTGGTCGGGCTAAGTGCCCCCGCCATTCAAGTAAGTACGACTAACTCACAACTAAAATGTCAGCCTGCGTAAAGTTTGGCCCAAGTAGAACTACAAGGCTGTGTCTTTCGTTACCACGGCCAGTAGTTCAACTAAGCCCGAACTGGGACTAAGGCTATGTGCTGCCACTGCCCAAACGCGGCTATCACCAACTCCCGCCATGCGGAAGAAGGTGACGACTAAAAAGTGCCTATCTACGGCCAAGGCCATCTGTACCAATTGCCTCTTAAGGCAAAGGATCAATCATACAACGATCAAATCCACCTAACCAATCGAGACTATTAACATACTCACCGGAGAAACTCTAAGGCAAGGCCCTTATAAACGGGCACATACAAAAACAAACATAGTGTATTCGACACAAAACAAACAAATAGAAAAGAAGAAAGTATATTTACAACATTTACCCGGGGTTGCCCCCAATTACATTGGCCCAAGGCCAGCAAAGAAAACAAAAAAGAAGGAGAAAATGAAAACTAAACAAACATTACAAATTTTCCCATCTATTCACTCGGCGCCCCCTTTAGCACTGTTAGCGCCCTCGGCGCCATCGGCGCCATCGTCTCCCCCGGGCGTGGACGGGTCAATGCCGCAGTCGAGGCGGGCTTCACGAGCCTTTTGACATGCCTCCTCATAAGTGTCCTCAGACACAACGCCGGCCTCCCACAACCGCCTATACACATCGAGCTAGGCCTCGGCAAACATCCAAAGCTCACGAGTGGGACCACAAGAAGTGGCCTGATCTCTCAGGCGTTGATTCTCAGCCTCCAAAGCCGCTATCCAGTCAGCTGCAGCACGGGCGTCCTGCTCACAAACGGTGATGCGCCCCTCCAACGACCGCTCTAGAAAGTTAGCAGCAACCTTCTCCAATCCATGATCTCTCTCTTGGGCACGATTAGCCGCCTGTAGCGTTTCGACCCTTGCTAGAGCGTCATCCTCCCACTTCCTTGAAGTGGCGACCTCAGTTTCTAGGACAACCACCTGCCTAGTTAAAGCTTCAGTGGCCTCCGCTACCGCAGCTTGATTTCCGCACTCCCTTTCAGCAGTTGCCCTTCTCTCGGCGTCCATCTCCTCGCCCATCTGAAGGAGCTGCCCCTCAAGAACGTTTACCCTCTTAAGGGTCTGCTGCATATGGAACTCCCTTCGTGCCAACTCCTCTACTAGCTCCCGGTTCCGTGGATCGCCCCTTATGCGTTCGCGCAGATCACGACTCCAGTCGCGATAATGGCGGTACTTCGCCAACACACGCACAAACCGCCGAGCAGGCGCTATGTCACCTGATGCTCTCTACCTCCAACAAAAATGACTATAATAAACAAAAGCAACAATTAGTACGGGAAATCGTACTGAGAAAGAAAAACAACCAAAGATTTATATGTACCTTTATACTCTGGGCGGCCACCTTACCCATCAACCCGATGTCCGAGATATTCCTCAAGGACGTGCTCTCCGCATCGGAGCACAGAACCCCGAACAGTGTCACCAGGTTGCCCTCCTCGAGCAGCAGGTTCTTGTCGTTAGGGATCTGCAAATAACAAAAATCCCCTTCGGCCTGCGCCGCTGGTTGGGTAAAGCTTTCCTAAAACGTGCGGAGGTCCTCAGAATCCATATCGGATTCAGAATCATCCCCCTCTCCTGAGGCGCCCCTTTCTTCCAGTGCCCTTGAAGTCGAGGCCTCCGCCGCCTGATACGTCGAAGCACCTGCATTCGCCAAAGTATCTGCGCCCGTCCTCTCCACCAAAACAGTCGCTGAGGAACGGCCTTCACTCTCAGCAACAGGAACAAAAGTTTGAATCGCCGAAGCGATTGTATCACCTTTGGCCTAAGCCAACCGGGGCAACCCCCACTAAGTGCTCGCCCTTTGGGGAAACGTCCGTTGCGCCCCCATCTTCCGCCCACGGCGAAGAATCTAAACTAATCACCTCCAGAAGAGTCGGGGTGAACGCTACCTTGCGTCGAACCAGCGGCCTCTCGTCTTCTTCTTCATCTCCATTCGGCGACCGCTCCGCTCTGGATTACACGACCCATGGAGAATCCTCAACTCGGGGCACGGACCGTGTCAGAGAATGCGCCGCCAAAGATTCCACTAAAGTCGCCCTCAGGACCGGACAAGGTGCCAACATTGTAATTAATCAGGTAGTCGCCCCGGGCCTGCAAAAAGCAAGCTGAGGAGCCCTCCTACGTTGGGGGCGTCCTGGCAAGCTTGAGAAGAAAGGTTAAGCCAAAGAAACTAAAGCCTACAAGAAAAGAATAACGATCGCAAAACATATTCTTACCGGCAGCCGGCCTACGGCCATGAGCCTCCCAGAAAGACTCCCACGTACGAACCCCTGTCGTAACAGGGAGCACGGCCTCGATCCACTCACAAATGCCAGTGAACGGCACCGGCGGTGCACCTTTCGCTATGACGCGAGAAGGAGATCAGTTCGCGAAAGCATAAAAGCAAAGCACTTAACCAAAGGAAATCAAGGCTAACATAAAATAAACTTACATGCGTGGTTCCACTCCTCTGGGAAATTAGTAGCACAGGCCACCAGGTGTCTGGTCCCGATGTAGAAGAAATACTCATATGAACGGGTAGCGACCTCGTCAAGCTCCGCAGTTAAGCCGTCAGTCCCACGAGGGACCAACCGAATCATGGTACCACGTACCCTCTGAGGGGCGTACAGAGTAAGTACGTGCCCAAGCATGATTTCCCTCTGCGCTAAATCTGCATATTTGATCAGCATCGCTAATAATTTGTAACAAGAGGGGACGAGCTGACTAGGGTACACTATGTAGTAATGACAAAATTCAACACCAGCAGGGGAAGGGGGATCCCGAATCCCAGCCTAAAAGGGTAGGCGTAGAAAACACAATAACCTCGGCGATCGAGGTGCACCCTGTCGCCGCTCGCGGCCGGAACAATGTCGGTGAAGCGAGTAATACCGCATTGCTCCCTCAGCTGAGCAAGGACGACTTCCCCCATCAGTGGAGCCTCATCCACCTGATCTTCTCCCTCGGGGTCGGTGAAATCAGTTGTCGAGCCGGTGGGCGGGGAAAGAATATCGATCACCGACGGGAATCGATCAATATTTGGTGAATCGGTGGTTCCCACCACCGTCGAGGGCCCCTCAGCTTCCATAACCGCCGCCGGAAAAATATCAGATTGAGAACCACTCACTATTGATGTTATAAAGGAAGAAAAGTGGTGAAATTCGTAGGAAAAACAAGAAGAGACGAAAATCTGACGATGAACGAAGGAGAATGAATTGGCAAGGAAGACTATCTCTCAGAACTTCGCTAAAGCAGAATAGCAGAAAGGTCAGAAGTGAATGATATGGCCCCCTATTTATAGGCAAACCATAAATGACCTTCACGAATCCCGAAGATCACCATTAACTACCTGACCAACCGCAGAGCGGTTCGGATCTACAATAATGGGCACCATTATGACAGAAGCCTCAGAATGGTCATTCAACCGTCAATCGGCGTGTCTCTCAAGAAACGATTGTAACGACCTCGAGATACCACGGTTACGCCTCATGCATTACCATGCACGTGATGTCTCCCTTATACACGGCAAACGTAATCGTACTCTCATCAGGCACGCGTAAATGGCTACGGCCATCTCCTAAGTAAAAATGGCTACGGCCATCTCCTATCCCAAGTAAAAATGGCTACGGCCATCTCCCAAGTAAAAATGGCTACGGCCATCTCCCAAGTAAAAATGTCTACGGCCATCTCCCAAGTAAAAATGGCTACGGCCATCTCCCAAGTAAAAATGGCTACGGCCATCTCCCAAGTAAAAATGGCTACTGTCATCTCCTACGTAAATATGGCTACGGCCATCCCCAAAGTAAAAATGGCTACGACCATCTCCTAAGTAAAAATGGCTACGGCCATCTCCAAAGTAAAAATGGCTATGGCCATCCCTAAAGTAAAAGTGGCTACTATCATCTCTAAAGTAAAAATGACTACGGCCATCTCTGATGTAAAAACGGCTACGACCTGCTCCAAAGAACGAAAGGCTACGGCCATCTCTAAAGTACGAATGGTTACGGCCATCTCCGAAGAATAAAAGGCTACGATCGTCCCCAACGCATAAACAGTTACGGTTGTTGGCAGAATCCGCTCATCGAGCTCGGCCTGAGACCTTAATAAGTGGAGGGACTATCTGTATGGGTCAAAACTTGATCGTATGATGATGAATGAGATCAACATATTTATTGAAGCCTATTTGTGATTAATAAATTGTATGGTCATTTACTCGCAAGATTATCGAGCAGTCATCCAGTTTGACAACTATGGTCACGGCCTGGTCGTCCTTACGAGGGCGTCCCCTCTGTGTAGTCCCAACCCTTTGCTGCCACCTGCAGATCTCTTGGCTATAAATACTAAGAGAAAGAACCCTAAAAGAGGGGCCGCTTCTTAGAGAGAATACATCATTGTAAGGCTCTGAACTTCTCTATGGACAGGCAGACCAAATCAATACTATTAATAAAAAATCTTTATCTTCCTCCCTTTAATCTATTACGATTGTCCCTTAAATTTTATTCTTTTGGTCTTTGGATATATTACGATCTGCTATGATTGACCCTCCATTTATTTTGATTGTTTTATGCTTCTAAAGTAAATGAAAACTTTGAGCAAAACATATATATTGTTTACTTTTAACTACTATTTAAGAAAAATCTACTTGTTAAATTTGGACTATTTTTGACCTAGAGAAAGAAATATCGACCATCTCCTAAGTAAAAATGGCTACGACCATCTCCTAAGTAACTATGGCTACGGCCATCTCCAAAGTAAAAATGGCTACAGCCATTCCCAAAGTAAAAGTGGCTACGGCCATCTCTAAAGTAAAAATGGCTACGGCCATCTCTGAAGTAAAAACGGCTACGGCCTTCTCCAAAGAACAAAAGGCTACGACCATCTCTAAGAGTACGAATGGTTACGGCCATCTCCGAAGAATAAAAGGCTACGATCGTCCCCAACGCATAAACATTTACGATTATTGGCGGAATCCGCGCATCGAGCTCGGCCTGAGCACGACCTCAATAAGCGGAGGGACTATCTGTATGGGTCAAAACTTGATCTTACGATGATGAATGAGATCAACGTATTTATTAAAGCCTATTTGTGATTAATAAATGGTATGGCCATTTACTCGCAAGATTATCGAGCAGTCATCCAGTTTGACAACTATGGTCACGGCATGGTCGTCCTTACGAGAGCGTCCCCTCTGTGTAGTCCCAACCTTTTGGTGCCAGTTGGCAAATCTCCTGGCTATAAATACTAGAGAAAGAACCCTAAAAGAGGGGCTTCTTCTTCTTCTTCTTCACATCTCCTCCGAAAAGAGAGAGAATATATCATTGTAAGGCTCTGAACTTCTCTATGGAGAGCCAGACCAAACCAAATACTATTAATAAAAGATCTTAATCTTCCTCCCTTTAATCTATTACGATTGTCCCTTAAATTTTATTCTTTTGGTCTTTGGATATATTACGATCTGCTATGATTGACCCTCCATTTATTTTGATTGTTTTATGCTTCTAATGTAAATGAAAACTTTGAGCAAAACATATATATTGTTTACTTTTAACTACTATTTAAGAAAAATCTACTTGTTAAAATTGGACTATTTTTGACCTAGACAAAGAAATATCGACTGTATTTTGAACCTAATAGGTCATCAATTTCCTCTGTTATAAATTACGTCTTACATCACATTTCATCTCGTAAATTTCATTCCCGTGTATCCAATTTAATACTTTGTTCTATTTTAAGATGTAATCTAAATAATTTTCATATGAACTTTATATATTTTGTTTTTCTTAAGATATAATCTTTCTCTAATAATCCAGCTTGTTATGTGAGTGGCTGACTTGAATTACAATGCTTATAAGTTGAAGTGAAATAAAATATCTTTCTGTTGAAGGCACTCTCTAGAAGGATTCATTATGGGAAATTTGTTGCTGAGGTTAAATTCAGAGATTGTACTGATCAATATAAACCATTTATTCTTGCTAAGGTATGTCTCTTTTAAGTTTTTCTGAAGAAGCTTTTGTAAAAGGTATACTTTTAGAAAAGACTGTTTCTTGCAGAAGTTGTTCTATACTGTTTCTCACCAAAAAAAAAAGCGAAGATTTTGCAGATTTCCAAAACACATTTTTTTTCTGCACACACATTACAGATTTCTCCAAAGAGTTACAATTGATAATTGATAGTACAATATTATGCATATACACTAACGAAATATATTTTAGCCAAACACGAAAATATTCATTGACTTTTTTTCGTGGTATGGCAAAGCAAGAAAAGAAATAGTTAAAAGTTTGCTACAGAATTTACAAGTTTTGGCTACGGACTAATACCAATTGATATAGAAGTTTTGTGTAGCTAAAGTGCTAAACCAAGAAATTTTACACAATTGAAAATAGCCATGGAATTTTAATTTAATGTTTGCGGCTATAGCTAAGATACTAGGTACAATCCTCATTCTGTAGCTGAGAATCTATATGTTTGGCTAAAAAGTTATATGAATAGTTGTTAACCTAAAGAACAATCGAAAATATAAAAAGGGTAAATCGGAATGAAGCGTAATATGAACCAGAGAGTATTATTGAGCTGAGATCGGTGATAATAATGAGATGTAGATATCTTAAGATGTAAGAATAATGGAACAAGTAGTAATCTTAGCGCAAGAGAGAGAGTGAGTTGTATATTCTCAGTAGCAAAAAATACACCCCCCTTTTTACAAGGTGTAGTCTCCTCTATATATATTAGGGGACATTCCTCGAAATAATCAAAGAAAAGTACAGAAGTTGGTAGCTTCAGTGTACAGAAGAGTTAGAGCTTCAAACGACGCCGTCTTGGGTCGTGTTAACCGGGCCGTCCACTTACTGGGGTCGACCTTACTCGGGTCGGCCTTAGTTGGGCCGACCTTGACGCCAAGGGAGTGCATAGATAGCATGAGAACGTAGGGAACCAAATTTGCCCGATACACTATAGCTATATATGCATAGTGTTTATAGTATTATGAATTATATCGAAAATATATGTAACAAAGATCAACTAACTTTTTCATTTCAAAACAACGGTAAAGGTGTTTAAAATTATAGCCATCATTAAACTTCTTCGTGATGAACTTTCGAATTAGTCGTAGAACTATCGTATCAAATTCTTGAACTATATGTATAGGACTCGAACAAAAGCATGTTCTCAAAGTTTGTTTTGAGAAATACTAACATATATCTCTGTTATTGCAGGATAGGGATGCTCTAATGAAGCTATTGACATTTGAAGCAGTAGAAGAGATGGTAAAGAAGAGAGTAGCAAAGAAAGCCTTGACGTTTGGGCAACAAGTGACCCTAAATATTGACGATAGCACCAAAGAAGTAAAGTGCAAGGTTGATCCATCACTAGTTTCGCGCTTATATGATGAATGGATTATGCCTTTGACAAAACTTGTTGAAGTTGAGTACCTTCTACGCCGTCTTGATTAGTACCATACAACTTTCGTTTGACAATCCTTTTCTCTTTTCATTATTTATCATTTTTAGTATTTGAAGATTTAAACCAAACATATAATTTGCAGGGTTATTGTATTTGTTTCACTAGTTAAATAGTTCAATCACATGTTAATACATGAATTAAACTATAAAGTTCACAGTCTATAATTGTACCTTATTACACAGATTCGTTCCAAGTGTTTGCAAAAGAAATCTTCACCGGAACTTTCTAGAATTTTGTGAGACAAGAAATAGATTTTGTTTTCTGTTGAAGGAGGAGAAAATTTGATACCAGATTTCTCGCGCATACTTATCCTTTTATTGAACAAATATGACACAACGAGTCCTAACCGTTGTGTCTCTTATTTTATTTTAATTAGATATTGTACATATACAAATATATTTGCTTATTAAAAATGGATTGGGTCGGCCCATATGGGTGGCCCAAGTCTAATTTCTTTCATCTCCCCCTCACACACAGTAGGTCAACTCTCACTCATATTAAGTAACTTTTATACCTAGCGACTAGACCGTGTGATCGGTGCATACTTCGAGATATCTCAGTATTCTTTTAACCCTTTTCCAATATTGTTGTCTTGGGTCAGATTGATATCTTCTAACTAATCCAACAACATAGATCTCGAGTCTAGTACACATCATAGCATACATTCGACAACTGATTGCATTGGCATAAGGAATCTTTCTCATTTGTTCTTTCTCTTGTGGATTCTAAGGGCACATCCTCCGGCTTAAAGCTTCACCTCTAAAAATAGGAGTGTTTATGGGTTTGATATCTTGCATATTAAAACGTTCAAGAACTTTCTTAATATAAGGCCTTAGTAAAAGAGACAACAATCTCATTGAACGCTCTCTTGAAATCTTAATTCCAAGAATATAGGATGCTTAACCCATATCCTTTATCTTTAAAGTAGAAGATAACCACTCTTCAATTTTATCGCTTTTACATACTCGATGTCAATTGCAGCTATAAGTATGTCGTCTACATACAATGATAAGATTACAAACTTATCTTTAGATCTTTTAATGTACACACAATGATCTTCGTGGACTATAGTGAAATCATATGATATGATCACATTACGAAAACGTAAATGCCATCATCTAGAAGATTACTTAAAGCCGTAAATTGACCTACGAAGTCGGCATACTTTATGCTCTTCGCCTTTTTTCACAAAATCTAGAGGTTGTTCCATACAGATTTTCTCTTCTAGTTCTCCATTAAGAAATGCGGGTTTTACATTCATTGGATGTAATTCACAATCCAAATTAGCCACTATTGACAAAATTATCCTTATTGAAGTAAACCTGAAAAAGTTTCTTTATAATCGATTCCTTCCTATTACGTATATTCTTTAGCTACTAGGCGAGCTTTATATCTTTCGATACTACCATCAGCCTTACGTTTGATTTTAAGAACCCACTTGTTCCCAATTGCTTTACGGCCCATAGGTAGATCAACCAATTCCCACACTTGGTTTGATTTCATTGATTCCATCTCATCTTCAATTGTTTTTAACCATTTATCTTTTGCGGGGAATGTAAGAGCCTAATTTACATTTCGTGGCTCTTCTTCGTCTTGTGGAGTAACCATAAATGCTTCCCCTTCGAACTCAAATCGATGGCAGGAAATATGTTGACAACTCATTTGTCGAGGTTGAGATTGATAAATTGATCTATAATTGATAAGTTACTCCCACTAGGACTAGCAATATCAAATTTACTCAATTCGGTTGGTGTATTAGTATTACTTGAAATTTATCCATTATCATCAGTGTGACTCTCATCTAAAATATTTTGAGTGTTTACAGCGGAAGCTATCTGGTATGTAGTTTCATTAAGAGACAAGTTATGAATTATCTTGCCCTGCTTAGAAAAATCATCTCTAAAAATATAACATCATGTGATTCAAGTTCAATCACCTTTCCGTTATCTTGTTCATGTATGAACACATAACCCTTCGATTGTTCAGAGTATCGTATAAAGATATATTTTCTTCCCATTGAACCTGATTTTCCATGTGAAGAAAAAGGATTATGAATAAAAGCAGCACAACCCCAAGTCTTTAAAATGCGCAAGTCGTGTTTTTGATTAGTCCATAACTCATATGGTGTAGATGTAACTGACTTAGAAGGGACACGATTAAGTACAATAGGTGATAGGCAATTTGTTTGTGCCATCATTGACCTAACCATTTCTAACATGGTTCTATTTCGTCGTTTGACATCACCATTTTGTTGTGGAGTGTAAGAAATAGTCAATTGCCTTTGAATTCCCTTTTCATCACACAATTGTTTGAACTCATCAGACAAATATTCTCTTCCCCTGTCGCTTCTTAAAGCTTTAATTTTCTGTCTAGTTGATTCTCAACCAAGCTCATAAACTTGACGAAGTAACTCAAAGCTTCTGATTTATGAGAAATTAAATAGACATAACCATATAGGGTAAAATCATCAATAAATATGATAAAATAAATAGCATCGTCCCTTGCTATTATATTCATTGGACCACAAATGTCAGAATGAATTAACTGCAATGGAGTTTCGGCTCTAGTACCTTTACCAAATGATTTTCTTGCAGATTTTTCAGTTAGACAATACTCGCAAGTGCAAATCTACTTTATCTATAGAGCCACGAAGACCTTCTTAGGCTAAGCGATTCATTCTTTGCTGACCAATACGGCCAAGCCTACCATGCCATATATTTACATCATTTTCACAAATAGAAAGTTGACGTAAATAAGGAAAAACTAATATTATTATTATTAAGATTAGGAACAATATCCATTACGCAATAATTTTTTTATGCAAGTCAACATGCAGTAATATTTTCGCTCTTGACCTATTGGTTTGGCCAAATTTATTCTAATATTGTTTTTCATAGGCAGTCCAAGAGAACGACACAGTCTTCTAAACCTTCAAATCTATGTACTTATATACAAAATCTTGAACCGTCTTCCTATAAGATCCTTTTAACTTGGGGTCAACTTCTTTCCATGATTTATCAAGCAATTCTTCATGAAAGTTATAATTATATGGTAATGCAGACCATAAAGCCCTATACTTTTCTTTATCACTTAATAGACCACCAACCCAAACAACTTCTTGAATTAACTTATTAATTATAGTAATATGTTTTACAAAACTTGAAAGATCATCATCTTGTTCATTATATTCCATTAACAGATTGATCAAACTATCAATCATATCCTTTGATAACTAGGGATTTGACGTGTTTCATGCTCCTTGTTGCTTGCTCTTTGATTATAAATTATTACAAAATAGTCCTAAAACGCTCATAAGCTATGCTTGATTGTAGATTTGATTGACCAATTGATGAGATGTTAAAGATCAACTCAAAAGGAGTGAAACCTGCACAGGTACCGAAGACAAGGCAACTCAGGACAAACAGGCCTAGTGCGGCAGCGCTAAACTTAGTGCGGTCCGCACTAGGGAGATTCGGAGACCTGACTTAAGACATCAAAGAAGTGCGGCCGTAGTAGATCTTGCGTGGTCCGCACTGAAGCCACCAGGGCCGCACATCCATTTCATGCGGTCCGCAGAAGCAAAGTTAGGAGAGATGTCAACTGGCAGAGTTCAAGCCTATGCGGTCGCAGTCCATTATGCACGGACCGCATTAGAAGCCTCGGCGACCGCAGTCCATTCTGTGCGATCCGTGGAGCCTGAGTTCAAAGAAGTCGAAATTGAAGAGTCAAGAGCCTAATGGGACTCCATGCCATTCTGTGCGACCCGCACTAACCCGCAGGGGTATTTTTGTCAAGTTCTTCCAGCTTAGTATAAATAGAATCTTGTTTCTATTTTTAGGGCATCAGACATTTACTGAACATAGCGGCGCTCATATTAAGCGATTTTGTAGCTATTTTGGGCATTTTATCTTAGATCTAACGATATATTCTCTTTATATGTCTATATCTTCATCTATTTCTCTATTTTCTTCTTCAAGCATAAGTAGATAAACCCATTAGCTAGGGTTGTGGCTCAATCATAGTGTGGGTAATTGATGGGTGTTGTAATTTAGCGCTAGATTGACTACGAGTGTTTGCTATTTGGGTCAATTTTATGGTTTAATTTATGAATTGATCATTGCAAATACTGGTTTGTGCTAAGTTGACATGGATCTTCTTGAGAAAGAGAGCCTAAATCTCCAAAACTGACCCAACAAGGAATTGGGATAGACTTAAGAGAATTGATAGTCCTAATTAAACATTAACCCTTGAGAGAGTAATTACCCGACTTGAACCCTAGTTGTTTGAGCTAATTTGCATGCCCATTTAGCCTTGAGAAAGTTAATTAGGCAAAATCACTCTCTCTACTGCGAGGTGTGAGAGTGGGTAAAATCGTGCAACAGTTATAGCACATTTCCCCAACCATGTCAATCGTGCCTTAAAAGCTATTACCCGTCAATCAGCCACCTAGGTGAAAGTCACTGCCCCAGTGCCTTTCTATCCATTAGATACAACCCTTAGCAATTTTTGCATTAGCATAATTTTGTTATAATTAGTAGTTGATATTTGTAGATTGTTAAAGAAAAATCAAAAGATGTTTGAAAATGATTTTTGGAACAATTACACGACTTTAGACTAGATAGATACTCGCCTCCCTTTCTAACTCCCTGAGGAATTCGATCCCGACCCACAAAACGGATAAAAGCAATTGCGACCCTCTCTTTCTACTTTATAGTAGTACGGAGTTGGCAAAAATCAATTTTTTGGCGTCATTGGCGGGGAGCTAACGGTTTTGGCTATCTAGTTAGTTAGTTTTGTGTACTGTTCTTCTTTCCTTCTTGGCTACTTACTTGTTTCTGTCATGACTTAGGTACCGAAATGGCTTTAAACAACGCTAATGACCCTCTAAGAAACGTGATACCGGGGGAGGAGGTAGATGATGAGGTGCCTCTTGCACCTCAAGGACAACTAAGAGGCCGGAATGCCATTGCCAATCCAAATAAATAATATTCCAGAGCCTCCCCCACTACCTCCAAGAGTGGCTCCCAGAGTATTACTGAACCAGGGCTATACAAGTGTTATTGTCTCACCCCGAATCCGGACGGGCAACTTTCAGATAACTAATGTTATGTCGACCTTACTTGAGCAGCGTGGGTATTTCACTAGCATTGCGGATCAAAATGCCTACAAACATCTAAAGGGGTTCGCAAATATATGTTGGAGGAGCAAGCAGACGAATGTATCCGAGGATGCGCTGGGATTGATACTTTTCTTGTTCTCACTTGGGGGAAAGGCACTAAATTGGCTTGAGAGACTCCCAATCATTGAGTCGTTTTAAAAGGATTGATTAACTTCAAAGAGTTTGGTTCATTTGGACAACAATAGTAGTATGTCCAAGTCTTGTTCATATGCCAATTTTGTTCAAAACATTGAAGCAGAAGCAAGATTTCGTTTAAAAGAAAGCTTCATAGATCAGAAGCAATTTTCGTTCAAAATTTCAAAGATCCAAAAGCACAATTTCATTCAAAAATCAAAGAAGCAGAAGCTTAGTTTTGTTCAAAGTATTTCAGCATAATTCCATAAAACTTTTGCGGTTACAAAAGAATACGGTGCAATCTCCAAGAATATTATACGGAGTTTTCCTTATTCCTGGTATGTTTAGGTCATCCCTTTTTTCTCTTGGCATGATCCAAATTATTCAGAAAAAACGAGCAAACGCATAGTTTTCATAAATTACACTATTTATAAAAATAGTAGGAGTGTCTATATTCTTGATTCCCAGTGAGAATTATTGTTATCTTCTGTTCATGGGTCTCAGAATAATACGCAGTTGAAAAAGTTTATCCGGAAGGAATATTAAGATTATTACGTATTTTTCATGCATTTCACCCATTTATATATGTGCATTGACCCATGACAAGATGGTTTTATATACGCGTATATATGTAAATATATGTATATGGGATATGGGAAAAGATTACGGCGTTATATACACCCCACCACCTGATCAGCGGGTATATGTTGATGATGTTTCCTACAATGACCGAGACAATATGATGGGATATCCTCATTGGCTTGATGTTATTATATACAACCATACCTATGCATGACAAGACATTTATACGCACGTGTATGACATTATAAATGTTTTAGAACTTACAAGGCTATTCAGACTTAAAGATGTGTTTCTTTAGTCCATGTTTCATCTATGTCGTTTACGTACTAATTTTCATGTCTTACATACTCAATATATTTTTCGTACTGATGCCCTATTTTACGAGGCTTGCATTTCATGCCCGCAGGTGCAGATAGGCAAGCTAACAGTCCCCTTTCTTAGGATATTTGATCAGCGAGAGTTGGAGTGCTCCACTTGATCCGGATCTGCTTTTGATTTTGGTAGGATATATATATATATATATATATATATATATATATATATATATATATATATATATATATATATATATATATATATATATATATATATATATTTACTCCACTCGGGTTGAATAACCTTAGTTGATTTTGCTGAAAAATTTGTATGTCTTTGTCTATATTTATTATTTTGTCTATTGCTGATTTTTCTCTTATCTTTTCCTAGTTAAAATTATTGCTAACATATTATTACTTATTCTATTATCTGAAAAACTTATTTGTGATCTTTCTTCATTTCTTCTACTTGACCCATCTGAAAAAAGGTCCATTTTGGGGTTTTCTTAATTTAAGTCTGTCTTTTTGCGGTGTTATGTCTACTCTTTTTAATTGTTCTATTAAATCTTCTACTTTTGGAATTCTACTTCAATTTTTACCTCTTTTTCTTTAATAGTTTTATCTTTGTCTTCTTTTTTCTTCCCCTTTTTATAGCTAAGTTTTTGAAACGGATTTGAAAATGGACTTCAAATATTTTCAGAAATCTTTCTTGTCTAGCCTAGTAGGGTACTTCATTGGGCCCCATCTTTACATGGCTTGGGCAGAGATTTCCTTAGTGTTTATAACTATTTCTTTCACTAAAAAATTCAGCTTGTCTTGTAGGACTACCTTTTGTCACATCTTGTTTTCTTTGTGTCACTTTTTCTTTTTCAATTGTATTCCGCATTATTGCGCTTGAGTTTTTTGTCTTTGCTACTCTCAATTGCTTCTGACTGAGACCTTGCTCCTTTTTACGTGTCTAAGTTATGTATAACTATTGAGTCAAAACTCATTCCTGAATAATCTTCGCATGGATCTTGAGCATCATTATAGTTTAAGTGGTTTTCATCTTCATAATTATTATCTTCCCCTGAGCATCGAGACCTTTATGGACTTGGATTAAGACTTGTCATTTTAATCATATGTTTGTCTTGTTTTTCTTTTTCTTGAAAGAAATTTTCTAATATTTGTTTAATTATATCTTCTATTTTCTCATTTTTTTTCTTTTTAGAAAGAATATATATATATATATATATAGGGGAATGACGTGACTTAGTCCCGTCTTTCTACAGTTACTTTTCTGTTAGATAGACAGTATATCTAGTTGGGTTGTATGTGTCCTTGTCGGTTTTCAGTTTTGGATGTATAGTTATCTATAGCAATCTTGTCGGCTCGCCCACTGTATTCTGTATGTATACGTACATATGCCTTGTCGGCAGGTTTTCTTCATGTATATTATTTTCATAATTCAGCATATGTTATTCAGGTTCATATCTTAGACGCATGCTTTGGGGTGTTTTACAGGTAGGACTCATGCACCCGTCGCGGCCCATCGGTTTGGGTCGTAATAAAAGTGGTATCAGAACAGTCGTATCGTAGGGTTGTCCACAGATCGTGTATAATAGAGTCTTAGTTATCCTGAGGTTCCTCGAAATAGAGAGAGCGCCCCAAGCGACCCACTTGGTCATACAAATCACAGACTCCCTTTGCTTCCTTTAGTTTCAAAAGAGTAATTTCGAGAGACTCGATCCATGAAGACCCCTCACGTAGAAGGCGCCCTCAAATGTGAAGACCTTTTTCGTGGTTGTTTTACTAGGATCGAGGATATCGCTGGATTGAGCGATTTGGAGACATTGAGGAAAGATTCGGGTGGAGCGCTGAGTACCTTTGGTCGGTTATTCAGGGGATCGGGGAGATCGACGAGGATGTCACACACCGTATATGAGTGGGTTGGATGAAGTGGAGGTTAGCGACGGGAGTCCTGTGTGATAAGAAAGTTCCACCGTTACTAAAAGGTAAGTTTTATAAAGCAGTGGTTAGGCCTGCAATGTTGTATGGGACCGAGTGTTGGCCGGTTAAGAACTCACACACCTAGAAGATGAAAGCAGTAGAGATAAGGATGTTGAGGTCAATGTGTGGGCATACAAGGATGGATAAGACTTTAAATGAAGATATCCGAGAAAGGTGGGCATGGCCCGATAGAGGACAAGATGCAGGAAGCAAGACTGAGATGGTTCGCGTACATTAAGAGGATGAGTATTGATATACCGGTGAGAAGGTGTGAGCGACTGGTTGTGGTGAGCATGAGGAGAGGTAGAGGGAGACCTAAGAAGTATTGGGGAGAGGTGATAAGGCAGGACTTAGCGCGTCTTAGGATTACTGAGGACATGGTCCTTGATAGGGGATTGTGGAGGTCGAGCATTAAAATTGTAGGTTAGGGGGAAGTTTGTGGATATTTCCAAAATGCATTATAGTGAGACTAGCTAGTTATGAGGTAATATTAGGATGTTACTGATCAACTACCAATAGAGGGAGTTATCTGTTGGATATTAGTATATCTTTCATCTATTTCAGATTTCTTATATTTCTTATATACTGCTATTTTGTTATTTTATGCTATGTTGTGTATTTTATATTATTTTTAGTATGAACTTATAGATAGTACTAACGTATCGTCTCATGTTGATGTCTTGAGCCGAGGGTCTCCTTGAAATAGCCTCTCTTCCCCCGAGGTAATGGTAAGGTCTGCGTACATATTACCCTCCCCCAGACCCCACTTGTCGGATTATACTGGGTTGTTGTTGTTGATGTTGTTGTCCCTTTTTGTCTAATTTTTTTTTATTCTGTATGTAGGCTTTGGTGCTTTATCATGAGGCATTTTCCAAATCTCGAGCAGAACTGAGCCGGTACGAGACTGATATTCAAGGGCTTACAGAGGAAAAAAGTGCCCTTGAACTCCTTATTGGGTGAAAAGAAGAAGAAATCAAGGTCTCCTAGCTGAATTGGCCACGACTCTAAAAGAACAGAGCGAGCTAACTGGGCAAGTAAATAAAGTCTTAAAAGCTCATGGCCTCCATTCAGGAGTGGTGGCTAGCAGTTCGATTTCACAGGTCCAGCAATTGCACGAGACGATCGGGCAACTCCGTGGAGAGGTAGATACTGTGAATGAGGGAACCATAGCGTGGAAGCAAAATATGGACCACCTTGCCTCAGAGAAAGAGACTGCTCGAGCCCAGTTATCCTTGGCTGAAATACAACTTCAAAACCTAAAAGGGAGCAACTTGGCACAAGCTAAGGTAATTGAGGAACTCTAGGCTCGGTTTGCCACAGAGTTTGCTGTGGAAAAATCTGAGGTTGAGAAAGCTAAGGCCGATGCTGAGGTAATAATGGTTGTCTACCAATCTGACGCTGAAACCGCTCAAGCTCGAGCGAGTCGTGGCTTTGATCTTACTTCAGAGATAAAAAATGCAAAAGAACTTGAAGCCGAAGCCAAAGCATTGGTCTCTTTCGATAATGATGATTACTGGAGTGTGAGTGGGCCCAAGAACGGAGAAGATCCCGATAACAAGGATGTAGCGCCCGAGGTTTATTGGTGACTAATGGTTGATCGAAGACAACATGTGCTGTTAATGAATTAAAATATGTCTGTGGTCTATCCCTATTCCCTAACCAAACCTTTTTTGACTTGTTAAAAATTACCCATTTGACATTCTAAAAATCAAAATTACTCACATTTCAAGTTCAATTTCACTTTCGAATAAGAATTAGTCAAACAATGGAAGAAGGTGAGTCAAGGATCGAGTGTGACGAGAAAGAATTGTCACTACATATTGCTGCCAACTAGTTTACAGCTGCAACTCTTGTGAATGATGGTAGGTGATTCTCAAAATATTTGAAACCTAATGTAAGATAAATTTAACATTTTCATCCTTTTTTTATTTAAAATTTTAGGATTTTAAGTTTAGTGATAAAAGATATTTTTGATTTTGTGACCTAGGAGTAAAACAAAGGATAAGCTTATGTTTTGTTATCGTTTGATTCAGATTTTTTTATTTATTTATTAAATAAACTGGTTTAGAATGCTATTCGTTACTCTATGGCTATTTAATTGCAAATTGCTTGTGCTTTTTTCCTGTGCTAATTGATTTACGTTATTGTGACTTTGTTATTTAGCATATCTAATTCAAGACAAACCCTTCAGTGGTGATAATAAATACATAAAAATTAAATAGTTTGTCTTTTCTGTAAAAGTACACATAATTTGGATTGTTAGATAAGAATTAATATGCCATCAACATTAATGTTACGGTAGGCCCTCCCATATTCCTTTCATAAATAGTCTTTAGATAATTCACATTGCTAATTGCTTTCGGCACTTAAAATAAATAATTTATCGTGACTACGGTACGATTCCCGTGACGTAATTTGTGATACTTAATCTCTAATTCGGGGGTCCATTTCATGTGATCCGATCATAACAACTTCGAATAATAAAACCTTTTGAAATAAATCGAGGTGTGTCATAAAGTGAATTTTCCCTGGCCCTCGCAAAGTTGAAAGCGCGTAGTTGCTTTAGGCGCGTTATTTTAATAATTAATTTTCTTAATCTCGAATGTGCATTCATGTGACCCAAATCTAAATCCTAACAACGTTAAATAAAATATGTCGCGGATCGCGGGTGCATTTCGTGTGGCGTGATCCAAAAAAATATTTTAAATAATGTTACTTCCTTAAATTAATTAAAAGCGGTTCATAATTGAAAATTACACCATAGGCTAAAACATGTATTAAAATCAGATAATATGCCAATTATGATAGGTTAAGCAAACGTGGTAGAACCACGGAATCCGGGGTGTCTAATACCTTCACTCGGGTTAACAAAATTCCTTATTCAGAATTTATGGTTTGCAGACTTCAAAAGAAAGTCAAAAATTTTCTTGATTTGGGATTTAAAATAAATTAGTGACTTGGGACACCAAATAAACTATCCCAAGTGACGACTCTAAAAAAATTCATTTCGAATAATATCACTTTAATTGGAAAAATTCCTTTGTGCTACCCTCGGGTGTGTAAAAAGGAAGTATGACAATGATGAGGTTCTTTGCGGAGAAGGTTGGGCTTGAATTTACTCTTAACCATCTCGTCATGATATACCGGCCATTTCATCACCAGGGCCTGCTAACCCTAAGGTGCCATTCGTCCACGCTGTAGTTGACGATGAAGAGGACGGGGGTTGATAGTGGGCCGGTTGATTTATGCGGGTCCAATCGGTCGACATTATCCTCGTAGAGATTTTGTCATTTCCCGAAGGGTGGAATTATGCACGTGAGTGGAGCGTCTGGTGCTTTTTCAGATTTTGCCTATAGCGAAAATCAGTTGAGTAATAATTTTGTCTTCCTTGTTGCGGCAACTTCATGGACGTCGGGTAAAATCCTTGACCTACCCAGCTGGTCCGGAGGTTGGTGACCCATTGGTCCTAGGATGAGCTCGGTGGCGAGCTGTATTCCGTACCGGATGGGCAGCGAAATACCAAGGTATGCACGCATGCTCCCTTTATCTTGGCCTTCGTATATTTGAGTAACGTTTTCCCCTTTTATTTGTACTGGAATCGCCTCTTACAGATATCAGGCAGTTCCTTGTGATGAGGCAGTGCTCTTCCAAAAAGGGGAAGGAGTCGTCGGCCTCCGAGTCGAGGGACGATGGCAACAAGAGGGATCGGCACCCGCAGTGTGATGGAGCTTTTTGCGGTGTTGATTAGGCTTGTGTTTTCGAGAAGAGGGCATCGCCCGAGTCTGCTGCTCCCGGAGTACCTCATTCCCGATCTGTGGTTCCTTTGAGTGAATATGCTATTACCCGACGTCGGTTCTCCTGGAGCCGGAAAAGGCAAGATCAACAGGAGTGTGTTCCAACTTCAAGAAAGTCCATCAGCTTCACTTCATGGTAAGATTAGGCGCAGTTCCCCCGTATTTCGTGCCCTCCTACCTCTATTAAACTTTCCTTATGCAGGTCTATGATAGGCTTGTGTCTGAGCTGCTTCGTCAAGGGGGTGGGCTTCAAAAAATTCTAGAGGAGGGCAAGTCCCTTAGGCTCCTTAGAGAGGAGAAGAAGGAGGTTGAGTTGCATCATTGGTGATATGAGGCGTACCGGAGCTCAAAATACAAGAGTTATTTGATGGAGTAGGTAACTTTCTGCAACTCGCGCTTTGCTCCCCTTAGACCTTAGGGTTAACCCCTCTTTGTTATATTAGCTACAAATAAGGACGGAGGCCTTGGAGTACCTTAAGGATGGCGTCGACTTAAGAACTACCTGTGGTGAGCTAAAGGCTCAGGTGCAAGTTCAAGCTTTAGAGGAGGCAGGTTCCTCGGCCAAGGTCCCTTCCTTCGAAGCCCAACTTCGCTTGGCTTGTGATAATGCCAAAGTCCAAGCGGATATGATTGGGAAACTCGAGTCTGATCTCTCGAAGATCAGGTCTAAAATAATTGATGTCCGGGCAGAAGCGGCGCTATCTCAAACCAAAGCTGATAAGGAGATGGCAATTTGTATGAAAGACACCGCGGACGCTCAATCCGAGTTGAAGCGAGCCATCGACCAGTAGAATAGGATCAAGGAATATATTCATTGTAGATCCCGAAGAGAGCTACTCTAGGAGATTGGTGCGAGGAGCTTCATTCTCTTAAAGGAATTGGATCTAGCAAGGGCGAACTTGACGATGAGGCGAAGAGCGAACCCAACATGATGTAGCCCTTTGGAGCGGAGCGTAGATTTTGCCATTTGGTCGCGTTGTTTTTGATATATGTAGAGCATGTTTGTAGATGGAGAGTGAGCCTTTTTTGCATATATAATAGAAGAGGAATCTTGAAGATTTACTTCTTCTGCATCTCTTTTCTGTTATTCCTTTTGACCAAGCAGGTTGGTTTCGATGTTTGGCGAGATCCTCATAGATTTAGAACTGACCGGATAGGCCCAGGGGCTCCTATGTGTGATCCTCGACGTGAACAGGTGTTGGGGCCTTCGTGTTTTGCCCGGCTATTTAGGCTTAGTCTTCGAGTTGGGCTTCGACTCAAGCCTTCTTGCCCTTAAATCATTTAAGCTCGTGCGGGCAGGTAGTAATTGCTCTAGTTTCTTGCCCTTGGGCCTTTTCCATTTCGACTAGTTTGGGCCTAGTCTCCTAGTCGCATCACGATTCAAGCTTCAATTGACCCTCAGGTTTTTTCCTGCCTGCATGGGCAGACAACGATGGCCTTTTGTGCTTCGTTTCTAAGTGACCTTACAGGTGGGTGGCCCGGAGGCTCACTCGATCAGCGATAGTGGCATTTATGCCTTGCCCTTAGGCATATTGTGATTTAGCCATTTCGGGTCCAGTCCCCGAGTCGCATTGTGATTCGAGCTTTAAGACCCTTAAGTTCTTTTCTGCCTGCATGGGCAGATGGCGATGGACTTTTGTGCTTTGAGTCGAAGTAACTTTATAGGCGGGTGGCTCGGGGGCTCACTCGGCTGGCGATAGTGGCATTTATGCCGTGCACTTATTTAGCCATTTTGGGTCCAGTTTTTGAGTCACGTTGCTATTTGAGCTTTAATTGACCCTCAAATTCTTTTCTGCATGCATGGGTGGATGATGATGGCCTATGATTATTGCCTTTTGTCATGGTAATTAATTATTTGGTTATCTTCAAGATATGCTTTAAATGTAAAAAAGCTTCCCTTTATATAATAAATAAAGATGGCTAATATTTTCTTAAATATTTTAAAACTGTGCTCTGCCATATATATATATATATATATATATATATATATATATATATATATATATATATATATATATATATATATATATATATATATATATATATATATATATATATATATATAAACACCAAATTTGAAGGTATTATTTGTTTATTTTAAAAATTAATTAAACATCATTTACACTTTACATTTCAAATTTTTATAATATCTAGAAGTTTAATGTACAAAACTGCTCTATGAACATTCTATCAATAATTTTTTTTAATATATGAATGAATTTTGTTATTGCGTTGCATGTTTGAAATTTTTATTTCAAACCACAAAATTATTCTAAAGTGAAGACCGATGCCAACAGTAATATTAGCATAATTAAATGAGAAAATGCTTAAAGATTACATTTCTGAAAAGTCATTTAGACACCTGAATTTTACGGGTGTTCTAACACCACACTATTATTTGAAGAAATGTATTTATTTATTCCCTCTAAGCCCTGGCCTAGCTATATTAATTTGAATGGGAAATACGCGCTGCCTTGTTTAGAAACTATCTTTTTCACTTATCCCAAAGCAGACTACTAGTACTAATTAATTTGCTTATAAAACTTTCTTAATTCTTTTATATATGTGTGTTCATGCAGGTAATTGTTGTTGAAAATTTTGGAAGAAACAAATTTCAAATCAATTACCCAAACCTTGGTTTCTTCTCAATAAAGCATCGCCATTAAAGGCTGCACAAGTAGGGGGTCAAGAATCTTTTCACCTACATGGACTGCACTCAACAAACTTTCCTCTATCTAATTTTCATAACACATTATATATTTTCTTATCATCTTCCTATCTTTTCTCACTCCCCACTAAAAATGCAAAAGTAAAACAAGAAATCAAGAAAAAAATACTGTCCTATTCAATAGAAAAATTACCCAGCAGTTAAAAATTCTCAAATTGAAGAACCCTAACGCCCAACCATTGAAAATTCCTCTCGCCTCGCCAAAATCAATTTACCCGAATAAAATTGAAGTGACCGGTTGTAAAATCCTTCGATTTCATTGTTATTTAGAATTCCTAACCAGTTGGAGGAAGACCCGTTTAAAGCCGAAGTTATTTGAAGAATCAAGATCAAACATTGAAGTTGAATTATCCGTGAAACATTATTATGTTTGAAGGAAAAAGATTAACCTTTGCTTTCAAAGATCAAAACTTCAAAGAGCAATTTGATGCAAATTCGGCAGAATTTAGATGAAGAAGAAATTAGAGTTCCTCAATTTGATTTGATAAAATATAGGGGAAGAATGGATTTTATTATTGGTTGGTGGTTATATTGAAGTTAAAAAGTAATTTCTTTTTTGGGTGTTTTAACGATTAAAATAGAGCAAAGACGCGCTCAATTGCGTAGTCAAACATGCGTGGTTGGCCAAGCTTTAGGAGAGAGTAAATAAATACAGTTTTTCAAATAATAGTGAAATGTTAAGACACCCGTAAAGTTTAGGTGTGTAAATAACTTTCTAGGACAAATTAAAAAGGGTCTTTTTGCATTTTCTTTAATTAAAATATTAGTTTGTTCATGGTAGCTATGCAACCCCATTTGATACATTTCCAGTCACTGAAGGAGGTTTTCGCCACAATAAAAATTATAAAAAGAAAAGTCGTTGCCCTCCTCAATGGTTTTAAATACATTTTGGTATTAGTGAGATTGCATTCATTAAAATCGGGTGTCTAGTACACAAAGTATTTTATATTTATAAAGGATCGAGGAAGGGCAGCTAATGCTGTTTTGTGTCCCGATTCCGAACTGGAGCCAGACCGGGACCGTGTGCCTGGCGGTTCTACCAGTTCTGCTGGGCCGATTTTGCGGTTCCGGTTCTACCGGTTGTACATACTCGTGACGGGCCGCTTCCTTCTCCCGAATCATTAGGACCGGGACCGCCAGACCCGGGATCGACTGGCGGGCCTGGACCGGTTCTGGCGGTGCTGAGTCGGTTCTGGCGGTTCCAACGGCTATGTTTTAAAAAAAAATTAAAAAAAATTCAGTAACGGCTTTTTGCAAAAAGTAGCCGTTTGGAAGTTTGAAAAATAGCCATTTGTCCCTCAAACTTTTATTTAACCCCAAACTTTATACAATAACACTTTTTCCATTTCTCAACTATAAATACCCCCTCATTCTTTCATTTTTATTCACCAATTCATCAATATCTCTCAATCTCTCTCAAGCTCTCTTTCAATCTTTCTAGACAAGTACTTAATTTATTGTTGAAAATTTGTGAAGTTGTTGAATTGAAGTTTTCAAGTTTTCAAGTGTTCAAGCTCAACGATTTTCAATTTTCAAGAAGTTGTTCGACAATCCGGTAAACTCGTTTCAACTCTTACGTGCTAATAGTATATTTTAGGCCTGTCAACCGGTCCGGGTTGACCCGGGACCGAACCGGACCGGCCCGGTATAAACCGGGACCGGACCGGCCCGGTTCTTAAAGGGTGGGCTGGGCTGGGTTGGGAGGGGGGAGGGGTCAGAATGGTTAGGATTTTAGGGATAAGACCCGTGACCGGACCGGCCCGGTTCGCAATACAGTATTTAAACCGGTCGAACCGGACCGGGCCCGGACCGGTAAAATGGTCAAAATTTTTTTTTAAAAAAAAAAAATTCTGAGCTTGTGGGCCCCACAGGACCGTTGGAAACGGTCCAGAACCGTTGGCCAACGGGAGTATTTTCAGAAATGGCCACTTTTTTGTTTTTTTGTATTTATTAAATTACATTATTAACCCTTCTTAAAATCTATAAATACCCTCCCCTCTTCTTCATTTCCTCACTCAAAATTATCTATCTCTCTCTCAATTCTCAAATTATCAATCACTCTCTTCTCTTCAATTTTCAAGAATTCATATTCTAATTTTATAATTTTATTGTCTTTGAAGTTCAAGTGTTCAACACTTCAACTTCAACATTGAAATACTTGCCGGATTTGCGTAATCAAGTGCTCAATTTATTGTCGAATTCGGTGCACTCTCTCCAACTCTTTCTCTTATTTAATATTTTAATTGCATATTTGATTTTAGCTTATATATTAATTTTTACAATATGTTGAATGATGCTAATCATGTAGCTTCTGGTAGTACTAGAAGAAGTCGGGTATGGAATTTTTTTGAAATAATAGAAGGTACTAATAGTATTAAGTGCAAAATTTGTAACCAAACTTATCAACATTTGACCGAAGGAAATTTAGGAGGGACTGGAACATTTACAAGACATATGAGAGGTGTCCATCCTATAGAATGGGAGAATAATGATGCTAATCCTGTAGCTTCTGGTAGTACTAGTAATAATAATTACCCGACTTCTAATCGTAGAAGAAGAAGTCGGGTATGGAATTTTTTTGAATCCATAGAAGGTACTAATAGTATTAAGTGCAAAATTTGTAACCAAACTTTTCAACATTTGACCGAAGGAAATTTAGGAGGGACTGGACCACTTACAAGACATATGAGAGCTGTCCATCCTATAGAATGGGTCAATAATTATGGGAACCAATGATTTGTAAGTTTTAGACTTTTAGTATGTTTGACTGTTTGTACTTTGTTTTAGAGATTGGATTAGATAGATCGGAACGAAGAAATCAGGAAAGGAAGATGTTCACAGTTCATAGCCCAGAAGACGAAGAACTTTAACTTGGAGATATTGATTATGATGAAGATGAACTGATGAAGTGATGAACTGATGAACTTGCTAAGGCGATGCAAAACATTTGAAATTACTACTTCACTATAAAAAATGTAAACATATCATTAATTATTTTCTACTTAAACATTTGAAATTGAGAAATAAATTGCATTTTCATTCAATATTTCAATTATTACAAAGTATCAATATAACTTAATATTTATACATAATTCTAAAAAAAAAATAAATAACGAAACCCGACCCGGCCCGGACCATTACAACCCGTAACCTGTACGGTTCAATCTAAGCCTGTCTCAACCCAGCCCGGTAAAAATCGGTACTGTGCGTAACCGGCCCGGCCCGGACCGTAACCGGACGGGTCGAAAAATATTCGACCCGGACCGGACCGATGGACCTGCTTGACACGCCTAGTATATTTTTGTGTTTTTAGTTTGCATAATTCTAATTAGTATGGCATTTTCTTTAAAAAAAATATTCGGTAAAGGAAAAGGTAAAACCAGTGAAAGTAGTGGCCATAATACTACCCTTCCCCCGGCTCCCCGACCTAAAAAGATAAGCAAGTTGAAAGTAGTAGCCAACCTAAACGTCCTACTCCGCCTCCCGTAATTCTTGATAGTGATCACCCTTGTTTTCAATTTAGATTAGATGATGATATTATGAATGCTCTTTATCCTAGTGAACCTATATTAGAAGAAAATGAGGATGGTGATGATGATGATGATGAAACCCAAGCACCAGATTTAGATGATACACCTACTAGTCCTGCTCATAACTTAGGTAATGAACCGGCACACCCACCTGTACAAACTCCCACTTTTAGTAGACAACCTCCTAAACGTACAGAAACATCATTAGTATGGCAATTTTTTACTCAAGTAAGAGAACAAAATAACGCTAAGTGTAAAACTTGTGGGAAATTACTTGTTCATAGGTATACTGGAGATCGTAGCGGCACGGGTAGTTTGACTAAGTATATAAAATTACACCCTAGAGATAAGGCTAGATTTTTGCAAATGAAAGCGCAACAAGAGGGGGTGACAATTGTAGATTCTCAAGTTAACCCAAGTACTGGTTCAAATCTAGTTCAACCAAGAATAAACACTGTCACCGGAGGTATTTTATATTACGATCCAAATAAGGATCGTGAAGAATTGGCGAAAATGATTACTGTTATGTGTTTGCCTTACACTTTTGCTTCTAATCCTAATTGGATTCATTATATTAGAAGAGTCTTTAATCCTACTTATAAAGGTTGGCCTCGCGCAACAGTTAATGCCGATATTTATAAATTTTCAAGCATGAATATGAACAATATTTGTGCAATTTATTTACTCATATACCTAAACGTATTTCTATTACAACTGATATTGGTAGAAGTGAAAATGACTGTGATTATCTAATTGTAACAAGTCATTGGATAGATGAAGACTGGACAATGCAAAAACGCATAATTGCATATCGAATAATTAATTCACGGCACACGGGTAGGTTTATAGCTAACACTGTTTCAGATATATGTAGATATTTTTGCTTTAGTGATAAAATAATGGCAATTTCTATGGATAATCCTTCTAGCAACACTAATGCAATAGGCATGCTAACACAAACCCTTAATCCTGCATTTAGTAATATTTTCCATGTTAGATGCATTTGTCATATTTATCATTTAATTGTTGGTAATGGTATGCGAATATTAAACATAGAAATTAAAAATGTGAGAATGGCTCTTAATTGGCTATTTTATTCAAACCGTAGAACTAGACTTAGAGAATATTTAAAAAATGTGATGAATATGACATTAGAGAAAGAAAGGTTCCTAAACCTTGCCCGACTAGGTGGAATTACATGTACGAAAGTTTAGTAGTAGTGTATGACTATAGAAACCCAATTAATGCTATGTTTAATTCTCGGGTAGGTGGTAAGGATGATGATGAAATGCTAACTACCCAAGATTGGACTAATGATAAAATTCTTTTGATTTTTTAGAACATTTTCAAGTGGCTACAAATGCTTTTTCTGGACAATATTATCCGACTATTTCTAACTGTATAGTTTATATTGCCGCACTAGATAATTTGTTTGTTGATTTTAGCGAGGGTGGGGATATTTATGAACTTGCAATAAATGAAATGAAACAAAAGTTTAAAAAATATTTTTTTTCAATCCCTCCTATTTTTGGTGTAGCTGCTATGTTAAATCCAACAATTAAATTAGGAGGTCCTCACTTTTGGTATTCTAATATTTATAGAGCTTTACATCTTTCAGAAGATGAAATTGCTACACTAGCTGATGCGAAAGCATCAATTAAAATTAATGCTCAAACTGTTTATAATGCTTATAAACTGGCGTTAGAGCATGTTAGGCCAAATATTCCAACCCCTACTTCGTCTACATCACAATCGTCTAAAAGAGCTGCTGGCTTAACAGCTCTTAAATCGTGGACGGAGTTCAGGGGTTCTCAAGGTGATAATTTTGATGAAATTTCCCATCTAAATGAGCTTCAAATTTACTTGTCACAGGGACTAGGAAAGGAGAATCCAGACGGCTCTTTCGACCTTTTGGAATGGTGGAAGTCAAGGAAAAAGCATTTTCCCGTTCTTGCAAGGATGGCTCGGGATGTTCTGTCAATTCAAGCGTCAACTGTTGCATTGGAGAGCGCTTTCAGTCAAGCAAGACTACAAATCGGTAATCACAGAGCGTCGATGCGGGAGAACTTGGAAAAATCAGTGCTTTTTTGAGATTGGATCCGCGCAGAAAGAAGGATTTTTGTCATAGCAGAATCACAACCGGCAATAGATGAGGCATATGAAGAAATGATAGCATAACTTGCTGAGGAAGCGACTTCACCCGGAAGTGGTGATGAACAAGCTTCATTTCCACCACCGCCAACACAACCTCCTCCCAACATTGACGGATTTATGAGATTTGTTAGAAATACAACATAAATTATGATGTAACTTGTACATTGGCACGTCTTCTTTTAGTTTTTTTCCCTTTAATGGTGGTATTACTACCTTGTTGTGCTCATTCCATTGGGGGAAGGAAGACTAAGAAAGATATGCCATTTTGGTCAATAAATATGCTCTGTATCATATCCTTGAATATTTTTTTTCTCAATATTTCTTTGTCTTTACTTCGATATCAATCCTTGAATATTTATATAACACACAATATATAATATACCACACAATATACTAATTACAACATTCTTTTATATACATTATATACAATATATACTACTTACTACAACACACTATATACATAATATACAATATACTAATTATTACTATACAATATTTTGCATAACATACAATATATACTAATTACTAATTTACTACAACACATTATATGCATAACATATATCTATATATACATAACATACAATATATACTAATTACTACAACTCAATATATACATAATATACAATATATACTAGTTACTACAACACAATATATACTATACTAATAACTTAGTACACCATATAAAATATATTATACACTATACTAATGACTACTATATAAGATATTGACTTAAAAAACCTGCCAGACCCGGCCTACCAGACCCAGGACCGTATGGTACTTAGATCCGTCACGGGCCGGTCCCAACCTAGAGGACCGCCAGACCCGGAACCGCCAGACCCGTCAGACCCGGCACGCCAGAACCGGGACCGCAAGACCAGGCCCGTCAGGCACAAATAGGCCCAAAACCGGGCCACTTTACAGCCTTAAGGGCAGTACTTTATGGGATATATTATAGACAACCTATCCTAAGTATGAGTTAGCTGCTGATTCTACCGCTCGAAACTATAATCTAAATATCAAACGAGAATAATTATATCGTTCCTTCAAAATTTTCCTACAAGCTTATGCTCGTTGAGGGTCTAAAATGTATCGGTGTAGCGCATAAATGTGACGACACCAATAAAAATTGTAATTTGATTGTTTGGTGTTTTTCAGGAAATAAAAAGCTAGTAATAGTCAACCTATAATCGAGTGATTTGCAGGAAAGAGATGTCATTCAGTCAAGAAAGGAAAGATTGATTTGTTGTGCTTTATAATTTTTTATTTTATTTTAATCACTTCATGATAGTTTTGTCTCGGTTGACACTTTGGGTTGGTTGAAACTGATGAAAAAATTACCCATGGGATAAATTAGTTTTTGCCAACATCAAAAAATTCTGTAAAATATTGAAGTTTGACTCAAAAGTAATCAGATAACGTTAAAGTTTATGCACAACCCCAATTTTAATGTGCTGATGCAAATAAAAAATGAGACTCATACCAATAATGTATTATATATATATATATATATATATATATATATATATATATATATATATATATATATATATATATATATATATATATATATATATATATATATATATATATATATATATATATATATATATATATATATATATATATATATATATATATATATATAATATAACTATAAAATAAAGATCAGAAATTATCAGTTATGTCCATTTAGAAGTAGCTTATTACAAAAATTGGCCAATTGATAAAATATTACTAATATTAGCCAGAATGGCCAATTAGCTATTTGTAGCAAAAAACATCAAATTTTTACTTTCTTTTGAGTGGGTACTATTAGAATTGATTGGTTTTGGGATGATTTGATGAAGATTTGAGGTTGTTTGAATTGAAAATTCGAAGTAAAAACTGAATATGAAAAAAAATGATAGCGTTATCACACTGTGTCTCTCATATGTTTCATATTTGTATCGAATGTGTATCACATGTATATCTGTGTGTGAGATACATCTGTGATACATGTTTGATAAATGTGTCACAGAAGAATTTTTTGACATCGATTTAATTATGAATTTTGCTACAAAACCAGTCCAAATCACCTCTAATCTTCCTCAAATATTATATATTTACTTATTTATGTATTTTCAATTAATTTCGATTATACCCGTTAAAAACAATCTTGTTTGTTTCGATTTTTAAAATATTAGCTAAAGGTTGGTAAGTTTAAACTTATATAAAATATTTTTGTAAATTTAAAAAATTACCAGCTATGTCCACAAGACCATGACATTCTATTTATAGGCACAAAAAAACTCTCCAAACTATAAGAGTTATTGAGCTTATTTTTTAATGATACATGCATAGCCAAGAAAGGTTACAAAAATGAACATTCGCTATTTCTATGTAATTTTTTTTTATTTATAATAATTGGTACCAGGATAAATTGATCATCATTAGTGGTGTCAAATTTAGCTGGTAAAAGTAAAAGAAAAGTTTTTATAATTATATATCTCCTAGGATTAAATAATACCAAGTATCATGATTTATATACTTGCGTAAGGTACTTAACAAGTGTTTACACGATATACAATTAAAAATGATCCTACTTTCTCAATCTATAAAAGTCAACCGAAAATTTGGATGATATCTAACTTTAAAATAATCGAAAGGGACCCTATCAAAATACTAACACTTCATCCCTAAATAATCTCCTATTATCTCATAGAAAATTTTTCATCCTTCCCCTAAAAATTCATTATTGTATGGGTCAAAATTCGATTTTATAATCATTAACTGAACTAATTTATTCTTAAACCTATTTGTCAATTTATTAATAATGATACCTGATGGTTACCCGATTCGACCAAGTGAGGCCACGACATATCCGCCATTACGAAGGCGCCCTCTCAACGTGGTCACGGCCACCCAGTACTAGCTCACAAAGCTCACAGCTATAAGTACTAAGAGAAGAAACCCTAAAAAGGGGGATGCTTCTTCATCTTCATCACTATTCTCGAAAAAAGAGAGAATATTATTGTAAGGCTCTGAACCTCTCCATGGAGAGGCGGACCAAATGAATATCATCAACAAAAACTCTCCATATATCGCTCCTTAATACAAAAAAGCTTGTTTCTGGTTTCTTTTATTCGGTTCTTTGATTTATTACGATCTGCTATGATTGGCCCTTGAATTATTTTGATTGTTTTATGCTTATAAAGTGCATGATATTTTGAGCTAAACAATATGGCGTCGTCTGTGGGGATTTCATAGCAGGATCGCGTAGTTCATCCTTAGACCAAAAGGAAAGAAAACCATCGAAGGGAAAACAACTCAACTCGAACGAGTCAAAGCGACACATAGGGTAAGGGAACCCGAATGTTCAACACGAATCCGAACCCCTCATCTCTCCGTTTTCAAAAAAAAAACAACGCAAGAAAAAGAAGTACAAGAAAGATGTAAGACCCACCCCCCCTCCACGGGGAAAACACGTATAAGGTACCCCACATCCTTAATACAGGATCCCGCCAAAAAAAGGCACAAAAGCATCTCGAAACAAGAACCATCGCCGGGCAACCTGCACAAACTAATCAAGGAGACAGCGCACAAATGGTGCGAGATCTAGAATTGAAACTGATATCTAACTCCCCATACCCAGGACAACGGGTCGTGCGAGGGAAGTAGACCTAACAACAGGTTCAACTACAAGTTGAACTGGGACTCGGGCCATGCACCTCCGCCATCAAATACAACAAGTTGAACTGGGACTCGGGCCATGCGCCTTCGCCATCAAATACAACAAGTTCAACTACAATTTGAATTAGGACTCAAACCATACGCCTTCACCATCAAATAGAACAAGTTCAACTGGAATTCAGGTCATGCGTCTTCGCCATAAAAACAACAAGTTCTACAAGTTGAATTGGGACTCAGGCCATGCACCTTCGCTATAAAAGTTTACAAGTTCAACTACGAGTTTAACTGGGACTCAGGCCAGGCGCTTTCGCCATAAAATACAACAAGTTCAACTACAAGTTGAACTAAGACTCAGGCCATGTGCCTTCGCCATCAAATACAACAAGTTCGCCTACAAGTTGAACTGGGACTCAAGCCATGCGCCTTCGCCATCAAAAATTACAAGTTCAACCACAAGTTGAATTGGGACTCAGGCCATGCGCCTTCACCATCAAATATAACAAGTTCAACTACAAGTTGAATTGGGACTCAGGCCATGCGCCTTCGACATCAAAAACAACAAGTTCAACTACAAGTTGAAGTGGGACTCAGGCCATGCGCCTTCGCCATCAAAAATTACAAGTTCAACTATGAGTTGAACTGGGACTCAAGCCATGTACCTTCACCATCAAATACAACAAGTTCAACTACAAGTTGAACTGGGACTCAGGCCATGCGCCTTCGCCATCAAAAACAACAAGTTCAACTACAAGTTGAACTGGACTCAGGCCATGCGCCTTCGCCATAAAAAATTACAAGTTCAACTACGAGTTGAACTGGGACTCAGGCCATATGCCTTCGCCGTCAAAACAACAAGTTCAACTATAAGTTAAATTGGGACTCGGGCCATGCGCCTTCGCCATCAAATACAACAAGTTCCCCTACAAGTTGAACTAGGACTCAGGCCATGCGCCTTCACTATCAAAAATTACAAGTTCAACCACAAGTTGAACTGGGACTCAGGCCATGTGCCTTCGCCATCAAAAATTACAAGTTGAACTGGGACTCAGGCCATGCGCCTTCGCAATCTAATATTATAAGTTCATCTGCAAGTTGAACTAGGACTCAGGTTATGTGCCTTCACCATTAAATCAAGGCTATGTGTATTCGCCGATAAGTTCAACTACGGATGAACCAAGACAAGCCATGCGCCTTCGCCATCAAAAATTATAAATCCGACCACGGCCGAATCAAGGCAAAGACCATACACTTACGCTAGCAAACCTCACAAGCTCAATCTCGCTCGAATAACAAGGCCAGACACCCTCGTCCTCAAATCTAAAGAGTTCAACCGGGTTTGAATCAGGACCGAGCACCTTCACCAATTGAACACAGCAAGGTCCGTTCTTCAACGCACTACGACACAAGTTAAGCACCCTCTCCATTCAAGTAAGTATGTCTAACTCGAACTAAAATTGAGACCGCGTAAAGTTTGGCCCTGGTCGAATTACAAGGCCGCGCTCTTACCACCACGGCTAGTAGCTCGACCACGCCCGAATTGGGAATGAGACTAAGTGCCGCGATCGCCAAAAGTTGGCTACAACTCGCTCACGCCAAATAAAAGAAAATGATAAGCAAAGAGCATTTAATCATGGCAAAGGCCATCGCGGCTAGCAGCCAACCTAGGTTTTTCATTAAGGCAAGCAAACGGCTCGACAACAGTCGAAGTCACCTACCCGGCCAAGGCCATTAACATCATCATGGCCAAGGCCATTGACTTCATTATGACCAAAGACATTGGGGGATTAACACGCCTACCAGAGAAAATCTGAGGCAAAACCCCCCATAAACGCGTGTAAAAGATAACTTGGGAAAAAGAAAAGGACAAAATAAATGCAAGGCAGATAAAGGAAAACAAAGTTGCATATATTTACAAAAGTTTACAACGGGTCATCCCCGATTACACCCGGTCAAGGACGGTAATTTAAAAAAAAAAAGTTACCCAAACGACAACAAATACAAGGAAAAGAACACAAAAAAATCCTTTTTACTCGGCGCCACCCACGCCACTATTAACATCATCAGCTCTTCCAGTGCCATCATCAACCCCGTCGTCACTGGGTCAAAGCCACAATCAATACGAGCTTCATGAGACCTCTGACGGGCTTCCTCAAAAGCAGCCTCAGGGACAATGACGGCCTCCCACAAGTTCTTATACACATCATGTTAGGCTTTAGCAAAAGTGCACAGTTCACGGGCCTAGTTGAAAAAGGCAGCCTGATCCCTCAAGCGCTGATTCTCGGCCTCTAAGGCCGTAATCCGATCTGCCGCAATTTGGGCATCCCGTTTGTAGACGCTGATGCGGTCCTCCAGCACCCCCTCTCAAAAGGCCACAGCAGCCCTCTCCAGCTCCCGTTCCCTTTCACAAACACTATCCATCGTCTTTAACGTCCCAACCCTCGACAAGGCATCACTTGCTTGCAGCCTCAAGGCAATGGCCCAGGCCTCCAAAGCAACCACCTACCTGGTCAAAGTCTTAGAGGCCTCTGCTGCCCTGACGTGACTCTGGCGCTCCCTCTCGACTGCAATCCTCCTTGCGGTCTCCAGCTCCTCGTCTTTCTGACGAAGCTACCCCTCAAGGGTATTTACCCGGCCAAGGGTTTGCTGCATTTGAAGCTCTCACCTCGCCAACTCCTCAACCACGTCCCGGCTTCGAGGGTCGTTCCTCAAATGCTCCCGCATCTCGTAGCACCGATCCCGGTAGCGCCGGTACTTCTCCAGCATCCGCAAAAGGATCCCCGAACGGACGTTGGCTCAGCGTATGCCCTCCACCTCCAAAAGATAAGTCTGCAAAGTAAAGACAATTATTAAAGTGGGAAATGAACTAAGGAAAGAAGAGAACTGAAGAAGGTCATCATACTTACCCTAAAGCCCATCACGGCTACCTCCGCCATCAATCCGATGTCCATCATGACCATAAATGACGTGCTCACAGTCTCCAAGCACAATACCCCGAACAACAACACTAAGTTATCCTCTTGAAGCAGCAAGTTCTGATCCCTAGGAATCTCAGCGTAACTGCCCCTCTGCATGCATCGTCGCTGTAGAGGACTTCCCGGAACATGCGGACGTCGTCAGGGTCCAAGTCAGACTCGGTGTCGTACTCCCCTCTTGCGACGCCCCTTCGTCCCTCCGCCGACCGAGAAGCTGAGGCTCCCGCCCCTGCCAACAAATTGGCACTTGCTTTTCCAACAAAAATAGTTGCTGAGGAACTACCTCCCCTCTCAACTACTGGAACTGTCAATTGAGTCACCGAAGCGACGGTATCATCACGGCCTGAGCCAACTGGGGCAACCCCCACTGTGCGTTTGCCCTTAAGGGCTGACGACGCCACCAGGTTCCCCCCGCTTCCGATTGTGGAGAATCCAAATTTATCACCACCGGAGGAGCCGGTGTAAATGCAACCCTACTCCTAACCAGCGACCTCTCCTCTTCCTTCTCATCCTCATTCAAAGGCGACTCCGCCCTAGGACGCACGACACCCGAGGACTCTTCAACTCGACACGTAGTTTGTGCTGGGGAATGAGCCGCCAATGATTCAACCGACATCGCTCTCGGAATCGAATGCGGCGCCGGTATTGTGATGAGTCGGGCAGTCGCACACGGTCTACGGAAGGCTATCTGAGGAGCGCTCACGCGGCGTTCCCTCCATGATCACAGGAAAACAAGTTGAAAAGAAAAGGCAAAATGGAATAAAACAAAAACATGATAAAAGAAAGTCAAAATTCTCACCAGCAGCGGGCCTACGGCCATGCCTCTCCCAAAAAGACACCCACGTGCGAATCCCCATTGTATGAGGCAGCACGACCTCGACCCATTCGCGAATTCCAGGTAGAGGGGCCAACGGCGGCATTTCAACCACAAACATAAAAATATTGTCACTAATAGGAGTAAGACGTAAGGAGGGGCCAAACACTGAATGTAGCAAGTAAAAGTCTTACATGCATGGTTCCACGTCTCTGGGAACTCAGTACCTCGTCATCTAATTCGGCAATCAAACTTACCGTCCCACGAGGGACCGCCCGAATCATTGTACTATGGACCCTCTGAGGGGCATAAAGGGTTAGCACATGCTGCAGTGTAACCTTCCTCCGAGCCAGCTCCACATACTTAATAAACATTTGCAAGAAGCTTGTAAAAAGACGGAACGAGCTGGCCCGGACACACCCTGTAATGGCAGCAGAAGTTGACCACCAACATAGGGAGAGAGATCTTGAATCCCGACTTTAAGGGATAAGCTAGAAGACGCAATACCCTCTGCGGTCGACGTGGGCCCTCTCCTCGCGTCTAGCAAGGGAAATATCAGGAAATCGGGGGATATCCTACTGTTCCCGTAACTGGGCAATACCCACTTCCCCCATCAGTGAGGCCTCATCCACCTGATCTTCTCCCCCATTATCGGTTAAGTCAGTCGTCGAACCTCCGGGTAGGGATAGAATATCGTTCACCGACGGAACCCGGTCGATCTCCGCCGATTCAGTAGCTCTCACTGCAGTAGATGGCCTTTAGCCACCGGAAGAGTCGCCGGAGTGAGGTTGTTACGAGAACTATTTGCCATTGCTGATTAATAGGAAAAAAAATGATGAGATTCAAGGAGAGAAATACAAAGATGGTGTTAAATGAAGAACAAGGAAGATGATGAACTAACGATAAAGGAAGCTCCTTCAGACATCTCACCTACAAATGACGAAATGTGAGAAATGAATAGCACAACTCCTTAGTTAATGTGAATACTTCATTTGGATATTCATTTTTGTAAAAAGAAGAAAAACCTCAACTTATAAGTTCAAAACAAAAAATTTAAAATATCCAAATCGATTAATCCGAAACCAAACTTAAAAATCGGATTCAATCCAAACTTATTTGGATTGTCATTTTTTCACTCTGAAAATTGAAAATTGAAAATGAAATTTTCATATACAATCTGACTGCCATAACACACGCCCCTATATATGCCTATCAAACCCATGATAAAAAATGGTATCAGTCTGAAATTTTTGCAAAAGTGGTTATATGTAGTGTAAAGAATTATTTACAGCAAGTTATTGAGAACTAAAAAGCTAAAAGAATAAACACAAAAAGACTGATCCAAGTCACAAGAGAAAAAGAAAAGCGGCCGGTCCGGTTTAGTTCTGATAGAGTTGGTTGAGATAAACTTTATTATCTTCAAACAGAAGAAATTTTACCAAGAATGGTTCTTGAAATGCCCCAAAAAATTCAATCTTGATGCTTCCGAGTTCACTCTCTAATACCAAGTATCACTCAGAAAATAGATTAACAAAAGACCCTTTAAGCAGATAACAGAAAAGAAATGCTAATGATACAGTCCACCATTTTTGCTCCTATCCAAAAAACTGCACAAATAGGTAAACATGGCTGTTATCTTGCTTTACATGGAGGATTTGGCTCACCATCAGCTTCTTTTCACTTTCCAAGAATATCCATCAAGCGAAATTCAGTTCAGGTAATTTTGGGCGGGCGGGGTGGGTGGGTTGGGTGGGTGGGTGGGTTACTACCTATTACTATAGTTTTTGTTGATTATTTGAGAGAGTGCTGCCTGTTATTGAAAGCCCCTTAAGATTATGTTTGAATTAGTATGCTGTGAATCATTCTGCTTAAACTTTTTCTTTCTTTCTTTTCTTGGCTTGAACACGACTAGTAAGCTGGGGGTTAAGATTTTTATTTATATTTAAACTAATTTAGTCTCACATGTGGAAGTTTGTGTAGTACGATTTAAAATTCCTTTTAATATAACCTAAAACAGAAAGTTAGTATATTTTATGACATAGGAAATACAACTAAAAACTTCAACTATCTAATGCTTGCTATAATGCAAAAGGTCTTTATAAGGAAAAAAAATGAAAGAGCTCTTTAGTCCAAGAATTCCATTTTGGAAAGGAAGCATAGCTCCCATGATTGAACTCATTATTGCTTTGCAATCTCTAATATATATCTGCAAACTACTCTAGTATTTTTGATTGCTCTTTTATGATCAATGAATCTGTCACAGGTTTCTTCTTTCCATACACGGAGCGACTCACAAATTAAGTTCCTTCAAATACATATTAGTAAATTGTTTTGGTGATACATTTGTTTATCTTTTTCACCTCTTTTGAGTATTCCTAAGTCTTGTCTCTCTTGTGTACAGCTGCAGATTTTTGCAAGGAAAGTAGAATCATTCTCACTTTTGGTTCCAGAGAAAGACGATGGTAGTTCTTTTTCTATTTCTTAGAAATGCTCCTTTTTGTCACAGTTTATATGTCATTTTCTATTTGGAACATCAGAAAGTTTTAGATATCATTCCACTAATAACATATCCAATGTAACTTTTACAAGTTTCAAGGATTCAAATTTATTTAACTAGTCACATTTTAACTTTGATTGGATGTTTTTTGTTTCATTCAACGAGTATTCTACTTATAGATGACATCAACTAGGTATATTTCTTCTCTTACCGATTATGTAATACTCAAGCCAAGCTAAAGAGAAGAAATGTAACTAGTTGATGTCATCTATAAGTAAAATACTGGATGTATAGCTAGCCCCCTCCCCACATACTGATTATGAAGGTATGACACATTGGGAAGGAGGGATGATTACGTTTTGAAGTGCTAGTTCTCGGTCCCTGGATTGGTATAGTCAAGAGCTGAGAAATATGAATTTTCGTACACATATTTTTCTTTTTCCGCTTTAACAGGTACATTTACATATTTTTATTGTTTTGCCAGTCTATCAAATGATAGGAAATAATCATCATCTTCCCATAGACTTGCCAAAAAAAGAAAAGTTAAGATCTTCAATGAGAAACGTATGCAGACATTATAAACTCCAAGCTTGAGAAAGATCAAGAGGTGATGAGATAGCAGTTATTGAAAGAATATAATGATTTAGCATTTACATATTTCTTTTTAAATACAGGAATATATTAGTTTTTTGTAGGTTTACAATGTGATAGCTTCTAATCACCATTTCTTTTTCTTTTCTTTTGTTTCATCCTTTTGTTTTCTTATTTTCATTTTTACATAAGCATAAAAGTATGTATTTTTCAGGAAGTATATAATATAGTTTGAAGGATACTTTTTCCAGAAACAATATCATAATATATGATTACATATTTCACTACGCTGATGTGTTTTGACTGATTTGTTGGTTCTTGATCAAAAAGACTGAAGTTCCATCCTCATCCTTTGGATGGAAAGCAAACAGAAAATTTCAATCAGCTTCTGTGACCTGTTATGCAAGTCCAAACTTTGGACTTATAAATGTATTCATTACTCTGTATATTGTTGAGTTTAATTTCCAAGAAAACGTCAATTTTCTTCTTTTATAAAAGGGCATCCCGGTGCACAAAGCATAATGCGTTCACGGAAGACCGCACCGCAAGAATTTGATATAGGTAGCTTACCCAGATGCAAGCATCAGTGGCCGATTCGACGGCTCGAACCCGTGACCTATAGATCAGTCGGGAAAAATTTACCCTTTCTCTAAGACCCCCCTTCATCAGCTTATTCTTCCATGAACAAATACATTAAATCATTCCAACAGAAGTTCAAAACTTCAGTAATTTCCTGTTTTGTTTCTAGTTCTTTATACAGAAACAGAGGAAGATTGCATAATCTACTTGCTGTGTACAATAAATATGAGACAATAGTGCTTTGTCACAGATTTTGCATGATCTAAAAGGAACCATCATTGGCTTTCCGTTGCAGAATCATCAGAGAAGTTGCTGAATGGTGGAGATATTACTACTAGTAAAGGACAGGTTCTTTCTCTATCTGCTTTCTCGTGCGGATCTATCTTCTGGTTGACATCCGGGCAAGTGGCATCAGCAAGTGAAAGTGTCAGAGTAAACATGGTTTATGAGGTCGGAGAGTTATTTGAATTGGGAATCCAACTTACCTACCTGCTTATACTGCTAGCATTGCTTGGGGCTGGAAGCTTCTTTGTGATTCGGCAAGTCCTTGTCCGCAGAGAGCTTGATCTTTCTGCCAAAGAATTGCAAGTACGTGACACAATAACTTTTCTCTTTGTTTATAAATGCATCGCCATCCATTTGAAGCATACATATTATGCATCTGTATGGTTTATACATATATATATATATATATATGTATATATATATAGAGAGAGAGAACAGGTTGCTAGAGAATCTGAACACCATTGTATTCTCCTGAAGGCAGAGCAGGAGAATAATACTTTAAAAGAGAAATGATTGTGATTCAATCTCGACTTGTTAGATATCAATATGAATTATAGCCTATTCGGCCAAGCTTCTCCAAACCTAGAAGCACCTTTTTTCCCAGAAAAATGTCTTCTTTCTTTCAAAGTTGAAGTATTTGGCCAAGCTTTTGGAAGAAAAAGAAGTTCTTTTGAGGAGAAGCAGAAGCAGTTTTGGAGTAGAAGAAAAAAGTAGCTTCTCCGCAAAAGCACGTTTTTTAAAAGCACATTTGAGAAAAAAACACCTTTTAAAAGCTTGGCCAAACACTAATTGCTGCTCAGAAGTGCTTTTCAATTTAGTTAGCCAAACACAAACGGCTTCCTACCAAAAGTACTTTTGAGAAAAACACTTTTGGAAAAACACTTTTCAAAATAAGTTGATTTTAGAAGCTTGGCCAAACAGGTTATTATTCTATTTGTTTCCTACAACAAAAGATCATGTGTGTAGACATCTATATCACTTGCAAGAACGACTTGCTTGTTTGCTCATAGATGTGAGAATGCAACTCTCTTTCTCTCAACACACTGTATTATTTGGCTCATTAATACAGGAGCAAGTTAGAAGCGGTGATGCCAGTGCAACAGAACTTTTTGAACTTGGAGCTGTGATGTTGAGGCGAAAATTCTACCCAGCTGCTACAAAGTACCTGCTTCAGGCAGTACAAAAGTGGGATGGAGATGATCAGGATCTTGCCCAAGTATGAACTATCTCTTCAACAGTTTCTTTTTCTTTTTTTAATTTTAGATAAATGATAAAGGACCTTCTCTACGCCAATTTCTATTTCGCATAATAAATTTCTGATACATTGTAAATATTCTATGTGAATTGACAATATACTGCCGTTTTAACTCAAAAACAAGTGAATGCACATTTATCCTGCTGAACATGTGAAGAATCTCTTTTACCCTGAATCACATAACTTACGTAATAAGATGTATAAGTTCAAAATCCATGTAAAAACTGCTCAAATTCTCAGCTAACAAATTATTTGACCGTTTTAGAATTATTGCTTGCCTATTCTGTATTTGCTGTTGCATACCAAGTCTTTTCAGGCATCTGAGTGTTGTATTCAGATCCCTTCCCTTATATTTTGCGCATCTTGACAGGTTTACAACGCCCTTGGTGTCAGTTATGTTCTTGATGAGAAAATCGACAAAGGGATTGCTCAGTTTGAGAATGCTGTAAAACTTCAACCAGGTTATGTCACGGCATGGAACAACCTTGGCGATGCGTACGAGAAAACCAAAGACTTAACATCCGCTCTAAAAGCATTTGAAGAGGTCCTCCTTTTTGATCCTAATAATAAAATAGCTCGTCCTAGGCGCGACGCATTGAAGGAAAAAGTACAGATGTACAAAGGAGTACCTGTGAAATCTAAGAAGAGTTGATATAGGGAGCTTGTTATTGTTTTTACACACTTATACTGATTATCCTTGGAGGAGCTTCCTCCCCCCCCCCCCCCCCTCCCCCATCCCCTCCTTTTCCTTCCGTCTTTCTTCTTGACGAGTGAAATTTCGTGGTGGTGGCCATGCTGGATTTCTTGGATGTTCCATAACAGAAGAGGGCAAGCAGTTTTTGAACTTCTTCAACCCTATGTTCTTGGTGTAAATGAAATGAACAGTGTCTATTTTTATTTATCTGCATAGAATCAGCAGGACACTTGATGCTTCCTTCCTTGTGTTTTCTTTCAAGTTTATTTCCCTTTTCTGCGCTTTACTTGATAAGGCTTCATCTCAGTGTATGAAGGTTAAGCAGCAAAGCCAAGATTCGCCATTTTGATCCTATTGATGTTGGATGCACTCCGTTTGATGTTATGAATGGTTATACATAGAAAATCTTGTTTTGTTTATTGATGGAAAATATTCTTGATCTATATAATTGTGTCAAATGACTAGGGTTGATCTTGTTCCTTGAATCTCAGGAAAAATAAAACACGCTCTTTTGTGGGCTCCAATGGAGGAATAAATTTTAGAGATGGAAGAGGGGGGAGGGGGGGGGGGGGGTAACGTGGCGTCGTGCTTCTGACGGGGTAAGAAGGAGACTCTATATACCTGCGATATACGTTAATGGCCAGTTACCCCGTTAATATATTACAATATATGCGCGATATATAAAATGGTGCCCCGGTTTTCTATGCACCTATTTTGGTGCCTTAAGTATCCAAAAACCTTCTGCCTAGGTTCCGGACTCCATATTATTTTATTAAGATGATTAATTATTTACCTAAGATTAGGAGAAATGAAAATCCTCTTTTAAGAATAAACTTAATAAACATTCTAATAGGTGTATGCATTCGATTTATCGATTCAATTTTATTCCTTATCGATAATTACTTATCGATTATCGATTTGTATATATGCTTATCGTTATCGTTTCAATAAGGTTTGATTTTTTCGATTTCGATTTATCGATTTTGGGGGCTTATCGATTCGGTTATCAATTCCACAGAAAGTATATCGCTATAAACGCGCCTAACTTATATGGACAAAAAGAAGCTAAAATAAGACGAACACCATTTATAACATAAAAATTGTATCAACAAGCACATGCAACAAAACTAAAGTAAGAGATCAAATGTATGCTACCAACACTCTCCAACAATATAAAAAAACAAAACAAAACAAAATACATCATCACAACTAATTTCGTTTTACATTAATTTGAACTTCATTCCCTTGATCTTTAAATATGATCATTCCTTAAATGTGGTAGAGGAAATAATAGGGAAAGAGACTTAGGGTAAAGGAAAGGGTATAGATTAGGAAAAATGATATTGTATAGCCGCTTTCAAAATAGTAACGGAATATACATACATTCAATATGTTATATTAATCTACACAAATAGGTAATTATCATTTTACAACTGTGTATAGTCTAGGGGTGTGTATTCGATTTATCGATTCGATTTTGACCCTTATCGATAATTACTTATCGAATATCGATTTGTACATATGCTTATCGTTATCGTTTCAATAAGGTTTCGATTTTTTCGATTTTGATTTTTTCGATAACAAATACTCGATTTGATTTATCGATAAACCGATCCGAATGCACACCCCTACTTTTAGATTCAACCTTTTCACCTTTTAGACAAACAAGACATTTAAATTGGGATAGTGGGAGTAACTTTTCTTTTTCATTTTTGACAATTAAAGTTTAAGTCCGTGCTTTAATAAGAGATTGTTGGCATCTATATTCTCTAATCAAACCATATGAAAACCACCTCATTATCATGAGAATGTGGCTAGTTGTTTCAGAAGATTGATCTACTTGCATAATTTTCCATTTTAAATACATTAATATAAGAAACTGTGAGTATAGTTTTACAGCTTCTAATCACACATAGTTCGAGCAGAAAGCAAATGAGATAAGTTGAACTCACATAACCATACCTAAATCCGCCTCGAGACTTCCTAAAATATGATTTGTACTGATCAGACGATCGTCTACTTAAATCGGACAGCTTCAACAACGTATTATCTGTCAAATTCAGGGATATGAACTTCTGAAGGATTGCGTTTAGGTGTTCATAACACGCAGCGGAAGACAATAACAATCCTAGGTAGATTTTTCATGTTTTAAAATTTATTTACGTGTCAAAGATCGGGTCTAAGACGTACTTGGCGAAGAGAGTTTCCTTTTTCAGAATTTCTTCGATAGTGCGAAGACTCTATGCGTATCCACACTGAGACCGATCCTTGCTATCAACTCTTTGATCAATGAAACCCGCGAACAAATTGAACGAAAAATATTGTGTTGAGATTTTTCTCAAAAATCTCAACTCAAATTAGAAGAACAAGAAACACTTTTCTTGTAATTGTATTTTTCTCTCTTGGATTTGTATTACACTCTCACTTTCACAAAATAGGGTTTTCTTCTCAAGAAAAAGATTAAAATCGAAAGAACAAAAAACTTTTTCAAATTTTCTCCATCACCCTTTATATAGCATCACCTACAAACCCTTTTCCTATTTGGTTGATGTAATAATTTTCCTAGGATAAAAGTTTATTCCAAAAATAAACTTATTGAAAATTTTGTATGAAATTTTTTTCGAAATTTTCCCTAGTTTACTGGGTTGATGTTGATGCAAAAACTGACAAACTAACTTCAGAATTTTGAAGTTCCTCCTCAAAATTATTCCAATATCAGGGAAAGATGAAATTTTTATTAAAAATGTGACCGAACCCATAGGGCTGCCTATATATCCCCTCTTAAACGGGAATCAGGTCAGGTGTAGTTAAAATTACATCATGAAGAAAATATGTGATCAAATGTTATCTCTTTACTGTTTCTGAGTTGATGGGCTTAGGCGAGACTTCTCCATCCATTTCTACGAGAATAAGGGCTCTTCCAGTTAGAACCCGGTGAACTATATGCGGACCCTGCCAATTAGGAGAGAATTTTCCCTTGGCTTCATCCTGGTGCGGAAATATTTTCTTCTATACCAGATGCCCCGGTGTGAACTCCTTGGCTTAACTCTCTTGTTGAAGGCTCTAGATATTTTGTTATGATATAATTGACCGTGGCAAACTACATTCATTCTCTTTCCATCTATAATGGCTAACTGCTCGTAGCAACTTTTTACCCACTCTGCATCATCTAACTCTACTTCATATATAATCCTCAAGGAGGGAATTTCTACTTCGGCGGGAATGACCGCCTCTGTACCATAAACCAGCATGTATGGAGGGGCCCCAATTGATGTGCGGACCGTGGTACCCTTACCCAATAAGGCGAACGATAATTTCTCGTGCCAGGACTTATGTATTTCGATCATCTTTCTTAGTATCTTCTTGATGTTCTTATTGGCTGCTTCTACAGCTCCATTCATCTACGGTCTGTATGTTGTAGAGTTCTTGTGTTTAATCTTTAGTTTTGACATTGCATTAATCAGGTCGCAGTTAAGATTAGAACTATTGTTAGTGATGATTGATTCTGGAATCCCGAAGCGATAGACCATACGCTCGCAGACAAAATCTGCTACAACTTTCTTGGTGTAACGCCCAAAATCGAGGGACATGACCGGCGCCCGACCGGGTAGCCCCAGTCAAGCGAACCGGGTTACCTTTCCTATCCCCGACGTACAGTTATTCCTTATTAATTAACCAATAATACAAGATGCCACTGAAAATAAACGGAACTCCTTTTTTTTTTTTACAAAAGATATACATGTTACTATTAACAGCTAACGTGGTTTACATAATACAACGCCCATTAGGTACACATACATTACAAAAGTTCCACAACCCAAATAATCCAGTCTACGGAGCCTCTAAGATGAAGAAAACGAGACAATACTTGCCGGCGACAAGGCCCCAGCTATACCTTTACAAAATGGCACAAAACTTTAAAATATAACAACAAGGATGGCATGAGCCACACAAAGACCTTGAAGGAAAGGGGCTCACCAAATACTAACACTGCCAATAAGGAAGGAGGAGGAGCTACGAACGGTGGACAGGAGTGCCTGATGCGGATCCACCTACAATCATAACACGAATGTAGCGCCCCCGGCAAAAGGGACATCAGTATATTTGAATTGTACTGGCATGTATGGACAAACTCTGTCCCAAGTAAACTCAAGCCAAAAACACATATACAAGTGTAAAGATGAACAACAATAGCACAACAATGGAACAACAACCAAGCATTTCACAGTAAATGATACAATTAGTCAAACAAAGGGGCAATTAGTGCCCCACAGGTTACGAACTCTCCTGCTGCCTCCTTTCATAATTCAACATTGATCATTTCATGATTTCTATTCATTTCAATACTGATATTGGATCACATTTTTCCACCATTATAACCTCGTCCACCCTTATTACCTCAGCCACCCTTATCACCCCAACCCACACCTTATTTTACCGTGTTGCGGCACGGAACCCGACCCTGCATGACAGTTTCAGTTCACAAACAACATACAATATAACAACAAATACAAGAAATCAACTTTTAGCACGTTGTTAAGACAAAGCCACAAGGGTATTGTATTTCCACAACTAGCAACAACAATTTCCTCATGTTCGTCAATTAGTACACATTCCGAGTTACTACAATAGATTGTCATAACTAACCATATATTTTACCACAATAGTTCAGATTTCACCATTCAAGAATTCTTTTAATCACATGCTCCTCAACCTGTGCCACAAGATGTCACCACACAAGTGTAAATCACAAGAGTTTCACAATAATTCGCCACATGGATATCAAGTAATTTCACATATCAACATAAGGCGATTTCACAAGGATCACAGTTAGCCATACATACCTGGAATTGGATATCTCTTTCTAACCTCCACTCCAATTCACCAAGCAATCAAGATGGTCAATTAGAAAATCTCATTACTATTCACTCTTTACATTTCATGAATTTTGCATAAGGCTTTTTTTCTACCTTCTGAGGTTAAGCACTATTCCATCTTGCATAAGGCTACTTATCTGCCTTTCCAGACTAAGCTTTGTCTCCATCTGCATTTTACATAAGGCTATTTTTCTTCCTTTTGAGGTTAAGCTCTACCCCATCCTGCATAAGGCTACTTATCTGCCTTTCATGACTAAGCTCTGTCTCCATGTGCATTGCATAAGGCTACTTTTCTACCTTTCAAGGTTAAGCTCTACCTCCACCCTGCATAATGCTACTTGTCTGCCTTTTGATACTAAAATCTGTCTCCATTTGCATTGCACAAGGCTATCTTCTACCTTCCGAGATTAAGCTCTACTACATCCCGCATAAGGCTACTTAACTGCCTTTCAAGACTAAGCTCTATCTCCATCTGCATTTCTGCATAAGGCTACATTTCTGCCGTCTAAGGTTAAGCTCTACCTCCATTCTGCATAAAGCTACTTATTTGTAAGACCCCGTGCAAATGAATGATCAAATCCTAGAAAATCATAGAGTCAGGCCCACCTATGTGTTGGGACCCTTTCTGCTGATTTTATACTTTAAAATCTAGAATTAAAGTTTTTCAGGAAAATGTAATTTTTGCGGACAAGAATGCGGTAGCAGATCAGGTATGCGGACTGCATCTCTTCTGTAGAGTTATTCATAGAGTAAGCTAAATTTGATGTTGAAAATGCGGTCCATTATGCGATTGCATAACCAATATGCGGACCGCATAGTCGTCGCATACATTTCTTGAGGATTTAATGGGGGTCAATTCTATGGTGCAATATGCGACCGTAGAACAAAATGTGGACCGCATTCCCCTCACATACCTAAGGAGAAAGTCCAACAATTTGGGACCCTTTCACGGTCGAATCTGCGCACCGCATATCAACTCTGCAATCGCAGAGTGCGACCATAGATCCTGCACATGCTTCAATTTTCTAAAATTTAAACCCGACCCCTTTTCTAATAAAACAACCCAACCCCTCATTTTTGCATATTTTCTGAACAAAACAAAAGAGAGGGAAGTGAGAGTTCTAGAGAGAGAAAGGATTCTTCATCAAATTGATTCTCCAAAACTATTCGGGCCGGGACATTCTAATTTACTCTCTTCATCCCCACTCTTAAGGGTAAAATCCCTAACCCTTTCACGTGATTTTTAGATTTAAGCTAAGGGAGGGAGTCTCATGCTTTTATTCTTGAAATAATGGTAGAAAGTCATATGCATGTCTTTCAAAATCTATAAATCTAGTAAGGGGAATTGGGTAGAAGTAAAGAGTTGTGCTTGATAACCTAAAAGAAATCCAGATAGTAACTGTGGGCTTCAATTATAAGGTACATGTGTTAATTTGTCAATTTGATTAACTTGACTAGATTTCTTGATGACTGAGAATACGAGTTTAAAAGGGGAATTCGACTCCATATATGTATGGCTAGCCTTGATCCATGTGAAATCGCCTTGTTTGGTGTGTGAATTATTTGGTAGTTGATATCTATGTGGGTTATTTTTGAGCTTTTTATGACTGGTATGATTGCGAATGCATCTTGTGTAAACGTCGAGGAATAAGTGATTAATGGGATTCATAAATGGTGAAATCAGAACAACTATGATAACAATGTACTTGAATTGTTGTGGCCATTTGTTTTGGTGACTTGAATTGTATATGAACTGTAGAATATGATGGAATTGGTATTGTTGGCTATGGAAAGACTTGTAACATTGTTGTAGTTGTGTCTTGAGAAGTATTGTTGTTGCTCTTCTTGTGAGTTTGTTGATTGTTGTTGTGTTGTGTGTGATTGGTAAACTGCGCGACAAGAATGGGTTGCACGCTGCTACCCGAAGGTATAAGGTGTGGGTTGGTACGATAAGGGTGTCCGAGTTAATAAGGGTGGTCGAGGAGATATGGGTGGAAAAGTGATCAAAATCAATGTTGAAATACATACTTGAGCAAACTTGTGAAATCATTGTTTGTAATTGCAAAAAAGGTGAAAATAGGAGAGTGTGCAATCTTGTTCGGCTTGATTGTACTTTTCATGTCTGTTTGGTTGTTGCTTCTGTTACTGTTTTCTACTTTTGTACGGCATGAGTTACCTGGGACAATGTTTGTCTCATACTAGTACAATTCAAATGTGTTGACGTCCCTTTTGCCGGGGGTGCTACATTCGTGTTTTGATTGTAGGTGGATCTATAACAGGTACCCCAGTCCATCATCCGTAGCTCTTCCTCATTCCATGTCAGCTATATTGGTGAGCCCCTTTCCTTTCGGGACACTACGTGGCTCATGCTGCTCTGTTCTTGCATTTTGAGATCTGATTTTGGTATGTATAAAAGGTATAGCTTGAGCCTTGTTACCGACAAGTATTGTACTATCCTATTTCATCCTTAGAGGCTCCGTAGACAAGCAATTTGGGTCATAAACTATATAGTATGTACTTTGTATTTCGGGCATTGTAAATTGTAAACCTCGCTAATATCATCTGTGTTATGTATGTTCTTATAAAAGGTATGTCAGTTATTAATAGTTTTTCACTCGGTAAGTAAGTAGTGAAAAGTGTGGGGTAACACGTGGGTTAGGAGAGGCACTCAGGTCTGCTTGACTGGGATACCCAGTCGAGTGCAGGTCATGTACCTTGGATTTGGGGCATGACAAACTTGGTATCAGAGCCTAAAGTTTTAAAAGTCCTAGGATGTCTCAGAGTCGTGCCTAGTGGAGCCCTTCTTATCGGTGTGTTGTCGACCATATCTATCAGTAGGGGGCTACACGGACATTTAGGAAACTACTCTCTTCTTTGTTATTCCATTTCGTGCAGTGAAGTGAAAAGTGGAAGTATTGGTGTCGAATGCTTTGTTCCGATATTTCCAGAAATGGCACCTAAGAAGAAAGCTAGATGCGGCCTTGAGGCCAATGCCACTCCAAGTGTGGTCGTGAACCATGTACCGAACGCCGTGGATGAGAGTGACTCGCCGGCTTTGAATCTGCCTGACCTGTCCCTTCAGGGTCCAAGCATTCCTGTTCTAGCTGCGGCAGATGGCATCACCATCCCTCCTGCCGATATTCTTAATATTGATATTGCTCCAGCTTCTGGTGCCGAGGCTTCTGATGGGGACCTTAGGGGAGCCATCCGTATATTTAGTGGCCGCCCAGGCCTAGAGATATCATGATGCCCCTATGTCATCCAGCAGATAGGGAGATTCTGCCAGCTCCAGAGTCCACCAGTTTCTGTGATTGGCCACTCTAGAGTTCTCAGGCACAGACCCAGATGCCGATCCGCATGATTTTCTTGATGAGATGTAGAAGAACCTTCGTGTGATGAAGGACACAGAGTCAGAGGGGGTTGAGTTGGCTTCTTACAGGTTGAGGGGAACAGTACGAAGGTGGTTCGAGATGTGGGAGGATTCTCGCGAGGAGGGGAGACCTCCGGCTAGATGGGAGGAGTTTGTGGATGCTTTTATGGACCATTTCTTGCCTGCCGAGACAATGGCGGCCTGTGCCACTGAGTGCGAGGTTCTCCATCAGGTATGAGTTTTGGGAGTACCACATGGAGTTCATAAGATTGTACAATTATGCTCCTCAGTTAGTGTCGACCATGGGTGCTCGACTTTGGAGTTTTGTTCAGGGTCTTATTCTTGGGTGGTGAATGAGGCTGCTATAGCATCCTTACTCTCAGATATGAATTATGGGAAGATTGTAGATTTCGCTCAGGCCACAGAGGCTAGGAAGTTGAAGATACTGGCGGAAAGGGAGAGTAGCAGTAGGGCCCGATCAATGGGTCACTCGGGGAGGTCAACTCCGGGGAGAGTGTCATTAGGGCCATCTCGGTCATATGCTTAGTCCTCAACAAGTGCACTGCCAGCTGTGTACAACTATCAGCAGGGTAGTTCCTCGAGACCAGGTTCTGACAATAGGAGATTCCACCAGTTCGTTCATTCGGGGATGAGGTCCCAAGTGTGGGAAGTTCCATACAGAGACTTGCTGTTTGGATATCCCGGTGTGTTGTAATTGCAGGGTGAGAGGTCATACGTAGCGGGACTGTCGTGTGCCCAGACAAGGCATGAGTAGGGGATTTGCCCGGTCATCTAATTATTCAGTTGCTACATCATCAGTGCGTGCTCCAGCTCCAGTAGAGCATGGTGAAGTTAGGCTGGGGCTCGTGGTAGAGGTGGACCGAGCTGGTTCTATGCTTTGAGTGGTCGCCAGAGTGCTGAGGCTTCTCCAGATGCTGCTATATGTATCTTATCTGTTCAGACTATTAATTTTTATGCTCTTATCGATCCGAGGTCTTCTTTGTCTTATGTCATCCCATTCATTACTTCAAGTTTTGGAATAGAACCAGAATAACATCATGAGACATTCTTTGTATCGACTCCGGTTGGTGATTCTGTTATAGCCGCGTGAGTTTATATGAATTGTACGGTCATGGTAGGTGGTAGTGTTAACACGACCGATCTTATTGAGCTTGGAATGGTAGATTTTGTCGTAATTATGGGAATAGACTGGCTTTACTTGTGCTTTGCTAAACTTGACTGCCAGATGAGAGTCATTAGACTCGAGTTCCCTAACGAGCTGGTTAATGAGTGGAAAGGGAATAGTGTTGTGCCAAAAGGTAGGTTTATTTGTTACCTTAAGGCTTCAAAGATGATTAAGAAGGGTGTATCTATTATTTGGTCCAGGTGGCGGACACCGCTTCAGAAGTATCTGCCCCCGAATCCGTGCCAGTTGTAAATGACTTTCTTGAGGTATTTCCAAATGAGCTTCCAGGGATTTCGCCAGATAGGGAGATTGATTTTGGGATTGATGTACTACCAGATACCCAGCCAATATCTATTCCACCATATAGAATTGCGCTAGTAGAATTATGATTGTTAAAGGAGCAGCTGAAGGATTTATTAAAGAAGGGGTTCATTCAAAGGAGTGTGTCTCTATGGGGTGCTCCAGTTCTTTTTGCCCGGAAGAAGGACGGGTCGCTTCGGATGTGCAACGATTATTGGTAGCTTAATAATGTCACCATCAAGAATGAATATCCTTTAACCCGTATTGATGATTTGTTCGAACAATTGCAAGGTGCGAAGTTCTTCTCTAAAATTAATTTGCGGTCCGGGTATCACCAATTGAAGATCAGAGAGCGGGATATTCCTACTGCTTTCAGAACCCGCTATGGAAACTTCGAATTCTTGGTCATGTCTTTTGGGATAACCAACGCCCCAACAGCTTTCATGGATCTTATGAATCTGGTCTTCAAGCCATTTCTAGACTCCTTTGTGGTTGTTTTCATTGATGACATCCGCATTTATTCGCAAAGCAGGGAGGATCATGTCGATCACCTCAGGGCAATTTGGAGACTCTTCATCAGCACCAGTTGTATGTTAAATTCTCAAAATGTGAATTTTGTTTGGAGTTCATCGCTTTGCAGGGTCATGTTGTTTCCGGTTAGGGAATTCATATGGATCCCAAAAAGATTGCAGTACTGAATTATTGGCCTAGACCTACAACCCCAATGGAGATCCGTAGCTTCTTGAGTTAGTGGGGTATTATCAAAGGTTTGTAGAGGGGTTCTCCACCTCGCCTTCCCATTGACTAAATTGACGCAGAAATCAGTAAAGTTCCAATGGTCCGATGCTCTTGAGATTTGCCCCTCGGCACCGGTGTTGGCTCTGCTAGAAGGAACTAAAGGATTTGTGGTGTGTTGCGATGCCTCCAGGATTGGTTTAGGGTGTGTGCTCATGCAGCATGGGAAGGTTATAGCGTATGCTTCAAGGAAACTCAAGAATCACGAGAAAAATTACCCGACGCATGATTTGGAGCTTGCAGCAGTTGTGTTTGCCTTAAAAATACGAGGCATTCCCTTTATGGGGTCCATTTGGATGTGTTCTTGGACCACAAGAATCTTCAATATTTGTTCAAGCAGAGGGAGTTAAACTTGAGGCAGCAGCAGTGGTTATAATTGCTTAAAGACTATGATATGAATATCTTGTACCATCCAGGAATGGCGAATGTGGTGGCCGACGCCCTTAGTAAAAAATCCATGGGTAGTTTGGCTCACTTGGGAGCGGATCAGAGGCTCCTAGCTCAAGAGGTTTATCAATTGGCCAGTCTTGGGGTTTGTATCTTGACCCCAAACGAGGAGGAAATTATGGTGCACAACATAGCAGAGTCGTCACTTGTAGCAGATGTCAAGGAAAAATAGTTCACTGATCCTTTATTGGCATAGATAAAGGAGGCAGTTCTGAATAACAAGATTTCAGCATTTTCACTCGGCAACAATGATGGTATGTTGCGATATCAAGGTAGGCTATGCGTTCCAGATGTAGATAATCTTCGGGATAGGGTAATAGAGGATGCTCATCATTTCGGGTACTTGGTGCACCCAGGTTCTAGAAAAATGTAGCATGATCTCAAGTAATTTTACTGGTTGAGCGGTATGAAGAGAGCTACGATAGAATTTGTATTTGAATGTTCGAATTGTCAGTAAGTGAAGGCCGAGCATCTGCGGCTCGGTGGGTTAACACAGCTAATGGAAATACCAATGTGGAAATGAGAGATGATCAATATGGATTTCTTGGCAGGACTACCTCGTACTCAGCACAAGTTCGACTCAATTTGGGTGATAGTGGACGGACTTACCAAATCAACCCATTTCTTGCTAGTCAAGTCCACCGATACTACAGAACATTATGCTCAATTATATATCATGGAAATAGTGAGGCTCCATGGTACTCCACTTTCTATTATTTCGGAGTCAAGAGGCTCAGTTCATAGCTAAATTTCGAAAGATATTTCAGCAAGGTCTGGGTAATCAGGTGAATCTCAGCACGACTTTCCATCCCCGGAACGATGGTCAAGCAGAACAGACTATTCAGACGCTTGAAATATGTTGCAGGCTTGTGTCTTGGATTACAAATGTAACTGGGATGATCACGTTCCCCTTAGAGAATTTACTTAGAATAAAAGCTTCCATGCTAGCATCCAGATGGTCCCGTTTGAGTCATTGTACGGAAGGAGATGTAGGTCCCCGATCGGATGGTTTGAAGTAGGTGAAGCAGAATTGATAGGGCTGAATCTCATGCACCAGGCCATGGAAAAAGTAAAAAACATTCAGGAAAGGTTGAAAACTGTGCAGAGTCACTATAAATCCTATGCGGACATGCGTCGAAGAGAATTGAAGTTCCAAGAGGGTTATTGGGTATTCTTGCGGGTGTGTCCTATGAAAGGAGTCATGCCATTAGGGAAGAAAGGTAATATAAGTCCTAGATATGTCGGGCTTTATCAGATTATTCAAAGGATTAGACAAGTCGCTTATAGGTTGGAATTGCCCCTTGAAATGTCCTTAGTGCACCCTGTGTTCCATATGTCCATGTTAAGGAAAGTGGTTAGGGATCCATCCACCATCGTGCCAATTGAAGACGTCAAGGTTACTGAAGAATTATCATATGAAGAGATTCAAGTTGCTATTCTTGATAGACAAGTCCGTAAATTGCGAAAAAAGGAGATCGCTTTGTTTAAAGTATTGTGGAAAAATCAACAAGTCGATGAGGCCACGTGGGAAGCAGAAGATGAGATGAAAGCAAAATACCCCCATTTGTTTGAACAAGTATAGGAGTGGTCGTGTATTCCCACTTGGTGCAAAAGACACCCCATTTCTTCCCTAAGTGCTTTACTATTGTAATTCTCCAAGTTGTGCCAAGTGTCGTGATTGCTTGGTCCATATGCAGCTCTTATCGGTAAATTAAAGTTTTGTGCTTTTGTGGTAGGTAATTGGCCCATGGTAGTGTAAGCGTAAAATAGTAATGATGAATTTTGCATGGATATAATATATTGAAATGATTAACTGTGTCGCACTCCTTAAGGTCATCAACTATGTGCAAAAAGGAGTCAAGCAATAGAATATGCGCAGGTTTACAGGTAATGAATTGGACTATAGGAAACCCTTCTTGTTAAATGGAAGTATCGTACTCTTGTGATAAGTAAATGGCTTGTGATAGTGCAAACAATTAATGTTTAATTTGATTGCGTATAATGTACCAAAATGGTTAAGAGTGTGTCGAACTCCTTAAGGTAACCGACTAAGTGTGTTGAGAAATTGAATTTGTACAAGTGTGTATACTAGTTATAGGGGAAGCACGATTAGTGTAATAGTGCTTGGAAATATGTTTTAGGGACTCTCTGACAGATAGATATGTCCATATTACAAATGAAACTCTGGCGAAAGTTTTCTAAAATATGAGAGTTAGTGAAAACCTAGGAGCTTGCACGTCATTTTTTCGAACCATTTGGGTTTCAAAGTCGTCATTCGAGGACGAATGATCTTAAGCGGGGGAGGGACCCCGTGAAAATGAGTGCTCAAATCCTAATAACTCATAGATTCAGGCCCACCTATGTGTTGGGACCCTTCTACTGATTTTATAATTAAAAATCTAGAGTCAATGTTTTTCGAAAAAATGTCATTTCTGCGGACAAGAATGCAGCCGCAGATCAGGTATGCAGACCCCATCTCTGTCGAAGAATCAATCTGAGAGTTAGCAAAAGTTGATGTTGAAAATGCGTTCCATTATGCGATCGCATAACCAATATGCGGACCACATAGTCGTCGCATAAATTTCTTGAGGATTTGAGGGGGGTCAGTTCTGCGGTGTAATATGCGACCGCAGAATAGTAATGCAGACCACATTCCCACTTCATACCCAAGCAGAGAGGCCAACAATTTGGGACCCTTCTGCGGTCCAATCTGCAGATCGCATATCAACTCTGCGTTCAAAAAGTGCGACCACAGATCCTACACGGGCTTCAATTTTCTAAATTTTTAAAGCCGAACCCTTTGCTAATAAAACAACCCAACCCCTATTTTTTACATATTATCTGAACAAAACAAGAGAGACGGAAGAGAGAGTTCTTGAGAGAGAAAGGGTTCTTCATCAAATTGATTCTCCAAAACTATCCGTGATAGGAAATTCTAATTTACTGTCTTCATCCCCCTCTTACATGTGAAATCCTTATCCCTTTCCCTTGATTTTCAGATTTAAACTAAGGGAGTGAGTCTCATGCTTTGATTCTTGAAATAATGGGTGGAAACTCACATGTATGTCTTTCAAAACCTAAAAATCTAGTAAGGGAAATTGGAAAGAAGTAAAGAATTGTGCTTGATAACCTAAGCAAGCCGGGTAGTAATTGTGGTCTTTAATTCTAAGGTACATGTGTTAATTGTCAATTTGATTAACGTGGCTAGATTGCTTGGTGACTGAGAATATGAGTTTAAAAGGGAAATTCAACTCTAGGTATGTATGGCTAACCTTGATCCTTGTATAATCGCCTTGTTTGGTGTGTGAATTGTTTGGTTGTTGATATCTATGTGGGTTATTTGTGAGATTCTTGTGAAGGGTTTGATTGTGAATGCATCTTGTGGTAAATGTTGAGGAATAAGTGATTAAAAGGATTCATAAATGGTGAAATCAGAACAACTGTGATAACAATGTACTTAAGTTGTTGCGGGCATTTGTTGTGATTACTTGAATTGCATATGAACTATCGAATATGATGGAATTTGTACTGTTGGCTATGGAAACACTTGTAACATTGTTGTAGCTATGTCTTCAAAAGTATTGTTGTTGCTCTTCTTATGAGTTTGTTGATTGTTGCTGTGTTGTGTGTGATTTGTAAACTGCACGGCAGGAACGGGTTCTACGCCGCAACCCGAAGGTATAAGGTGTGGGTTGGTGCGATAATGGTGGCAGAGGTAATAAGGGTAGAAAAGTGATCGAAATCACTCTTGAAATAAATACTTGAGCAAACTTGTGAAATCATTGTTGTGGAATTGCAAAAAGGGGGAAAACATGAGAATGTGAAAACTTGTTCGGCTTGATTGTACTTTTCATGTGTGTTTGGTTGTTGCTTCTATTACCGTTTTCTACTTGTGTAGGTCTTGGTTACTTGGGACAATGCTTGTTTACACATATCAGTACAATTCAAATGTGCTGACGTCCCTTTTGCTTGGGGCGCTATATTCGTGTTATGATTCTAGGTTGATCTATAATAGGTAGCCCAGTCCACCGTCCGTAGCTCTTCCTCATTCCCTGCCAGCTGTATTGCTGAGCCCCTTTCCTCCGGGGGCCTTGTGTGGATCATGCCGCTTCTGTTCTTGCATTTTGAGATCTGATTTTGGTGTGTGTAAAAGGTATAGCCGGAGCCTTGTTACCAGCAAGTATTGTACTGTCATATTTCATCCTTAGAGGCTCTGCAGACATGAAATGTAGGTAATAAACTATGTAGTATGTACTTTGCATTTTGGGCATTGTAAATTGTAAACCATGCTAATATCATCTGTGTTATGTATGTTTTTATAAAAGGTATGTCAATTATTAATAGTTGTTCCACTCGGTAAGTAAGTAGTGAAAAGTGTGGGGTAACACGTGGGTTAGGAGAGGCACCCAGGTCCGCTCGACTTGGGTTAGGAGAGGCACCCGAGTGTCGGTCATGTCCCACGGATTTAGGACGTGAAATTATCTGCCTTTTGAGACTAAGTTCTGTCTCCATCCGCATTGCACAAGGCTATTTTCTGGCTTCCGAGGTTAAGCTCTACCTCCATCCTGCATAAGGCTACTTATCTGCCTTTTGAGACTAAGCTCTGTCTACATCTGCATCCTGCACAAGGCTTACCTATTTGCCTTCCGAGACTAAGCATTGTCTCCATCCTGCATGGTTGAAATACTGCCACTTTTATTTTTTGAATGGCTGAAATATCGCTACTTGCATTTTAAATTCTAGCTGCGGCTGAAAGATCACCACCCTTACATTCATTTGGCTGAAAGATTGCCACCTTATGATAGCCTGAGTATTGCCAACTTATTCGAAGGAGCCATAGTTCGGAGGCACCATCTGCATAACCGAGAACATCATTTCATGGCGTGTGAATCTTTACTTTATGCTCTTTATGGCTCGGGACATCATAGTCTGAGGATGTCATCTTAACCGTCCAAAGGTAACATTCATGGTCCAAATGGCAACCTGGATCATGTTTAAATTATGCACGATAAACATTACGTTGTTCATTCACAGGTACCCCGACTAGCAAACTGCTGTCTCAGCGGGAGAGCTCCCGCTCCGGTTCTCCGCAACCAGTTCGACTTTATAACCTTTCTCAAACTAGACCATCACGTCTATTTTTCTAATACCCATTTTTGGTTCCTAAACTACATATGTCCTGATCACTGTAAAATCAGGGATATAAAGGCAGTTCAGAAACTAGAGCACGGTCAAAATTCCATCGCAATCAGCGATTCCGGTCAAAATTGGCCATCTTATCTTTACCAGACAACTCTTTCATCCTCCTCGGGTAAAAGAGGGGGCAGTTGTTGATACCCAATTTTTCCCTATATATTTTTATAATTAAAATACTTTCAAAATAGCATGCATATGCATATATAAGCATCTCCAAATGTTTTAGTATTTTTCCTAATTTTTAAAGATTTTTAGAAAACTGATTTATTGTCTATTTTCAATAGTATTAGATCCCAATAATTATTCCCAAATTTTCCTTTTTGTGAGCCATTTATTTACCATCATTATATTTACACAAAATATAATTAAGGTCATTTTTACATATTTTTATATATTTATTTGACATTTTTACGCTAAATTATTCAAAATTTTAATTATAGCCTATTTTATAATTAATCGCATTTTATAATTATGAAATTATTCTAGATATTTTTAAATTACTTTTTATATATTATTAACTTGTTCAGTTCCTTTGACTTATTTTTAAATTATTTTTAACCATTTTAATTAATTAAAAGGGGAGAAAGTGGCTATTTAAAAGCTAGCCTATTTCCATTTCGATTTTAGCCACATTTGACCACCAATTAAACACTAATTCCGCTTAATTAAAATGACCCAATTACCCGACCCCTTGACCTAATTCCAAACCCACCCGCAGTCCTTTTAATCTAGGTCGTTGATTATTTTTGATCAACGTCCACGATTCTCCCATTCCTTTTTAATGCACCAACCCACCCTAACCCTAGTCATTTATCCAAAATAGCCACCCCTAAAATCACTTCATCTCTGAAACTCTCTCTAACCCCCCTCCGAAACCTTAGCCCTACTCCGCTGGTTTCCACCTTATTTCACCGAAATCCATGGCGTCCCAAGCCATGAGTGCCTATATTCAACCTCATGGTCCTTCATACCCTGGTTACTTAAAGATTCAAGGTTTGAGCTTGAAGGCCTTCACTCAGATCTCTGCCGATTCGAGTGTTACATGCTGGGTGTTTCGAGGGTTATGTGACGAGGTTCGACTGATTATGTACCCTGCAAGGTAATCTCTTTCTTAAAGGGCCAGCGGATGGTTGGGAAGGGATGTTTATCATATCTAGCATTTGTGAGGGATGTTGGAGCTGATACTTCTAGTCTTTATTCGGTTCCCATGGTGAGGGAGTTTCCTGATGTATTTCTAGCAGACCTGCCGGGCATGCCGTCAGATAGGGATATTGACTTCGGTATTGACTTGGTGCCGGGCACTCAACCCATTTCTATTGCTCCCTATCGTATAGCACTAGCAGAGTTAAAAGAGTTGAAAGAGCAACTTTAGGAACTCCTAGACAAAGGGTTAATTTGTCCGAGTGTGTCGCCAAGGGGCGCACCAGTGTTGTTTGTTAAGAAGAAGGAAGGCACAATGAGAATGTGCATTGATTACAGACAGTTGAACAAAGTGACCGTTAAGAACAAGTATCCATTTCCTCGTATTGAGGATTTGTTTGACCAGCTTCAGGGAGCAAAGTTATTCTCTAAGATTGATCTTCTTCCAGGCTATCACCTGTTGAAGATTAGAGATTCCGACATCATGAAGATAGCTTTCAGGACGAGATATGGGCATTATGAGTTTCTGGTTATGTCATTTGGGCTGACTAATGCCCCGGCAGCATTCATGCACTTGATGAATAATGTATTTCGGCCGTATTTAGATTCTATTGTGATCGTGTTTATTGATGATATTCTTGTTTATTTGCATAGCCAGGAGGAGCACGCGCAACATTTGCGGGTAGTATTGCAGAGGTTGGGGTAGGAAAAGTTGTATGCAAAGTTCTCCAAGTGTGAGTTTTTTTTTTGGCAATCCGCTAGGCGATGGCCTAGGGCTAGATTTTATATTAATAATTTAATAAGACAAAGAAAGGAAATTACAACGTCTGAAGACTTACAATGGAAAATATACTTTGACAGATACGTTTTCCTATATTCCAAAGATAAGGAAAAATTAAATCTTGAAATCATAATGCAATGCAACCTTAAAATGAAAATTTGATGGCCATCGATATGCTTGCAAATATGCCCTTGCAATGTCACCTTTCCTTCCTTAAGGGAATGAGCACCAAGTGCTAATACCACCCATAGAGGTCGTATTGAGCGGCATCGCATTCTTCCGTGGCTACCTATGAGAAAATAGAGTAATATTCATCGTTGGCCCATGGAAGTCCATGTCCCTCAGATGTATGCCGCTGCATGCACGAGAGCTCAAAATTATCGAGCCAATTGACTGGAGACAAGCTCACAAGAGCATGCTGTCTGGACAAAGGCAGCGATATACACTTCGAGTCTACAACGTTTCAGTGCTGAAAGACTGCACGCGAGACAGCCTGCATTACTTACGACGTTTCAGAATGCTGTGAAACGCACATTGAACAAATTTGGTGTTATTGTCTCCAGAATTGATGACTGGAGATTCCCACGAGATGGATGATGCTAGCAGAGCATTTCCCGAGCATTCATTGCAGGTCCCAACATTGTGCAAATTAGCGTGAAGCGTGAAAAGCCGAATGCGAGACTGTTTAAAGGAAATGCACGCGAGACAACTGGACGTAGCATGCGAAATCTCATATAATTGTTGGGCTTGATGTCTAACTTTTCTTCATTAACTGAGTGAGGCACATCTCCAGAGCTGTTTACGATTCTTATACAGCATGAAACAACATTGAGATGCTGTGAAAACCACATTGAAACAAGATTGATGCCTGCTTTAACAGATTTGGTGTCCCAATGATTTTGTCTCCAGAATTGATGACTGGAGATTCCCTTGAGATGGATAATGTTTGCAGATCAGTTCCCGAGCATTCATTGCAGGTCCCAACATTGTGCAGCTCAGCGTGAAGCGTGAAAAGCAGAATGCACGCGAGACAAAGTGGAGACAGCATGCGAATTGTTTGGCTCGATTGACTGCGAAACTGATGTCTAACTTTTCTGCATTACATGATTGAGGCACATCGATCCAGAACTGTTAATGTTTCCATGACCTTAACAGCATGCAATAGCTGTTGAATGAAGACATTAGTCTTGATATTACCACGCATGACAGCACGCGAGAACAACTGATAGTTCTGGTAATTCCAAAGAGTTATTTCGCACGCTTCTACTCAGCATTTGAGACAATTGTCTAGAAATGCTGTGATTGTGTGAGCTCCCCAAAACAGATGTTTGTACTTGATTCCAAGCAGATTTGAATGTTGTCAGTTCACTATTTTGACTGCCGCATTTTAACATACAGGATGCTTCAGTCTCGAGTCCCTTTTCTGCTTCTTTGTTCAAGACATCAACTGCAAGGCTCGACACTTGCTTCTTGAACACCAGCTTTAAGTTCTATTAAATTTTCTGCCAAGACTTGAGGCAGAACTTCCTAATGAGATTTCCAGCAGTCAGGAAGCCCACGAATTAGACTGCCCATTGTAGCGTACTCGAGTGATACTAATTCAAGAAAAACTCGTGCTTCAGTTTTCATCCTTAATCCTTTTTCGACTTTATTTCGTATTTGATCCATTTGTCGCTTCCATTGTTTGTGGATCAGAATCCAGCTGTATAATACTGCAAAAAGTGAAAACAGTTAGTGAAGAAAGATTTCTCCAATACGCCCTTAGTGCCTTTCATTTCTATTTCTACTTTCTTGCAACTCTTATTCGCAGTTTCGTACATTGTAACTTATCATCATTAACAATCCTCCTGCTAAGACATCAAGATCCCAGAAATGAAAACATTCAATGCTTCCACAATCAAGAGCATGGTTTGCGAGGTGGTCTGCTAGGCTGTTACCCTCTCTGACTATGAGAGAAACCTTGAAATTATACGCATATTTGAGAAAGTTGATTTCCTCCACCATATCCATAATGTTCCAGGGTGGTTTCCATTGTCCATCTATGACTTTTTGAAGCATCAATGAATCTGTATGGAGCCAAACATTAGACAGATTCATTGATTTGCACATTTTCATAGCCTCTACTATTGTTGTTGCCTCAGCTACATTGTTAGAGCCCTCCTTAATTTCTCTTCCTTCTGCATAAATAAAGTCACCTCTTTCATCTCTTAAACAAAACCCAATTGAACTTCTCCCTGGATTCCCTCTACATGCTCCATCAGTATTCACTTTTATCCAACCTGTTGGCGGAAGTTCCCACAGCACTTTATCGACCTTCAGACGGGGTGTATATTGGTCCATCATAGTTAGAAGATCAATCCACTTGTGAGGTACATGAAGCACTGGTTTTTTCAGTTGTACTAGTGATTGCAGCGTTGATGAAATTTGGTAGATAACTCTATTTACTGACATTGATTCGCCGTATTTCAAAGTATTTATTCTTTTCCATGACTCCCATACAATGCATGCAGGTAAAGCTTGTAGGACTGATTTCGGTCTTGGTACAACTGGAGTCATCCAACATTTTGTTATTGCTTGATGTAAAGACAAACTTTATGAATGAATTCTTGCTCTCGTTAGGAAGTATCTCCATACAGTCGAAGCTGCATTTGAAGTGAAGAATAGATTAACTAGAGACTCCTCTTTAGACTCAACAACACCAATATTCAGAAGCAATTGAGTATCCTATTCTACGCAAGAAATCATCAAGTGGCAGTTTTGCTTTCCAGACCTTCCATAAAAAGAAAGATATATTGAATGGTAGGCCTTTGACCCATATCATCCTGTAAGCTATCCTTGGATTTTCTCTTCTTCTCAAGTAATCCCATGCAGTTTTTACAGAGAAATGTCCCTTTGGATCAAGCATCCAAACCGGAATATCTAACTCTTCATATTCTTTTGGTGGAGTAATGTTCTGCACAACGTGATTAGCCCACTCTTCACGTAAAATATGAAATAATTTTTCCACATTCCACATACCATTTTCACTCAAATCATTGACATTTTGTATGTTTTCATCAATGGGGAATGTTGTTCGCATTTGGAAATATAATGCTCCCATCTCTGTCCAATTGTCGAACCAGAATTGAGACGATTCCATTCTCAATTTCCAGTAGATTTGATGCTCAATCAAGTCTCTGCATTGAAGCATTTTCTTCCAAACGTGGGATCCACCCTTCCAAGGTACTATTACTAGATTTAATTTCATACAATACTTTTGACACATAAATGCACTCCATAGACTAGGTTTTGTTCTAAAATTCCGCCACAATTTGCAGAAACGTTCCTTGGATACATCATGAAGGGATATGAAACCTATACCCCCTTCCTCATAAGGCATACATAGGTTAGTCCATGATGACCAGTGTCTTGAATTTCCTCCCACATTACTGCTCCAAAAGAATTTTTCAAAATTGCTATGTAATTTTGAAATGACATAGCTAGGAGGATTAACTGCTGACAACATATGAATTGGCATACTTTGCAGAACATTTGCAATCAATAGAGCCCTGCCGCCAACCGACAGGAGCTTTCTTTTCCACGACTGCAGTCTGTCCATAACCTTTGTAATTAAAGCCTGGTAGTATTCACTCCTTCTTCTTGCATAAAATATAGGACAACCAAGATATGTCATTGGGAAACATTGTTTTCCTATTCCAGTATTCCTTTCCACCTTGTTAATCACCTCATGTTTCGTTGAATGGTGTAGATAAATGGCTGATTTGGCTTTATTAATCAGTTGACCAGATGCTGCTTCATAAGATTGTAGGACCTCCATCACAAATGTCAAAGACGTTTCATCTGATGAGCTGAAAATGATTGTATCATCCGCATAAGCCACGTGGTTTATTTTTGGACTCCATTTAGGAAGTCTAAATCCGCAGAAGAACCGGTTATTATGCAGTGAATTCAAGCCTCTAGACAATGCTTCTGCTGTTATAACTAATAAGGTAGGTGACAGAGGGTTTCCTTGTTTACCTCCCCTAGATGCTCTGAAAAAACCATTTGGATGTCCATTTAATAGAATATAGTACCAGTTATTCCCAATCAAATCATATATCAAGCCAATAAAATCTTCAGGAAATCCCATCGTCCTTAGAACTTTTGTCAGGAATATCCATTATAATCTATCATAAGCTTTTGTCATATCTAGCTTTATCACAACATTTGGACCTGCTTTAGTTCTTACCCTGATATCCTTAATGATTTCTTGCGTTAGCATAACATTCTCTACAATATTTCTTCCCTTCACGAAACCTGCCTGCTCCCCTGTGATTATGTTTGGTAATATTTCCACCAACCTTTCATGAATGACCTTTGAGAAAATCTTGTCAACAAAGTTACTAAGACTGATAGGTCTCATGTCTGCAAAGTTAATCACTTCTTTTTCTTTGGTAATAAAACCAGGTTTGCGTGCGTCACATTCTTTGGTAGTTGGTGACTGCAAAATAAATACTTTACCATGCCGACCACATCTGCTTCAATGATCTCCCAGCATGATTGATAGAAAGCTCCAGTGAACCCATCTGGACCGCCTGCTAAATCCCCATTTAGTTCCATTACTGGTTTCTTCACTTCCTTATTCGAAGGTAAGGCCATAAATCTCTCATGTTGACCCGAATCTATCATTGGAGGTACATGTGTTAAAATATCAAAATCATTGGGAAAAGACCTCTCAGTAAATAACTCATTGTAAAGTTTTACAGCTTCCTCTGTTATTTTTTTATCTTCTTCAATCCAATTACCATCACTATCCTGAATCCTTGTTAATTTTAGTCTTTTCCTTCTCCCATTAACCTGAGCATGAAAAAATTTTGTGTTTCTATCACCATCTTTGAACCACATCATGCCTGCTTTTTGTTTCCAGAATAACTCTTCTAATGCAAAATATTTAAGCATTTCAGTTTGAACATGTCGTAGTCTTTGTCTGTTTATCTGAATGGGATTTATTTCAAATTGTTTTTCATGAATCAGAACCACTTCCTCTAGACTTGCAATCTTCTGGAAAATGTCCCCATATGTAGCTCTGCTCCAAGAATAAAGTGCATGTTTAAGTTTTTTAACTTGCAGTTAAAATTGTTGAATGGATTTGCACTAAAATCAGCATTCCAGGTCTCTTTCACTACATCTTTAAAAGATTCATGCTTTATCCAAAAATTAAGAAATATGAACGACTTCTTAATTGGGGGAGTATTTATGTTACATTTGAGCAGCATGGGGCAATGGTCAGAACCTATTTTGGACAAATGAGTTACTTCCAATCCAGGGAAGGTCTGTTGCAGTTCATCATTTCCTAGACATCTATCTAGTCTTTTGGATATACAGTCCTCTTCTGATCTTCCGTTCCACCATGTGAAAATGCTTCCTTTAAAACCCAAATCATTCAAAGAGCATGAGTTTATGCAATGTCTGAAATCATTTACTTCGAGGAGCGAGACTGGAAAGCCACCAAACTTCTCTTCCTCATCCCAAATCACATTAAAGTCTCCTCCGACCAGCCATGGAACATTAATGTGCGATTCCATTGTATATAGAGAATCCCATAGCTCAATTCTTTCAATGCGATAGCATTTAGCGTATACTAGCGTGAGGATGAGTTCTGCATGTGTTTCAGTGTGCACCAATTTTAAATTCAGTTGTTGATTCATATTGTACAGAATATTAACTACAAAAATTTCATCAATAAATGCCCAAATCTTGTTTTACACGTTCCCCACAGCTTGAGCCAAACCAATTTTTGATCTATATCTCTCCATTTTGTGAGACTGCTGCATAGGTTCCATAATTCCTATAAATTGAAAGTGATGTTTCCGATGCATTGTAACCAGCCTTTGAAAAGCTTGCATTGTATTTACTGATCTCACATTCCAGATAATGGCATCCATTAGATGTTTTTGTGTTTGGACAGAGTGCTCCTTGTTTTGACTCCCTTAGCCTGTGCATTTGAAATCTCTTTTGACTGTTTCATTTTTTCTTTTGCTGGAAATTTCACAGGTTCAATATGCCTTGGAGACAGATCACCTTGCTTGGTAACATTAAGGAAAATTTGAGAGTGGATTCTTCCTCCAAATCTAAATCTCTTATTTCCGCGTGGGTCGCGGTGTCTTGTGTTTCTACTGCTACTTCCTTTATTGTGTTTAGATTTGCATCCCTTACTGCAAAGACTTGCATTGATTGGTTTTTGTCTATACTTTGCTCCTGTTTTGCATCTGAATTTTCTGCTTCACTCAATAGTTGAATCTCATCAATATGCAATGTTCCTCCTAGATCTATGATATTGATATTTCCTTCTAACGTCTTTTGTGTTTCTGAATTTGTGCATTCCATTGTGATTTGAATATCATTTGCATTATTAATGCCTTTAACATTTTTATCCTTGTTTTTAAGTATTTTCCTCCCATTTCATCCTCATCTTGTATCAAATCTGGAATTTGACCATCTTGTATGACTTCCTCTGTTTGGTTGAGCCATAGCTTCTTTGTTTCACATTTTTCTTTTTTAATGGCCCTGAATTTGTCAAAATCTTCATTTTCTACTATTTCATTTTCTTTGTTGTTTGCTAATTGTTGCTCATTATTTGGGTTATTGGGAGACCAATCATGACATATGGTATTGACCTGAATTGCATTATTTATAAAAGCTGCCTGTACCCATTATTTAGTTGAAAGATTGTTGTTATGCTGCTCTTTCCCCATCCCTTGTTGTATCCCAACTAGATTCTTTATTTGATTGTTGGCTGACTGTCTTTTGGACAAGCTTGGAGATGTATTCTTTTGTGCTATTTGTGAAGCAGATGCATGCACTTCTTGTTCCTTTATCCCATTTTCCACATCAGTGTGCTGAGTCTCCTTGTTGCTGTTGGATTTTTGAACCGTATATTCGTCTATGATTGTCAGTTGGTTTCTTACATTTTCCTCATTATTTTCGTTTTGTAGCACTGTAAATTTGTTGGTGGTATGGATTTGTTTACAACAATTGGGTTTGATACTAACTATTTCTCTGCTTTGTGGAACTGAGACTTCAGTTTGTTTTTCTTTGTTTAGAGTCCTATTGTCATGAACCTCCTTCCATTGAGGGAATTGGTGGGCCTTAGGATCCCCATTCTGTCTCAAACCATCTTTTACCAAAGCATGATGTGCAGCTGAATCAATTCAACCAACACCCTCCTTCGAAACTGCATTATTATGTTCTATGACTCCTTTGGCAGCTTGTTTACCATTTAAATAGTCCCTAGCATCCCCTTGCAGTTTGAAAATCTCATCCTTCTCTCGTCCAGATTTTTCATTTTTAAATATCCAAGACTTCTCATCATGTCCTTGGTGTTTGCAATAAACACAATATTTAGGAAGGTTGTCGTACACAATTTGTTGATGGACCTTGATAGTTTTTCGTGAATCTAAAATCTACAGTATGACCTTTTTAGGGTGTTTATCCAATAGGTCTACTATAACCTTTACTCTTGTCGCATTAGGTCTCGATCTGTCCTGTGTCGCCTTGTCAACAACAAGAGGTTTTCTAACAGCTGATGCTATTGACAGTAAAGACCTCTTAGCAAATAAATTTGGTGGTAAACCTGGCAGAGAAATCCATACAACTGCCTTCGATGTCTCCTCCTTCAGATTGAAATCGAAAGACCATGGGAATGTTCTGAAAAAATATTCATCACCTTTGGATTTAAGGTATCCAGTTGACCTTGAAAGGAAATGAACATAATCATTGAAAAGATCAAATCTGACCAATAGATGCCTAAATTCCAACAAACCCACATTGCAATGACCTTTAACATCAAATTGCGACGAAAAAATTCTTCGCACTTCTGATATGTCAGGCCTTCCATTAGAAAATTTTAAAACAACAGCTTGGTGCAAACCTTCCTCTTTGGTGAAGTTGTTAACGTCTTCCATAGTGAATTGAATTACTGGATCCTCCTGGTCGAAATTAACCTTGTACAGCTTGAATTTTGACTGAACAGTCTGTTTATCTTGAATAATTGCAGCATATGATGGCTTTGAACCTTGTGTTGAATCTGATGGAACATTATTCTTATCACTCTCTCCCAAAGTCAAAAACTGGGGAGAGATCTGTGAAGTCATGGCTGCCAAACGCAGACGATCACTCAGTAAATTCAACAACCATCCATTATTCAAAACAGCATATAAAAAGAGGTTGATTCACAGATCAGAAATTCTTCAAGCTACAGTGAATTAAGAAAATATAAGATCTTAAAGAAATGGATACTGATTTGGTTACGAAAAAGATATAAGAATGTTCGCAAATAAAATGGGAATAATTTGACAACACAATTGCTAGCATCTACTGCCGGAATTATATCCGATGAATAGTGATGGAATCACTATTCACCCGATGAATAGTGATCAGATTACCCTTCTTCTCTTAGAGAGAAGTCAGAGAAAATTTTTTCTATCAAGTGTGAGTTCTGGCTCAGCTCCGTGGCTTTTTTGGGGCATGTGGTGTTCAATGATGGTATTCAGGTTGGCCCAAAGAAGATCGAGGCGGTGAATAGTTGGCCTAGACCGTCTTCAGCTTCTAAGTTTCGGAGTTTCCTCGGTTTGGCAGGTTATTACCGCAGATTTATTCAGGGGTTTTAATCTATTGCTTCGCCATTGACAAGTTTGACGCAAAAGAACGCACCATTTGTTTGGTCTGATGAGTGCGAGGAGAGCTTCTAAAAGCTCAAGCTATTGTTGACTACAGCTCAATTGTTAGTATTGCCAGCAGTTTCAAGTTCTTATACAGTATATTGCGATACTTTGAGGATTGGTATTGTCTCTGTTCCGATGCAGGAGGGTAGAGTGATTGCATATGCTTCTCGGCAACTGAAGCCCCATGAGAAAAACTACCCTGTTCATGATTTGGAGTTGGGTGCTATAGTTCATGCTATGAAGATTTGGAGGCCTATCTATGTGGAGTATCTTGTGAGGTGTACACCGGTCATCGCAGCCTTCAGCACTTGTTCAAGCAGAAATATCTAAATTTCAGACAGTGGAGGTGGCTTTAGTTACGCAAGGATTATGATATTACAATATTGTACCACCCAGGAAAGGCCAATGTAGTGGCCGATGCCTTGAGTTGGAAAGCGGTTAACATGGGCAGTTTGGAATTCATTCCAGTTGGGGAGAGACCCCTTGCAGCTGATGTTCAGGCTTTAGCTAATCGCATGGTTCGGTTGGATATTTCGGAGCCTAGTCGGGTGTTGGCTAGCGTGGTTTCTTAGTCTTCTTTTATGATCGCATTTGAGAGTATCAGTATCATGGCTGTCATTTGCTTGTTCTTAGGGATCGGGTCCAGCACGGTGATACCAAGGATGTGACTATTGATAGTGATGGTGTGTTGCGGATGTAGGGCCGAATTTGTGTGCCCAATGTAGATGGGCTCCGAGAGTTGATATTTGAGGAGGCCCACAGCTCGCGGTATGTATTCATCCGGGTGCCACAAAGATGTCTCAGGATTTGAGGCACCATTATTGGTGGAGGAGAATGAAAAAGGACATTGTGAGTTATGTGGCTAGGTGTCTCAATTATCAGCAGGTCAAATATGAGCATCAGAGACCTGGTGGTTTGATTCACCAGATGGTTATTCTTGAGTGGAAATAGGAAAGAATCACGATGGATTTTGTGACTTGTCTCGGACAGCGAGGAAGTTTGATTCGATATGGGTGAATATAGATCGGCTGACCAAGTCCGCTCACTTCATTCCAGTGTGTATTACCTATTCTTCAGAGTGGTTGGCAGTGATTTTTATTTGTGAGATTGTCCGATTTCATGGTGTCCTAGTTTCTAGTGTATCGGATAGAGGTGCTCAGTTCACTTCTCAGTTTTGGAGGGATTTTCATCAAGAGACGGGTACCCAGGTTGAGTAGAGTTCAGTATTTCACCCTTAGACAGATGGACAGTCCGAGCACACGATTAAGCTATTGGAGGAAATGTTGCGTGCTTGTGTGATTGATTTTGGTGGTTCTCGGGAGGAGTTCTTTCCATTGCAGAATTTACTTACAACAACAGCAACCAATCCAGTATTCAGATGGCGCCATATGAGGCTTTATATGGGAGATGGTCTAGATCTCTGTTCGGTTGGTTCGAGCCCGACGAGGCGAGATTATTGGGTACAAAGGTGGTTCAGGATTCCTTATTGAAGGTGAAGGTGATTCGGGAGCGACTTCTACATCTCAGTCGTGTTAGAAGAGTTATGCAGATTGGAGAGTTCGAGATCTATCTTTCATGGTTGGCGAGAAGGTTTTGCTGAAAGTTTCACCTATGAAAGGCGTTATAAGGTCTGGGAAGAAAGGAAAGTTGAGTCCACGATTTATAGGTCCTTTTGAGATACTTGGTAAGATTGGGGAGTGGCCTACAAGCTTGCGTTTCCACCCAGATTGTAAGTAGTTTATCCGGTGTTTCATGTTTCTATGCTCCGAAAGTATGTTGTGGACCCGTCCTATATTTTGGACTTCGGTTCAATTCAACTAGATGATGATTTGACTTATGATGTATAGCAAACAACCATTTTGGGTCATCAGATTCGCAAGTTGAGATCTAAGGATATAGCATCGGTGAAGGTTCAGTGGAGAGGTTATCCCTTGGAGGAGGCCACCTGGGAGACCAAGCGGGAGATGCGGATAAGATACCCTAATTTGTTCACTGCTTCAGGTATGTGTCTTGACTCGTTCGAGGACGAGCATTTGTTTTAGTTGGGGAGGATGAATAAGCTGACACGTGATTTCTTATATGTCAGCCCCGTTATCCCCGTTATATGTTTCCCCGTGTGTTGATATATATGTTTGGTGAGGTTTGAAGTGATTTGAGTTGGAATTGGATGGAAATGAGACGAAAGGTCTCTTGAAGGAAAGCGTAAGTTGGAAATGTCAACCGGCTGTTGACATAAAGGTCATAGGACTCAGAACGGATTTCCGATGGCTCATCTAGTTTTGGGGGAAGATTTGAGGCTTAGGAGTAAAAACGTAATAGAATTTGGAGGTCTGGTGTAGAATTAGGCTTGAATTTGGTAAAGTTGAATTTGTGCGAATTCCGGTAGATAGGTGAGATTTTGATCCAAGGGGCGGAATGGAATTCCGAGAGTTGCAGTAGTTTCGTTAGGTGATTTTGGATATGCTGCAAATTTTCAGGTCATTCGGGCGTCGTTTGGTTGGGTTTTGGAACGAAAGTGAATTTGGAAAGCTCTAGTTTAACTTAGGATGAAATTCAATGATTTTGGTGGTTTTTGAGTTAAAGAAAGCATTCTTATGGCCCGAGCAAGTTTGAATGGAGTATTAAGTCGTGTTGGTGATTTTGGTTGAGGTCCCGAGGGCCTCGGGGTGGTATCGCATGGTTAAACAAGGAATTTTGGAGTTAAGCATGAAAAATGGCTGCTGCTTCTCGTATTTTTGCGGAAGCGGCTGGGAGATCGCTTAAGCGGTGTCCGCAGAAGCGGACAATAAGCCGCAGAGGCGGACAATAAGTCAGAGAAGCGGCCAAAGGGAAGGCAGTGACCGTAAAAGTGGTCAAAGGGACTGCGTACGTGGGAGTCGCGAAAGCGATTGATCGAGCGCAAAAGGGGTCGCTTAAGAAATGGTAAGACTGCGGAAGCGAGTAGCGCTGAAGCGGAAAAATACTGCGGAAGCGAAAATCGTCCAGTTTTAATGAAATCAGAGGGTTTAATATTTTGAAAAGGAGAAGAACTATAGAACTTCGGGTTAAGGTGATTGAGAGAGGTTTTGGAGAGATTTTCGAGGGGATTCTTCAGGCATGATCTCTTAGACCTCTAATACGTGATTATAGTGGTAAATCATGGATTAAACACTTAGAAATCAAGGTCTTGAATGTCAAAAATGATAGTTAGGGCTTAAAACCCAAGTGAACCTTAAAGTGTTGATTTATGGGGCCAAATGGACTCCGATTCTTGTAAAATTGATATGTATGGACTCGTGGCCAAGGTGAGGACTCTAAAAATGTGAAATTTGTATTTTTTTAGAAGTAGGACCGGGGCTCGGGTTTTGCCAACTTCGTGTTTTTGGGTGTATTTCGAGTTATTTCGATTGGGTTGTGCTCCATCAGCCTATTTTGACGTATTCCTATTGGTTTTGATTAGATTTGGCATCCGCGGAGGTTGATTCTTGAGGGAAAGGCATTGCAAGCTAGTTTGCGGCCGGCTTGAGGTGAGTAATGGGTGTAGATGATGACCCGAGGGTTCGAAACCCCGGTATATCACATTGTGATGCTACGTTGAGGCGAGACATGTACTTTACTGTGAATACGGGGTCGATTATTATTGGGGACTATGGCTTAGCCCTACCGTGTGGTATTTTACTGTGTTGATTGCTATAAATGAGCTGGTAAACCTCCTACTTGGACGGTTATGAACATATTTGGGCTGTGTGCCGGTTATTTGGATATCGTAAAGATCGTTATCACTGTTTCTATGCATTATAGCATGTTTTCATGACATCAGTCCTGCACTAGAACACTGTTTTACATGATTTGGTAAATATTGAGGTTTGACACCTAATTCTATGTTTTTCTAATAATTGAATTAAAAATGGTAAGGTATATGTGCCTGTTAGGCTTGCATGCATGTAGTTGGACTAATAGTGGATCGGACTATGTGCCGTAGCGTATGTTTCTACGATATTGCGCTTGGGCTGTAGGAGCCCCTCCGGAGTCAGAACCCCTACAGTGAGCGCGGGTACCCAAATGTATTGGACTGCACGTTCCACAATGGTCATGCATTGCATTTCATCTTATACTTTCATTTACTGTTATCATATATGCATATCTAAGGTAGGTAGTGTGTAGAACTACTAGATAGCTTTATTGTGTGCTTTATTGCGGATTTCTTACTTTCGGGTTCTTATACATGCTTATTACTCGCTGAGTTGGTAGACTCACCCCATACTCCCTGCACCTTGTGTGCAGATTCAGGTGCTCCACAGACCTAGTGCTGCTTCTGTGATTCAAGTTTGGCCAGAGTATAGAGGTAGCTGCTGGCGTCCACAGGACCGCTTACTCTGTCTCATTTACTCTGTTCTTTATCAATTCTGTCAGACATTGTATCTTTTACTTTCCAGACTTGTATGCTGTGTTGGTAGAGGCTCAGTACTCGTGACTCCTCAATTTTGGGAGGATAGTTGATTTTAGATGTCTCTTTGATATTGTTTTGGACTTGATTGGGAGTTTGTATCTATCAAATATGCTACTTAATTGATAAACTGGTTCTCTTGGGGCTTGTATGCCTTTCTGGGAAATGTTTTGGTCGGGCTTGTCAAGCCTTGCGGCAGGGCGCCATCACGACCGGGATTTTGGGTTGTGACAACACCGAACGTCCCGACAAAACAAAATAACAGAAATGAACTTAAAGGAAGAAGTTAATAGGGGTTCGGGGTATAAATTCTAAAAACAACCGGCCAGGTTGTTACAACTCTATCATCCCAAATTGTTATTTTTTCTCATGCTCTCCAGCTGCTGCTCAACAAGACCGAAAGATGCTGCATATATATATATATATATATATATATATATATATATATATATATATATATATATATATATATATATATATATCTATATATATATATATATATATATATATATTTATATATATATATATATATATATATATATTGTTAACAGGGTAATGGATTATCCATTAAGAAAATTGAATAATCCATCCCCAAACCGATCAGCCGTTAATAAAAAATTTCCAATCCATTCCCCACCCGTTAAGCCATTAACCGTTACCAGTAATCCACTAAGCTTTTGTTTGGTTCGGTTTTCGATTTTGGATCAATTTTGAACACCCATACCTTCCATAGTTCCCCCTTCCTCTTTTCAACATACAGAGAATGGTTATACCAGTAGAAGTATGGCTACGAGGAGCGTGACAGTCGAGCAGATGTATGGCTCGAGCCTTTGATTGGCGACATTGAAAAGGAGAAGATGAATAACCACAACTGCGTAACATTAATGAATGACATAGTTCATTCTACTTTAAAGGTATCTTTCCTTCATTTACTTACATTTTTTTTATCTCTAGATTTTCACTTTCACGATTTGTCATTGTAGGCTAACCTCATTGGCACAGAATTGATGTGAAGAATTTCCCTTCTAGAAAAGAAGGTTCGTGACTCTGAGAGGTCTATTCTCGAGGCTAGAGGGTAGTTAAGGGAGCTTGGCTAGAATTGGCTAATTGGAAGGAGTAGTTTGAAATTGCTCAAGAAACAATAGAAGATTTGCAGGTACGTAAAGATAACCTGGAGCAGCTGAAGCGGACACTAACCTCTGAATTTGCGGTCGCCAATGCTTCTTCAAGCCAAAATGAGAAAGATAAGGAGCACCTTAAGTGTTCTTTCTCAAAGAAGTTGTGAAAGTCAAGTGAACAGTTCAGAGAACTTAAGGCATTTCTGAGCAAAAAAGAAGATTATACAGGAGAGTTGGTGCAAAGCTTGACTCAAGCTCAAGTTGATTTAAGAATCTCTTCTGATAAGGTACGTGCCTTAAAGACTTCTCATGCCCCCCTTCAAGCTTCTATTGATTCAACTTTAGCTTAAAATGAAGTGCTAAAGAATGAGCTTGCCGTGTGGGAGATGGATTATGAACTTCTTGAAGAGAAGTTGGATATGGAGGTGTTTTGGGCTTTTCTGAACTCTTGTCGTGATACCTTAATTGAGCCCAACCAAGAAAACATTGATTTAGTTTTAGAATTTGTCAAAGTTTTAGAAGCTATTGAAAGACCCAACAACCACTTGACTTTCCTTCTCCGGCAATCGAGGCTCCCATGGCTGAAGAACCTATAAACAAAGAAGCCGATGTTGTAGCTCAAGCTCCTAAGGGTGAAACTTCTATGATTTAGTCAACAGAAGCGGAAGCTTCTGTGACTCTTGCTCCCCTCGCTGAGCCTATTAATTCAAGTCAAGATGACACCGCACTTATTGCTGCCTCTTCAAAAGTTGATACCATGCCTATGGTTGTTCCTGAAAGTGAAGCTAATATCACAACTTCTTATGCTCCAACATCTCAGTGACCAGTTTATCTCTCTTAACTTGTTTTTATTTCTTTTTTTATGAACGATGGTTTGTCCTTTGATTAATTTTTAAGGAATTTTGGAAAAAGTCCACAGTTATCATAATGGGGCACTTGTATAAACACTTCGATGACTAAGTTTCTACTTAGTATTTTTAACTATATTGAGAAGTTTTTCAGTACTTTTACTTATTCTATTCTTGCCTTTTCATTTCTTAGAACTTAGAGAATATCTTAGCATTTTTATCCTTTGAAAATGCTTTATGATTACTCTCATGACTTAATGACATGAGGTTTAAAAAAGAGGGACCTTTTATATATATATCGACACTTAATGAAGAAAATTTCTCAACTTCATAATGGTGTTATAATATGATGAAAAGAAATAGAAACATACATGTTTGTTCAAAATAACTTTGATAGGTTTTTATTAATGAACCTTGAATAGTTTTTTGAATAATACATTACATGTATTTGAAATTCATCTATAACTTTCTCGTAACTATTTTTCTTGTAACAGATTTTTACAAAATAAAATAAATCATACAAGGTTTTTTCTTATAACCCGTTTCAGTACATACTCATGACCCTATCTTTATATGCTAGGAAGGGTTTGAGAGGTGACTCCGTTGTTTTCATGAGAAAAAACACTGATAACATAGATCTCCTTTTTCTTTAACGGGAAAGAACACTATGATGAATGTCTTATATTTCCATTTGTTTTGACAGAAAATAATACTATGATGAATGCTTAGAATTTCGTAACTTGTCTCCTAATAGCTCGATTTTTCTTTAAACCATGCTCAATCTTGTTCGATTTTTGTATCCTTGCTTTTCCACACGTAACTGTGTATAATATGTAGTCCCCCAAGTGTTTGAGCGATGAAGTATGAAGCCCCGATCACTTATTTGTTTCTCTCAGTTTGGTCCTTTTCCTGAAACGGAAAAACATACGAGACTCGGATGTGCGATTATAGATGAACACTGCTTAGCTCGTTTGTGTTTCCATCATAATAATTGTAACCATGGGTCGGGAATTTTACAGTATTCCATTTTGCCGTATAGGTCATGACTCATCATTTGGTACGGTTTAGCATTTTTCCTGGCATCTAAAATCGTTAGTAAAATTTTAACAATTCAAAGATAAATTTTAACATGGCGATACCTGACCGTGGGTATTCTCTTAGAAGTAATATCTCTTCAGATGGACAACATTCAAATGTGAGGGTAGAACTTTCCCATTCATCGTCTCCAAGTCGTATGCTCCATTTCATGCAATATCACGAACTTTGTAGGGTCCTTCCCATGTTTGACTTAGCTTTCTTGAAGTAGAACCTTTTGTAGACTAAAAAACCTTTTTGATCAAGTCCCCATAAACCATTGAAAATGGTATTTCTCCCGTGCTTGATTTTGTTTTTGTACAATAAGCCCATAAAATCCCGATAATAGTTCAGGCCAGTTACCTTTTGAATCCTGTAATCGCTTGTTCAGGTTATTGATATAGACCTTGTTCATGGATTATGCTTTCCCATTACCTACTGGATGGTACGGTGTGGATGTTATCCTTTTGATTTGTCAACTTTGAAATGATTCTGTGATTTGAGCTCATATGAATTGCGGACCATTATCACAGACAATCTCCTTGGGTACTCCAAAGAGGCATATTAAGTTTCTCCAAATGAAGTTTTTAGCTTCCTTTCTCGTATCTGTTTAAATGCTCCTGCTTCTACCCATTTAGTGAATCAGTGGGTACAAGTAGAAAATTTAACTGACCTTTTGCTTGTGGTAATGGACCCACAATATCCATTCCTCATTTCATAAAGGGCCATGGGGCTATAACTGGATGTAACAACTCAGCTGGTCTATGCATATTATTGTCGTACCTTTGACACTTGTCACATTTAACTTTCTGCTTCCTCTTCCATCTTAGGCCAATAATAAACTGCCCTAATCACAGCTTTTACCAATGACCTTCATCTTTTGTGATTCCTGTAATGTCTTTCGTGTATTTCCCTCATTACGTATTCCATTTGGGAAGGTCCGAGACACCTTGCTAAAGGTCCACCAAACATTTTTTGATAAAGATTTCCTTGATGTAAATAGTAACGAGCAGTTTTTTTGCGGAGTGCTTGAGCTTTCCTTTTGTCACCAAGTACGATCCCTGCAAAAAGACAATAGTTTCATTTCTCCAATCCCATGTTAAATTATTAAAATTTACCTCGTTCTTATCAAGTTCGAGAATAGAATGAAATAAATGTATGACTGAAGCATGTACGTCGTTCGCCACGTCTGTTGCAGATGCGAGATTGGACAAAGCATATGCCTCCTCATTTTCATCACTTGGGATTTGCATAATCTTCGAAGTTTGAAATTGCTTTATTAGTTCTCGTACTTTTTCTAAGAACTCTTGCATCCGTGTTTCCCTAGCTTTGTAACTCCCCAGCATTTGATTAACCTCGAGTTCAGAATCACTTTTGATTATAATACGTGTTATGCGAAGTTCTCGTGCCAATTCTAAACCTACAATCACAGCTTATGCTCTACTTCATTGTTAGTTATTGAATGACATTTTATAGCCTGTCAAATGGTTTCACCCGTGGGTGATATGAGAACTATCCCTAGGCCTGCACCTTTTACATTAGATGAACCGTTAGTAAATAAAATCCAAGTCCCCGTGTTTGCACCACTGAAAACTTGTAATTCTTTTTCCACTTCTATTTGCATCCCTTGACTAAAATCAACCATGAAATCAGCTAATACTTGAGATTTTATTGTTGTCCTAGGTTGATAAGTGATTTCGTAGTCACTTAATTCAATGGACCATTTTTCTAACCTTCATGATAATTCATGCTTATGCAAAATGCTTTGTAATGGAAAAATAGTTACTACAGCAACGGGATGACATTGAAAATAAGGTCTCAACTTTCTAAATGCCATGATTAAAACAAGTGCTAGATTTTCTAGTTTTGGATATTGTATTTCCGCATCTAACATATATTTACTAACATAATAGATAGGGGATTGTATACCTTGGTCCTCCCAGACTAAAACAACAGTTACCACAACTTCTGATACGACCAAATAGATAAGTAACTTTTCCCTTTCCTTTGGTTTTGCCAACAATGGTGGATTTGACAAATAATCCTTCAAATTTCCAAGTGCTTGTTGACAGTATTCATTCCATGCAAAGTGATTTTTCTTTTTGAGTGCGGAGAATAATTTAAAATTTTTTTTTGAAGACTTGGAAATGAATCTCCCCAAAGCTACAATTCTTCCCGTTAGTCTTTGTACCTCCTTTTTACTTGTGAGCACATTAGGTATTTCCTCTATCGCTTTGATATATGAAGGGTTTACTTCAAAGCCATAGTTTGAAATAATAAAACCCAAAAATTTACCTGATGCGACCCCAAATGCGCATTTTCTGGATTGAGTTTCACATTAAATTTTCATAAAATTTGAAATGTAACAGATAAATGAGAGATATGATCATGAGAATGCTAAGTTTTGACGAGCATCGCGTCTATGTATACATCCATGGTTTTGCCTAAATGTTCCTGAAACATTTTAGTGACTAACCTTTGATAGGTTGCACCAGCATTTTTGAGACAAAAGGGCATTACTTAATTGCAGTAAGTCCCCATGTGTGTGATAAAATAAGTTTTCTCTTCATCACTTGGATCCATTTTGATTTGGTTGTAACCTGAATATGCATCTAAAAAACTTAGTAGCTCATGTCTTGCACTAGAATCAATTAGTTGATCTATATGTGGTAGAGGGAAAGAATGGTTTGAACAAGCTTTGTTAAGATCTGTATAATCCACACAAAATCGCCACTTAACATTCTTCTTAGGTTCTACAATTGTATTAGCTAACCAATTAGGATACTTTACCTCACGGATTTTTGGACCTCATGTTGAATCACCTGATTTTTTAAAGCTCCTTGCTTTCTTTTCTTTTGCTTTATTGGTATGAATGATGGGTCTTTATTTAGTTTGAGAGTCATTACATCCGCTGCTATCCCTATCATATCAGCATTGGACTAAGCAAAATAGTCCATGTTAGCTTTTAAAAATTCAATTAACATATCTCGCATGTCTGGGCTTAAATTGGCTCCAACATAAACCTTCCGTTCAGACCATTGCTCAAATAATATCACAGCCTCGAGTTCTTCAATTGTTGTTTTGATATTTTCATTTCTTCTGGTTCTTGAACTATGTCAGGCCTCGAGTCTAAATTTGTCTGTTCTTGCTCAGTTGAGGTTTGAACTTCGTTTACGCTGCTCGTAGCTATCACAACGCTATTACTCCTGGATGTATGCTGATCCCCAGAAATTTGGCAAATTCCCCATGGTGATGGGTGTCACACCTCCTTTTTCACTACACCCGCAAGGGTATAAAGGAGTTATTCCACTTTAAGGACAATCAGAACAGAATTTCATAATTACAATTTTAAAATCGCCACTTTGGAGATTAATGGTGTACCAAGTCACCGGTTGAATCACGATCTGAGGAAAAAATATGACTCTATTAACAGTCCGCGAACCAGAAATCCGAGTAAGAAATTTTGTTAACCTGGGAAAAGGTGCTAGGCATTCTCGGGTTCTGTGGTTCTAGAACGGTCGCTTAACTGTCATATTTGATTTTATCTGATTTCAAAACTTGTTCTAGATTATTTAATATTTAACCACTTTTTATTTATTTTTAATGAGAATTGCAACATTGTCATATGCGTCTCGAACCACGTCACATCAATGCACCTACGGTTGTTGACACATTTTGACACTGTTAAGATTTGGATTTGGGTCACATAAGTGTGGACCCGAGTTTAAGAAGGTAAATTATTAAAATGTTCTTAAAGAGACTACCACATTATTATCTTTGGGGAAGGCCGTGAAATTCGCTAAACGGCCCATTCGAAGTCTAAGTATATTTAGTATAACATTTATCGAGGGCCCCACAAGTTATTTAATTTGTGTTGTGAGGCTCGTCTCATTTTATTTTAAAGGATAAACCTAAAAGGGCTTTGATTTTCTTTTTAGTTTTCTCTAATAACAAAATCAACCCTAGTTAATTAATATGCATGAAAGGTCTGAAATTCTATAACTTGATTTCGAACCATTAAGCCCAAGTGCTAACAAAAGGGAGTGCGACATTTTCGGCACAAGACCTGTGTTTTGTTACACAAGAAATGGGCCGCCTGAGCCCGTAGTGGTTCACCCGCCTGGTGTCAAGGTAACTCGGCCGGTCAATTAAATTTTCACGACAACAACAGGAGTCATTTGGGCTTTAATAAGTACAACATTCCAGTTAGAGCAACTGTGGTAATATGCAACTAATTTGCAGAATCAACTCAGAAATATGATTATTTCACAGTCGAAACTGATGTCATTTTAACCTATTGTGGTACTGATTTTAACACATAAGTTCATTTATCACTTTCATCACATAGCTCATGAATGGCTTTCTTATTCTTATTGAAGTAGATTCCAGAAGCTTTAATTGATCATTATTGACAGCTAGCAGAACTAATGAAGTTGGATTACCTATAGCTAACTATATTGAATCACGTACTCAACATCGGTTTAGAAAATTTAAATCACACAGCTAGTTCCTGATTTCAGCTCATGCAAATTAAACTAACTAAAATCCAACACATACCTTTCGACTAATTCTAGTTGATCATCTTATTTTAGAGATTAAACTATACAGAACAAAATCAAACTATCAAAAATGAACGAACTAACTCCAGTTTTAATAGTCTATCAACTACAAAACTTTAAATAATCATAGCTCAAAATAGTCCTATTTTAGGTACAGTTAACAATGATAACATCTCATAAAGGAAAAACTATCTAACATAGCAAAATTATCAACACAAGGAAGTATAACAGACATTTAACTCCAATTTCATTTCACGTTCACATCTCAAAGTGACATCAAATTGAGCTCAGTTGTGTACCTGGAATTTAGAAATAGGAAGAAGCAGAATAAGTCAGCAACAACAGCTATGAGCAGAATCAATCAGCCAGAAATCACTTCAACGACCAAGGAGAGTTCGAAACTAAACAAAATCCAAGCAATCGACCATTAAATTGACCTAGAAACAATAGAATTTCTTCAGCAATCAAAATCGACAAACAATCACTCGAATGAACCCCAAACAACTCAAATGCTTTGAACACCCAAATACAGAACATAAACAAAGAGATTTGAATTGTTCGCACTCTTAAAATCAATAGATCAGTATTTGTTTTTGGTTTTATGCTATTTTTCTAGATTTTTATCGGATTTGTTACTTTTTTTGGTTTTTTTTATAGATAGTAAGATCTAGCAATATTACTGATTTCGAAATTGAAAAAAATGACACATTTCGTAGTGAGGGTTTTGGAGGAATTTTTTGAGCTGAATAACTTGTGCTTCAAGGCATCAATGATGCCCTTTTATAGGCATGAAAAGGGCAGCCCTGAAAACTTCTATTTATCCTACTATTCCTTCTTTTTTTCAGTTAGTCCTTTATTTTCTAACTTGCCGCACAAGTTAATTCACCGAAATTACTGAAATGTACATTAAAATCCCATTCTAGAAGAATCTAAGATGTTCTAGTATGATCTATAACAATCCTACCCTATTCCAATTACCTAAACTACCCCTGAATTCAGCTTAAAATTACCGACTTCAGTTAACTAATCCAGACCTTAACCCTAATTGAATAAACAACTAATTATAGCTAGGATAATATCAAAAACAAACAGCTTGAAACCCAATTAAACTAGCATCCAAAAATCAACCAAACAGAATGGATCAATATTAACACCATATTAAACTAAAAGAAAGAATCGATCAGGAATGAACCTAAACCAACATCTATACTAAGTCAAATCAGAATGAAAAAGCAGGGGCACATATACTAACAACTAAACTAAATCCTAACACACTGGGATGAACTATCAATAAAAATAAAAATTAAACAGGACCAACATCTTATTAAACTAATATTTTAATATAACATCAGAATCAATTATCAACATGGTATCAAGAAATCAACCGAAAAGAGGAAAAGAAAAATCAAACTACACTAATAGAAATAACGTCAAAAAACTAAAGAACACTTACTATAGAAGGCAATCACACTTGAAAATATCCCAAAACAAGCTGAACCGCATGAACCTTAGATTTGCCATTCGTCCAGTTCCTTTAAAATTCAAAGGATTCTTGTATGAAATTCAACATGAGGGAGCCGAAGAGACTATATGGTATGAATTCTGGGAAATTTTGGACGAATTTGCATTTTGGGCGGAACTTTTGATTCAACATTCGAAGAGTTGTGTCATGATTTGAGGAAAACCAATGACAGATTTGGGATGAGGAGGTAAGGAAGGGTTAGGGGGTGTTATTTTGGTTGAATTTGGTGGTGGCGCCGCAACCTTAAGACGGTTGGAAAAAGGGGTGATGGTCTAGGGTTTGGGGGTTCTTTGGGTTGGAGACGAATAGTGAAGAGACGAGGGGGGTTAATTCGGACATTCTTATAGTAATTAACCCCTGCTTCTGGACCATTGGATGAACTAAGCTAGAAGGTCCATATTATCTACGAACTAAACGGTGTCATTTGGTAACAGGGGGGAGGAGGGGCAAGCCGGGTTATGTAAATAAGGTGTGGGCTGATTTGGATGTGGGGTAATTTGGGCCTGGCGAATTTAATGTAAATGGCCCAACTTTGGGCATTTCCTTTAAACCTCTCTTCTTTTACTTGTTTTAATGCAAATGTATTTTCGTATTTTTTATATGAATTAAAATGCATAGATAAAATGCAATAATTACCAGAAAATAACACAAAAATTCACAAAAATTGTAAAATTATTTTGTTTGGATTTTGGAATGATTCTCTTAGAGCAAAATCAAGTGCTCACAGTTTCCCCTCTTTGCCCGGAAACACGAAGAGTTTTTATGCAAAGACAAGTTTGCGGAAATGAGCGATTTTTGCCTATTCGAGTATTCCGGGTGAAGCATTTTGAAAGAGCTGACTGAACCCTACTTCAGAGATTGCCTACATATCGAGGGCCAAGTAGGAATCAGATCAGTGTAGTTCGGGAGTGCCTGGTAGTTGGGACTAACAGGAGCTGTGATTTCACTGCAATTGCTGCTGCTATTGCTTGCTGACCTCCCTTATTACACCATGTCAAAATCAAAGAAGCTAAACTAATATATGATCTATAAATTACAAAAGTCCTATCTAAAGTCTTCAAAATTGTCCTTGTACTTCCAGTTTCCTTACTCTCTTGCGTTCTCTCGGTGAAATCTATTGTGGCCACTTCAAATTGCAAACCGAAATTTTGTTCCTTCTCTTTAAATTGTTGAACTTGAATGTATTCCCTTATTGTACGGGTGGTCTCCCAACGGCTGAACTTGAACATGAATGTATTCCCTTGTTGTAGGGGTGGGCTCCAATGACTGAATTTGAACTTGAATGTATTCCCTTGTTATGCCGGTGGGCTCCCGACCTCAGAATTTGAACTTGAATGTATTCCCTTGTTATGCGGGTGGGCTCCCGATCTCCGAATTTGAACTTGAATGTATTCACTTGTGATGTGGGTGGGCTCCCGATCTTTGAATTTGAACTTGAATATATTCCCTTGTTATGCGGGTAGGCCCCAGACCTCTGAATTTGAACTTGAATGTATTCTCTTGTTATGCGGGTGGGCTCACGACCTCTGAATATGAACTTGAATGTATTCCCTTGTTATGCAGGTGGGATCTCGACTTCAAAGCTTGAAGTGAATTCTCCTACTCTCCAGGCGGGCTCATAACTTCACAAAATAGACAAAACAAAGAAGACTTTCTGCCCTAGTTTTGAAATTGGGTACAAGTTATCAGACATTAATAAGAATTGAAAAGTAAAACTCGAATTATAATACAATTGTTCTTGAGGTGGGCTCTTGATTTCAAAACATGAAAATGTATTCTTTTGTTATCCATGCAGGCTCCTGACTTTAAAAAAATTAGGGAAACACAGAAAATTTTCTGCCTCAGTTTGGAAACTGGGTACATGAGTGTTAGCTGAATCATTGTACCAACTGTTACTACGAATTTGAAAACTAAATCCCATTATCCAGGGAGGTCCTGATAGCTCCAAACAATTACGAACCTAAGGTATTACTCTTACTACATCATCTTATTTTTCCCTTATGGAGAGTTCCTTTGGAACAAATGGATTTTCCTGCCCATGTTCCAATCAAAGAAAATTTCGTTAGTTTAAAATGGTGGTTGGTTTGTGGCCTTTAACTTTGCGGTGATTTCTCCTGGACTTGACAAAATGACTGATTTCCACTTGAAGACCCCGCTTGTTTATGAACCAACCCCCTTTTTCCGTCGCCTCATCACATAAAACACCCCCTTTTCCTGTTCAAACTCAATATCCCCTATTTGTTGAAGTGGAATCTTCATGAATCCCAAAGCACGTCTGTTGCCCCCCACAATATGTTGTTGTTTCTTAAATCACAACCCCTAGCCCTTTGACCTAGAGGTCTATTGCTCCTTCGCTTGTCATGATAACATTGATTTCACCTTAAGAGCATTGCTTGCTTATTGAATAACCACTTTGTGTCATCCTTATAATAGAAAATACCTCTTCTCCGTTTAAGCCCAATACCCTCTATTTGTTGCATTATATATGAACCGATATCAATCAAACCTGTGTGTTTCACTAGTATCCCAAAAGCATATTCATCATTACTAGCTCAATGCCCTTGTTGTTTTTCTTGACTTGTGACACTTTGATATGCTGGCCAGACCCTATTTGAGCAATTGGAAAGCTAGTGGTAAATTTTGAAGTGATTCCTCACTTATTATAATCAAACAGACTCAGGAAGAAGAAGTGAACAAAATAAAGGAATATGGTGAAGGACAAATGAAATAGATGATTCCTAAAGAGAAAACTGCAAAGTGGAAACTATGAGATGTGGATATACTCTAATGACCATGACATGTACCTATATATATTACCAAACCAGATGTTCATTTATTATTGTAACTTTTCGTTGTGAAACTGTGCTTCCATGCTCCACTCATCCATTCTGATTCCCATTCCTTATTCGAGTTGTAGGGCTCGAAGGGTTTTCACCATCAAGCCTCTCTCATTTTGTTCTTTCACTCAACTTACCGTCGCCTCAAGGTGCACGTGAAGGTTTCCACCAATAAGACTTCCTCATTTTTTCTCTCAAATTACCGTCATCCTATGGTGCCCGTGAAGGTTTTCACCAATAAGACTATCTCATTTTTTGTTTTCTCAGCTTTCATTGCCTTGCATTACCCGTGAAAGTTTTCATCAATCCGGCTCTCTCATTTTCATTTTTCTGGTTTGGACCGGAGTGTTTCCTCTGACATGAATTACCTTACCTGCTTGACTTAGCATTTCTCAAAATACTGATCAAAAGGTCTTTCTTTTGACCGTAACATGGATTTTGGATGGGTTATGAAAGAAAGGGTATAAAAAAACTCAAAACAATTTAAAAATGGGTTAAAATTACAACTTCTGAATCCAACAATCACAACTTCTACCCTAGTTTCTTGCTTGGGGACTTTGGATTTTTATTTTGGTATGAATGAACCTCATAGGAAGGCTTCCTACGTACTCTTTCGGGATCAAGTCAAACGTAGTTCACGTCATAGAATTTACTTTGTTTTTATCTTCTTTTTATTTTCTGTTCTTCTTTTCTTCTTTTCTTTTTAGTTTTCCTTTTCTTTTTTTTCTTTCTTTCTTTTTCTCTTTTCTTTTTCTTTCTTTCTTTCCCTTTCTTCTTTTATTTTATTTTCTTCTTTCTTTTCCGTTTTCTTCCTTTCTTTCTCCTTTTTTTTATGTACTCATCTTCGGCACTAGCAGTTCTTAATTGTTCCATTGATTTTGAAAGAGGGGTATGAAAGAAAACAAATAAGGCTCAAAGGTGGTGACAATGGATAAAGTGTTTAGATAGCAGAACAAAATGTCTTCGTCATTTCAAAATTCAAAATATGCTAAATAAAAACAAGTATAATCAAAATAAAGAAACCATACATAGTATCTCTTTACCGCATCGGAATTGATTGCCGTTTCCATACAGTTTCCTTCTTTATCTGTCAAATATAATGTGCTGTTATGCAACACGCTCACTCTCATTACCACGTATGACCCTCTGTCAATTTGGCTAGCTTGATTTTATGGTTTCTTTATGTTCTATTTCCCCAGTTTCACTTGGTTCAGGCGTCAAACAATCTCAAAACGTCCAAATCTGTTCTTTTTTCCACATCCGGATAGTAGGTAGATATGGATAGTATGGAGTATCGTCCGGTATTTTGTTCGGTGTTTGGATAAGGACATTGTCGAGAAGCTGGGCGGTGGTGGGGGTGGTGCTTTCCCAGTCATCCATGCCCGATACATATCTGCCACATGCAGTCTTAACATTTTTACCTCTTATACCAGCCCCTATTCCTATTCAACCAGCAGTTTTCGTCCATCGGTATCAACCTCCTCAATTCTATTATTCTCTGCCATTGTCTTTTTCTTTTATGTTGCATGGAAGATTTAACTTTAAAACCACAAACCAACCACCTTTCTGAAATAACATGCCAAAATGAAATCATCATGTTAGTGTTAAGGCATTTAACACATTGGTAATCGTACATTTGGGGAGTTAATGCACCTAAGCAGTAGACAATTTCTATTATGCATTTTCTTGACTGCTTGCGTCATTCCGGCTTTCCTTATTCTCGATTTCAATTTTCTTCTCTTTTTCCTTATTTCCCTTTTCTTTCTTTCTCTCTTTTTCGTTCTTTCCTTTGCTTTCTTTTGTTCATATTCACTCATTCTTGATTGCTTATCCTATCCTTTTTCATTATTTCTCTGCTTTTTCCTTTTCTTTCATTTCTTATTTTCTTATCTCATTTCAGTCTTGCCTTTTATTTCTTCTTTTTCTGATTTTTCCGCTCTTTTCTTTTTGCTTTTTGTTTTGCCTTATTTTCTTTCTTCTCTCTTTTCCTTGTTTTTCCGCTCTTTTTTTCTTTTTCTCTTTTTATTTGGTCATGGTCAAATCCTATGGAGATTGCCTATGTATCATGACCCAACATGAATTAGACCGAGCGTAGTTCTTGTAGATAAAAGGTAAATAACAATAAGACACTTTTTTAAAAATTTTCGATTTTTTGTAAAAAAACTATCTTTGATTACAATGGTTTAAAAATTGACAAAACTTAAACTACCAGACATTGATGAAAAAATAAATACGTAATCGACCCACATGTTCTAATCAAAAGAAATACAAACCTTAAACAAACCGACAGATTCTTTCCCTATATGCCGACTTTAACCAAATGGCTGTTTTTGCAAACGTGGCCCCTTCCCAATTTCACATGAATTTTGAGGCGGAGGACGATTATTTTATGACACTTCACAAACTTATCTGTTCTTTTACAAAAATAGCCTTTTGACAACTGAAAGATACTCTAAGGCTATCTCAGCAAGAACGATTTAAGACACTGTCGAGGCTGGATCGGCTTATTTTGACCAAAAATCCAAACGTTATTCACCTGACCACTAACTCTTTTTCTTGTTTGTCAAATTAAAATAAAAGACATGGTTTTGCAAACACAACCCTTCAGCACCTCAGGGAAGAAGATTTTAAGGTTATGTTAGCTAACCGGCCAAAATCCTGAAGAATGACCAAAGGTGGCTGTTCTCGCAAAAATAGGCTTCCGGCATCCCTTTTGAGAACATTTTGCTATTTTTGACAAAATTGCATCATCCTACATATTTATGACAAAAATTAAAATTTTGACATTTTTAGCTATTTTTGCAAAAGGGGAGGTTGGACCCGATGAGGATTGCCTATGTATCTCACGTTCTGTGAAAATCAAACCTGTGTAGTTTGGGTAGGGAACGACAAACTAGACTTGAAAAGGGGACAAAACATTTTTTTCTTTTCAGAAACACCTTTTTCCAAAATTTTGACAGAGTTTCGACACTACTTGGGTTTTTGAAAATGAGTAGTTATCTTAACGCTACTATTTCTCTCTTTTTGAACTTTTCTAATATTCCCAATTTTTGTAAGCCGGTCGGCATGCAAGTCTGAACTAATAAATGCATAAATCAGACAAGATGTAGCAGGATGGTCTTCTCACTTCAGGTTGCTTGTCCTAGACGGACCCACCCCCTGTGTTGGGTCCCCTAAGTCAAATGCACGTGATGCAAATAAACGTTCCTACAATGGATCTAGCATGAAGTTATGTTATACTAGGTTTCAAACATGTGTTTTTGTTCTAGACCTGGCTTACCCGAGCAGACAACTCGAGCCGAGGATGGGAACTGTGTTAGGATGCGCTTTAATTAGTCTTACCTTCCTAACTCGGGTGTGCGTTTATGTAACCCAAATCAAAAACTCAACAAAGTCAAAATGCATCGACAAATCACGGGTAGATTGATTGTGACATGGTTCGAAATGCATTTCCATGATGTTGCAATTCTTTAAAACAAATAAAAAATGAGACGAGCCTCGCCAAACAAAAATACACAAGATGTGGCCCTCTATACGTGTTTGTACAGTTACTTAGATTTCGAGGTAGGCTGCACAGCAAATTTTACGGCCCTTCTCAAAACAATACTACGCTAGTCGCTTTAGGTGCGTCTTTAATAAACTACTTCCTTAAATACATGTGTGAATTTATGTAACACAAATTCAAATCTCAACGGAGTGAAATGTGTGGATAGCCTCGGGTACATTGATTGTGACGAGGTTCGAGATACATTTTCACGACGTTGCAATTCTTTGTAAAAATAACAATAATAATGATAAAAGCGGTGAAAGAGTCATAACTCGCATAGAAGTGCACAATCGATTAAATTAGATAAACAAGCCGAATATGATAGTTGAGCGATCATGCTAGAACCAAGAAACTTGAGAATTCCTAACACATTCTCCTGGGTTAACAGAATTCCTAGTCCGGATTTTTGGTACACAGATTGTAATATAGAGTCATTCCTTTCCTCGATTCAGGATTAAAACTGGTGACTTGGGACACCATAAATCTCCCAAGTGGCGACTCTGAAATGATTAAACAAATACTGTTCGATTGTCCTTTAATTGGAAAAAACTCCTTCACCCTTTGCGGGGACGGTAAAAAGGAGGTGTGACAGCTCTAGCGACTCTGATGTGTATTTTTTGACTCAGAACCAGTGGTTCAGGGTTAGAAATTTGAGTTTTGAAACTGTTGTATTTTGCCTTTATTATATGATATTTTCATATGATCTGTGCTTATTATTCAAAATAATATTTGTTACCACTTTGATATTATTTGATTGTATATATAAACTGTGCCGAAATTCCTCTCTTCTCTCTCTCGAGGAGTGCACGCCGGTCGTGACTTCTTTCTTTTAGTGTCATTATCAAAATTTAGAATGAGGATTCTGAGGAATTGTAAAACTAGAGGATCTTTTGGTTACCGGCACACAGTTCCCATCCTTGGCTCGAGTTGTGCGCGCGGGTAAGCCAGGTCCAGAACAAAAACACAGGTTTGAAACCTAGTATAACAAAACTTCATGCTTGATCCATAGTAGGAACATTTATTTGCATCACATGCATTTGACTTAAGGGACTCAACACAGGGGTTGGGTCCATCTAGGACAAGCAACCTGAAGTAAGAAGACCATCCTGTTACATCTTGTTTGATTTATGCATTTATTTGTTCAGACTTGCATGCCGACCGGCTTACGAAAATTGGGAATATTAGAAAAGTACGGAAAGAGAGAAATAGTAGTGTAAAGATATATAATCATTTTCAAAAAGCCAACTAGTGTCGAAACTCTGTCAAAATTTTGAAAAAAGGGTGTTTCTGAAAAGAAAAAAAATGTTTTGTCCTTTTTTCAAGTCTAGTTTGTCTTTCCCTACCCAAACTACGTCGGTTTGATTCTTAAAGGGCATGAGATACGTAGGCAACCCTCATTGGGTCCAACTTTCCCCTTTTTAGAAAAAACATATAGCCAAAATGTCAATATTTTCATAAATAAGTCACGCAGTGTCGTTTTGTCAAATTTAGCAGAATGTTCCCGGAAGGGATGTCGGAATGCCGTCTTAGCATAAACGGCCACTTTTGGTCATTTTTTGATATTTGACCAAATCAGCCCACACAGCCTTTAACTCCTCGTGCTCGAGATCTGAAAGGCCGTAACCGCAATGGTAGATTGCATTTTGGAAAAATAGTTTTAGATAAATAAGGTGATGATGTTTTATCAAAATAGCGGAATATTCCCAAAAGGGACGCTGGAAGGCTGACTTTGTATAAATGGCCACCTTCTGTCAGTTTTTAGTTAACACAACCTTAAAAACTCTTCGCCCCCGAGGCACTAAAATGTTGTGTTTAAAAACCAAGTCTTTTATTATTAAATTCAGTTAGGTCTGTTTGAATCAGATAAAGTGTGCTTTTTTGCTTGAATTCACCTACAACAAATGTGCAGAATGAGGAATGAAGTCCCACAATTTTATATTGTATCCAACGTTCACCCGAGGTTGTTAAGCTGGTGGGAGGACCTTCATGACAGTGATCGGACCCTCATCCGCAAATATCTAGGAAATCTTCCTTCACTCTTGGAAGTTCGGCCTTACAACAAAGTAATTGAGGCTGCTACTTATTTCTGGGATAGTGAACGGTTAGTTTTTCGCTTCAGGGACCTCAAAATGACACCTTTGCTAGAAGAGATAGGGGGTCTGCTGGGATTCCTTAGGAGACTCTATGTCTGCTTATGCCAGAAAATCGCAGGGGTAGGAGTTTCCTCAAAATGATGGGGCTCAAGAAGAATCCTGATTTGACTAGTCTCAAAGATTCCTACATACCGTTTGACTTCTTATACGAAAGATTTGGCCATAGCGAGTCCTACCATACCTTCACGAGGAGTTTGCCCTTACATATTTAGGGCACATGCAAATGAGGGTCTTTGTGATAGTCTTTCCTTTGAAAAAGGCTAGGATACACACCAGACTAGCCATGGTGACCAAAACTTTGATGGAGGGTTCTAATAGGCAAACTTTCAGCATACTTCCCATGATCATTGCTGAAATGTACCGAGCCTTGGAAAAGTGTCAGCGAGGAGCCCCGCACTTCGAAGGGTGCAACTTGTTACTTCAGCTTTGGCTTATAGAACACGTTCATAAGGGAGACTAAAGATAGGAAATCATACGAATGGACTGTGATGACCATATCGCATTTCACCACCCAAGCGAATGGACTTTATGTTTGCTCTACCGGAAGATGTTAGTGGATGGGTAAAGTTGTTCGAGAACCTCAAAGAAGAACAAGTGCAGTGGATGTATGAGTGGTTCCCAACAGGGAAATGTATTGTTTGATCTCGGGATGCACCGTTACACTCATTGGCCTGAGAGGAACCTACCCTTATGTACCTCTCCGAGATATGAGGCAACCAGGGAGGAAACAAATCATACCAAGGGTACATAAGATGAGTCATTTCAGAGCTGACTTTCAGTATGATGCTAGCCCATACTAGTGTCAAGCTCAGCACATGTGGCATTACAAGCTAATTTAGGGAAGGGAATCCCTTGAGCCAGACAGATATCATGCTGGATGTGAGCCGCACTATTCGGTTTGGTTAGAGGATGATAACATTTGTCTGGGTTGCCCGGGATTTGTCCGCAGTGATAGGCTTATTGATGAGAAAACCGCACCAAAAGTTAAATACAGCTAGTTGTGCGAAAAGATGCGAGAGTGTGAAAATGAGCACCACGAAATGCAGGAAGCCCACGAGAAACTAATCAACGAGTGGAAGGCTATGGCTGTCAGCGCCAATGACTGGCTGGGGTATTTGGAATGAGGCTTAGTGGAACTAGAAGGTAAATTTCTAAAGAGGATCGACGAATGTCAGAGTTATGAGGGTAATGAAGGTGGACATCTAGCCCGAGCTTACTTGTTGTTGGGACTACGCGAGCTGATGCATCTGTACAAGGGAGGCAAGAATACCGGATCTGGGGAGGGTCCTTCTAGTATCAAGTAGTTAGGATCTTTTAGTGCTTTCATATTTTATGTATTTTTTAGTATGTTTGTCCATTGAAGTCTGTATTTTCATTTCTGTAGTATGTTTTAGGTTTTTATTTCAAGATTTTGGCTTTGTAAACAAGGTGTTTCTGAAATGAAAATTGAAAAAAATCCAAATGATGTTTTTACCTTTTCACACTTGTGGCAGAACTACGCCTGGTCTGATTCACGCGGGTGATACGTAGGCAATTCACATAAGATTCGACCACCATTATAAAAAAAGGAGAAAAAGAAAAAAAAAGAGAAATGAGGGTTTCCAAAACAATTGAAAGGCACTAATGAAATAAGTCGGGATGACACACGGATCGGAGCAAAACATGTTAGAAATGGTTTACTGCCTATGAACATTGCATCCCCCAACGTGCAGTTGCAATATCTGTTAAAACTCAAACGCTAACAAGTTGGTTGTTTTCCAATCTCAAACAGTTAGTTGTTAAAGAGTACTAGCACCAGACCATTATCAAACAAGATCCAAAGGGCCTATACCCAAAAGCATGACTAATTCAGAGAACAACGTTGAGGAAGAAAGGCCGGAAATACAGTTGCTGAAAGAGGCAATGGAAAAAATAGAGAAAAAGGGACTGGAGATGAATGCAATGCAGTTTGCCTTGGCTAAGGTGCAAAAGGGGCCCGAACCACCCATTACTCCTAATCCCCAACCAGGGCATACGCTGGAATACCCTCACCTCGGCCCTTCAACGAGCTTCCCAAGCCAGCACTACTACCAGGGAAGAAACCCCTATGATTCCCAAGCTCCACCACCCAATCAAAATCCTCCACCACCAAATGTTTCCATTTTCATAGGACCCCCCACCAACCACGCTGCAAAGATCATCTAGTGAGCCATTGTTTTTGGCTCACGATACATAATACTTCCCCCCCTGAACTCCCATTTAAAGCACCCGAACCACATACCTATTACCCCCACTTTAAGGTTCCGGAGGAGATTGAAAAGCCGGCTAAGACCCTAGAGTAGGACAAGTGTTGATACCCAATTTTTCCCGTGTACTTCTATACTAAAATTTTTCCCAAAATAGCATATAGATGCTTATATATATGAATCCACAAAATTGGTATTTTTCTACATTTTTTCAAGTATTTTAAAATAAATTTACGACTTATTTTGTACAATAAAATCCAACATTTAGTCTTAAATCTTGTTATTTTAAAACGTAATCTATTTTATTATCTCATATACACAAAAATACATTTTTACAAAATTTAACAAGTGCATTAGGTATTTCTAAATTAAAATCACATTAAATTGAAATTTTAGCCCATATCTCAATTTGACAAGCATTTTAACTACAAAAATCATTCCTAATAATTTTGATCGATACTTATACATATTTTATTAACTCAGTATTTTTATTGGGTTTTATAACTACATTTACTATTTTATAAAATTAAATTGGGGGAAAATTGGCCAATTAAATTGTAGCCCTTAGTCTTTCAATTTTAGCCACAATTCAGCCCAAATTAACCCCCCCCCCCCTAATTACCTGAACCAATTCAATATTATCCGACCCAAACCCACCTAAACTAACCCGCCCACTTCTTCTTTTGATCCTGGCCGTTGATCTCACAGATCAACACCCCACACCCCACTTACCAAAATTAAATCCCCAACACACCCTAACCCTAATCATTTACAACAAATGAGCCGCCCTTGTATCCCCTTTGAACCGAAATGCTCTCTAAGCCCTCTAAAACCCTAATTGTCTTCGGCTCTTCTCATCGGCGTTCATGGCCGTCCAAGACCTAAAACGCCTATATCCGTTCACTCCTCACCTCTCTAGGTATTTCGGTTCAATGATCAGAACCTTACTTCAAAGTTGATCGGACCAGAGGTACTCTGATGTGGTTACTGCAGCTGTGTCCGGCATTTCTCCAACAAGCCTTCAAATCCTATGTCATTTGCCGACTACGACGAGTCCATTCCAGGATTTTCTCGATACTTCAAGACCTTTATATGAAAACTCTAATGATCGATGTTCTTCTCTGAGTTTATCTTTACGATTTTCTCTAAAATCCTAGTTATTCTCAAAAGGTTTTTAAGTATTCCCCACTTTTCTTTGCCTATTCTTGTTGCAAGCTGCTCGTCCTTTTTAAAACTTAGGGTTTTCCATGACTTATTCAATTTATTTGATTTCGTTGCTTTATTTGCTACTATGTGTTCTTATCTAGTCTTCATTATGATTTTGTGCATTTTTTACTATGGCTCTGACGTGTTTTGCTTCACTGATTATTTTCTAGGGTTTTCAGTTCATATGTTCTATGCTTTCATTATGCTATTCTTCCTAGCATTCATCTTCATCTATGACTTTCTTTGTGTTCTATGCATAATGGAAACCCTATGTTCTAAAAGGATTTCCATTTTTATGTGTAACCCTAGCTCCTCTAATTGTTTCCTTGTGAGTTTCTGCTACATGTTATTCTACCACTTCTAGTTTATGCCTGCTCGAACCTATGTGTCTCTTATATTTTCACATTTCCCCTTTCTGAGCAACCCTAATTAGGAGAATTGATTTTGTACAATTGTTTGATTCTCTAATTGATCCATGTTTTCTGACTAAGTTAGAATATCTAGTATCTCCATTCCTTTATTTGCTAGCTAATTACATGCCCTATATGTTTACCCGTGTGTTTTCAAAACTTCTTACACGTATTTGCTCTATATTCTGTGATTAATGCTCGATTTTATTTCCGAAATTGGATCAAAGTTTATTTATTTCCAGTCGGTTCCTTAATTAAAGGGAGCCTTCTCTTTAATTGTTTTTGATTGATACTGTTGAATATTTTCTTGCCTTAAGTGCTGCATCCCTTTCAAGCCATAAAAAGCCTTCACCTTCTTCTCACTAACACACACCGATACACGAGTCCCTCTAAGTTCATTCACTAAAACTCTATTCCCTTCTATGTTCTTCTCTGTTACTTGCTCTCTTTGCTAAGAGTTAGCCAGCTGGAAGCCAAGGCTAATTGTAAGGGTCTATATTTGCTTTGTCATTCAGTTGCATCTGGCGGGCTCCTAATTTTACATCATCAACCTCCAACTAGTTGTTTACTTACCATGTTCCTTGTCTATTTATGCTTAAGATCAACATGTTTAACCCCTTTCCCTTCCCCTAGTCTGTTTGTGTATTTCAATTTGAGCTTTAGCATATTTAATCCCATTCCCCTTTCCCCTATCTGTTATGTTTGAATTCAAAAGGTTTAATCCCCTTCCCCTTTCCCTTGTCTGTTATGTTTGAATTCAGCAGGTTCAATCCCCTTCCCCCATTTCCTTTGTCTCTTTTATGTATTTCAGTTGCAACATGTTTAATTCTCCCTTTTCTCCTATCTGTTTATATTTCAATTTTCAGTTCAATATGCTCAGTCCCTTCTCTTGTCTGTTTATTGTTCATTATTATGGTTTAAATTCTTGTACACCCATTTTCCCCTGAATCCATTTAATTTAGTCTTGTTCTCTCAAGTATACTTATGTGATTCCTCCTTCCCTGATCCCTATTTGAATATGAGTGTGTTCTGGAATAGGGTGGCATCCCATTGCCACTATTAGTTTAGAACTAAGGTTGTTAACAACCTATACTCAAAGTAATCCCATTCCCTACCCCCACATTATGTGTTTGAGCCTTGACAAAGGCTATTGGTGTCCTAATCACCATAACACGCCCTAGTCTAACATGTTTACAAGTCTGCTCTTTCTTGTTAACCTTTTTAAGTGGTTAGGGGTATGCCAGCCTCACTCCATAGGCTAGGTATGACCACCGACTACAATGGTCTTCCTATAATCTATCACCTTTACATTTATTCTTAGTTCTTTAAGTTCTATTCCCCTCTGCTAAGCCATGCTTAGGGACCTTGGAGTCTCCTCTAAACTTGGATGCCATAGGGCTGGTAATTCCGCACTTGCACTATTCTAGTTGACTAGGGTGTAGGCATTGCTAGGTTTCTTAGAAAGCCTTTGGAACCTTGATACACTCTAAAGAGAAAGCCTCTGATTTTGGAGCCCAGATTTGGTAAAAGGCATGTCTTGGATATTAAAGGTTCTTTGCGCTTCTTCGGGCCTATTGTAGTATTGATGTATTTGCTCATTTCCTTTAATGTTTATTTTCTTTCAGATTCTTGTGAGTAATTTGTATAAAACAACTTGGGGATATAGTGAAAGGAAATATGAGAGGGGTTTAAATTCTTGCATCAATTAGATATCATGTCTACATGGTTTACATTCTTTTATCAATTGGACCATGTATATAAGGTTTACATTATTGCATCAATCTCATATAGATACCATGTCTATAGGCTTTACATTCTTGCATTAAATAGATACCATGTCTATAAGATTTGCATTACTGCAGCAATCTCATATAGATACCATGTCTATAGGCTTTACATTATTGCCCCAATATCATATAGATATCATGTCCATAGGGCTTTGCATTCTTGTAATTTCATAGAGAAACCGCGCCTATAGGTTTGGATTCTTATAATCTCACCTAGAAAACATTCCTATAGGGATGTCTAAAATGCTAGGAAAAACAATAGGTCATCCTACTACGTGTAAATTAGTAACAAAAATGGGTAATAAGCATGTCATAAAGGTCCAGCTCGCCCAGTGCTTAAGAACGTTTCAGTCCAACTTGTCTTGAATCTGTTTACTTTTAAATCGGGCCCAAGTCTGCCCCTTTGATATTACACTGAACCTGTAATGTCTTTTAAAATGTTAAATTAGTGGTTTTAGCTACTTCTCATCCCTAAGTTTAATGCTTTAAGGTCTTTTAAGTATTCAAAACAATGCAATTGACTAGTAAGCCTTTTCTAAACTTGTCTGCAACTTTGAAACTTTTTAATAGACCCTTTTCTGAAACTGACATTTCCTCTTATTTTCTAAATCCGTCAATTCCTAATAATGGCCCATAGGGTGCAAAGAGGGTTTTTTATCTAACTGTTTTGTGTTAAACTAATATGCCTGCCCATTAAATCTTTTTAAAGACCAAATCAGTATTTGAAGTCATGCTAAACTAGTTGTTGTTGTGTTACGGGGTTTATTTGAGCCTTTAATTATCGTACTTGCATACCACTTATATGCTACATGTTTTGACTGTCCTTCTAGTATTTTTACCTGTGAAACTCCATATATATCCTATCTTTCTCGTTCCCTTCTTAGGACTAGAAGTCCTAATACTCCAGGACTAACAGGTTGGGACGGGCACTAGCATGCAATAAGTAAACTTTACCAATACATTTAAATACCTTAACAGGGTGGGAAGGGTATAATATGGAGATGATGACCGCTACTCTAATACCATATGCGACCCCTCTTTGAGGTGTGTGTGCGGGGTATTGTACCGATGTGATCCATATTATAGCTAAACCTAGGACCCTTCTCTCTTTTGTTTGCTTTATTTAAATGTTTTCTTATAGTAATGCTTTTCCAAGTCAATTCTCTCTTTTATTTTAAACGTATGACCCTTCTTCTTCTTTAAAGCTTCCAAGTCATATGAATACTATATATTTAACCCTTATTTGTTTAATTGCTTCATCTCTTTATAAAGTCACAATTAACATGGCCGGGAACCATATTAGTGGATCTTGAGGGGTGCCTAACACCTTGCCCGAACTCTGGTTTTCTTTCAAAATACTCCTCCCATCTCTAAAAGTGTCTTAATGCACTATAATCAATAGGTGGCAACTCTTCAAATTCCATAACCCAATTCCCAAATAGGGATGAGAGTTGTTTTGCCTATAATTTCATAAACCTGATTTTGCTTTTTTGAAAAAGGGGGCGTCGACAGCATGGCAACTCTGCTGAGGAATCTCTTTAAGGCTTTTACTATTACGTGTTTTGTGACTTTATTGCATTCTTTACTTCCTTTACTTATTGCTTTAATCAGTTTTTCATAATTACTAACTTGTTTCTTCATGTCTTCTTTTTCACTGTTTACTGCTTTACTGCCGTTATTTTATTTTATTCCGTTTTAAATTCCGAGCATCTATTGTAATAATTATCTTATGAACGTGGAAATACATGTATTTATTTTATTGTTGTAATTGCATCTTCCAATGTCATTTTCCACTCGTGCCAAACAAATACCATAGCAACGCTTATAATGTGTGGTTGTGCTCTTCCAATATTTATAAACCCCTTAAATTTGGCAAAGGCATATTTGGGTAAAACCAGTAGATCAACGGTGTAGTTGACGGTTCTGTGCCTTTTCCTCTCGAGTCGTCCGCTTAAGGGTACCTTTTCTAGCACTTAAAAAGTAGAAACTTACTCTATTTAAATGTTCGTGCATCATGGTCAAACTAGCCTAGTCAGTTACGTTGTCCGCACAATGACTCACTAGGATAGCCTAAACCAAAAGTTCATCGGGTTTCCTCGAAACCCAAACACAAATTCATGTTATATGCATTGATTTGGAGAACTAAATACTTCTTGCTAATTATTGATTTAAATAGTTGAGTTCGGTGGGGTTAAGGGCCTAGCTCTCAATTTTGGAGGAAATAAGGCACAAGGTCCCTAGATTCGGTATGGTATCAAAATTTTACCCAAAGTTACTAAGCTGGTGGGATGATCTACGTGGCAGTGATCAGGTTCTTGTCCGCAAACACTTAGGAAATCTTCCTTCACTCGTAGAAGTTAGGGCAGACTGTGGAAGCTGCTATTATGTTTTTGGATAATGAACGGTCTGTCTTCCGCTTTGGGGGTACTGAAATGACGCCGTTGTTGGAAGAAATTGGGGGTCTAGCTGGAATTCCTTGGGATAGCATGGGGCTACTTATGCCAGAAAACCGCAAAGGCAGAGGGTTCCTATAAATGATGGGGCTCAAGAAGAATCCTAATCTGACCAGTCTTAAGGACTCCTACATATCCTTCAACTTCATATATAAATGGTTCGGACATTGCAAATCCTACCGCACTAATATGGACGAGTTCGCCCTCACCTCTTTGAGGCACATACAGAGGAGAGCCTTTGTATTCATGTTTTGTTTCCTGGGCATGATAGTCTTTCCAATGAAGAAGGCTAGAATCCATACAAGACTAGCCATGGCAACCAAATCAATAATGGAGGGTATCAATGGGAACACATTCAACATAGCACCCATGATCCTCGCTGAACTGTACCGAGCCTTAGAGAAATGTTAACAAGGGGCACCACACTTTGAAGGGTGCAATTTTCTACTACAACTCTAGCTCATTGAACATCTTCAGAAGGGAGATTATAGACAAGAAATTATACTATGAGATTGGGATGAACATATCGCTTTCCATCATCCAAAGCGAATGCACTACATGCCAGATATGTTCGCTCGCCCGGAAGACGCCAGTGGATGGGTAGAACTATTGGAGGATTTGAAAGAAGAGCCGGTAAAATGGATGTACGAACGGTTTCCAACTAGGGAATTTATCATCCAGTCTAGGGATGAGAGAGTGTGAAAGCGAATATCGGGAAATACTGGAGGCCTAAGAGAAGATAATCAATGAGTGGAAGAGCGTGGCTGTCCGCGCAAACAACCGTTTAGGGTACTTGGAATAGGGTCTAGTGGAGCTGGAAGGCATGTTTTTGAAAAGGGTCAACGACTGTGAGGAAGCTGAAGGCAACAAAGGTTACCACTTCGCTCGGGCTTACTTGTTGCTAGGACTGCGTGAGATGATGGAACTGTACAAAGAAGGCAAAGATACCAAATCTAGGAAAGGTCCTTCTAGGACCAAGTAGTTAGGGTTTTTACTGCTTTCTTGATGTAATAAGGTCAGCTGCCATTAGTAACAATTTCTTTTCAGTTTGTTTTGACTCGTTCTATTTTTTGTCGATAAAATGAGGCACCTGGTGTTACAAGTTCTCCAAATCATATCTGTCTCTACGCCTACTTCGGGCACAACGAGGCACTCAAATAGGAAACGACTTATATTCTTGCAACAATGTGTTTAAATACCGCAATGTTTTCTTTCTCAGAATACACACTAACTTTTTGCCTTTTTATTTTTCTTTTATTTCTTATTCCCCTCCCCAAAGGTTAGTTCGTGCATTCTGGCACCATCAGCATACTCAACAAGATCTAAGGTCCTCCTCCTCCTCCTCCAAGTCCCCCCATAAATAGGAACAAAGGAAAGAGGGGAGATAATGAAGCAAGAAAGGAAATTGAAGGAACTTCCTAGGGTATCCGATCACCAAAGAGACTGCTGCTGATTTGAAACAAACTTTGCTAAGGTTCCGAGAGGAACTAGACTAGGTCGGAGTTTGGCAAGTTTGTCCATCTCCCTTACTCCTACAGATATCAACAATCAGGTCCCTGCACCTCCGCAAAAGACCCCAACCCAAGCTCGCAACAATTCTCCATCGCTCATCCCTGGCCTCAAAATTCTCCAATCCACCACCCCTACCTTTGTGGATACTGTGATGTACTATACATAGCCCATATCAGATGTGTCTGAATCAGACTCACTCATTCAGAACTTGGCTGCTGAACTCAAGAAACTCACTAGCAGGGTTCAAGGCGTTGAAGGTAATAAAGGGTGGAGGGTCTAAATTATGAAGACCTTTGTGTTCAGCCTGATGTCGAACTCCTAGAGGGGTATAAGCCTCCTAAGTTTGAAATGTTCGACGGCACAGGGGATCCAGGGTTCACCTTAGGATGTATTGTGACAAGTTAGCTAGAGTTGGTAGAGATGAAAAGATCCGCATGAAACTTTTCATGAGGAGCATGAAAGGTGATGCTCTATCTTGGTATATCAGCCAACATGCGAAGAAGTTGACGAGCTAGGTGAACAGGGCATCCGATTTTATGGATCGTTTCAGATTCAACACTGAGAATGCGCCAGACGTGTTCTATATCTTGAATTTGAAGGAAATCCTAATGAAACCATTCGCGAATATGCTACTCGTTGGATGTCGGAAGCCGACAAGGTTAGACTGGCTCTGGAAGAAGAACAAATGAACAGATTCTTCGTCCGTGCTCAGGATCCGCAGTACTACAAGAGATTGATGCTGATAGAGGGGCAGAAGTTCTCTGATATCATCAAACTGAGAGAAAGGACCGAAGAGGAGATAAAAAATTGTATGGTTACTAATCTTGAGGCGCCGCAGGCCATCAACAAAGCCTAATAATCTGGTGGTACGTCGAAGAAAAAGGACGTCAACTCCTTAATGGATGCGTAGAGAAACCAGTCTCCCATAAAATACCAACCCTACCCTCTAACTCCACTCACATATCAACCCTCTCTAAATTACCAAGCACCCTCACCTACCTATCAAAATCCATCACCCGTCTACCAAACATATCAGCCACCTCGCCAGGATATTCCCAATACGCAGCCGTATACCTAGCTTACGATTCCCAACCTCCTCATTATCCATCACCACGTACTCTCCAAAGTTTCCCACGACTAACACCAAACTTCCACCGCAAACCTCCCAGATAATACACCGCTATTGCCGAACCCATTGACCAACTGTATGAGAAGATCAAAGCCGCTGGATATGCTACACCCATCCCAACCATTCCCCAAAAATATCTTCCCATTGGATCAACCAAAATAAAACCTGCGCATACCATTCGGGGATGAAGGGCCATACCATCGACGAGTGTCGTTAGTTAAAGGACAAAATTCAGACCTTAATTGGAAACAAGGTCATTGTAGCTAAATAGCCTACTACCAATGTTTGCAACAACCCTCTACTAGACCATAAGGGTGGAGGCGTCCACATGATTGAGGTTAAGGATGACTGGGACCCCAAAGGGTCAATAGGTTTGATATCTGAAGTAGATGAGCCCAAGAAGCCGGCGGTCACTCTTAATCTTATTGTTGTGCAAATCCATCCATCTGAAGGCAAAGTGGTGAATATATCTGTACCTTTTGAGTTCGAGACACTTCGTGCAAATGTACCAAAACCAATTGAGGTGGAGTTCGGGACTCCTAAGGCGCCCACACCGATTGAAGTTACTACGTTGCCTCCAAGGGTGCCCATTCCGGTCACCATGTCAGACATAACCCCATTTCAGTCAAATGCCATACCCTAGGACTACACAGCCGAGGCTAGAAATAAGGGAAAAGCATGCACGAGTGAAGTAATCGCCGCGCAAGGTATGACTAGAACAGGCAGGGTGTACACACCAGAGCACCTAGCTGAGTCTTGCAAGTAGGCCTATGGATGTCCCATTGAAACTGGGCCTGATGATCTCTGGAGGAAGATAGAGGCTAAAGAATATTCAGTTGTTGAATAGCTAAACAAGACTGTAGCACAGATTTCCATCTTGGTATTGCTACAGAGTTCTGAAGTGTATAAGAACGAATTGATAAAGATATTGAGCGAGGCTTATGTCTCGATCAACATAACAGGAGGAGAGATGGCGAACATAATAGGAGAGGTATTGGAAAGCCACAAAATCACTTTCCACAAGGATGAACTACCACCTGAAGGGCTCAGCAATAACAAAGCACTACACATCACTGTACAATGTGAAGATCATTTCATCACTAGGATCTTAGTCGATTGAGGTTCTAGCTCAACGTCTGTTCATTGATCACCCTCAAGAAGTTGGGAAAAGGATTGCATGAGATAAAGGATGGGGTTATTAACATTAAGGCTTTTGATTTCCATTACAATACACGGTGCCAATAGATACCACCAATTACATTTCAATACACGGTGCCAATAATTACCACCGTTCCAAGTAATAGTATGCAGTCCAGAAATAGTGAGACAATGATCGTCAGACCGAAATATCATATAAGAATCATTTGTGTTTTCAAAACATCGAATTTTGGCTGATTTTGTAAAAATAATGTTAAAAAACCCTGCTGAATTCAAATAGTATGCGAATCATGCTAAACTCTGATATATCAATCTCTACAGGATTCTACAAGTTGGCACAAGGCCCCAAACATGGAATCAAGCCCAGATAACATCAATATAGGGTGCAAAGCAATCGCCAATATAGTATAATTTATCCCTCGGATTGAACTTAGTCACAATTTCCCACATATATGACCCCGCACTAGCCATGGAGTGCATGTCTTACCTTAGATAGCGTCACAATATTATATACTGTGGTTTCAAATAATCGGTAATAAGCCCCAAGTATGGAAATGAGCCCAGGTCATAATGATAACAAGAAAATATTTACAATTTAGCGGTAAAATCCAACAACCGGGACGGACCAAGTCACAATCCCAATGGTGCTCTACCCCACGCTTAGGTCCAGTGTGCAAGTCACCACAATACAGCACTAGGATGTGCAAATCTGGGGTTTCAAACCCTTAGGATATCATTCCCAACTATTACTCACCTCGAACCGGCGAAATATCGAGCTCGCTATATCTTTGCCCCTCAACTTGGCCTCCACACACGTCGAATCTAGCCAAAAACAGAGCGAACACAAAATTATTGCAAATGGTACAATACCCAATCGAAATTAATTGAATTATAGCAAGAACCTCGAAACTAGCAAAACCCGAGCCCCGGGCCCGTTTCTCTAAAAATAAAAAACTTACACTTCCGGAATCCTCGTCTCGCCAGAAGTTCAAAAATACCAGGAACTCCCAAATCCGAGCTCAAATGACGTACCAAATCCCAATTGAAAATGTCAAAATACTTCAATTTCAGGATATCATCAATTTCATACCCAAATTCTGCCCTCAGGATATCTTCAATTTCATACCCAAATTCAGAGAATTAATGGATAATTCTTCAACAATCTCGTGTCTTAAGCCCATAAAACATACCTCAAGTCGAAACATAGGTGAAATCCTCTTATTCCCTCGTCCACTAGCTCCAAATTCGCTCAACAATGGAGGAAAAATGACTTAAACTAGCGGAGGAAGTGTTTTTAAACATTCTGCTCCAGGTCCAAAAATCCTTCATCGCGTTCGCGGCTTCACCCATGCGAACAAGAAGATAAAAATATTAACTGTCCAAATACTCTACGCGAATGCATGTCTAGCCACGTGAATGCATGTCTGGCAACGCGAACGCGATGCACTACATCGCTTCTCTACGCGGACGCAACATTTCCTCATGCGAACGTAATGCCCAACATCCTAGGCCTACGCGAACACGATAGCCTTTATGCGAATGCAACGCACAAGAACTCTAGGCCCTCAAATTACTCAACGCAATCGTGTTACTCCTCACGCGAATGCGATGCTTTTGTCACGCCCCACTACGAGGGGCATGATAGGGACTCAACCGGGTATCCTCAGTCGAGTGGACCTGTGTGCCTTTCCTATTTCCCACGCATTACCCCCCTTTCATTCTTTGTTAATGAGCCAAAAGATAACATATTAGCAACTGAAACAACATATGACTCCTCTTTTATAAACACACATTATGATTAATAGGGAACATCTTTTGCAAAACATACATTATGATTAACATGGAACGTGGTATACATGTTTATAGTACCCTAAACATACACCTTTATACATAAGTTATAACCCACATACCACTGTCTATAGAGCCTCTAAGAAAAAGATATTATGACACTTGCCGGCGACAAGGCCCCAGCTATACCCTTACAAAAGGACACAAGACTCCAAAATATTATGACATAGGTGGCATGAGCCACACAAGGCCCCGAAAAGATAGGGGCACACCAAACAGGAATACCGCCGATAGGGAGGAGGAGGAGCTACGAACGGTGGACTGGAGTGCCTTCCACGGATCCACCTACAATCATAGCATGAATGTAGCGCCCCCTGTAAAAGGGACGTCAGTACATTTGAATTGTACTGGCATGCATGAAAAAACTCTGTCCCAAGTAAACACAAGCTAATATTGCATGTACAATTATAGAACTAAACAACAACGTTACAATTACAACTATGAAGCAACAAAAAAACATTTCTTAATGATTGATTCGAGTAGTCAAATAGAGGGGCAATCAGTGCCCCAAATGTCACAAACTCTCTTGCTGTCTCCTTTCACATTTTCATATTTATCATTTCATGATTCATATTCATATCAATAGTGATATTGGATCACATTTTCCACCCTTATTTCCTCGTCCACCCTTATTATCGGCCACCGTTATCACCCAAACCCACACGTTATTTCATTGTGTTGTGGCGCGCAACCCGACCCCGCCTGACAATTTTCAATTCACAAAAACAAACAGCATAACAACAAATAAAAGGAATCAACAATGGCACATTGTTAAAATAGTTCCACAATAAGGATAATGAGTCCTTTCCTGTGTCTTGGAAAAGTGAAGAGAAAGAGAATGGAAAACTGGCAGAGTAGGATCATGCGAGAGCGAGTGAGTGTTCGGAAAAGAAAAAAGAAAAAGAAATTTAAAAGCAATCACTAGCCTAGTAGAAAAGAGAAACCAACATTTTATCAATAACTTGATGAAGTTTAGATGATTTAGTCTTGCTGTTTAAAAATTTCATCCACCATAAGTCATCTAACGAGACATAACAAATGTAGAATAGCCCTATCATTACGGGTTTGGCGGAATCAGTAATTTTTTTTTCAAATTTATATTTATTTTTAAAAAATTAAATTGCTTATAAATCATTAATGGAAAATCCACTAATTTAAAACAATTAAAATACTAAATTCATAAATTTTAAATCATGACTCTACTTGTGAGAAGAATTATACATCTCTAGATTAATGTTAGTATGCTAATTTAAGATTTTACCATGCATGTATACTATGTGGAGATTGATGTGGAGATTGATTGTTATACTTATATCAAAATATACTCGCAATTGTGCATACGTGCACATTACGGTGCGGGTTCATAAATCCTATAGACCCGCATTTATTGGGATAAAACTAAAAAATAGCCAGATTTTCAAGTAGTCGTTCAAATATAGCTCTGTTTCAAAATTAATTTAAATTTAGCCTCTTTTTATATAAAGATAAATTTGAGCGAAAATAATGTTCAAAACACGAAAAATAGACCAGTATATTATACTGGAGTTCTAGCACAAGTATGCTTGAACTCCAGTATATTATACTGGAGATCCCGCATAAGTATGCTTGAACTCCAGCATATTATACAGGAGTTCCAGCATAAGTATGCTTGAACTCCACCATATTATACTGGAGTTACAAGATAAATATGATGTAAGTCCAGCATAATATGATAGAGTTCCAGCATAAGTGCACTAGAACGCCATCATAATATATTGGAGTTCCAGCTGTACCGATTTCTATTGCAGCAAAATAGTAACTATTTTTCGTTTCGTAATATTGTTACCTTTTTTTTGTTCATGGTGTGCCTATCAAAGGCCGTAACTACTCCATTGGTGGACTTCATTATATTTTTATATAAAATTGAAGTATTGCGCATATATAATTATGTTTTAGCACAATTTAATTTGTAGGCGGCTAGCTTCAAAGATGAATCATGCACCAATATCGACTTTATGCTAAATGACATAAATATTTCATTCCTCGTATTTGCGACCTGTGATACACATTCTCGTAGAAGGATTTCCTTCAATAAAAATTAACGCATCTCGTTCGCGTGGGCTCTCCCGAGAAGGCGAAGAAGAAAACGCCAGGACACCAGATCAGTTGTTTCTGTAATTTTTCTTATGTTCAAAACTTCCCAAAATACATCCGAAACACACTTGAGCCCTCGGCGCTCCTAATCAAACACATGTACTAACTCAACAACATCATACGAACTTATCTACGCGATCAAATCGCCAAAATAACCTCAATATCAATGAATTGAATCTCGAAATCAAAGAATTACAAAAATATATTAAACCATATATAAGACGCACCGGAACCAAAATAGGTGCCTGATACCATCATGTTATGATCGAATTTCATTTAAAATTTTTTTAAAAAATTTCAGAAAATAATTTTCCTAAAAAATTTCATTTCTCAGGCTTGGGACCTCAGAATTCGATTCCGGACGTACCCCCAAGTCTCATATTTTCTTACGGACCCTCCGGGACCATTAATCCAAAATGTTGACTCAAATTAACTTATTTTATAACTAATTTTATTATTTTTCACATATTTTCATATTTAAGCTTTCCGGTTATGCGCCGAACTGCGTACGCAAATTGAGATGACACTAAATGAGATTTTAAAGGCCTCAAAAATACATAATTTAATTAAAAGCAAGTGATGACCTTTTGGGTCAACACACTTTCCATGCTTGGCCATCGACAGGATGCCTTAACTTTCCATCTTTAGAGCGCTCCTCGTTATGCCACCTTAATATATCTGATGTCTTTCAGCACATGAATTGCCTTTTGAGTCTAGGAATTAATTGAAAGTATATCAAAGTTTTTGCTGGAACACGATGAGCTTTTTTAGATGGCTCACTCTCGCTATCTATTTCAGGATATTTAATGTGTCTAGAAGCTCCACAAACATGACAATATTCATCATCCTTTTGTTCATTTCTAAGTAGCATGCAATCATTAGGACATGCATCGATTTTTTCATAATCAAGACCGAGATCCTTTACCATAGACTTGACATTATAGTAGGATATGGGAATACTCAACTCGGGCATCGCCTCTTTCAATAACTGAAAAGAGAAATGAATGATGCATTTCTCAATCCGTGTAGATACTTCAACAAATATAGACGGATTGTAGATGATAATATAGAGAATCCTTTACAACTAGAATATAGTTCTTAACTTGCCTCGTCAACTAAGTTATAAAATTTATTGGCATCCTTATTTGGACCTTCGTAAAGTCCTTCAGTTTGTGCAACATCTCTAAATTGATCATTCAATAACACATTAAAATCATTATACAAGTTAGCTTCATGATCCATGTCACCATCAACATTCGTTGGGATTTCCCATTCACCAAGATTAATCCATCTTGTATATCCATGTACAAATCCGTGGCATATTAGATTATCAAACACTATATTTCTTTGAGTCCAACGAATATTGCAACACTTTGTACATGGACGTTGAATTTCCCCACCTTGAGGATCACCATAAGAGTAAGCAAATTCTAATAAAGATTGAACACCATTAATATACTCTTCGCTATACCTTGGTAAATCCATCCAATCCTTGGATGGAACATTTGAAATCCTAAAAGTTAGACATTGATATTAGATCATCAAATATGTAATGATGATAAGAATTTCTTACCTAGCCATGACACTTATATTAAGCTAAATCCAACTTCAAGTACAAATCTTCCTGAGAGTTAACTTACGTTCTTGGATAAAAGAAGTAGGGTTTAGTTCTAACCACTGTTTTGTTGTAAATAATGAATAAAAATAAATGAAACTATAGTCTACGTAGCATCTCTTGATCCTTTTAATACATGTCTTTTATATATATATATATATATATATATATATATATATATATATATATATATATCAAGGGTCATTTGTCTTTTCATCTAATTTTTGGTGTTTCACTTGGGTTATATCGGCCAAAACCTGGCAATCACCGCATTTTACCGCCTCTTTTAGAACTTCTCTATTATAACCAGGCAGACAGCTCTTTGAGAAACTCGACAGATGCATATTTTTTGCATAAAAAGTGTGACGACCCAATGGTTCATCACCGTCATTATACCTTTTTTGTGCTTCTAAGGCCTTAAATACCTCTTATGTGGTTGCCTTGGTATGCATGTGCGGTCTTGGCACAAAGACTGAAAATTTATATGTGAAAATATTTGAACTCTGTGTTGAAAATCATGAATTTTGGTAATAATATTGCAAAAGTGACTTTTGTCAATGTTTTGGGTAAACGGAACCGGACCAGTGATGTGACAGTCCCGGAGGGTCCGTAAGGAAATTTGGGAACCGGGAATATTCCCGAAATCGAAATCCGAGGTCCCTGGCCTGAGCACAGACCTTTCATTAAAATTGTTTTTGAAAATGCTTAAGGAAAAATAGAAATAAAAATTTGATCAAAAGAGATGGTATCGGGCTTGTATTTTGGTTCCAACGCCCTGTACAAGTCTTAACGGGTATTAAGCACTATCTGTAAAGTTTGACGTGTATGGGACGTCATTTGACATGTTTCGGACTAAAAGTGAAAAGTTTGAAAGTTTAGAATTTTGAAATGAAAATCATGAGTTTTGGAGGTTGATTCTTTGATTTTGATGTTATTTTTGCAATTGATCGCACGAGTAAGTCCGTATGATGTCTTTGAGGTTGGGTGCATGTTTGGGTTGGAGCCATGAGGGCTCGGGTGAGTTTCGAATATGTGTTAGGCTCATTTGAGAACATTTTTAACTGCGGGTGTCTGCAGTCTTCGCAATTGCAAAGACTTGCAAATGCGAACCTCCCTTGTTTGCCTTGTCTTTGCAAATGCGATGTTTTTCTTGCAAATACGATATTCCCACTTGGCAGCCAGACTTCGCAAATTCGAAGTCAATCTCGTGATTGCGAGCTTCCCCATCCTAAGCATGTGTTCGCAATTGCGAACGATTTCTCGCAAATTCGAGGTCCCCTTTATTTCTGCCCAGTTTGCAAATGCGATATTAATATCGCATTGGCGGTATCTGCACGTGTGAATTTTATACTTAACCGGTTTTAAACCTCACTTTTCATATTTTCAAAACCTAAAACATCCATAGGTGATTTCTATCGAACCCCTTCGTCCTCAAACCAGATGTAAGTCAATTTTTACTAGTTTTCTTCAATACTTATCATCTTCTAACATGATTTTATCCTTAAATCAAAGCTTTCATGGTTAAAAATTGAGGTTTGGGTAGAATTTAGGTTTTTCAATAATTGGGGATTTGGACCTCAATTTGGGGTCCGATTTGAAAACAAATTGCATATATGAACTCGTGGGTGAATGGGTAACCCAGTTCTGGTTCGAACCTCGGGTTTTGATCATGTGGGCCTGGGGAATTTTGGGTAAAACATTGGGAATTTGCATTCGTATGCATTCAAATTGATTTAACTATCATTTGTTGATACATTTGAGTAAATTGTGGTTAGATTCGACCAGCTTTGAAGCGAATTCGAAGGGTAAAGCTACTCTAGAGGCATGAGTTGAGTTGGAATCTTTCGAGGTAAGTGATTGATCTAACTTTGGTTTGAGGGAATAGGATTATAGTATTTGATTTCTATTTGCTAAATGATCGAGTACGGTGTATAGGCATGGTGACGAGTATCTATACACCGGTGTCTAGCATGACTGTGAGTCGTAATTGCCTTGGAATTCGAAAGATATGAAATATTGAGTTAATTCGACGCTAACTAAATTATGAAATGATTGTTGAAAGGTAAATGAGCCAATGAAGGAAGTGTAGTACTTTTCCCTTGCTGGGACTTATTGTTGAATTGAATTCCCTTGTCGGGAACTTGTTAATTGTTTTCCCTCGCCGGGACTAGTAAGCTATTATTATTAAATCCTCATTTGCCTGGATATTTTGGGTTGTAGCCGTACCCTTGCCGGGTTTAACTGTTGTGTGAATGAACTTCCCTAATGGGGCCTCATTTGAGGAGATTGTTGGAGTTATCCAATTATAATATGGGATCGTGTGGTGCACCGTCTACTTATTGTTATTCAGCCTGAGATGTCGTGGGATCATGTGGCGCGCCGTCTACTTTGCATTGCATTATGGGATCATGTGGCACGCCACCCACTTATAGATTGCATTATGGGATCGTGTGGTGCGCCATCCACTTATTGTTATTCGGCCTGAGATGCCGCGAGATTGTGTGGCGCGCCGTCCACTTATAAATTGCATTATGGCATCGTGTGCACTTATTGTTATTCGGCATGAGATATCTCGGGATCGTGTGGCATGCAATCCACTTGTATACTACACAATGGGATTGTGTGGAGCGTCGTCCACTGTAGATGAGTAGATCCTGAAGAGCTGAGATAAAGTTATTCTTGTTACTGATGTTCCATCTTTACCTTGTATCCCCCCCTCCATGTTTTATTCGTATTACTCTGTTATTGTTTCTTTCTCGAACTTTTATATCTTTATTGCACAGGTTTATTATAGTAGGTCATGTCTAGACCTGTCACTACTTCGCCGGAGTTAGGCCAACCACTTACCAGCACATGGGGTCGGTTGTGCTGATACTACGCTTCTGTGTCTTTTTTTGTACAGGTCAGGACGCAGCCTACGGACCGCAGCAGTAGCTAGGGGGCGATCCTTCAGTCTAGATATTCTGAGGTAGTTCGTTGGCGTTCTCGGGCCTCGAGTCTCTTCTATTTCTTCTAGTTTGTTTCATTTGTATCAAATCGACTTGTGATGTATTTCTTTCAAACTATTGTTTTTAGCACTCTTCAGTCGTCTTTGAGTAGTGCCACACCAGATACTGGGTGGAGGCATGTTGTTAATTTCTGCATCTTTGTTATCGTTATTGTTGCAAAAAGACTTCCGCGTATTTTAATTAATTATATCAGTATTTAATTTGTTTCCGATATGAGTTCTGTGAAAAGAATTTAAAAGGGTTGGCTTGCCTAGCTTCGACAGTAGGCGAAAATCACGACTCCCGATGGTGGGAACAATCTGGGTCGTGATAAGTTGGTATCAGAGCACTAGGTTACTTGGGTCTCAATACTCACGAACAAGCTCAATAGAGTCTGAGGGATTGGTACGGAGACATCTATATTTATCCCCTAGAGGCCATCCCCCGAGACCTTTCTAGTCAGCATTCCAGATTTCATATAGTGCTCCAGGTGGTCGTAGCTCTCAGCCACAGTATTATGACCAGCAGCTCTTTAGTTCACCATCAGCTCTTATCAGTGCACCGCCACTTTGGTATTCTCAGCAGCCGAGAGATTTCTTCACTTGGTGCGGCCCGAGGCACATTGCCAAGTATTACCCTCGAGCTTCCAGCAGTTCACAGCAGCAGGGTCCTCGTCCCATGATTCAGGCAGTAGATGATCCACAAGCCGCCCAGCCAGCTAGAGGCGGGGGTAGATGCCATAGAGGTGGAAGTAGGGAGCGTAGAGGTCGCGCTCAGATAGCAAGGGGCAGGGGTAATCCCACAGCAGAGCATCCCAGAGATGCAGTTCGGGGAGGTGGGGGTCTGCCCCGTCATTATGCATTGCCGGCCAAGCTGGAGGCCGTGTCATCTGGTGCTGTGATTACAGGTACTATACTTGTCTGTGATAGGGGTGCTTCCGTATTATTTGATCCGGGATTTACTTATTCTTATGTGTCACCCTATTTCGCACCCTATTAGATCATTCCTAGCGAGGCTCTAGGTATTCCTGTATATGTGTCAACATCGGTTGGTGATTCTATACTGGTCGACCGAGTGCATCATTATTGTGTGGTGATATTTGAGGGTCTTGAGACCCCTGTCGACTTATTGCTCTTAGACATGGTGGACTTTGATGTTATATTGGGGATGGACTGGTCGTCCCCGTATCATGCTATCTTGGATTGTAGCGCCAAGACCGTGACTTTGGTCTTGCTAGATTGACTCCAACTTGAGTGGAGAGAGACCCTAGGTCATGCCACCAACAGTGTTATTTCATATGTCAAGGCTCGAAGTACGGTCGAGAAGGGGTGTTTAGCATATTTGGCGTATATTCGCGACTCCAGCGCGGAGGTTCCATCTATTGACTCTGTTCCTATTGTTCGGGAGTTTCCTGAGGTGTTCCCTTCGGACCTGTCGGGTATACCGCCCGACATGGATATTGATTTTTGTATTAATCTGGCCCCGGGAACTCAGCCTATTTCTATCCCACCGTATCGTATGGCCCCGCTAGAGTTGAAAGAGTTGAAGGAGCAGCTTCAGGACTTGCTTGATAAGGGTTTCATTAGACGCAGTGTATCACCTTGGGGTGCACCAGTGTTGTTTGTGAAGAAAAAGGACGGTTCGATAAGGATGTGCATTAATTACCGGCAGTTGAACAAGGTGACAATAAATATCAAGTATCCACTACCGAGGATTGACGATTTATTTGATCAGCTTCAGGGTGCTAAGGTGTTCTCAAAGATAGATTTGAGGTCTGTTATCATCAGCTGAGGATTAGGGCATCTAATGTCCCTAAGACAGCTTTTTCATACTCGATATGGGAATTATGAGTTTTTGGTCATGTCGTTTGGATTGACCAATGCCCCGACAGCATTCATGGAGGTTATGAACCGAGTGTTCAGACCCTATTTGGATTTATTTGTGATTGTATTCATTGACGACATCTTGATATACTCCCGCAGCAAGGAGGAGCACAAACAACACCTTAGAGTGGATCTTCAGACTCTAAAAGATAGTCAGTTGTACGCCAAGTTCTCAAAGTGCGAGTTTTGGTTGATTTCAGTCGCATTCCTAAGTCATGTGGTATCAACAGAGGGTATCCAAGTGGACCCAAAAAAGATAGAGGCAGTCAAGAATTAGCATCGACCAGCTTCAACTACAGAGATTCGGAGCTTCATGGGTTTAGCTGGTTACTACAGACGTCTTGTAGAGGGGTTTTCAACCATCGCAGCCCCGATGACTAGATTGAACTAGAAGGCTGCCCAGGTCAGGTGGTCAAATGAGTACGAGGCGAGTTTCCAAAAGCTCAAGACAGCTCTGACTACGGCACCGGTATTGTTTCTGCCCATGGGATCTGTGCCTTATATTGTATATTGTGATGCTTCCCGCAAGGTCGTAGCATATGCTTTGAGGCAGTTGAAGATCCACGAGAAAAATTATCCAGTTCATGACCTAGAATTGGCAGCTATTGCTCGTGCCATGAAGATCTGGAGGCATTATTTGTATGGTGTGACGTGTGAGGTGTACATGGATAACAAGAGCCTTCAGTACTAGGTCAAGCAGAAAGAGTTGAATTTGAGACAGCGGAGGTGCTTGGAGTTATTGAAAGACTATGATGTTTATATTTTATACCACCCCGGAAAGGCCAATGTGGTGGCCGATGAATTGAGTAGGAAGTTCGCCAGCATGGGTAGCCTTGCCTATATTCCGGTGAGCCAGAGACCGCTTGCCTTGTATGTTTAGGCCTTGGCCAATAGATTGGTGAGATTAGATATTTCTGAGCCCATCAGGGTGTTAGCTTGCACAGTTGCTCGTTCGTCGTTGATTGAGCGTATCAGGGAGCGGCAGTTTGATGATCCCCATTTGGGTGTCCTGAGAGACACGGTGCAGTGGGGAGGTGAGATGACTTTGGGCGATGATGGCGTATTGAGTTTGTAGGGTTGCATTTGTGTGCCCAATGTGGATGGTATTCGAGCGTCGATCTTAGCGGAGGCCCACAGTTCTTGGTATTGTATTCACCTGGGCGTCACAAATATGTATTGAGATTTGAGACAACATTATTGGTGGCATAGGATGAAGAAAGAAATTGTTGCATATGTGGCTCGTTGTCTGAATTATTAGCAGGTTAAGTGTGAGCATCAGAGACCCGGTGAGTTGTTTCAGAGGATTGAGCTTCCCGAGTGGAAGTGGGAGAGAATCACCATGGATTTTATTACTAGCCTTCCGATAAATCGGTAGAAGTTTGATGCTATATGGGTTATTGTTGATAGGCTGACTAAGTCAAAGCATTTCATACCAGTTGCCACCACATATTCATCCGAGAGATATGCTGAGATTTACATCAGAAAGATCGTTCGCCTTCATGGGGTGCCCATATATATTATTTCGGTCCGAGATCCGCAGTTTACCTCGTATTTCTGGAGAGCATTACATCATGAGTTGGGCACCCAGGTCGAGTTGACTACAACATTTCACCCCCAGACGGACAGTCAGTCCGATAGGACCGTTCAGATTCTTGAGGATATGCTCCGAGTCTGCGTTATTGATTTTGGAGTCTCGTGGGACCAGTTCTTGCCGTTAGCGGAGTTTACCTACAACAACAGCTACCAGTCCAGTATTCAGATGGCTCAATATGAGGCGTTATATGGTAGGCAGTGTCAGTCCCCGTCGGATGGTTTGAGCCGGGAAAGGCTTCATTATTGGGAACAAATTTGGTGCAGGAGGCCTTGGATAAGATCAAGATCATTTAGGACAGACTTCGGTTAGCTCAGTCCAAGCAGAAGAGTGTTGCAGATCGTAAGGTCTGGGATGCTGCTTTCATGGTTGGTGAGCGAGTATTGCTCCATGTATCGCCTATGAAGGGCTTGATTAGGTTTGGAAAGAAGGGCAAGCATAGCCCTAGGTATATTGGCCCGTTTGAGATTATGGACCGTGTTGGGAATGTGGCTTATAGACTTGCATTGCCACCTAGATTGTCAGATTTGCATCCGGTTTTTCATGTATCCATGCTTCGGAAGTATCAAGGTGATCCCACCCACGTGTTAGATTTCAGTATTGTCCAATTGGACAAGGATCTGTCATATGAGGAGGAGCCGCTGGCTATTTTAGATCGGCAGGTTCTAGAGTTGAGGTCGCGGAGTTTTCCTTCAGTGCGTCTTCAGTGGAGAGGTCAACCTCCAGAGGCATCGACTTAAGAGTCTGAGTCTGATATGCGGAGTTGTTATCCCCATATGTTCCCTGACTCAGGTACTTCTTCCTTTTGTCCGTTCGAGGATGAACGGCTGTTTTAGAGGTTGAGGATGTGATGACCCAAAGGGTAATCACCATAATTCTCCCTTTATTTATGCTTCTGAGGCCTTGAAACCTCTTATGTGGTTTCTTCGATTTGTCCACAGTCCGGGCGCGCTGCCGGAAAATTTTAATGTGAAAATATTTAAACTCTATGTTGAAAACCCTAAATTCTGGTAATAAAAATTCAATAGTTGACTTTAGTCAATGTTTTGGGCAAACGGACTCAGACCTATGATGTGACGGTCCTAGAGAGTTTGTAAGGAAATTTGGGATCCGGGCGTATTCCCACAATCGAAATCCGAGGTCTCAGGCCCGAGTACAGAGCATTTTTGTGAAATTACTTTCGAAAATGCTTAAGGAAAAATGGAAATGAAAGTTTTATCAAAAGTGATGGTATCGGGCTCGCATTTTGGTGCGGACACCTGGTACAAGTCTTAAATGGGCATTAAGCGCTATCTGTAAATTTTGGTTGCAAACGGACATCGTTTGACGTGTTTCGCAATAAAAGTGGAAAAGTTTAAAATTTTAGAACTTTGAAATGAAAATCATGAGTTTTGGAGGTTGATTCTTTAAATTTGATGTTATTTTGGCGATTTGATCGCATGAGTAAGTCCGTAGAATGTTTTATAGGTTGGGTGCATGTTTGGGTTTGAGCCCCGAGGGCTTGGGTGAGTTTTGTATAGGTGTTTGGCTCATTGGAAATATTTTTAACAGCCGGTGTTTGCAGTCTTCACAATTGCGAAGACTTGTTCCCAAATGCGAACCTCCCTTGTTTGGCCTGTCTTCGCAAATGCGATGTTTTTCTCGCAAATGTGATATTCCCCCTTGGCAGCTAGACTTTGAAAATGCAAACTCAATCTCGCAATTGAGAGTTTCCCCAGCCTAAGCCTGTGTTTGCAATTGCGATCAATTTCTTGCGAAGGCGAGGTCCCTTTATTTCTACCCAGTCGAAGTGCGAAGTTAATATCGCATTTGCGACAACCGCACCTGTGAATTTTATACTTACCAATTTTAAACCTTACTTTTCATATTTTCAAAACCCAAAACCTCCATAGGTGATTTTTCTCGAACCCCTTCATCCCCAAACCAAATATAAGTCAATGTTTACTAGTTTTCTTCAATCCTTATAATCTTCTAATATGATTTCATCCTTAAATCAAAGCTTTCATGGTTAAAAATGGAGATTTGGGTTGAATTTAGGTTTTTCAATAATTTGAGATTTGGACCTCAATTTGGGGTGCGATTTCAAAATAAATTGCATATATGAACTCGTGTGGGAATGGGTAACCAGGTTTTGGTTCGAACCTCGGGTTTTGACAAGGTGGTCCCGAGGGCATTTTAGGAAATTTTGGGTAAAACCTTGGGAATTTCATTCTTATGCATTCAAATTGATTTAACTTGCCTTTGTCGATACATTTGAGTAAATTGTGGTTAGATTGGACTGGTTTTGAAGCGAATTCGAGGGGTAAAACTACTCTAGAGGCGTGAGTTTAGTTGGAAGCTTTCGAGGTAAGTGTTTGATCTAACTTTGGTTTCAAACAGACTTGTGATGTATTTCTTTCAAACTATTGTTTTTAGCACTCGTTTGTTGTCCTTGAGTAGTGATACCAAATACTGGGTAGAGGCATGTTACTAATTTCCACATCTTTGTTATTGTTATTGTTGCAAAAAGACTTCTACATGCTTTAATTAATTATATCAGTATTTAATTTGTTTCCTATTTGAGTTTTTTCAAAAGGAGTTAAGAGGGTTGGCTTGCCTAGCTTCGACAGTCGGCGCCATCACGATTCTCGATGGTGGAAAAAATCCAGATCGTGACAAAAAGGTTAACACCGGGTTATTATTTTGGGTTTATTTTCTCAATTGTGAAAAAGATGGGGAAACATATGACTAAATACCAACAACCGCTTTTACTTTCAATTAGATAGAATAAATTGAACTAAACCATCCATGCCTTGTGTCTTTTATCACAAAGACGAAAAATTTCAATATTAAGTTTGCAATATTTAGACATAAGGCCTCCAATGCCTAGTCGCATTTTTACCAACATTAGGGCTCCAATCTCTACGATAAGCTTTTTAGACATAGGGACACCACTCCCTAGTCGACTTTACCAACATTTGGGCTCCAATCACTGAGTTGAGTTTTTAAACATAGGGCCTCCATTCCCTAGTCGCTTTTTACCAACATTAAAGCTCCAATTCTTAAGTTGAATTTTTTCTACACATAGAGCCTCCATTCGCTATTTGCTTTTTTTTTTATCAACATTATGGATCTAATCCCTGAGTTGAGTTTTTAGACATAGGGCCTCCAATCCCTGTCATCTTTTACTAACATTAGGGCTCCAATCCCTAAGTTGAGTTCTCTAAACATAGGGTCTCCAATCCCTAGTCGTCTGTACCAACATTAGGGCGTCAATCTCTGAGTTGAGTTATTAGACATAGGGCCTCCATTCCTTAAATGCATTTTTACCAGTATTAGGGCTCCAATCCATGAGTTGAGTGTTTAAACATATGACCTCCATTCCCTAGTCGCATTTTTACCAACATTAAGGCTCCAATCTCTGTGTTATTTTTTCAGACATAGGGCCTCCAATCCCTACTCACTTGTAACCAATATTAGGGCTTCAATCCCAGAGTTGAGTTTTTTAAGACATAGGGCCTCCATTCCTTATTCGACATCTTACCAACATTAAGGCTCTAATCCCTCAGTTGAGTATTTAGACATAGGGCCTCCGTTCCCTAGTCCCATTTTACCAATATAAGGGCTCCAATCCCTAAGTTGAGTTTTGAAACATAGGGCCACCATTGCCTAGTCGCCTTCTACCAATGTTAGGGCTCCAATCTCTGAGTTGAGTTTTTTCAGCCACAAGGCCTCTATTCCCTAGTTCGCCTTTACAAACATTAGGGCTCCAATCCCTGAGTTGAATTTTTAGACATAGGTCTTCCATTCCATAGTCGCCTGTTTTACCAGTGTTAGGGCTGTAATCCCTGAGTTGAGGTTTTTAGGCATAGGGCCACCATTCCCTAGTCGCCTTTACCAACATTAGGGCTCTAATCCCTGAGTTGTGTTTTTTTAGACATAGTTCCTCCATTCCCTAGTCGCCTTTACCAACATTAGGGCTTCAATCCCTAAGTTGAGTTTTTAGACATAAGTCCTCTATTCCCTAGTTGCTTTATACCAACATTAGGGCTCCAATCCATGAGTTGAGTTTTTAGACATAGGGCCTCAATTCCATAGTTGCCTTTTCACCAAAATTAGGGCTCTAATCCCTGAGTTCAATTTTTTTAGACATATGCCCTCCATTCCCTAGTCGCCTTTACAAATATTAGGGCTCCAATCCCTGATTTGAGTTTTTAGACATAGGGCCTCAATTCCCTTATCGCATTTTTACCAACATTTGGGCTCTAATCCGTGAGTTGAGTTTTTAGACATAGGGCCACTATTCCCTAGTCGACTTCACCGACATTTGGGCTCCAATCCCTGAGTTGAGTTTTTAGACATAGGGCTTCCACTCCCTAGTCGCGTTTTACCAACATTAAGGATCAAATCCCTTAGTTGAGTTTATTATAAACATAGGGCTTCCATTCTCTATTCGGTTTATTTACTAACATTAGGGCTCCAATCCATGACTTGAGTGTTTAGACATAAGTCCTCCAATCCCTAGTCGCATTTTTACCAATATTATGGCTCCAATCTCTGAGTTTAGCTTTTTAGACATAGGGCCACCACTCCATAGTCAACTTTACCAACATTTGGGCTCTAATCCCTGAGTTGAGTTTTTAGACATAAGGCCTCCATTCCATAGTCGTTGTTTTACCAACGTTAGGGCTCTAATCCCTGAGTAGAATTTTTTAGACATAGGCCTTATATTCCCTAGTTGCCTATACCAACATTAGGGTTCAATCCCTGAGTTGAGTTGTTAGACATAGGGCCTCCATTCCCTTATCACATTTTTACCAACATTAGGGCTCCAATCCATGAGTTGAGTGTTTAGACAAAAGGCATCCAATCGCTAGTCGCATTTTTTACTAACATTAGGGCTTCAATCTCTGAATTCAGTTTTTGAGACATAGGGCCACCACTCCCTAATCGACTTTACCAACATTTGGGTTCCAATCCCTTTGTTGAGTTTTTAGACATAGGGCTACTATTCCCTAGTCGACTTTACCAACATTTGGGCTACAATCCTTGAGTTGAGTTTTTAGACATAGGGCTACCATTCCCTTGTCGCTTTTTACAAACATTAAGGCTCCAATCCCTGAGTTAACATTTTTCTAGACATAGGGCCTCCATTCCCTAATTGTTTTTTTATCAACATTATGGTTCTAATCCTTGAGTTGAGTTTTGAGACATAGGGCCTCGAATCATTAGTCACCTTTTACCAACATTAGAGCTCCAATCCCTGAGTTGAGTTCTTTAAACATAGGGTTTGCATTCCCTAGTCGCCTGTACCAAAATTAGGGCTTTAATCTCTAAGTTGAGTTTTTAGACATAGGGTCTCCATTCCATAAATGCATTTTTACAAACATTAGGGCTCCAATCCATGAGTTGGGTGTTTAAACATACGACCTCCATTCCCTAGTTGTATTTTTACAAACATTAGGGCTCCAATCCCTGAGTTGAGCTTTTTAGACATATGGCCTCCAATCCCCAGTCACTTGTTACCAATATTAGGGCTCCAATCCCTGAGTTGAGTTTTTTAAGACATAGGGCCTCCATTCTTTTTTCGGCTTTTACTAACATTAAGGCTCTAATCACTGAGTTGAGTTTTTAGACATAGGGCCTCTGTTCCCTAGTCAGCTTTTACCAACATAAGGGCTACAATCCCAAAGTTGAGTTTTTAAACATAGGGCCACCATTTCCTAGTCGCCTTCTACCAATATGAGGGCTCCAATCCCTGAGTTGAGTTTTTTCATCCACAAGGCCTCTATTCCCTAGTGCGCATTTACAAACGTTAGGGCTCCAATCCCTGAGTTGAGTTTTTAGACATAGGGCCTCCATTCCATAGTCGTCTTTTTACCAACGTTAGGGCTCTAATCCCTGAGTTGAGTTTTTTAAACATAGAGCCTCCATTCCCTAGTCGCCTTTACCAACATTAGGGCTTCAATCCCTGAGTTGTGTTTTCTTGACATAGGGTCTTCATTCCTAAGTCGCCTTTACATACATTAGGGCTCCAATCCCTAAATTGAGTTTTTAGACATAGGTCCTCTATTCTCTAGTCGATTTATACCAACATTAAGGCTCCAATCTATGAGTTAAGTTTTCTCTAGACATAGGGCCTCGATTCCATAGTCGTTGTTACCAACATTAGGGCTCCAATCCCTAAGTTGAGTTTTTAGACATAGGGCCTCCATTCCCTTGTCGTATTCTTTAATAGTTTGTTTTTGCACACTTGGCCTTTGTGAATTAGAGTTTAAAGCTTAAAACATGTGGATGTACATTTTATTTTTTCTTCACATTTATAAGCTGTTAAATCAGTAAAAGCCCAGATGTTCTCAAAATCTTGCTATTTCTTGTTATTTTATTAGTATAAGCAACTAAATAGCTATTTGGGTATATGCACAATCGTTTTAATCAATTAAGAAGATAAACAGAAATAGTAAATGAAATCAAGCTGTTGGGATTAGCATTTGGTAGTCAGCTTACTGAATGCCAAATTGAAAAAATAAATAAACTTTCTTAAGATTTATTTCCTCACTGTTGGAGAATTCACAATTTTCTGTTAATGTAAATGCTATAAGAGCCTCTATCATGTGTGCATGTCTAGAGTGCTTGTAAACAACAACATTTAATTTATCACACTTTGTCTTCGGTGAGATTGTAACTTGCATCATATAATATTTATATGATGCACGATGACCACGTTGAACAATGATTGCACAACTATTGTTCAGTCTCGCAGCAGTTGAGATTGTGTGCCACGTTGAGATTAAAGTTTAATCCTTAGGTTTATAAGAGTTTTGTAAATACTTTTTTAGCTCATTGATTTTATGCAAGTTTGGAAAAATCCTACTGAATAGTAGGTCGTGATTTTGTTCACCTTTTAAGCCAGGTGTTTTCAACGCAAAAATTTCTGTGTTGTTTATTTCTGTTATTTAATTCCACAAACAGTAGCTATTAGAACACCTAAAAGAACCACGTTCTTCTAGATCGAAAAATTGGGTACCACACAAAACATCACCCTCTTGTGTGGTATTGACATTAAGAACATCATAAAGGTTGACCACCAGAGACCGGGTGGATTACTTCAGCAGATTGAGATTCCAAAGTGGAAATGGGAGAAGATCACCATGGATTTTGTAGTTGGTCTCCCTCGAACGGCTAACAAATTCGATTCTATTTCGGTTAGTGTGGATCGGCTGACCAAGTCTGCTCATTTCATATCGGTGTGTACTACTTACTCGGCAGAGCGGTTAGTGGGGATTTACTGCAAGGAGATTGTTCGTTTGCACAGTATCCCGGTTACTATCATCTCGGACAAGGGACAGTATCCCGGGAGCTCCTCGTACAGATTGATAAAATGGACTACAGGACAGTATCCTGGGAGATCCTCATTATTGATACTAGCATTGAACTGTTTACCTTGTGTTATCTTATTTTCTGTGTATTAATTGTCGTTTGTGTAATCAGTTTTAATTCATAGATAAATATCATTGATTCTGCTTATGATATACTGTTGTCAGCCTTATTGTATATCTTTACCTCAGTAGGGCCCTGACCTTCCTCGTTACTACCAAACTGAGGTTAGGCTTGACACTTGCTGAGTACCGATATGGTGTACTCACACCTCTTCTGCGCATATTTTTCATGTGAAGATCTAGGTACTTCCGGCCAAGCGCACCATCAGTAATCAAGGAGACATCAACCAGAGATTTTGAGGTATATCTGCTACTTCTGCAGACAATGAGTCTCTATCTCATTCCAGCTGTACTATTTTTTTTTCTTTCTTTCGATTGTGTAGATATTCCGGAGTTAGAGCAGTGTATTACATTTCTATTAGCCTGTGATTTCCGTGAGACAAGTTATATACATTTCCTTAAGTTATTTAACTTTTGATTTAATATTTTCGTATTAGATGTTATTTATGTACTGTTAGGCTTACCTAGTTATCGTGACTAGGTGCCGTCATGACGTATTCACGATTGGTGAATTAGAGCCGTGACAGAAAAAGACAATAAAAATAATTTGGATTATATACCAGAAATGTATTTTCTTTAATTATTAAATATTTTTAAAAAACAATTATCACATAAGATCTACTTTTAATAATTAGGGGCCTAAAATATTTGGGGGCTAAAGCGCCCGCTTCAGTCACTTGGCCCTTGAGTCGGCACTGCATATAGCACTTGTTAAAAAATATCGGCTAAGTCTGATAAAACTTTGTTAATATACTCTGAGTATTTATATCAAACTATATTAATTTAGTATGATGATATGATTTTATTAGGTGAAAATATTTATTATCAATCATGATCAAGTAAGATGAGTCTATTCACAATCATATATCATATATTTATGGATTCAGTAAAACACACGATGTAAGTAAGGTAATTGTTGGCAACTATTGAGGACGTTAATTAGTTTAATAAAACTAAACTGTTGATACCTGTTAGCTAAATGGTAACTATCGTAAAAGAAATTTCCCTTTGTTTGCGTTAGAAGCTCTTAAGGTGTGCAGATTTTTAAAATTAGTTGGGGGATAGAAGATAAAAATAAAAATCAAAGAGATGTTTTCGGAACAATGGTTCCAACATATAAAACTCTGTTCTTTCAGGACAATGCAACTCTGCACCTTAATTAGGGGGATTTGTATCTATACTCGTTTTTGGGTCATATTTTAATTTATATCCGCTTTGTAAAAAAATTGCAAGCCTACCCACTTTTTCGCGTAAATTTAGCATACGAGGCTGAAGTGGCAAAGACAATCACGCAAAACTTCAACATTCTAGTAGTCGGGTCTGAAGTAGCATGTGTGTTGAATCAAATGTGCTGAAGTTTTTGTTCGTAATTGCTGAACTTAAGCATAGTAGTTGAAGTTTTGTTCTCTATTTGCTGAAATTTTTGTTTGTAATTGCACTAATTAAGCTGCAGATTTTTTGTCCTGGATTCATTAGTTTTGTCATTAAGGTCCTGAATAAGCTTTTTCAAAAATTTCAGCAAAGATGCAGGTCCTGAATAAGCTTTTTCAAAAATTTCAGCAAAGATGCTAAAATCATTTAGTTCATTTGTAAAAATTTCAGCACTAAAGTTTTTGTGTCCTGGATTGATTAGTTTTATTATAAAGCTTTTTCAAAAAATTCAGCAGAAGATGTTGAAGTTATTTAGTTCATTTGAAAAAACCCCACCACTATATAAGCTGAAGTTTTTGAAAGAGCTTTTCAACATAATCAAATTGTCAACAATATCTACATCATAAATTTTGGAAACAATAAACCTGAAAAGAATAGAATTATCATGAAAAAAATTATTAAAGTGCGACCTTAAACTTCCAGTATGTGGAAATATTAACAAAATATTATCTACTAACTTACGTAATATTTATAATTTATTTTTAAATAATTTGATAAACATATTTATGGCAATCATCCCATGAATTAGGGGTGTTCATTGGGCGGATTGGGCGGCTTTTACTCTTAACGGTTTGGCTTAACGGTTATCGGCTTTTAAATTATTAATCCGTTAGCCACCCGATAAGATATCGGGCGGATTGGTATCGGGTTAGCTCTTATAGGGCGGTTAATGGGCGGTTTATCGGCCAAACATACATGTTCACTAAATATCTCTTATTCTCCTCGTCTTAGAAATAATGAATTGCCATAAAAAATAATATTTTAGAGGCAATATGATGTAGCTAACGAAACAATCGCCATCAGCATGTAGATTATAAAATAGATAAATTCACTATTAGTTCAGTATCGAGAAAAATAAAACAGAACTTATCTTCTGTTAGAGGCCACACCACATGTGTACTCATAAGCTTCGGATATAACCAAAAAAATCTGTCGCGCAAATTTCCATTCAGCTCCCACAATGAACTTTTAAAAACTGAAGTGCTCTGGTAAATTCTACTCTCTACACTCCTCTTCTATAAATAACTATCGTTCTCCATTTTCCACAAGCAATCATCCAAAATGCACAAATTTATTTCATGGGGTGTCGTTCCTCTAGTCATAACCAACCTTTCAATTCTTCTTTTTCCATGACACACATAGAACCATATATGTATTAGACAACTCAATTCTATCACTAAATTATATATATATATATATATATATATGTTTATTTTTTATATTCTTAACGGGTTAACGGATTAGCCGTTAAGAAAATTGAATAATCCATCCCCAAACCGATAAGCCGTTAATAAAAAAAAAATTCAATCCGTTCCCCATCCATTAAGCCGTTAAGCCGTTACCAATAAGCCGTTACCAATAAGCCGTTAAGCTTCGGTTTGGATCGGTTTTCGGTTTCGAATCGGTTTTGAACACCCCTACCATGAACTGAGGTTTCATAGTAGCACCACCAGCAGTAGCAGCAGAAGAAGAAACGACGAAGGAGAAAATAGGCTGAAGTTGTTTAAAAAGTAGGTACAAGTTAAATCTTTGAAATAAAATGAGTATAGATTAAATAAGGGCAACCAAATAGAACGCCTCATGCAATTTTTACCATTAATTATTATCCAAAACCCAAAATTAAAACAAAGCTAAGCCACAGTAGGATCTGGATTCAAATCTCAATGTTCCTTTTCCTATTTCCTTATTCACTTGTTTAACAAAATAGCCTATTTTTGACCACTTAATTATGCTTTGTGAAACCTAGTAGCCCTTCAAATTATTTCCCCTTCAAATTTATCAACTCCTAATCTTTAATTTGTCTATGCCAAAATGAGAGAACCACATTGAAAAGAAACAAAAAACATTAATTTCAATAAGCATAGAAGATTGATACGAGTAAAGAATAAAAAATATAACGTCAAAGACATTATGCAATCAGCAGATGTTTTTTTTAAGGCACAGATGCAAAGAAATTTCTTTAATTGCATGAAATTCAAAAGGCTCATAAATAATTTGCCAATTGGCACAAGTAGTAAATTAATTAATTAAGAAGGGGATAATGCGAGAAAGCTTCAATTTTATTTATTATTATAATAAATAAAGTAAAAGCAAAAGGTAGACAGCTCACAGAAGAAGACAAATTAACACTTTTTCTTGCAAAGATTGAGCTACATTTTTGGCCTTATTTTTACGTTCCATTTGGTGTAGAAAGGTTTTTCCAAATCTTTTTTCAAAAATATAAATAAAAGTAAATTATTGAAAAAAAATTGTCAAAACGAAAAATAGATATATTAATTAAAAAGTCTATTATAAATATTCTTTAAAAGCATAATTTCTCATAAACTAGTCCACACTCCAAAACTAAAAGCTGTTTTCAAAAATTCTAATAGTATGATTTTTTTGTATTGTTATTAGGTATTCAAGATTTAGTGGCTACTAAGATATTTTTTATTTTAGAAACTCAAATGGGAGACCTCTAATTAGGGCGATTTGCATTTATACCCGCTTTTTGTGTTACATTTTAACTTATGTTCGATTTGCAAAAAAAATTGCAAGCGTACTCGTTTTTTCGCATAACTTCAACACACGGGGCTGAAGTAGTAAAGACAATCATGCAAAACTTAGTCGGGCCTGAAGCTCAGCTCTAGAGCTGAAGTTTTTGTTTTATAACTGGCGAACTTAAGCTCTAAAGCTAAAGTTTTTATATTGTAACTTTTGTGTTGTAACTGAAAAACTTTTGTGTTGTAACCGAGAAACTTCAGCTCTAACGCTGATATTTTTGTGTTGTAACTGAAAAGTTTCACGTCTAGAGCTGAAGTTTTGGAAACTCAATTCTTATCTTGTTTGTTACTGCTAGGCCATGCAGAAATTTTTGTTTCCTCCGCAACATAGCACCCTTGAGATCTGAGGAAAATGAACTAGAGCAGAAAAGGAAGAAATCCAGAAATAAATCACAACGTATGTTTATTTCTGCACTATATACATAACGATGAAGTCTGTCAAGAGTAAATAAATGACAAGCAATTGAGATTTGAGACTTAGGCTTTTCATTTACCGGTTGAAAAGCCAATATACATCACGGGAAAAGTCAAATATATATATATATATTTGACTTTAAGAGAATAGATATGAGGCTATTTGGGTTAATTTTTCAAAATGAAAACTATGGAGAATCTAGTTAGGCCTGGCCCGGTACAAACACATCTAAAGTATTCCGACGAACGAAATAAAGGCCCGGAATGCATAAAATGGCCCAATAAATAATTATAAAATCCAACATAACCAAAGGATCCCCCTTGGCAGATTTTTTTTGGTCATATGTTTATTACGCGCGAATCTTGTAAGTTCTAAAAAATTATAGGAAGATTTAAGAAAAATTGTTGGAAAAATTATCTTTTGATGAGGTAGGTATTTTATTAGGTAGATTCAAAAAACTCTTGACTCTATGGAACTTAATATCTATATTATACTCCAATTATTAAGTGAATTGATTCAATAAAACCCTCCTTTGGTGTTCCTCATTGTTTGCTTCTTTTTTATTATCTTTAATTAATTTTACCACAATGACTTTTTTTTTTGGTCCGCTAGGCAAATGCCTAGGGTTAGTTTTTATATAAATAAAAAACAAAAGGAAAATACAACATATAGGAGAAATAAAATAAGGCGGATTACACCGGTAATGTTACCCATATAACACATTCGGCATAGACCTTACCTTAGCTATCCTATTGATGCAAATGAAGCCTTTAGGATTAGCAAGCATGTAAGAAAAAAGAACTCGCAAGAACTAGGAATTGAATGATCATCACAGAATTTATAACATACTCTGTGATGATATTACAAAGATAAATACTAATGTGATGGTAAAATATGCAGATGAAGTAATCATGCATATGACCACTTTTTTCTTCTGTTGTGAAGAATTCGATTTGTAGAATGCTGTCTTCTTCCACAAATCTTTGCAAAAAAACTTCAAAATTCATGATTTGTTCTTTGAGCGATTGGATTTTGAAGGTATTATTTGAGAGACCTGTTGTTTTTTTTGCATTTCGCATTGGAAGCCTCCTTATGTTTACGCCTTCGCCTGTTTTGACAGGCTGTCCGTTCTGTGAACCTGTATCTGCTTTATTCCTTGGAACAAACACAGGGGCATTATGGTTTAGGATGCTGTTTAGTGTTGGATTGTGTCGCGAAGTTGCACGACTGTTCTTGGATGCAGTTTTCCTTTGAACTTTTTGCTCGACTGAAACATCACTATCTTCTGATGTCGCGCATTCTTCTTCTTCCCATGAAAATTCAGCGAGACCTTCACCCCAAGTCTCCTCATCATCATAATCTCGTTGGTCTTTCCACATCTTCGTAGCTGTGGTTAGAGAGGTTTGAGGTTTGGCCTGTTTTTGGAAATTTGTATCATGACATTTATTCTTTGTCTCTGAATTCTTCGAGCTAAATTGGCTGTCACAATTCTGCCGACTTTCATCCAAAAAATTTTTTTCATCATCATTGACATTAATAATAATGTCAAATGAGTTTGCTGAAGGTAATTCTGTTTTGTTTTCTGCCCTCTGAGATTTCTTTTTGGATTTTGAATTTATTGCTTTGGTGTCCCTCGATAACCATTTTCCTTCTTGTTGGTTATCAGAAAACTCAACATCAGAGGTTGTTACAAACATTGTCATCAGCTATACCTGAGGTTCTGCCATGCTTAGATGATCCTGCAGAAATTTTTGAAACGTCCATCTGTTTTAGCACTTTGCATTTCTCACCTAGTTGAACTGGGGAAGTTGCATGTTTGTTACTCTTATCATTAAGAAACAACAGTTGCTGCTCACACAACAATTCATCACTCATGTTTGTGTTGTGATGTACATTCTCATCAGCTGTAATATCCAGATTTGTTACCAATTGTTGACTAAAAGGTTTCAATCTGGAACCAGAAGATTTTGTTGTGTGTTGATCGACTTGATCTGAATCAGGAGTATGATCTAACTGCACTGCCCCAGGGAATTCTGCAAAAACAGTTCCAGTAATAACATCTGAAGAATCAAGATTATCCGTAAGCTTCACTACTGAATCACTTGTAACAACATTTGGATCAGCACTGCTTTTCGAAGGTGAATGATTGTCCATGCTATCACCAGTTGCTTTGCCACTTACTGTTCCATTATGATCTGTATGCAAAGTTTGCTGCTCGATGTCCAGATTCTGAGCATATATTTTGCTCTTTGCATTGTTAGTATCCCTCTGTGAAGATTCATCCTTTGAATTTAGAGTGTGTTGTGCACAATCAGAAACATCTTTTTGGGCATGTACGGAGGAGGGGACCCGATGCCCCGGGTGAGGAGCTGCGAGCGGCTGGAGATTGTTGGTGGTCGGCGGGGTAGAGGGAGGCCTAGGAAGCATTGGGGAGAGATGATTAGGCAGGACATGACTAGTATGCAGGTTACCGAGGACTTGACCCTTGATAGGGGAGTCTGGAGGTCTAGAATCAGGGTTGCAGGCTAGGGGCTCTTAGAGTCCTTCGTTCGCCCCACCCGGGGTTGGGTGTGGGATAGTAGGGTTACCCGTAGATGACTAGTGTTTTAGCGTAGGTCCCCTCTTGGTTGGTAATATGATAGTTGTCGCTTGTTATTGTCGCATGCGACGGTATTTATGTTTCTTATGTTTACATAATCATTTACGTTATTTCTGCAGGATTACTTATGCTTTGTTTTGTTATTGTGTTTTGTCTTGTCTTGGTTCCTAACTTTATCTTTGTTTTCCAATGCAGCTCTTCATTCTGTCCTATGCGCCGAGGGTCGCTTGGAAGCAGCCTCTCTGCCCTTTTGGGTAGGGGTAAGGCTGTCTACATATTACCTTCCCCAGACCCCACCTGGTGGGAGTATACTGGGTAGTTGTTGTTGTTGTTGTTGAAGATCAAAACTTTGCCCAGAATGTTCCATTGGGATATTGTTGTGTGCAGTATTTTGCATTGCCGAATGCAATACTGCTGAAACTGAAGTAATTACATCTTCCTTCAAACCTGAATTCTGTTTATCAGTCGCATCAACTTGTCCATTTGTAAACACATTGGCCTCTGGTAAGCTCCCAACTGAGTTAGAAGTAATTCCAGTAGGATCTGGGTTAAACTCCTCAACCAAATTGTGAGCAGATTTATTGCCAGCTTCACCTCCTGATTGTACACCAGATTCAGATTGCTGCTCACTGGAGGATGCCAAATTGTTGACAGAAATATGTTCAACAGAAGCACCAATAACATTAGTCTTCAAAGCCACAGAATCTTGCACCCTTTGCTGCTTTTTAACCAAAGTGATCTCATTTTCAGTTATCACATCCATGGGCACCTTCAATGTACCAAAAGATAGCTTCTTACAAAGCTCGATCTAATCAGCAGATGTGCTTGGCAGAGAGACTCCAACATTAGCATTTGGGGCAGTTACATTCTGATGGGCAGATTCATCACGACCTGCCTTTTTCTCATTCAAGAATTCCCTGATCACGTCCTGATTTAACCAACCTGTCCCGGCCTTCAGATTCGCTAACATATACTGTTTTATGTTTAAGGTCCTCTGTATTCCAACGACACGCTTTTACATCATGGCCTTGATGATTACAATAAGTGCAGTATTTAGGAAGATTGTCAAACATGATCTGCTGGTCATATTCAATAATTTTTCCAGATTTTATATCAAGAATCTTGATCTTGATTTTCTTTGGAAGTTTATCTAGTAGGTTAATCAAGACTTTAACTCGTGCCGTACTAGGTCGCGTACGATCTTTAGTAGCTTTATCAACAGCCAGAGGTTTCCCCACAGCCGATGCAATGGACATTAAGGATTTTCTTGCAAAGAAATTTGCAGGCAGATCTGGAAATGAGATCCAAACCACCGCTTTTGACGTTTCTTCACGAGGGTTAAATCCCATTGTCCATGGGAATGTCCTAAAGAAGAAATCGTCTCCTTTCGACTGAATATAACCAGAGGTTTTAGATACCACATGAGCGAAATCTTCAAATAAGTCGAATCTTACCAGAATATGACAGAATTCTAGTTGTCCGATGTTACAAATACCTTTGACGTCAAACTGTTTTGGTAAAATCTGTCTCAACTCGTGAAGAGCAGGTTTTCCATATGAAAATTTGATTACAACAGTTTGATGAAGTCCTTCCTCCATAGTGAATGAATTTACCTCATCTACAGTGAATTCAACACATGGTGTTCCATTTTCAAGTGAAACTGGACATAATTCAAGCTTTAAACTTGAATCGGCAGATTGTTTTCCAGCTAGTAGCGATGCATAAGTTGGTTTGACACCGATCGAACTTCGATTTTCAGTATTGTTTTTAACATCCTCTCCCACAGCACAAGGCTGGGGAGAGTATGAATCTACCATCAAAGCTTAATACGTCAGCCGCTATCGATCTTAACCATGATGAACACCGCTGGAAATTCCAAAGAAAAACCTGGCGCTACAGTAAATCTAAATTCTTAGATTTAAGATGTAGGAAAATTTGTTATAGATTAGAGGAAAATTTCAATTGGGTAATGATCCCAAAGAGAAGGGGATCAAGTGACACCAAATTTGCATCAATCCACAGTAGAAATCCGGTAGTCCGACCGATGAACAGTAGCGAAAGCACTATTCACGCATGCTACAGTAGTCGAGAGGTTTTTGTTAGTGTCTTCACTAGATTTTTCACGCTAGTGCATCTTCATTGGCTATACCACAATGACATTAGTTAAAGGCCTCATTTTACTTTTGATGCAAGCAAAAGCAAGGCCAAATTATGTAAATATTAATTAAGCACAAATCGTGTCTGTGAAACTTCTAATATAATTTTGGTGCTCACCTCTCCCCCCAAACCAATATTTTCGTAAATAATTTATATGAATGTCTGGGTACACATTATTCTCCTCAGACATTATTTGTGAAATTTCCTTGTGTTTGTTGTCGTTATTGTTATCTTGAAGCTTGGCAGTGCTCTTCAACTTCTATTTTCTATAACTTGACAGTTGTTACATGTGAAAACTTCACTCAACCTAGGTTTTTTACTCGATGGCAATGAAGTTCTACACTTGGGTCTTGCCTTCTTCCAATGATAGATAAATTTTACAAACACTATAGGTAACAAATAAAGTTAAAGACACACATCTTTACCGTTAAAAGCTCAAATATTCTCATGTATAACTCATTAACAAAATGATACAACTCATTTGCAAGGTACAGCACAATAATTAACTATATTCAAGCATCACAATATACAACATGACTTAGAGCACACACGTTCGCCCAAACTTTTATTGCCTAAACAAGCGCCAAGCCTGACAATTTTATGCTGCCTTGTAATAATCTACTCCGCTAGTAATATTATTCGCTTTGGGTTTAAGCATATACAGCTTTAAAACGCGTCATTTTGGCTCTAAGGTTTGCTTCCTTAGCTTATTTATCCAACATATCTCCCGTAGTTTATTATGTGAGGTTTGCCTAGTGAGTCACATTTATATGCCTATGGACAGTCATCTCTATTCAAGAATGGGTTACAAGTAGATTATTTCGGGAAACCAATAATCTATTATAAGTTATTTAACAAATTCATAAAAATAAAAAATAAATTGTCATTGAGGCCAAAAATTAAAATCATGGGATATAGAATTTTTTATTATAGAAAAGGTTTTGGTAAAAGCCTAGGGCAACTTTAGGGGCTAAGATTGAACATACTCATTGGTTAAACTAGGCATCACATGGGTTCATTTGTGTTGCGTAGGGGTGTGCATTCGATTTATCTATTCGATTTTGATCCTTATCGATAATTACTTATCGATTATCGATTTGTACATATGCTTATAGTCATCGTTTCAATAAGGTTTCGATTTTTTAAATTTCGATTTATCGATTTTGGGGCTTATCAATTCGGTTATTGATTACACCAATAAGAAAATTTGCGGGATTCCACGGAAAGTATATCGCTATAAACACGCCTAACTTATATGGACAAAAAGAAGCTAAAATAAGACGAACACCATTTATAACATAAAAATTGTATCAATAAGCACATGCAACAAAACTAAATTAAGGGATCAAATGTATGCCGGCAACACTCCAACGGTATAAAAAATAAAATAAAACAAAATACATCATCACGACTAATTTTATTTTTCATTAATTTGAACTTCATTCCCTTGATCTTTAAATATGATCATTCCTTAAATGTGGTAGAGGAAATAATAAGGTAAGGAACTTAGGGTAAAGGAAAGGGTATATATTAGGAAAAATGATATTGTATAGCCACTTTCAAAATAGTAGCGAAATATATATACATTCTGTATGTTGTATTAATATACACAAATAGGTAATTACTCATTTTACAAGTGTCTACAGTCTAGGGTTGTGCATTTGATTTATCGATTCGATTTCGACCCTTATCGATAATTACTTATCGACTATCGATTTGTACATATGTTTATCATTACCGTTTCAATAACATTTTGATTTTTTCGATTTCGATAACAAATAATCAATTCGATTTATCGATAAACCGATTCAAATGCACACCCCTAATGTTGTGTATTTTGTGATGAATTAACTTGGGCAGTACTCAAATTTTTTTTATCATTAAAATTACTTTAATCCAAACCCATAAAAATCTGAATGAGTTGGGCAAATTACACGATTTGAACTAATTTTGCCACTCCTTAACACTACAAACATGAGAACTGCTATGATCATATAGAATAATGCTGGAACAACAAGAATATTGTTCTTAGATGAGAAAATAAACCGATTAATATGCATATTTGTAGAAAGGTGAAAATCCAACAAGGCATACAAAGTTATCAATACGGGTCGACCCTAGTCTAGTCTAGCTCACGCAGGCCTTGGCATTTGATGGACAAACCATTTTAATGAGGCATAGAATGGTCCAGTCACCATATGTACCGATCGGCCGGTCGTTTTTGGAATCTGCGCCCCATTTCCCTCTTAACTCTTTCCCCTAAGTTTATCTATGCTATTTTGATTTGTCGGGATGTTCGGCAATAGAATTCGGAGTGTTTTGGGACAATTAGTCTCTAATGTAGAGTCTAAGTGTTGGAAAGTAGTTCGTGATCGGAACAATGTGGAGACAACCTCGGAATGGAAATACGATGGTCTTGTTAGCTCCATTAGGTGATTTCGGGGTTGGGAGCATGTCCGGAACGTGTTTTGGATGTCCGTAGCTCAATTAGGCTGGAAATGCTGAAAGTTAGAATTTTGAGGTTTCTAGTCCGATAGTGAATTTTGATCCGAGAGCCGGAATGGGATTCTGGCAGCTTCTGTAGCACCGTCATGTCATTTGGGACATGCGTGTAAATTTTCAGGCCAATCGGACGTGGTTTGCGTTACGGATCAAGAGCGAGTTTAGTTGAGTTTTGAAGTTCTTAGCCTTTGATTTGATGAAAAACAAGGATTTTTATGTTAGCGATGGTGTTTTAAGGATTCGAGAAAGTTTGAATAAGGTAAAAGTGTTGGAAACACGTTATCAAGGCTTTATACTAAAACGTGTGTTCTTATGTGTAGGTTTTGATGAATGACAAACAAGCGCAAATTGATATATGACGAAGTTCAAGTACAAGCGCACAATTGATGGATAACGAGATTCAAGCACAAGACAAAGTTTTATAGTTTAAATGAGTCGTTCTTAATTTTGATCTTGATCCGACAACTTGACTCATGACATGGCTTCTCTCGTAAAACTATTTTACAAAATCATGCATATTTAATTTAATGCTAAATGATTTTAAATCATGCATATTTACATTAGTCAAAATGATTTTTAAACATGCCTCAAAAATCTGGACTAAGATAATCGATTATGTTGAGCCAAGACTGCATGACAATCTATTGTGAACCTTATGACAATCGATTGTGTTAAGGCAGTGAGCATCAGGTTTTTCAAACCTGCATGACAATCGATTGTGAACCTTATGACAATCGATTGTGATGAGGCAGTGTCCATCAAAGTTTTTCAAAACTCAGAATAATCGATTGTGAAGAGACAGTGTCCTTCAGATTTTTCAAAGTCACAAAATAATTGATTGTGAACATATGATAATCGATTGTTTTGAGACAGTGTCTTCCAGATTTTTGAAAGTTATTAAATAATCGATTGTTATCATTGGACAATCGATTGTCAAGAGGCAGTGTCTAAAATGTTTTTCAAAAACTGATAAGTAATCGATTGTTAACTTTGTACAATCGATTGTGAAGCTGACCGTTGTCGTAAAGTTTTTAAATACCGTCAGGTAATCGATTATTGATTTTGTATAATCGATTGTTTTAATTAAAATCTGGAAAAGATTTTTTGAACGTTGCTGAGTAATCGATTGTTCATTCTGGACAATCGATTGTTTTTGGTAAAATCTGGAAAGGATTTTTTGAACGTTGCTAGTAATCGATTATGGATTCTAAATAATCGATTGTTAAGCGTAAAATCTGGGAATGATTTTTGGAATGACTGGCAGACAATCGATTGTGGCATTTTGACAATCGATTGTCACACAGTAAAATCAGCAACTCTTAATTGGCAATTAGGCAACGGTAATGCCAAGTTTTTCAACTATAAATACAACTTCATTTCAGTGTATTAAACACAACAACTGATCATACAATTGCTATAAGCTTGCATACTCTATTGCTAATCATTTTATATTCATTTCATAAGTTTTGAGAGCCATATTATTGTTCAAAGTTGTTGTGATCTTGAGCTTACTTCTTTTACTCATATCTACTCATTAAGGAGTGTATTGTTTGAGTGTTTAGTGGTTTGTACACTTGTAAAGAATTGTGATTCTCGTGTTGTAAGGAACTTGTGTTTCCTTGGTTGAAGTCTTGGAGTGTTGTATCTCCGAGCAAAGGTGTTGAGGCTTGTGTCCTCAAGTTGTAAAGGTTTGTTGAGCACCCGTAAGCTTGACAAGTTAGTCGAAAATCTCGAGAGTGTCTCTCGGGGACTGGACTAGCCACGTGTTGTGGTGAACCAGAATACATCGGTGCGTACCTTATTATTTATCGCACTTATTTACTTTCTGCAATTTTTAAATTCTGCAAGTTTACGCTAATTTTTATTATAACGCTATTCACACACCCCCTCTAGCGTTAAGCGTATTATCTAACAATTGGTATCAGAGCCCAACTCTCTGAAGACTTAACAGTTTGAGAGAATCATCCATGGCTTCTACTCGTGACTCTTTTGCAGGAATTGATGAAGGACAATGCTCCACACGACCACCTCTATTCAACGGTACCAACTATACGTATTGGAAGGAGAGAACGAAAATCTTCGTTCAATCAAATAGCTTTCACCTTTGGAAGTTGATAATGAAGGGAAATCAAATTCCAACCAAGAAGGTGGAAAACGAATGGGATCCCAAGTCCGAGGATGAGTATGACGCGGATGATATCCGAAAGGTCCAAAATAATGCTAAAGCAATTAATTTATTGTATTGTGCTGTAAATACTGACGATTACAGGAAAATATCGTGTTGCGCAACGGCAAAGGAGATGTGGGACAAGCTGGAAGTTACGTACGAAGGAACGGACCAGGTAAGGGAAGCTAAAATTGATTTCCTAACCCATGCTTATGAATTATTTCACATGAAGGAAGGTGAAAAGGTGGATGAAATGTTCGAACGATTTTCAATAATCGTAAATGATCTACTTGCTCTCAAGAAGACATTCACGGATAGAGAACTTGTTCGAAAAAATCTTAGAAGTCTCACTCCGGCATGGAGATCAAAGGCCGACGCAATTCAAGAATCCATTGACGTCTCAAATGTCACCATCGACGCATTAAGAGGTAACCTTAAGACTTATGAATCTACTATACTTAACCCTCTTGTTGATGATCAAAGGAGGCAAAGAATAGCGCTTAAGGCAAGCACAAGCCAACCTCAAGTTGATGAGGACGGAGACAACGAGTTTGGACTCGTTATCAAAAGATTTCAAAAGTTCATGCGAAAGGAGTATGCACGAAAGGGCAAAAAGCAAGGCGAACAAATAAAGTGCTATGAATGCGGTGAAACCGGGCACATCAAATCAAATTGCCCAAACATCAAAAAGGAGAAGAAACCTTTTAAGAAGCAACGTGCATACATTTCTTGGGGAGGCGACTCCGGAGATGAGTCAAGCGAAGAAGAAGAAGACGAAGCCGCAAACCTTTGTCTTATGGCGCAAGAAGACAAGAAAGATGAGGTATGTCAAATCTCTTCTAAAAACTTCTTTACTCTTGAAGAAATGCGAACTGCTTTTGATGAGTTATATACTGAATTTATTAAGGCTTCAAAAACTGTCAAGAGCATAAAAGAAAATGCTTCTCTAAAAGAAAAAGATTTTCAAAAACAGCTTTCTTTGAAAGAAAAGGATTTAGAAGAACTGGTTTTAGAAAATGAGAAGCTAAAAGAGGAAAACAAGTTTTTCGGAAAAAGAAGCGCCTACAAGCCCGAAAGTTCTATTAAAAATTTTTCTTCTTGCATGCATCTCAAAAATGAGGTAGATAGACTTAAAGGTATCTTAGATAAGTTTAATTCTTCCTACAAAAATTTGAATGAGGTCCTTGTTAATTTGAAATCAACCAAGCATGGCATAGGCTTTAAGAATAAGCCTAAAGAAAAGGTTGAAGCCAAACCCCAACCACCTAAGGCTCAACCTAGGATAAATAAAACAAATGCTTATCCTAGAAATAGCAATCCTAGAACCAATATGCATGCGAGACCAAATGTTGAACATTTTAGAAGACCTAGAAATGACTTACCACCTAGAAATGACTACCCTAGAAATGATGCATATTCTAGGCCAAACACTAGAAGGAGTTTTGAACCATTTAGAACATCTAGACATGACCCTCAACCTAGAAATCATTACTCTAGAAATGCTACTCATTTTAGAACTAATAGTAGGAGAAATGGTTCTCATGAAATGCGCAATAGTCATAATGAAAATAGAGTAAATCATTTTCGTCCATCAAGTTACTATGAACCTAGAAGGATGCATAACCCCAGTGACTTGTCACTATTGTAGACGCATTGGTCATATTGCTCCTGCATGTTTTACAAGACATAGACATATCACTCAATCGCATCATTATGATATGCCTAACCCCCAAGGACCCAAAATGGCATGGGTACCTAAAACGCATTAATTTGTTTTGTAGGTGTGTTTGAAGGGATCAAGTGTACGATGGTACCTTGATAGTGGATGCTCCAAACATATGACGGGAGACGAATCCAAATTCCTTCAACTAGAACACAAAGAAGGAGGAAGTGTCATCTTTGGTGATAACAATAAAGGAAAGATCATCGGCATCAGTTCGGTCGGTAAGGATGAAAATTCTTCTATTAAGCATATATTACTTGTGAAAGGTTTAATGCATAATCTCTTGAGCATAAGTCAATTGTGTGACAAGGGAAATCTTGCCTTATTTGATTCGGATGGATGCTTAGTGTTTAGACGTAGTGATTTCAAAATTATCCTTCGTCGTTTTAGAGTGGACAATATTTATATGGTTGAGCTTGCAAATTCCTCACCCGAATATGTTGATTGTCTTATGAGTAAAGAGGATGATACTTGGTTATGGCATCGTAGAGTAGCACATATCAACATGCATCTTTTGAACAAATTGATTTCTCAAAACTTAGTTGTTGGTCTTCCCAATTTAAAATTTGAAAATGACTCTATTTGTGATTCGTGTCAAAGGGAAGCAAACAAAATCATCTTTCAAATCCAAAAATATTGTTTCAACTTCTAGACCATTGCAATTGCTTCACATGGATTTATTTGGACCATCTCGCATTGAAAGTCTAGGAAGAAATCGTTATGCTTTTGTGATTGTTGATGATTATTCTAGATTTACTTGGACTTTATTTCTTGCCAATAAAAGTGATGCTTTTCAGAATTTTAAATATTTTCTTAAGCGTGTTTAAAACGAAAAAGAAACAACCGTCACTTCAATTAGAAGTGATCATGGGGGAGAGTTTGATCACAATCTCTTTGAGGATTTTTGTGACGAACTCGGAATCGAGCATACCTTTTCCGCTCCACGTACACCACAACACAATGGGGTGGTGGAAAGGAAAAATAGGTGTCTCGAAGAGATGGCTAGAACCATGCTCGATGAAGCTAAGATTCCCAAACATTTTTGGGCAGATGCCGTGAGTACCGCATGCTACGTCTTAAATAGAATAGTCATAAGGCCTATACTCATGAAAACCCCATATGAACTCTATAAGGGAAGGAAACCAAATATCTCCCATTTTAGAGTATTCGGTTGTAAGTGTTTTATTCATAACAATGGCAAAGATCAATTGGGAAAATTTGATGCAAAGTCCGATGAGGGAATTTTTATTGGATATTCTTCACGTAGCAAAGCATATAGGGTTTTTAATAAAAGAACCGAAATTGTGGAGGAATCCCCTCATGTTGTATTTTCCGAAAATAATGCTCGCTTTGCGAGAAAGGATTCCGGTTTTGATCTTGCAGGTATTTTGAATAACTTGAAAGACAAAATACAAGAGGAATCGCCTAAGGAAAACAAAGATGAAATCTTGGAAGAACCAACGGAGGAAGCGCCACAATTGGAGAATGAAACAAAAATGCCTAACGAGTGGAGAACAATCAAAGATCACCCTCTCGAACAGGTAATTGGCGACGTCGGAGAAAAGGTAAGTATCCGAAACTCTCTTAAGAACACTTTAGGACACACTTCTAAAGAGTTCACGTTCTCACTTGGCCACACTAGTTTAAGTTATTATTTCTTTACAAATTACTGACTTGAGCGTCGGAGACGTCTAATTTTGCTTTGCATGTATCGCCCTAAAGGTAGGGGGAATTATAAAGATATGGCACAGAACAATCAATTGTTCAAGAAAATAATCGATTATTTACTGTGCAACAAATCGATTAGCAAGTATCACTAATCGATTGTTTATGGTTTATGTTTATTATGCAGTTTTGTTTAATAATTGATTTTTTAACTGCATAATCGATTTCCGTCTCTGCCATTCAGCAATGCTTTTCTAAAACAATCGATTATTTCATATATATAATCGATTATTTTCCGTGTCAGAAAATCACCGTGCTCACTGTGTCACAACAATCGATTACCATACTTTGACAATCGATTATTTCATGTCAGTAATTCAAAAATTTGTTACCGTTTGGTTCTGCAATCGATTTGTGTCAGTTCTGAGATTCAGTCAAATCTTAATGACAATCGATTATTTCATTCCAACAATCGATTGTCTAACGGTCAGTGAAATTTATTTTTACCGTTTCTGACTGTTTTGGCTTTCAATTTTCTGCAGAATTCTTCCATAAATGATAGGCCATTCTCCTCATTATAAATAGGCTTCATATATGTTCATTTTCATTCACTCAAGCATCAATTTTAGCTCTCAAACTATCAAAATTCTCTCAAATCTCTTGCAAATTCCAGCAATTCTTATTAAAAATGTCGGGCCGTCACTCAAAACGTTCCCGTTCTGCTAGGCATGGTGCATCCTCCTCTGCTGCCCCTCCTCCTCCGAACTATCCCTATCAAGATGGTTCCGTTTTACATTTGGTTACATTTTTAACCAATTTTGAAAAGCGCGACATTCGTCCTCCCCGCTTTTCAACCAATAAGTATCTTGAATCTTATGCCCCTGCTGCCAACATGCTCAAAGAATGTCAACTTCTTGACTTCTTACTTCTTACCCATCCCTACATCAATACTACATTGATTCAAGCATTTTATTCCAACCTTCATGAGGATGATGATGGTGAGCTTGTAACAAATATAAATGGTGTTCAAATTCTTCTTTCCGATGAAAACCTTCATACCATTGCCCGTCTTCCTCACAGTGGCGAAGACATTGTTCGGTACATTGGAGAGGCTGGAACCCTTTTTGATGAAACAGTCCTCCTACACCAAACCGGACTTACTTCTTATGATCCAAATCTTTCTTCCCGTCGTCCTACAATTACAGGAATGGATCCCAATTATCGGTTGATTTTCTATTTCACCACCCGAGTCCTCAAGCCTCGTAAGCATAACCATACTACCATTTCCCAAAAGGACACCAAGCTCATGCATGCCATAATAACCGGAGCTAACATCAATTGGTGTCGGTTCGTCAAGATTCACATGCGTGACGCTATCGGAGATGATAGGCATCTTCCTTATGATCTCCTCATCATGAATTTCCTTGAAGCCACCGGATTCAACGCTTCCAATGGTCCTCTCAAAAAGAGTACCAAGAAGTGGGAAATTTCAGAATCCTCCTTTCATCATGACGGTGTATCATGCAGCGCCTGCTCCTCCTCCAACCCGTCGAGCTCGCCCGCCTCAAGAGCCTTCCCTCCAATCCATTTCCGACCAAATTGCTTCATTGACCTCTTCTTTCGGTCAATTAACTCATGAGATCCATGGATATTTTGACCATGTTCATTATCCATATGCAGGTCTTGTTCCATATGAAGCAGCGCCGGATGATGAGGCGGGAGATGATGGAAATGAATAATTTCTTTGTTTGTTGTTTTTAAGTTTGTTTTTATATGTTGTATTGTCTTCCCTGTTGCTGTAATCTTTTTCTTTCCAATAAATAAACAAGTTTTATTTCATTTTTGGTATCTTATTATATTATTTTTGCTAATGGCAAAAGGGGGAAGATAACGGGTATGCACTCTCAATATTTATAAGCTTAAATTGAAGGGGAATACATATATTGAGGGGGAACAAAATGCATACTTGTTGCATGTCTTGAATCGTCATTATAAATTGTTTAATTTGCATATCCCGCTTAAAGTTTGCCATTATCAAAAAGGGGGAAAATGTTGGAAACACGTTCTCAAGGCTTCATACTAAGACGTGTGTTCTTATGTGTAGGTTTTGATGAATGACAAACAAGCGCAAATTGATATATGACGAAGTTCAAGTACAAGCGCACAATTCATGGATAACGAGATTCAAGCACAAGACAAAGTTGTATAGTTTAAATGAGTCGTTCTTAATTGTGATCTTGATCCGACAACTTGACTCATGACATGGCTTCTCTCGTAAAACTATTTTACAAAATCATGCATATTTAATTTAATGCTAAATGATTTTAAATCATGCATATTTACATTAGTCAAAATGATTTTTAAACATGCCTCAAAAATCTGGACTAAGATAATCGATTATGTACTTATGATAATCGATTATGTTTAGCCAAGACTGCATGACAATCGATTGTGAACCTTATGACAATCGATTGTGTTAAGGCAGTGAGCATCAGGTTTTTCAAACCTGCATGACAATCGATTGTGAACCTTATGACAATCGATTGTGATGAGGCAGTGTCCATCAAAGTTTTTCAAAACTCAGAATAATCGATTGTGAAGCTAATGAGAATCGATTGTGAAGAGACAGTGTCCTTCAGATTTTTCAAAGTCACAAAATAATCGATTGTGAACATATGATAATCGATTGTTTTGAGACAGTGTCTTCCAGATTTTTGAAAGTTATTAAATAATCGATTGTTATCATTGGACAATCGATTGTCAAGAGGCAGTGTCTAAAATGTTTTTCAAAAACTGATAAGTAATCGATTGTTAACTTTGTACAATCGATTGTGAAGCTGACCGTTGTGTCGTAAAGTTTTCAAATACTGTCAGGTAATCGATTATTGATTTTGTATAATCGATTGTTTTAATTAAAATCTGGAAAAGATTTTTTGAGCGTTGCTGAGTATTCGATTGTTGATTCTGGACAATCGATTGTTTTTGGTAAAATCTGGAAAGGATTTTTTGAAAGTTGCCAGTAATCGATTATGGATTCTAAATAATCGATTGTTAAGCGTAAAATCTGGGAATGATTTTTGGAATGACTGGTAGACAATCGATTGTGGCATTTTGACAATCGATTGTCACACAGTAAAATCAGCAACTCTTAATTGGCAATTAGGCAACGGTAATGCCAAGTTTTTCAACTATAAATACAGCTTCATTTCAGTGTTTTAAACACAACAACTGATCATATAATTGCTATAAGCTTGCATTCTCTATTGCTAATCATTTTATATTCATTTCATAAGTTTTGAGAGCCATATTATTTTTCAAAGTTGTTGTGATCTTGAGCTTACTTCTTTTACTCATATCTACTCATTAAGGAGTGTATTGTTTGAGTGTTTAGTGTTTTGTACACTTGTAGAGAATTGTGATTCTCTTGTTGTAAGGAACTTGTGTTTCCTTGGTTGAAGTCTTGGAGTGTTGTATCTCCAATCAAAGGTGTTGAGGCTTGTGTCCTCAAGTTGTAAAGGTTTGTTGAGCACCCGTAAGCTTGACAAGTTAGTGGAAAATCTCGAGAGAGTCTCTCGGGGACTGGACTAGCCACGTGTTGTGGTGAACCAGAATATATCGGTGCGTACCTTATTATTTATTGCACTTATTTACTTCCTGCAATTTTTAAATTCCGCAAGTTTACGCTAATTTTTATTATAATGCTATTCACCCCCCTCTAGCGTTAAGCGTATTATCTAACAAAAAGGTCATGCATGTGCTTTAGATTGAGGTCCATGGGGCCTCAGGGTGGATTCGGGTGGTTAAACGGAGAATTTGAGATTTGTTGTATGTTTTTGTGTTGTTGCTTCTGTTGTTTCTACACTTGCAGAAAAAGGAGTCGCATAAGCGGTTCTGCAAATGTGACGCTTTAGTCACATTAGTGGTCCTGGGGAGGTTTTGGCTTGGACCGTAGAAGCGGAGGGAATTCCGCACATGCAGGACCACAGAAGCGGAGGGTATTCCGCACATGCGGCTACATGACCACAGAAGCGGACCCAGGCCTGTAAAGTGAAACTGCAATTGCGGTATTTTGTACGCATATGTGGGACCGCAGAAGTGGTCCCTGGTACGTATAAGCGGAAATCGTTGTTCAAATAAGAAAAATCTGAGGGTTTAATATCATAAGTTGATAAATCAAGTTTGAGCTCGGACCAAGGCGATTTTGAGAGTGATTTGAGGAGAAGATTACTTGATAACATTTCTATGATCCTTTCTAGCTATGTTCCATTGATTAGTAGTTAAATCCATCTTTTAAATTCGAATGAAGGTCAAAAAATAGAAGAAATTGGGTGAAAGTTCATTGACTCAACTATTGTCTGTTGAGAGGGAATTTGACCTCCGATTTGGGAGATTTTTATATGGTTAGACGTATGAGAGTACAAGGTTTCTAAAAATGTGAAAATTATTCGATTCCAAGACGTTGTCCTGAAGGGAATTTGGTCATTTTACCTATTTTCGCGTCTTATATTAATTTTAATAGTGTAATTAGTTATTTTCGATGTTATATACATTATGTAATTGGCTTGATTAGATTCGGGCCATTCAGAGTTGGATACTCATGGCAAGTGCATTGCTTCATAGTGATTTTGTGACGGTTCGAGGTAAGTGGCTTGTCCAACATCGTGTGGGGGACTTCTCCTCTTAGGATATCTTGACTGCTATTTTAAATGTCTAGTGTGCGAGGTGACGGGCGCGTACTTGTGCTAATTATTGGAAATTCACTTTACTTTGATTACTTAGTCTGTATCCCTTTGCATTTTAAATTGTTAAAATGCAAGTTTAACCTGTGATAGTGTAGGAAAAGCATGTTAAATGATTTGCTGCCCTATTTGACTTAGTTGCAATACCTGCTCTCTGTGAAGCATGCAAGATTCTAGATTTGTCCTGTCGCCTCACTTAGCCTTTGTACGATATTAAATTGTTGTGATGTGTTTGTGACTTGGGACTACGGGACGACATTCCGGTACTTCCCCTGTACGTATTTTGCCTAAGATCGGAAGTGCGGGATGCTAAGAGATCCCCGACACCTAATTGACTATAAATGGAGGATACTCGGAGATCCTCGGGATACTAGGAATCCCTCTTTATTAAATTAAGGATACTAGGAGATTCTCGGGATACGTAGGAGATCTCCGATGGTAGATATCCTGTAGTTGGTTGTTCTTTTATTCATAGACAATATTTATAACCTGTTTTCGTGTACTTATTATTCTTGTTAGATTCTCGATATAGTTGTACTCTTTTTGCCTATTTATTTTATGTTGATTATTATTATATTTATCCCAGTAGGGCCTTGACCTTCCTTGTCACTAGCCAACTGAGCTTAGGCTTGGCACTTGCTGATTACCGCTGTGGTGTACTCATGCTACACTTATGCACAATTTTGTTGTGCAGATCCAGGTACATCCGGCGAGGCGCATTATCAGTGAGTACGGAGCTTGCTATCGGAGACTTGAGGTATATCTGCCGCGTCCGCAAACCGGAGAGTCTCCGTCCACCCTATCTTAGTTAGCAGTACCTTTTTCCTACTGTTCTTGTTGTATTAAACTTTTCAGACATTAGAGCAATATTTACCTTTTTCTCAGAGCCTGCGTTGCCCATGCGATTCCGGGTTTTCGGATATTATTTTCAGAAGTTCTGTTTCAGTATATGTGCCAAGAGGTACCATCATACATTTCCTATAACACTTAATGTTTATTTACAGTTTTTATTACAAATTGTTAAATTCCGTAACGGGATAGACTTACCTAATCGTGAAGAGTAGGTGCCGTCATGACAGGTTCACGATTGGTTAATTAGGGTCATGACAAGTTGGTATCGGAGCTCTAGTTTCATAGGAGTCATGAAACACATGCCGATTTATTAGAATCATGCTGATCGGTACGGAGACGTATGTACTTATCTATGAGGGGCTATGTAACTGTTTAGGAAAAACTTCCACTTTATTTGATTTTCTTGTCGTGCGAAATTTTTGTAGATTAATGCTAAACTTTTGTCCTTCTGTTTTCTTACAGATGGTGAGGACACGCACGACTCAGGACGATCAGGCACCCGTCCCCCCTCATGCAGCCGCTAGAGGCAGGGGCCGAGGTAGAGGTCGTGGACGCGCACATGGTACAGTTAGAGTACCTGCACTAACTGCTGCTGAAGTACTGCCAGCAGATCTAGTCGGGGCTCAGACACCAGACACTCCTACACCCACTACTACCCCAGCTGTCCACGAGGCGTTGGCGAAGTTTATGAGCGCGTATACTACGCTGTCTATGGTAGGGTTGCTTCCCCTTCTTGTAGCCACATCCCAAGCCAGGGGAGGAGCACACACTCCCGCCGCTCGCACTCCATAGCAGCAAGTGCACGTTAAGCAGGCCCCTAATATCATCCATGTCCAACCTGCAGTACCAGTTCAACCCGAGGATGGGGCCCTGCTTTTGGAGATGAGCAGCGAAGGTTGGAGAGGTTCAAGAAGTATGACCCTCCGGTCTTTAGCGCATTGGCTACAGATGATGCCTTGACTTTTCTGGAGAATTGTCACCGGATCTTTCGCACTATGGGTGTCACTGCTTCGAGTGGGGTTTCTTTCATAGCTTTTCACCTTCGAGGAGCTGCCTATGATCGGCGGTGCACATTTGAGCTAGACAGTCAGGACGAGGGTGCCTCCCTGACCTGGGCACGATTTTCAGCTATGTTTGAAAAGGAGTTTGTTCCGTAGAGTCTCAGAGATGCATGGAATGAGAATGATACTATGACATTTTCTGAGTATGCCATCTGTTATACTAGGTTGGCCAAGCATGCGTCGACTTTGGTTGCCATGGTTTGTGAGAGGTTCACCGATTCATTGAGGGTCTTATACCATTTTTCTGATCTACCATAGACATTCCGTATAAGAAGGTAGTGAGAATTTCTAGGAGGGTCGAGGGTTTGCATGCCAGAGATCGATGGGAGAGAGAGGCCAAGAGGTCTCGAGAGTCGGGTCGCTACCCTGCTACTTGTACTCCAGCAGCAGGGCATCATGGTATGGGCTATATGGGTCGGCAAGTTCATTCATCTCGTCCTTCATCCAGCAGTACTTCGGCCCCTCCCAGATCTCAGGAACCTTACTATGAACCTCTGGTTTCTAGTGCGCCTCCTACGCGGGGTGGTTTCAGAGGCTAGTCCTGTAGGGGTGGACCCAGTTAGTCACAGCCACTGCTTCATCCCAGAGCTTTATATGAGTGTGGGGACACCGGCATGTAGTGAGGGATTGCCCTAGGATTGGGAGGAGTGCACCTCCACAGCATTCTTAGTCGCAGCGTGCTCAGCAAGATTCTCAGGCTATTGTTCCAGCTCTAGCTGCCATTCCACCCGTCCAGCCAGCTAGGGGCAGAGGTAGGGGAGGTAGAGGTCACTCTTGATGGGGAGACCAGGATCCACTTATTCATATATGTTTTCTTATTTTGATCCATATTTGGGCGTAGGTCAAGATTCTTTGAGTTCTCCTATTTATTTTTCTACTCCTGTGGGAGATTCTCTCGTTGTGGACTACATTTATCGGTCGTGTCTTGTTACTATTCGTGGTTTTGAGACCAGGGCAGATATTTTATTACTCAATATGGTTGATTTCGATATTATCTTGGGCATGGACTAGTTGTCGCCCCATTTTGCTATTCTTGATTATCACGCTAAGATCGTGATACTGGCTATGCCAGGCATTCTACGTATTGAGTGGAGTGGTACTTTTGATCACACTCCCAGTAGAGTTATCTCTTTTCTTAAAGCTCAGCGTATGGTTAAAAAGGGGTGTTCCGCGTATTTGGCTTATATGAGAGATGTCAGTGTTGATATTATTTCTGTTGATTCTCTTCCCGTAGTGCGGGACTATCCCGATGTGTTTCCAACTGATCTTCCAGGCATGCCACCTCGATCGGGACATGGATTTTGGTATTGATTTATTTTCGGGCACTCAACCCATATCCATTCCTCCTTACCGTATGGCTCCTCTTGAGTTAAAAGAGTTGAAGGATCAGTTACAGGAGTTACTTAATAAGGGATTTATTCGCCCTAGTGTTTCGCCATGGGGTGCTCCTGTCTTGTTTGTGAAGAAAAGGGATGATTCTATGCGCATGTGCATCGATTATCAGAAGTTGAATAAGTTTACAGTGAAGAACCGTTATCCTTTGCCTCATATTGATGATCTATTTAACTAGCTTCAGCACGCACATGTGTTTTCTAAGATTGATTTGCGCTCAGGTTATCATCAGTTGAAGATACGGGAGCCGGCTATGCCAAAGTCTACATTCAGGACTCGATATTGTCATTACGAGTTTTTAGTTATGTCATTTGGGCTGACCAATGCACCAGCAACCTTTATGCACTTGATGCACAGTGTGTTCAGGCCATACCTCGACTTGTTCGTTATTATTTTCATAGATGATATTCTTGTTTACTCCCGGAGTCAGGAGGAGCACGGGCAACGCTTGAGGACAGTGCTTCAGGCCTTGAGGGAAAAGAAGTTGTATGCAAAGTTTTCAAAATATGAGTTTTGGTTGGATTTTGTGGCCTTCCTGGGTCACGTGGAGTCAAGCAAGGTCATTCGGGTGGACCTGAAGAAGGTAGATGCAGTGCAGAGTTGGCCTGGACCTTCCTCCACGATAGAGATTCGTAGTTTTCTTGGCTTGGCAGGTTATTACCATCGATTCGTTGAGGGGTTCTCTTCTATCGCAACACCTATGACTAGACTAACCCAGAAGGATGCTATTTTCCAGTGGATGGAAGAATGCGAGGAGAGCTTTCAGAAGCTCAAGACAACTATGACTACAACCCCAGTTCTTATATTGCCTACAAGATCAGGTTCTTATACTATCTATTGTGATGCCTAGAGGATTGGCCTTGGAGCGGTATTGATGTCGGATGGTAGGGTGATTGCCTACGTGTCAAAACAGTTGAAAGTGCATGAGAATAATTATCTGTTCATGATCTTGAGTTAGCTGCTATTGTTCATCCCTTGAAGATCTGGTGTCACTATTTGTATGGCGTTCCTTGTGAAATTTATATGGATCATCGGAGTTTGTAGTACTTGGGTCAAATGAGGTGCTTGGAGTTAATGAAAGATTATGAAATCAGCATTATGTACCACCCAGGGAAGGCTAATGTGATGGCCAACGCCTTGAGTCGCCAGCTAAAGAGTTTGGGTAGTTTGGCATATCTACCAGCAACTGAGAGGCCTATGGATATTCAGGCCTTAGCTAGTCAGTTTGTGAGATTTGACTTTCGGAGCCCAGTCAAGTCCTAGCTTGCATGGTCTCTCGGTCTTTATTATTTTATCGTATCATGGAGTGGCAGTATGATGACCCCCATTTACTTGACCTCAAGGGCAGGGTTGAGAATGGCAATTCGAAGGATGTAGCTATTAGAGAGGACGGGATATTGAAGATGCAGGGTCGGATCTATGTATCGGATGTTGATGATATTCGAGAATCGATATTGGCAGAGGCCCATAGTTCGCGGTAATCCATCCATCCGGATGCCGTGAAGATGTATCAGGGCTTGAGGCAGCAGTACTGGTGGATGAAGATGAAGAAAGACATAGTGGGATTCATAGCTAGATGCCTCAACTGTCAGCAGGTAAAGGTTGAACACCAGAGGCCGAGTGGGTTACTTCAGCAGATTGAGATCCCAGAGTGGAAATGGAAGAAGATCACAATGGATTTTGTAGTTGGTCTTCCTCAGACTACGAGGAAATTTAATTCTATTTAAGTTAATGTTGATCGGCTGACCTAGTCTGCTCATTTCATTCCAGTGTGTACTACTTACTTAGCGGAGCGGTCAGCAGGGATTTATATCACAGAGATTGTCTGTCTGCATGGTATTCCAGTTACTATCCCGGATAGGGGTCCTCAGTTTACATTGCAGTTCTGGAGAACCGTTTAACAAGGTTTGGTACTCAGGTGACTATGAGTACTGCATTTCACCCTCAGACGGGCGGACAGTCCCAGCGCACTATTAAGATTCTTGAGGATATGCTTCGTGCATGCGTGATTGATTATAAAGGGTCTTGTGATAAGTTCTTTCCATTGGCGGAGTTTGCTTACAATAATAGTTACCAGTCAATCATTTAGATGGCGCCGTACGAGGCTTTATATGGTAGAATATACAGATCTCCAATGGGTTGGTTTGAGCCGTGTGAGGCGAGGCTATTGGGTACAGATCTAGTATAGGATTTAGTAGTAACGGGTAAGGTGATTCAGGATTGACTTCGTATAGCCCATTGCAGACAGAAATGTTATGCGGACCGGAAGGTTCGTGATGTTTCCTTTATGGTTGGTGAATGGGTTCTGCTACAGGTCTTGCCTATGAAAGGCATCATGAGGTTTGGGAAGAAACAAAACTTAAGTCCAAGGTTTATTGGCCCATTTGAGATTTTGAGGCAGATTAGGAAGGTTGCCTTCGAGCTTGCTTTTCCTCCCAGTTTGGCCAGGGTTCATCAGGTATTTCATGTCTCGATGCTTCAGAGGTATTATGGTGATCTGTGGCATGTGTTGGAGTTCACTTCAGTCCAGTTGGACAAGGACTTGTCCTATTGTGAGGAGCCAGTGGAAATATTAGAGAAGCAGGTTCGAAAGCTCAATTCAAAAGATATAGCATCGCTAAAAGTTTAGTGGCAGAGCCAGGTGGTTAAGGAGGCGACTTGGGAGACCGAGCGGGATATGCACAGCCATTACTCTCATCTTTTGCTACTTCAGGTATGTTCTCTATGCTCGTTCGAGGACAAACGATATTTATGTGTGGGAGGATATAACGACCCAGCCGGTCATTTTTGGAATCTATGTCTCATTTCCCTCTTAACTATTTCCTTAAGTTTATCTACGCTATTTATGTTTGTCGGGATGTTTGGTATTAGAATTCGGAGTGTTTTGGGACAATTAGTCCCTAATTTAGAGTATAAGTGTTGGAAAGTTGTCCGTGATTGGAACAATGTGGAGATGACCTCAAAATGGAAATCTGATAGTCCCGTTAGCTCCTTTAGGTGATTTCGGGGTTGGGAGCATGTCCGGAACGTGTTTTGGATGTTTGTATCTCAATAAGGCTAGTAATGCCGAAAGTTAGAATTTTGAGGTTTCCGGTCCGATAGTTAATTTTGATCCGAGAGTTTGAACGAGATTCCGGAAGCTCTTGTAGCACTGTCATGTCATTTGGGACGAGCATGCAACATTTCAGGCCAATTAGACGTTGTTTGGTTAAGCTTCGGATCAAAAGAAATTTTATTGAGTTTTGAAGTTCTTAGGCTTTGATTTTATGAAAAACAAGGATTTTTAGATTAGTGATGGTGTTTTAAGATTCGATCAGGTTTGAGTAAGGTAAAAGGCCATGTATGTGCTGTTGGTTAAGGTCCTGGGGGCCTCTGGGTGGATTCGGGTGGTTAATGGAGAATTTGAGATTTGTTGCATGTTTTAGTGCTGCTGGTTCTGCTGTTTTTGCATCTGCGGAAAAAGGAGTCGCATAAGCGATTTTGCAGATGCAGTGCTTTAGTCGCATAAGCGGTCCTGGGGAGGGTTTGGCTTTGACTGCATAAGCAGAGGGAATTCCACACATGTGGGACCGCAGAAGAGGAGGGTATTCCGCACATATGGTTAAATGACCATAGAAGCGAACCCATGCATGTTAAGTGAAACCACAAAAGAGGGACCACAGAAGCAGTCCCTGGTCCGCATAAGCGGAAATCATTGTTTAAATAAGAAAAAATCCGAGGGTTTAATGTCATAAGTTGAAAAATCATGTTTGAGCTCGGACCAAGGTTATTTTGGAGGGATTTGAAGAGGAGATTACTGGGTAACATTTATATGATCCTTTTTAGCTATATTCCATCAATTCATAGTTAAATCGATCTTTTAAATTCAAATTAAGGTCCAAAAATTGAAGAAATTGGGTAAAAGTTCATTGACTAAACTATTGAGCGTTTAGGGGGCATTTGACCCCCGATTTGGGAGATTGTTAAATGGTTAGACTCGTGAGAGTACGAGATTCCTGAAAATATGAAAATTATTCGATTCCGAGATGTTGTCCTGAGGGGAGTTTTGGTTATTTTACCTTTGAAAAGCGCGATATTCTTCCTCCCCGCTTTTCAACCAATAAGTATCTTGAATCTTTTGCCCCTGCTGCCAACATGCTCAAAGAATGTCAAATTCTTGACTTCTTACCCATCCATACATCAATACTACATTGGTTCAAGCATTTTATTCCAACCTTCATGAGGATGATGACGGTGAGCTTGTAACAAATATAAATGGTGTTCAAATTATTCTTTCCGATGAAAACCTTCATACCATTGCCCGTCTTCCTCACAGTGGTGAAGACATTTTTCGATACATTGGAGAGGCCGGAGCCCTTTTTGATGAAACAGCCCTTCTACACCAGACCGGACTTACTTCTTATGATCCAGATCTTTCTTCCCGTCGTCCTACTATTACGGGAATGGATCCCAATTATCGGTTAATTTTCTATTTCATCACCCGAGTCCTCAAGCCTCGTAAGCATAACCATACTACCATTTCCCAAGAGGACACCAAGCTCATGCATGCCATAATAACCGGAGCTAACATCAATTGGTGTTGGCTCGTCAAGATTCACATGCGTGACGCTATCGGAGATGATAGGCCTCTTCCTTATGCTCTCCTCATCATGAACTTTCTTGAAGCCACCGGATTCATCACCTCCAATGGTCCTCTCTAAAAGAGTACCAATAAGTGGGAAATTTCAGAATCCTCTTTTCATCATGACGGTGATCATGCAGCGCCTGCTCCTCCTCCAACCCGTCGTGCTCGTCCGCCTCAAGAGCCTACCCTCCAATCCATTTCCGACCAAATTGCTTCATTGACCTCTTCCTTCGGTCAATTAACTCATGAGACCATGTTCATTATCCATATGCGGGTCTTGTTCCATATGAAGCAGCGCCGGATGATGAGGCTGGAGATGATGGAAATGAATAATTTCTTTGTTTGTTGTTTTTAAGTTTGTTTGTTTTTAAATGTTGTATTGTCTTCCCTGTTGCTGTAATGTTTATCTTTCCAACAAATAAACAAGGTTTATTTCATCTTTGGCATCTTATTATATTATTTTTGCTAATGGCAAAAGGGGGAAGATAACGGGTATGCACTCTCAATATTTATAAGCTTAAATTGAGGGGGAATACATATATTGAGGGGGAACAAATTGCATACTTGTTGCATGTCTTGAATCGTCATTATAAATTGTTTAATTTGCATATCCCGCTTAAAGTTTTCCATTATCAAAAAGGGGGAAATTGTTGGAAACACGTTCTAAATGCAATATACTAAAACGTGTGTTCTTTTGTGTAGGTTTTGATGAATGACAAACGAAGCGCAAAGTGATATATGACGAAGTTCAAGAACAAGCGCACAATTGATATACAACGAGATTCAAGCACAAGACAAAGTTTTATAGTTTAAATGAGTCGTTCTTAATTGTGATCTTGATCCTACAACTTGACTCATGATATGGCTTCTCTCGTAAAACTATTTTCCAAAATCATGCATATTTAATCTAATGTCAAATGATTTCAAATCATGCATATTTACATTAGTCAAAATGATTTTTAAACATGCCTCAAAAATCTGGACTAAGATAATCGATTATGTACTTATGATAATCGATTGTTTTAAGCCAAGACTGCATGACAATCGATTGTGAACTAATGACAAACGATTGTGTTAAGGCAGTGAGCATCAGGTTTTTCAAACCCGCATGACAATCGATTGTGAACCTTATGACAATCGATTGTGATGAAGGCAGTGTCCATCAAAGTTTTTCAAAACTCAGAATAATCGATTATGAACTAATGATAATCGATTATGTTGAGACAGTGTCTTCCAGTGATTTTCAAAATTATTAAATAATCGATTGTTACTATTAGACAATCGATTGTCAAAGAGACAGTGTCTAAAATGTTTTTCAAAAACTGATAAGTAATCGATTGTTGACTTTGTGCAATCGATTGTGAAGCTGACCGTTGTCGTAAAGTTTTCAAATACCGTCAGGTAATCGATTATTGATTTTGTATAATCGATTGTTTTAATTAAAATCTGGAAAAGATTTTTTGAACGTTGCTGAGTAATCGATTGTTGATTCTGGACAATCGATTGTTTTTGGTAAAATCTGGAAAGGATTTTTTGAATGTTGCCAGTAATCGATTATGGATTGGAAATAATCGATTATCAAGCGTAAAATCTGGGATTGAATTTTGAAATGACTGGCAGAAAATCTATTGTGGCTTTCTGACAATCGATTGTCACTCAGTAAAATCAGCAACTCTTAATTGGCAATTAGGCAACGGTAATGCCATGTTTTTCAACTATAAATACAGCTTCATTTCAGTGTTTTAAACACAACAACTGATCATTACATTGCTATAACCTTGCTTACTCTATTGCTAATCATTTTATATTCATTTCATAAGTTTTGAGAGCCATATTATTGTCCAAAGTTGTTATGATCTTGAGCTTACTTCTTTTACTCATATCTACTCATTAAGGAGTGTTTTGTTTGAGTGATTAGTGTTTGTACACTTGTAAGAGAATTGTGATTCTCTTGTTGTAAGGAACTTGTGTTTCCTTGGTTGAAGTCTTGGAGTGTTGTATCTCCGAGCAAAGGTTTTGAGGCTTGTGTCCTCAAGTTGTAAAGGTTTGTTGAGCACCCGTAAGCTTGACAAGTTAGTGGAAAATCTCGAGAGAGTCTCTCGGGGACTGGACTAGCCACGTGTTGTGGTGAACCAGAATACATCGGTGCGTTCTTTCCTTTTTATTTACTTAACGCACTTATTTATTTCCTGCAAATTTCGCAAGTTTACGCTAAATTTTATTATAACGCTATTCACCTTCCCTCTAGCGTTAAGCTTATTATCTAACATAAAGAAGAAGAACCACAAAAAATAAATTGATGTATCTATCCACCAAAAATATATTTATAATTAAAAGTATTTTTTTAATAAGATGAAGGAACCGTTGTTTTAGAAAGCTAAAGAGTGAAGATAATTTTGTGTGAATGAAAAGAAGATTTAGCCAGTGTCAATATGTTAGGAGCTTGAAGAAGTCACAACGATTATGAGTGACTGTAAGTGTGTGTATGGTTCTATTATTCTGGTGTAGTATACTACTCTTTTTTCTTAGTGGCAAATTTTAGATTTTATTAATAAGAGATAAAGTTACCATAAATAGGTGAATTACGAGTAAGGGAGTCAAATCGTCGGAGTTGTTACCCATATAATACAACCGGTCTAACCTTACCGTATTCAGCCTATTATGATAATATTACAACAAAGAAACGGAAAATTGCAAGAAAATAGGTTTATACGATAAGGAGGGAGACATCAGTATTGTCACCCATATAACAATAAGCGACAGCAACCTTATCTTATAAAGAGGCTCTAAAAAGCCTCATTAAATAAAAGCAAAAAAACGCTGCACATTAAATTTAACGTTTGAAAGACATGTTTTAAAGTTTTTCAATTCTTAAATCACTATTAAATTTTCATTCGCAAAATTCAACAGTTTTCCATGTGAAATTCATTTATATCATTGGTTGAAATTTGGACAAAAAATACAAGAAATTAAAAGTAAAAAAAGGGCATTTGGATCAAGGGTAGTTTGATTCTAAAATAAGTTTCGAACGAATTAAAAATGGGATTGTAATAGTTAATAATGTAAAGATAATTAATGCATGAATTCTAAAGAATGGATTAGAATGTATGGATTAATAAAGAAAATAGTGTTTTGTGATTTTTCTAGACATTCACTTAATTGGATTATTTTGATAATTTTGGCGTAATTCATGTATGTCTAATTTTCGTCTTTTATTACACATTTTATTATCTTGCATAAAATAATACACAACATCTTAGATAACTTATTCTAATTATTATGTGAAATTTATATATATGTTAGTATGACAAACCAAGCGACCACATAAAAATGTCTTTGGTATGATATAAGTGACAAAATGCATTAATGGAAGTACGTACCGTAAAATACTTTCTTCCTTATTAGCCAAACCATTAGTGGTATTGTATGATTTGGGCCTAGGCCTCCACGAATTTAAAATGCGTCACTAGAGTTTAAACTTGTCTACTTGTATACCCAACATTTCTCTCGTATTTTGTCGATGTGAGATTTTTCTAAGATGTCACATACACCCCTCTTGCGGACACAATGTCCACACTGAGTTTGTTCCCACCGCCGTTAAAGGTTGCAAGCGAAGTAGCTCTGATACCATATGTAACGTCCCAACTCACTAGTAATATTTCCGTTTTGGGCTTAGGGCACCACAAATTGAAAACACATCACTAGAATCTAAGGTATATATGTTTATATACATAGCATCTCTCCTGTAAAAGTATTATCATAGAAGAAAATTTATCATAAAATCTTTTTTTTCTAGAGTACCTCTGTCACGACCCTAGTTCACTGATCGTGAACCTGTCATGACGACACCCAGTCTCTATGACTAGGTAAGCCTAACACATTGCGGAATTAACATTCTTTACAATAAAATCAAGGCAAAATATATAATTTACTCGTCAAACTTTGGACCAAATTCATGTTACACACTTATTTTATACGGGTTTTATTTTACACACCAAACTTTTTAAAAGTGTATCAATTACACACTACTTTTGACCAGCCTCTAGAGCGTGTGAAACACGACCAGTGGGGCGCGTGAATAGTTACTTTCTGTCTTCACTGACTAATTACAATGGCTATTTACTAAAATTTGGGCCCGTTTTCTTTAACTCTAACGCCCATTTTCTGCCCCAATTCTTCATGTCCCCCTTATTTTTTCTTCTTCTTCTTCTTTAAAGGAACCAAACAATGTTCTAAACCAAACAATCTTCTTCTTCACCTTCCACAAAACATAAAGCTTAAGCAACAAACAAAGTCTTCATTTCTTTTTCTGCTTCTTGGTTAGTTGAGATGATCAAATACCCAAATAAATCCTAACTATTTTGACCCACCCATCCAAATCAAAAGGGTTGAAAAACCTTAAAATGTAAATACTAACCTGAAAAACTAATGAAGAAACAGAACCAAGCATTGGTCTTCTCGTCAGATTATCTTCATAGTTTTGTGGATGAAGAACATGACTTAGAAAATGGGTTTATGTTTGTTAATTTGGTCGTGTAGTGTTTTTTACCTTACCGGGTTGGATTTTTCATGGGTCAAATTTAGGAAAAGGGTCGGATAATCAATTATAAATATAAAGAATCGTTATTATTTATAAAATTTATAAAAGCGCATATATACAACACATTTAATATTAAATGGGCTGATCAAAAGTAGTGTGTAATTGACACACTTTTAAAAGGATTGGTTTGTAAAATAAAACCCGTATTGAATAGGTGTGTAATAGGGATTTCGTCCAAAGTTTGATGGGTAGATTATGTATTTTGCCTGAAATCAACAAAAACTAAATAACATAGAGAAATGTATAAGGTGCCGCCTGGTACAGACACTTAACACTTTAAACATCCTGAAAATAAACCCAAAGACCCAGAAACTCATGGGTAATACAGGTTAAGAGAACATAAAAACACGACTCTATCATCCGGAAATGTCTACAACAACTTGAATACATGAAATGGAACTACTAACTACAAGGTAGAGTAGAAGGTGACTCTTTAGTCTGTGGATGCGACAGATATACCTCAAGTCTCCGTAAGCTCCCTGCAGCTACTGATAGCGCAACCGCGCAGAGGTACCTAGATCTGCACATGAAAAACATACGCAGAAGAGGTGTGAGTACACTATAGCAGTACTCAGTAGGTGCCAGGCCTAACTTTGATCGGGTAGTGACGAGGAAGGCCGAGGCCCTACTGAGGCAAACATGATAATCAATAAGAGAACTAAAAGATGGTAGAAAAGTAATTTACAACGAGAATCTATCAAGATAATAAGTAGAGACATGAATTAGAGAACAATACAATCTATGGATAGAGTAATAAACCACAACCGAATATTTATCGTAGGGACTCTCTACTATCCATGGGATCTCTCGGTATCCTCATCATATGCACGAGAGATCTCCAAGTATCCCGAGGATCTCCTAGTATTCTCCATTTTACATGGGGGATCTCCCTGTATCCCGAGAATCTCCTATTATCCTTCATTTTATTCACGAGGGATCTCCAAGTATCCTCCATTTATAATCATATCGGTGTCAGGGATCTCTTAGTACCCTGAACTTCCAGTCTTTAGAACATAACACGTGAAGGGGGAGCTCCAGGGGTGATGTCCCGTAGTCCACATGTAGTAAACACACCACAACAGTTTAAATATTGTAAATACTAAGTAAGGACAACAGATAGAATTCCTAGTCTAGAATGCTTCAGGGATAAGTAAACATTGCAGTTCAGTCAAATAAAACAAGTAAGATAACTAACATGCTCTTCTTAAGCTAATACATGTGAAGTTGCATTTATAACAATTAAGTTTGTGAGAAAACACAATCTAAGTAATTCAAGTAAAGTGAATTTTCAACAATTAGCACAAGTACACGTCCGTCACCTCATGCACAAGGCATTTTAAACAACAATCAAGATATACTAAGGGGAGAGGTCCCCCACACAAAGTTAGGCAAGCCACTTACCTCGAACCGATACAAAAATTGCTATGAGACGATGCCCTTTCCACGAGTATCCAACTCTGAATGGCCTGAATCTATTCAAACCAATTACATAATGTAAACAACATCGCAAATAACTATTTTTACTATTGAAATTAAAGATAAGGCACAAAATAGAACAAATGATCAAAATGCCCCTCGGGCCAACGACTCGAAATCTAATAATATTTATATTTTAGGAAACCTCGTACTCTCACGAGTCTAACCATATAAGAATCACCCAAATTGGAGGTCAAATGCCCCCTCAAAACTCAATAATTTAGCCAATGAACTTTCACCCAAGTACCCAATTTTTTATCCTTAATTCGAATTTAAATGATGGATTTAACTACTAAAAGATGAAATAAAACTAGAAAGGGTCATAGAAACACTACCCATTAAGCTCATCTTCGAAACCCTCCAAAAATCGCTCTTGCCCGAGATCCTAAACAATTTTCCAACTTTTGAAATTAAGCCTCGGATAAACCCTTATAAGAACAACGATTTCCGCTTCTACGGACAAGGGACCGCTTCTGAGGTCGCGTACATGCGGACAAGAAGTCGTTTCTGCGATTTTCATTAAGGGGCCAGAATCCGCTTTTGTGGGCCATTAACCGCATTTGCGGTTCCACTTATGCGGAAGGGAGACCTCTTCTGCGGTTCCCTGAAGAAATACAAAATTCCACTTCTGCGATTTGAAGGCCGCTTCTACGATTCCCAAGCCGCAGAAGCGGATTACCAGAAGGTCTGCTGTAAATTGCCTTCTAACTTCAAAAACTTGCCCATTGAGCATCTGAAACACACCCGAGGCCCCCCGGACCTCAACCAAAAACACCAATTCCATTTAATACCTTATTCGAACATGACCGAATCATCAAAACACCACCGTTAACATCAATATAATTGAATTTCATCAAATCAAAGTCTAAATTTAACTAAACCTTCTAAAACTCGTATTCGATCACAAACCTAACCAAACCCGTCCGATTGACCTAAAATTTTGCAGTCACGTCCCAAATGTTATGAAAGTACTACAGAAACTTCCGAAATCTCGTTCCGACCCTCCGATCAAAATTTTTCTATCGAACCGGAAACTTCCAAATTCGAACTTCCGGCATTTCTAGCCTAAATGAGCTACATATATCCAAAACATATTCCGGACATGCTCCTAACCTCGAAATCACCTTACGGAGCTAATGGAACCATTAGATTCCCATTATGAGGTCATCTTCTCACTATTCTGATTACGAACTACTCTCCTACACTTAAGCTCTCATTTAGGGACTAAGTATCCCAAAACACTCTGAATCCTAATAGCGAACATCCCGACAAACCAAAATAGCATAATTTAACTTAAAGGAAATAGCTATGAGGGGAACGGGGTGCAAATTCTAAAAATGACCGGCTGGTTCATTACATCCTCCCTCACTTAAACATCCGTTCATCCTCGAACGAGCGTAGAGAACATACCTGAAGTAGCAAATAGATGAGGGTAATGACTACGCATATCATGCTCGATCTCCCAATCGCCTCCTTGACCGGCTGACCCTGCCACTAAACCTTTTCCAAAGCTATATCCTTTTACCTGAGCTTTCGAACATGTCTGTCCAATACTGCCAATGGCTCTTAATTATAGGACAAATCCTTGTCCAACTGGACTGAAGTGAACTTCAACACCTGAGGTGGATCACCTGATACCTCCGAAGCATAGAGACATGAAATACCGGATGAAACCCGCCCAAACTGGGCGGCAAGGCAAGCTCGAAGGTAACCTTGCCAACTTACCTCAAAATCTCAAAAGGGCCAATAAACCTCGGGCTCAACTTTCCTTTCATTTCAAACCTCATGACGCTTTACATAGGCGAGACCCGAAGCAGAACCCGCTCACCAACCATAAAGTGAACATCACGAACCTTCCGGTCCGCATAACTCTTCTGTCTAGACTGGGCTGTATGGTGTCAATCCTAAATCACCTTAAACTTTTCTACTGCATCCTATACCAAATCTGTACCCAATAGCCTTGCCTCACCCGACTCAAACCAACCCAGCGGATATCTGCATCTCCTACCATATAAAGACGCATACGGCGCCATGTGAATGTTAGACTGATAACTATTATTGTAAGTAAACTCCGCCAATGGCAAGAACTGATCCCAAGACCCTCTAAACTCAATCACGCACGCACGAAGCATATCCTCAAGAATCTTAATGTTGTGCTTGGACTGTTGTTGATACTCAATTTTTTCCTATATATTTTTTGTACCCAAAATACTATAGTATATTTACATATATAAGCATGCCTGGAAATTTTGGTATTTTTCTTTAATTTTTGAGATCTTTCAAAATTAATTACTGTTTATTTTTGACATTATAAAGGCCAAAATTATTTTCCAATTATTATTTTTTAGTAAATAATGGCTTCACTCCCATATTTAAAATAAAATATAATTAATAGAAGTTTTGCATATTTTTTACAAATTTATTTTGAATCTTTAAGGATAATTGCATAAAATTGCAATTATGGCCAATTTCGTAATTAACTATGTTTCATAGTTATAAAATTATTACTAGTATTTTTAGATTAAATATTATTTAGTTGCATGTTATAATTTTTCTTTTTAAATTATTTTAGCCTTTTTATTAAATTAATTAGGGAAAATTGGCTATTTAAACAATAGCCAGATTTTATTTAAAATATAGCCCAATTCAACACCCTATTTCAGCACAATTATTAACCTAATTTAATGGCCCATACCGGCCTGATTTTAACCCGGTCCATCTCTGGTTTAATCTAAGTCGTTGATCAAATCAGATCAACGACCTAGGTCCCCTTACATTAATTAAATCTAACCTACCCATCCCAAACCCTCATTTACAGAGGCCCATCTCTATATCTCTCAAACAAATGCTCTCTCTTCTCTCTAGGACCTCCTGGTCCATTCTTCTCCGATGAAGATCATCACCTCTCCAGCCATACTTTTCCCTCACTTCTCTCGACCTCGAGTAGCCATGGAATCCTTGTATCATTGTTTTCTCTCTAAAGCTTGTAGCCCAGCAGCTCCCTCCATGAAAGACGATCACAGAAGCTTCACTTGGGTCTGTTTTTGGCTTTTCTCTGGTGGTTTTTGTCCGATGATGCCTTCTATGGCATTATATATGAGTTTCACGGCCAGGTTCTTCGGTTTCCCTAATTTGTTTATAAACCCTAATTTTTTCTTCTCGAACCTTTTTGATCTCTGCTTTTTTAAAACAACTCTCAGTTTGATTTTGTTTTCTAATCTATTCTTACTTAGAGTTTCCGGTTATTGCAAATTTCAGATGGCTACTACCCTTTCAAATTAGGGTATCTGACCCCGTCCTTCAAAATTGTTTCTTCTGCTCTTTCTGAGTACTATTTTTTCGTTTGTGTTTATTTTCTTACTTGTTTGTTCGGTGTCCTTGTTAACTTGGGTCCATGCTTTAATTTTTATTGCTAGGGTTTCCGACCCCCTATTAAGATCACTACATCTTCTGCTTCCATTGAGTATTATGTATGCATATGATTGTTTTTGTTATGAGCATGTTTGTTTCGGAGTTCCATGCTTTAAACTCTTTTATTGTGGTTCCAACCCTCTACTCTTCTATGATTTCTTGCACAGTGTTATCTGATTTTTCACGCCTATTGTGTTTATAGGTCTAATTGTTATTCGAATGATTCTGTGCAATCCCTAATATGTATGCTTTTTTCTTAACGGTTCTAACAGTGATTTCTTAAATTATTTCCTTGCTTGTGAAATGCTCTCTATAATTAGCACTGATTCCCTCTGATTTTTAGTCTCATCAGTAATTCTTTGACTAATTTAAGAGTTAATTTTTTATTCTTACCATATTTGTGCTCTTAAATATTTTTTACAATATTCAGTATATGTTTTCCTTATTTGAGTATTATGTATTTCGCCTCTATTGCAAACTACATGCCTACTACTTTACTCTGGTGTAATTAGTCGTCTAATTGATTCTTTCCTTATATGGTATAGCTACATCCAAGATTAATTTGAATTAAGGTCCTGTGATTGATTCTAATTGGTACCGTTTCTATAACTATATACTCCCTACCCTATTCTCTGCTATTTTCAAAACTATAAGTACTACTCTTATCTTCACACAGAGACACGAATTCTCTAAACTTTCTTTCAAAAACCAACACATTGCATATCTCTCACACGTTCAAACTCTCTGCACTCTTTCTCTCACTTTATCTACTGTTAGTACACTATCTCATTCTTCTATCTGAACACTCAATGGGTTGAAAGCCAAGATCGAGTAAGCTTGGCTGTCTACTACACTACTGGGTTTCTACTGCATTATTTGCTTGGGTTGCGTGTTGCTTGCTTCTCTGCACTACCGTTTTCACCCTGCTGCTCTCATTCTCTGCACACTTTGCTCTCCCTTTGTGCACTATTGCTCATTGTTATTGTATTCTATTATCTGCAACTGGTATGTCACCTATTTAGGATATAGCATCCAAAACAACATGCTTCTATTAGTTTTACACTTCATATTGTTTCTTGGGTGCTTTTACCTATGGTTTTGTTGCTCTTATTGCCACTAGCATGTATTTATTAGTCTACCTAGTTTCACTTAACATGTTCTCCCCTACCCCCTATTCCTTGGCTCAATGTATGTTCTTCCTCTTCCATGTGGACTACTAGTATGCATTCAGGCTTGCTTAGCTACTTAACAGCCCTAAAATATATCCTTTAGGTTGATTATATTGGGGTTTAATGCAGTAAGAAGTGAACCCCTGTTTTGGAACCATGCCTGATTATTTTCCTCCAATATGTTATCTGTGTGTGACTAGTTCACATTACTTATTTGTTCCCCTTCCCTTTTGCCTCCCCTGTTTGTGTGATGCCCTGAAAAAAGTCCAAATGATTTTAGAAGGACTTCTTCAACTCCTTCAAATATTTGTTAAAATTGTCTCAAACTTTTACAACTCTTTCAACTATTTTCTTAAACTGTCTCAAACTTCTTCAAATCTTTTAACTATTTTGTTAAACTGTCTCTCAGCTCTCTCAATTCTAATCACAATCTCAATCTTAGAACCTTAGGATCTGTCCTCTTAGTGTAAGCATTACCTTGGGAGCCTTGAGCACCCGTTGAACTTTGATGCACAAGGCCGACGCTTCCACACTTGTCTATTTGTGATATTTTAGGTGACGGGGGCTGAAACGAACCCGTAGGGAACTTTACCGCACCCAAGCCTTGGTAACGGTTGTGAAACTCGAAAGAAGTGAGGTTGGAGATCTTGAGCTTGGCTGTAGGCTCCCGATAGAATAACTTTTTCTTTTTATCACTATTGTATATTTAAATCACTTGGTCTATAATAACTTGTAAAAAACAATGGGGATTATAGTGAATTTCGGGAGAGTTATGCATGATTATTAAGGGTATGGGTAGAAAACATGTTTATAGGATTTTACTTCTCTATTTGTGCAATAAAAACATGTATAAGACATGTATCTCACATATAGAAATCGTGCTTTTAGGTCTTTTACTTTCCGCTTGTTATTTTTTATCACAACAATCAGTTAATAATCAAGTTACTGCCATTGCATTTTGATACTGTTGATATCCAATGTTTCCATATGTATTTTATACCCAAAATATTTTCAAAATAGCTTGTGGATGCATATATAAGCATCTACAAAATTTTTGGTATATTTTCTATATTTTTCCAATTATTTTAAAACCAATTCCCCACTTATTTTGTACTAGAAAATCTAAAATTTAGTATCAAATCTTGTTATTTTAGTAAATAATTTAATTTACTATCTCATCTACGTAAAAATATAATCTATGTAATTTTTATAGAATTTTTACAAAGCCGTTAGGTATTTTTAAACTAAAATTTGCATTAATTGTAATTTTAGCCTATTTCTCATTTAAATAAGTATTTCAAGTATAATATTATTTCTAATATTTTTAATTAATTCCTAAACATATTTTATTATCTCATTATCTTTATTGGATTTTTATAAAATTATTTGCTATTTTACAAAATTAAAATAGGGGAAATTTGGGCATTTAAATTATAGCCCTTTAACCTTTCAATTTTGGCCACATTTTAAACCCAAATTCACCCCCTAAATCACGACCCAATTACAAAACTACCCGACCCAAATCTATTTGGACCAACCCACCCGGATCCCCATTTTAAATCATGGTCGTTGATCATAATTATCAACGATCCACGATTGATCTTACCTTAATTAAACCCATGACCTCCCTTTACCCTAAATCATTTCTCTCAATCCGTGACCCTCGTATCCCCTTTCACTCCCAAACACTCTCTACCCCTTCGTCTCTCTAGAAACTTTTGGTTCTCTCATGGCCTTCATCGCCATGCCATTTCACTCCTCCTTCACTCGTCTCGACTTCCGGCAACCATCGATTCCCTATATCGTGGTTTCCTCTATTAAGATTGAAGCCTAGCAGCTTTCGCCGTGGAAGACGGTCGCTAAGCTCTATTTGGGGTCTGTTTCCAGCTTTTCTCCGGTGGTCTTTGCACGATGATGCCTTTTATGCCATTGTATACTGGTTTCACAGCAAGGTTCTTCATTTCCCTAATCTGTTTAAAAACAATAATTTTTCTTCTCTTTAATATCTACACTTTTAAAATAACTTTTAGTTTGATTTTTTGTTTTCTACTCTACTTCTATTTAGCTTTTCCAATTATGTCAAATTTTCTCAATGATTATCGCTCTTTCAAGTTAGGGTTGCTAACTCCTTCTTAAAAAGTATTCCTTCTACTCTTTCAGAGTGCTATGTATGCATTTGCGTTTCTTTATTTCACTTGTTTGTTTGTTTTATTTGATAACATGAGTTTAATACTGTAAATTTTAGGGTTTCTTAACCCCCTTTGAAAATAGTTTGCTTTTCTTACTTTTAGCACTAATCATTGGCTCTCAGTACTACTCCTAAAGTATTTTGTTAAAATCTGATAAAAAACCCTAACCCTACATGTTTATATCTGTATTTGCCTATTTGTATGTTTCTTCTGGTTTATTCGATCAGCCCCGTGCCTTTTTCTTTGATTTTTGTTGCTAATGTTTCATTCCCATACCATGCTGTTGTTCTTCTCTTGAGGTTTTTGGTTGTTTATTTGGTGCTTTTATACTGACTCTTACCAACTCTTTAAGGATATGATTATTAGCTTTAAAATTGTGATTTTGTATTCTCTTTACAGTTTGGTATTGATTTTCCTCAATCAGTGGGATACATTCCCCAATTAATAATTGATTTCCTAGGTTTTCAATCTCAAAAATTATTTTCCAGAATTAAAATGGTACTTTTCCTTATATGTGTGTACAAGTATGTCTACTTATTTACTTGACAGATTTCCTTGGTTAAAGTTTAATTTACCTAGTCTGCATTGTATACATTATACAATTATGTTTCCTTATGTGACAATGCCATACTTTGTGATTCTTTTCCTTTAAAAACAAGGGACTGCTTAATTCCGTTTGACTATGATTCCTTAATCAAAGTGGAGTCCCTATGCTTATTCGATTCTGATTAATATCAGTTCCTTAAATAGGGATTGACACCTTATTTGGTTACTCGTTTTAGTACTATAAATACTCCTCACTTCTCTCTTTGAGAAACACAATACACATTTCTCTCACAATCTAAAACTCTATGAATTCTGTCTGTCTCTGCTATTACTATACTCTCATTCTCTTCTTTACACACTCAATTGGCTAACAGCCAAGACCGAGTAACTTGATTTGTTACTTTACACTACTGGGTTCTATTTGGTTGTCTACATTGGATCTGTTGCTGCTGCTATTCTCCTATTGATGCTACTATTTTCCTGCTACTGTTATTCTCACACTACTGCTCTCATTCTTTGCACAATTTTCTCTCCCTTTGTAAATTGTATCCTATTTCCTACAATTGTATGTCACCTATTTGAGATACAGTTTCCAAAACAGCATGTTCCTATTAATTTTGCAATTCATATTATTTCTTGTGTGCTTTTATCTATGGTTTTGTTGCTATCTTTGTCACTAGCATATTACTTACTAGTCTACTAGTGTAACTTAGCATGTTTTCCCTATTCCCCTTTCCCTGTCTCTATGCACGGTCTTCTTCCATGTGCACCACTGTTTGGCTACTTAACGGCCCTGAAACCTCTATCTGAGGTTGATTAAATTTGGGTTGGTACAGTAAGAGCTAAACCCTTGTTTTTAACCATGTCTGATTAATTTTACCCAACATGTTGTCTGTTCCCTTTACTTATTTGTTCCCTTATCCCCTCCCTGTCTCAATGGATGTTTTCATTGAATGCCGCTACCATGCATCCATGTCTGGTTGGCTACTTGTTTAACCTAAAATCTCTGTTTGAAGCTAAGTATTAGAATTTGATGCAGTAAGAAATTAAACCCTTGGCTTACAATCATGTCTAATTAGTTTCCTTGAGCATGTTGTATATATGCCTGTAGTTCACTTTACTTATTTGTTCCCCTTTCCCTTTCCCCATGTTTGTGTGATGCCCTGCTGTTCTAAAACTGGTCAGTCTAAAATAATTTCAACAGAACCTTTTCAACTCTTTCAACCGTTTCTTCAAAATGCATTAACTTTTTAATTTTTTCCAACCATATTTTCTTAAATGTCTCTCAACTGTTTTCAACTCTCTCAAGTACAATCTTATTCTTAGAGCATTAGGGTCTGCCCCCTAGTGTAAGCACTGCCATGGGAGCCTTGAGCACCCATGGAACTCTGATGCACAAGGCTGGCACTTCCAATATTTGCACTTCTCTAATTGGGACATTTTTGGGTGCTTCGTATTGGCCAGGGGATAAAACAAACCCTTAGGGAACTTTGCCGCACCCAAGCCTTGGTAATGGCAATGAAACTCGAAAGGAGTGAGGTTTGAGATGCTTGGGCCTAGCTGAAGGCTCTCTATAGAATAGCGTCTTATTTTATTTTATTACTGTGGTATTTTTAATTACTTGGTTGTAATAATTTTTAAAGAATAATGACGGATTATAGTGAAATTGGGGAGGGTTATGCATGATTATTAAAGATATGGGTAGAAAGCATGTTATAGGGTTTTACTTACCTATTTGAGTAATAGAAACCATGTATATTGCATGCATCTCACATGTAGAAATCCTGTTTTTAGGTCTTTTACTTTCAACTCTTTATCTTTCAGTTAATAATCAAAATTATTGCTTTCCATTTAGATACCATGCAATAGGGCTTTTATATGCATTAGCAATCATGTACTTAGGGTCTCTCTTTTGCAAATGTTGAATGCCTCACTAATCTTGTTGAATAAAATTGTAAAACTGACTCCTTTTTAAAATCAGAAGCCAATTCTCACCATTTCTCATAACACCTAGGCAAATCTTAGGCCAGATAAAATGATATAATGTGCTAATCACTTTCAAGTCTTGATTTGAGGTAATTCACTTCGGTCGGAATCTGTCTGTTTCTAAAATCCCTCTCCATATTTTTTACAAGCTTCTGTCACATATTTTTAAAATCATCTATGCAAAAATGTTTTGCTGCTTTTCCTATCCAGATTAGACCACTATATCAACTATCTGCGTACTAAGTTTCAAAAGCTCAAAAGGCATGTATGTTTACTGTTCTGTAACTTCAAAATTCTTTCATGCCCAGTCTCTTACTTTGCCTGACTAAACCGTTTTACAAGGCCTTCCAAATGTTTCTAAGTGACTTATGCATATTTCTAAATAAATGAACTTATACTGCCTCTCTTAAGTTCTTAACGTTTTTCTCTTATGTTTTTCTGCAAACTCACCCACTTCTGTTTCAATTCATACTCCAGCTTTTAAAACCCTCTCTCTTCCTTAGACCTTACATGTGTTTGAGACGTGCTAATTACGTGTTGTCTTACAGGGTTATTTGAGCCTTTACATGTCTTATGTGATTCCTTTATGTGCAAGTCTTATCTGTTTTTTGTATGTCGCCTAGTATTTTAACCTTTAAACTTAAGGGTTCGGCTTAGTTCCAACCTTATAGGAATAGTGATCCTAAATTCCCTCTAGGATCTATAGGACGAGACGGGAAATAGCACGCAATAAGCATTCGTGACCAATTCATACGCTTAAATAATCTCTAAGGGGTGGGAAGGGCAGAATATGAAGATGATGACAATGCGATAATATAATAAAGCGATCCCTCTTTGGGAATATGTGCGGGATATTGCATTGAGTGATTAAACGTAGGATCCTTCTCTCTTTTTCTTGTTTTATTCAAATGTTGTTTCTTAGTAACGCTTTTCAAATCAACATTCTTTATTTTAAATTTGCGTACCTTTTTCTTCTTCAAAGCTTTTTTCTTCAAGTTATATAAATGCTATATTTGTGAGCTTTACTTGCTTAATTGCTTCACCTTTCATAAAGTCACAATTAACACGGCCGGGAACCACATTAGTTGATCTTGAGTGGTGCCTAACACCTTCCCTCGAGATAATCTCAAGCCCTTACCTGAATTCGGGTTTTCTTTTCAAAATAATCTCTCTTAAGTGTCCTAATACACTATAATCATTCGGTGGCGACTCTTCGAAATCCATAACCCAATTACCAAATAGGAAATAAAGTTGGTTTGCTCATAATGTTTTAATCACGATTTTGCTTTGTTTTAAGGAGGAAAAAGGGGGCGTCGACAGCATGGAGACTCTGCTGGGGACTTTCTTTTAGGCTTTTACCACTACGTGTTTTGTGACTTTATTTCTTTCTTTATTTATTGCTTTAAATATCTTTTTCTTCTCACAATTACTAACTTGTTTCTTCGTGTCTTTCTTTTTTCATTTACTGTTTTACTACTTTATTGCCTTTACTTTATTTCAATTCCGTCTTTTATTTCGAGCATTCATTGTAACCATCATTGTACGAACGTGAAAATACATGTACTTATTTCTTTATTGTAATTGCATCCTTCAACATAATTTTCCACTCATGCCAAAAAAAAAATGCTATAACAACGCTTATAATGAGTGGTTGCACTCATCCATATTATAAACCCCCCAAATTTGGCAAAGGCATATTTGCGGTAAAACCAGTCAATCAGCGGTGTCGACGGTTTTGTGCCTTTCCCTCATGAGTTGTCCGCTCAAGGGTACCTTGTCTAGCACTTCAAAAGTAGAAACCTTATTCTGTTAAATGTTCATGCATCATGGTCAAACTTAGACGAATCAGTTATGTTGTGTGCATAACGACTCCTTAGGATAGCCTAAACCAAAGTCCATCGGGTTTTCTCAAAACCCAAATGAACGATCACGTTATGTGCATTGATTTTGAGAATTAAATACCTTTGCGAATTATTGATTTAAATAGCTGAGTCCGGTGGGGTTGAGGGCCTAACTCTCTATTTTACAGGAAAATGAGGAGCGAAGTCCCCAGATTCGATATGGTATCAAACATTCATCTAAAGTTGCTAAGCTGGTGGGATGCTTTGCATGGTAGTAATTGGGTTCATGTCCGCAAGCACTTAGGAAATCTTCCTTCACTTCTGGAAGTTAGGCCAGATAATAATATTGTGGGAGCTCCACTATGTTTTGGGATAGTGAACGGTTTGTCTTCCGCTTTGGAGGCATTGAAATGACGCCGCTGTTGGAAGAAATTAGGGGTCTAGCCGGAATTCCTTGGGATAGCCCGGGGCTGCTTATGACGGAAAACCGCAAAGGTAGAGGGTTCTTGAAATTGATGGGGCTCAAGAAGAATCCTAATCTGACCAGTCTGAAGGACTCCTTCATATCATTCGACTTCATGTATGAAAGGTTCGGACATAGAAAATCATACTGCAATCATATGAACGAGTTCGCCCTCACCTCTTTGGGGCACATACATAGAAGTGATTTTGTATTCATGTTCTATTTTTTGGGCATGATATCCGATGAAGAAGGCTAGAATCCATACAAGACTAGCTATGGTAACCAAATCTGTAATGGAGGGTATCAACGGGCAGACATTCAGCATAACACCGCACTTTGAAGGGGGCAATTTGCTACTACAACTCTGCCTCACCGAGCATCTTCAGAAGGGAGACTATAGACAAGGGATCATGTGACAACATTGGGATGACCATATTGCTTTCCATCATCCAAGGCGGATGCACTTCATGCCGGAAATGTTTGCTCACCCCGAAGAAGCTAGTGGATGGGTGGAACTATTAGGGAATATGAGAGAAGAGTAGGTACAATGGATGTGCGATTGGTTTCCAACTGGAAAGTTTATCATTTGGTCTAGGGATGCACTATTCCTTTTACTCATCGGCTTAAGGGGAACTTACCTTATGCCCCTCTTCAAGTCATGAGGCAAGAAAATTTTACCAAGGGTGGAAAAGATGAGTCCCTACACGGCTGATTTTCAGGATGACGATAGCCCATACAGGCGTCAGGCTTAGCATATGTGGCACTCCAAAATCATTTTTGGAAATGGATCTATGGAGCCAGATAGGCCTCGGGTGGGGCATGCGCCGCTTTATCCATGGTGGCTAGAAGATGATTACATTGGCTTGGGAAAAATGGGTTTCGTCCATGGTCACAGGGTTATTGATGAGGAGGCTACAACAAAGGTCAAGGATAATCAGTTGCGCAAGCGGATGCGAGAGTGTGAAAGTGAACATCGGGAAATGCTAGATACTCAAGAGAAGGTAATCAATGAATGGAACGACATGGCTGTCCGCCCAATCAACCATTTAGGGTACTTGGAGCGGGGTCTAGTGGAGTTGGAAGGCACATTTTTTAAAAGGAAAAATGACTGTTAGGAAGCTGACAGTAATAAAAGTAGGAACTTGGCTCGAGCTTACTTGTTTCTGGGACTGCGCGAGCTGATCAAACTGTACGATAGAGGCAAAGATACCGAATCTTGGGAAGGTCCTTCCGGGACGAAGTAGTTAGGATTTTACTACTTTCTTGATATAATAAGGCCTTTGGCCACTAGTGACAATTTTTCTATTTCAGTTTGTTTTGACTCGTTCTATTTTATGTCAATAAAATGAGGCATCTGGTATTATGAGTTCTCCAAATTATATTTGTCGTTAGGCCTACCTCGGGCACAACGAGGCACCCAAATAGGAAACGACTTATGTTCCTTCAACAATGTGTTTAAATACCGTAATGTTTTCTTTCTCAGAATGCTCACTAACTTATTACCTTTTGTTTTTCTTTTATTTTTTAATCCCCTCCCAAAGGTTAGTTCGCGCATTCTGGCACATCATCATACTCAATAAGATCAAAGTGTCCTCCTCCTCTGAGTCCTCCCAGAAATAGGAACAAAGGAAAGTTGGGAGATAATGAAGCAAGAAAGGAAATTGAAGGAACTTCTCAGGGTACCCAGATCACCAAAGAAACTGCTGCTCACTAGGAACAAAATTTGCTAAGATTTCAAGAGGAATTGGACCAGGTCCGGAGTTTGGCATGCTTGTCCATCTCCTTTGCTGCTGCAGATGTCAACTACCAGGTCCCTGCAGCTCCACAAAAGATTCCAAGACAAGCTCAAAAAAATCTCCATCGCTCATCGCTGAGCCTCAAAATGCTCCAAAAAACCAGGATACCCCTATCTTTGTGGATATTGTGCCATACTATACACAACCCATATCAGATGTGTCAGAATCAGATTCACTCATTAAGAACTTGGCTGCTGAACTCAAGAAACTCACTAGCAGGGTTCAAGGCGTGGAACTTAACAAATGTGTGGAAGGTCTGAATTATGAAGACTTGTGTGTCCAGCCTGATGTCGAGCTCCCGGAGGGGTACAAACCTCCTAAGTTTTAGATGTTTGATGGTATGGGTGATCCTAGGGTTCACCTCAGGATGTATTGTGACAAGTTAGAGGGAGTCGGTAGAGATGAAAAGATCCACATGAAGCTGTTCATGAGGAGCTTGAAAGGTGATGCGCAATCTTGGTATATTAGCCAAGATGCGAAGAAGTGGACTAGTTGGGTAAACATGGCATTTGATTTCATGGATTGTTTTAGGTTCAACACTAAGAATGCGCCAGACGTGTTCTATATCCAGAATTTTAAAGCAAAAGCCTACTGAAACCTTTCACGAGTATGCTACTCGTTGGAGTTCGGAAGCTGCAAAAGTCAGGCCGGCTTAGGAATAAGAACAAATGAACAGATTTTTCGTTCGTGCTCAGGACCCGTAGTATTACAAGAGATTGATGCTGATAGAGGGGAAGAAGTGCTCTGATATCATCAAACTGAGAGAAAGTATTGAAGAGGAGATCAAAAATGGTATGGTTACTAACTTGAGGCACTACAAGCCACAAACAAAGCATTGCAATTAGTGGTTCATCAAAGAAAAAGGATGGAAAATCCGTAATGGCTACGTAAAGAAACCACTCTCCCATGAAATACCAACTCTACCCTCAACCTTCACTCACATACCAACCCTATCTAAGTTAACAGGCACCTTCACCAACCTATCAAAATCCACATCCCGTCTACCAAACATCTCCACACCAACATATCAGCCCACCTCGCCAGGATATTCCCAACCTGCACCCCTATACCAAGCTTACAACCCCCAACCTCCTCACTATCCATCACTGCCTACCCGCCAAAACTTCCTACGACCAAGACCAAACTTTGAGCGCGAACCGCCCACACAGTACACTGCTATTGCTGAACGCATTGACCAATTATATGAGAAGCTCAAAGCCACTGGATATGTTACACCCATCCCAGCCGTAACCCCAGAAAACCCCTCCCAATGGATAAACCCAAATAAAACCTGCACATACCATTCTGGGATGAAGGGCCATACCATTGATGAGTGATGCTCGTTGAAGGACAAAATTCATACCTTAATTGACAACAAGGTCATCATAGCTAAGGAGCCTGCTCCTAATGTTCGTAACAACCCTTTGCCAGACCATAAAGGTGGAGGCATCCAGATGATTGAGGTAGAAGATGACTGGGACCCCGAAGTGTCGATTGGCTTGATATCTCTAGGAGATGAGCCCAAGAAACATGTGGTCACTCTTAATCCTATTGTTGTGCAAATCATGCCATCTAAGGACAACGTGGTGAATATATCTGTACCATTTTAATTTGAGGCACCTCCTGCAAGAGTTCCAAAACTAATTGAGGTGGCATTCGGGAATCTAAAGACGCATGCAGCAATTGAAGTTGCTATTTTTCCTCCATAGGTGCCCATTCCGGTGGGGCTGCAGCATTCACCCTGCATCAGGCTGTAAAGTTCGAATGGAACCACCAGGAAGTAATCATCCATGGCAACAGTAGCAACCCCATATACAAGTCACCAGAACATTCCAATGGTTGGAGGCAGAAGAAAAATAGGCGGAGAAACATATTATCGTATTGGGCGGGTCAACGCAATGGATAAGGGCAAATGGTGGAGCAACAAGGTCGAAATCATTCTAAATTGGAGTGGGTATGAACCAGGAAAAGGACTTGGTAAGAATCTTCAAGGTATCACCAAACCTATCCGGCTGAAGAAACATGGTACTACCTTCGGATTGGGGTACGAGTACACTTGGCAGGAATTCAAGAACTTGTCACCACCATGGCATGGCCCATATTACCCATTGGAGCACCCCATTCCTCAGTTAGAGCGGACATTTTAGCCAGCCGACACTGTCTACGGGTCAGAAGAAGACGAGGCTCTTGCGGCAATGAAAAACCTGTTTCTGGAGGACATGGACTGTTGTGTGATCTTTGAAGAGGAAGGGGAGGAAGGTCCTTCCATTCAGGCTGTGAATCGAGGGGAGCGCTTCATCAACTTGTTAATCAGGACCACCATCGCCTGAAAACCTTTGGGGTAGAAAGCCTGAACAAGCATCATGCATCTTGTTTTAGTTGTTTTCTTTATTTTCCGCATTTATCTTTACTTTCCGAAAGATCTGCGATGTTTTGAACATTTATAAATTTAATCAACAACATTTTTCAGTTTTATCAAATATCTTGATATTTATTACTTTTCTCTACTATTTACTTTATTTTCACACAACATTACTATTACGTATATTGATGATTAAACAACAACTGTAACTTGCGTTGAGGCTATGAAAAAAACGGACATAGACTCAGAGGAGGAGGATATACTAGAAGAGGTTGTTAGACAGACCAAAATTTTTGAGAATAGACCTAAGTCCAACTTGGATAAAACCGAAGTCATCAATTTGGGAGATATAGAGAGTGTTAAAGAAACGCGTATCAGTGTGTACTTATGACAGATAGAGAAAGAGGAATTCATAAAATTCTTGAGGAAATATGAGGATATCTTTGCATGGTCTTATGATGGTATGACTGGCCTCAGCACATCCCTCGTTGCTCACAAGTTGTCGACTGATCCTGCATGTCTGCTGGTAAAGCAGAAGCTCAGAAAATTCAAGCAAGATATGAGTTTAAAAATCAAAGAAGAGGTCACCAAGCAGGTCAAAGCCAGAGTTCTTCAAGTGGTAAAGTATCCAAATTGGTTATCTAACATTGTTCCAGTACCGAAGAAGGATGGAAAAGTTAGAGTCTGTGTCGACTACCGGGATATCAACTAGGCCAGTCGCAAAGATAATTTCCCCTTGCCGAGCATACACATTTTTATCGACAACTGTGCTAAGCATGAGTTTCCGTCATTCGTCGATTGCTTTGAGGGGTATCATTAGATATGGATGGATAAAAGAAGATACAAAGAAAATGGAATTTATCACGCCTTAGGGAATGTATTGCTGTAGAATAATGTCGTTCGGATTGAATAATGCGGGAGCTACTTACATGAGGGCCATGACTACCCTCTTTCATGACATGATACACAAGGAGATTGAGGTATATATGGACGACATCATCATTAAGTCCAAGAAGGTTGATGATCACATGGAGGACCTCCGAAAGGTTTTCAACAGACTAAGGAGGTATAACTTGAAACTGAATCCCGCCAAGTGTGCATTTGGTGTCCCTGCGGGAATGTTATTTGGGTTCACCATGATTCACTAAGGAATAGAGCTAGATCCATCAAAGGTAAAATATATTCAGGAGTTGCCACTGCGAAGAGCAAGAAAGAGGTAATGAGTTTCTTGAGTAGACTCAACTATATCAGCCGGTTCGTAGCTTAGTCTACCGTCATCTCCGAACCTATCTTCAAGATGCTAAAAAAGGATGCCGCCACCAAATGGACCGATGAATGACAAAAGGCTTTAAAAAGGATCAAGGAATACTTGTTTACGCCTCCAGTCCTGGTTCCACTGAGCCTGGGAGGCCCTTATTGCTCTATCTCGCAGCTTTGGATGGAGCATTTGGTTGTGTCTTGGGACAACATGATGAAATAGAGAGGAAGGAGCAAGCTATTTACTACCTCAGCAAGAAACTTACCCCGTACGAGGCCCGGTATTCCTTGCTAGAACGCACCTACTGTGCTTTGACTTGGATAGTTCAGAAGTTGAGGCATTATTTCTATGCTTACACTACCTACCTTATATCAAGAATGGGTCCAATAAAGTATATTTTTCAGAAGCCCATGCCTACTGGCAAGCTCGCCAAGAGGAAAATTTTGTTGACTGAATTCGACATTGTCTATGTCACCCAGAAGGTAGTTAAAGGACAGGCTTTAGCAGATCACTCACAAAAAATCCTATGGAGGAGAGTACGAACCATTGAAGATGTATTTTCCCGATGAGGAAGTGGCTTTCATAGGAGAAGATATTGCAGAATCCTATTGCGGTTGGAGGATGTTTTTTGATGGGGCTACATATTTCAATGGAGTTGGTATTGGAGCAGTCCTGTTATCGAAAATCGGTCAACATTTCCAGGTATCTGCAAAGCTCAGGTTCCCGTGCACCAATAATATGGTCGAGTATGAAGCTCACATCTTGGGGCTTAAACTGGCATTTATATGAAAATTTAGGAGCTGATAGTGATTGGGGATTCATACCTACTCATACACCAGGTTCGAGAAGAATGGGCAACTAAGAATTCCAAGATACTCCCTTATCTGCACTACACACTAGAGTTGAGAAAGAGGTTCAGAAAAACGGAATTCCAGCATGTTCTAAGGATACAGAATGAGTTCACAAATGTGCTTACCACTTTATCATCCATGATTCAGCATCCAGAGACAAATTTCATCGACCCTACCCTGGTCAAGATTTAGGATCAACCGGCTTATTGTGCACATGTTGAGGAAGAAACCAATGGAAAGCCCTGGTTCCACGATATCAAAGAGTACCTAACAATAGGGGAATATCCAGAGTTTGCTAAAGTTACTCAAAAGCGCAAGCTTCGATGGTTGTCCAACAATTACTTTCACAGCGGAGGAATCCTGTATAGGAGGACTCATGATTTGAGACTATTGAGATGTGTCGATGCGGCAGAAGCAACCAAGTTACTGGAAGAAGTGCACTCAGGGACTTGTGGACCGCACATGAACGATTTTGTTCTAGCAAAGAAGATACTCGGGGCAGGATATTTCAGGGTGACTATGGAAATAGATTGCATTCAGTATGTCCTGAAGTGCCATCATTGTCAGATACATGCAGATATGATAAAGATACCTCCAAACGAGCTCACTGCAATGAGCTCACCATGGACATTTGCCACATTGGGAATGGATGTTATTGGACTAATCGAGCCTGCACCTCAAATGGACATAGGTTCATCTTAGTGGCAATTGATTATTTCACTAAATGAGTTGAAGCAGCATCATATAAAGCAGTAACCAAGAAAGTCGTGGCAGACTTTGTCTGAGATCATGTTGTCTATCGGTTCGGTGTTCCGGAGTCAATCATCACTAATAACAGTCCCAATCTCAACAGCGACTTCATGAAAGTGATATGTGAGACTTTCAAGATCAGACACAGAAACTCTACAGCTTATAGACCTCAGATGAATGGGCCATAGAAGCAGCCAACAAGAACATCAAGACAATACTATGGAAAATGATCGAAAGGCATAAGAAGTGGCATGAGAAGTTGTCATTTGCTTTATTGGGTTATCGCACTACAGTACGCACATCAATCGGGGCAACTCCCTACATGCTAGTTTATGATACAGAAGCGATAATTCCCGCCGAGGTAGAAATTTCGTCCGTACGAATCATACAGGAAGCTGAGCTAGAGGACGCAGAATGGGTCAAGGTTCACTACAAGCAACTAGCCTTTATAGATGGAAAGAGAGTGAACGAAGTTTGTCACGATCAGTTATATCGGAAGAAAATGTCCAGAGCCTTCAACAAGAGAGTTCAACCAAGGAAGTTTACATCAGGGCAGCTGGCGTTGAAGAAGATATTTCCACATTAAGATGAGGCCAAAGGAAAGTTCTCTCCCAACTGGCAGGGTCTGTACATGGTTCACCGGCTTCTATCTATGGGAGCCCTTATTCTTGCAGAGATGGATGGAGAAATCTGGCCAAAATCGATCATCTCAGATGCAGTGAAGAGATACTACATTTGATTGTATGCCGTTCTTTATGATGTAATTTGAACTACGTCTGACCTGATTCCCGTTTAAGAGGGGATACGTAGGCATCCCTGTAGGTTCGGTCACGATCTCTAATAAAATTCCATTTCCCCCGCATTAGGAATTGGGGCAGAAATTTAAGGAGGACCCTCAAAATTTTGAAGTCGTCTTGTAAATTTTCTTCAATATCGACCCAGTAAACTGGGGTAGAATTTTGAGGACCCTCAAAATTTTAAGGTCAATCCCCTTTCAGTCATTCTACACCGCTGTCGACAGCACCAACCCAGTAAACTAGGGCAGAATTTAGAGGAGCAACCTCAAAATTCCGGAGCCAACAAGGTTGTCGTGCTTCAGCAACGCTACCCCAAATGGTATAGGACACCATGAGCCAAGGGATGCGAACTAACCTCCCCTTTTACAGAACTCACGATTTTTCTTTGGATGTAGGAATCCAGGGTACAAATAGGCGATATTGGAGCTTTACAAAAACTGAAATTCCCGAAACCACTACTTACTTCACAAAGGTTTACTACCTACATTCAATGCTTCCCCAGCAGTCATGATGTCGCAATCATCTATCCAGCTAAGAAAATCACCACCATCCTCTCCTTTATATTTCTACATTCTCCGAGGCTAAGCTCCGCCTCCATCCTGCATAAGGCTATTTACTGCCATCGAAGGCTAAGCTTTTCCTCATAAGGTTATTTTGTGCCTTACGAGACTAATCTTTATCTCCATCTGCATTTTTTATTGCATAAGGCAACTTTCTACCTTCTGAGTCTAAGCACTGCCCCCATCCTGCATTTTTACATTGAATAAGGCTACTATCTATCTTACGAGGTTAAACTCTAACCCCATCCTGCATTTTTACATTGCGTAAGGCTACTCTCTGCCTTTCGAAGTTAAGCTCTACCGCCATCTTACATAACGCTATTGTTCGCCTTTCGAGACTAAGCTCTGTCGCCATCTGCATTTTTGCATTGCATAAGGCTACTCTTTTCCTTTTGAGGCTAAACTCCTCCTCCATCCCGCATAAGGCTATCTTCTACCTGCCGAGGCTATGCTCTCTCTCCATCCTGCATTACATAAGGCTACTCTCTACCTTCCGAGGTTAAGCTCTACCTCCATCCTGCATAAGCTTATTTTCTGCCTTTCGAGACTAAGCTCTGTCTCCATCTGCATTCTGCATCTTGCATAATGCTACTCTTTGCCTTCTGAGGTTACGCTCTACCTCCATCCTTTATAAGGCTATTCTCTACCTTCCGAGGTTAAGCTCTACCTCGATCTTGCATAAGGCTATCTTCTACCTTTCGAGACTAAGCTCTGTCTCCATCTTAATTGCACAAGGCTGTTCTGTGCCTTTCGAGGTTAAGCTCTACCTCCCTTATTTTGTATTTGGCTGAACAATTGCCACCTTGTTTCATTTGGCTGAAATATCAGCGCCCTGCATTTTTAAATTCTCGCTTTGGCTGAAACATCGCCACCCTTGCATTCATCCATCTGAAAGATTGCCACCTTTTCATGGGCTAAAATATCACCAACTTATTCAAAGGCATCATAGTTCAGAGGCACCATCTGCATATCCCGAGAACACCATATCATGGCATGTGAATCTTTACTTTTATGCTCTTCATATCCCAAGACGTCATAGTCTGAGGACGCCCTCTTAATCATCCGAAGATGGTCCAAAGGGAACCTGCATCACGTTTAAATTATGCAAAATATCCGCACACCGTTAATTTGCAGGTACACCAGCCGACACGGTCTTCTCATCGGAAGTGATCCCACTCCATGTTTTCATAACCGTCCAATCCCGAACACTTGACAAAATTTCAAACCCAGTTGTGCCTACCTTTTCCAAAATTTTCATTGGCATATTCCACCAATGGCTCCTGAACTACACACGACCTAATTCATGTTAAACTAGGGATATGTAGGCAGCTTAGATCCAGCGCGCAGTCGAAATTATCTTACAATCGTCATTTCTGATCAAAATTGGTCATCTTATCGTTACCCGACAAGTCTTTCATCTTCATTGGGTAAAGAGGGGTAGTTGTTGATACCCAATTTTTTCCTATGTATTTTGCACCCAAAATATTTTCACAATAGCTTGTGAATGCATATATAAGCATCCACAAAAAGTTTGGTATTTTTTCTATATTTTTCCAAGTATTTTAAAACCTATTTACAACTAATTTTGTACTAGAAAATACATAATTTAGTATAAAATCTTGTTATTTTAATAAATAATTTATTGTACTCTTTCATCTACGTAAAAAATTAATATATGTAATTTTTATAAAAGTTTTACAAAGCCGTTAGGTATTTTTAAACTAACATTGCATTGAATTATAATTTTGGCCTATTTCTCAATTTAATAAGTATTTCAAGTATAAAATTGTTCCTAATATTTTTAATTAATTCCTAAACATATTTTATTTTCTCAAATGGATTTTTATAAAATCATTTGCTATTTTACAAAATTAAATTAGGGGAAATTTGGGCATCTAAATTTTATCCCTTTAACCTTTCAATTTTGGCAATATTTTTAACCCGAATTCACCCCCCAACTCATGACCCAATTACTAAACCACCTGAACCAAACCTAGTTGGACCAACCCACCCTGATCCCAATTTTAAATCGTGGCCGTTGATTATTTTGATCAACGGTCCACGATTGACCTTACCTTAATTAAACCCATGACCCACATTTATCCTATATCATTTCTCTCAATATGCTGCTCTTGTATACCTTTTCACTCCCAAACACTCTCTAACCCTTTGTCTCTCTAGAACCTTCTGTTTCTCTCATGGCCTTCATCGCCATACCAGCTCACTCCTCCCTCACTCCTCTTGACTTCAAAAAATCATGGAGTCCCTATATCGTGGTTTCCTCTATCAAGCTTGAAGCCTAGCAACTTCCGCCATGGAAGATGGTCACTGAAACTCTATTTGGGGTCTGTTTCTGGTTTTTCTCCGGTGGTCTTTGAACGATGATGCCTTTTATGGCATTGTATACGAATTTCACAGCCAGGTTCTTCATTTCCCTAATTTGTCTAATTTATTCTCTTCAATCTCTACTATTATAAAATAACTCTTAGTTTGATTTTTTGTTTTCTACTCTATTTCTAATTAGCTTTTCTGATTATTTCAAGTTAGGGTTTCTAACCCCTTCTTCAAAATTATTTCTTCTGAGTGATATGTATGCAATAATGTTTGTTTATTTCACTTGTTTATTTGTTTTCTTTTTTAACCTGGGTTTCATACTGTGATTTCTAGGGTTTCTTAGCCCCTTTCGAAAATACTTTGCTTTTCTGACTTTTAGCACTAATCCGTGGCTCTCATTACTACTCCTAATGTATTTTGCTTAAATTTGATAAAAAACCCTAACCCTACATGTTTGTATCTGTATTTGCCTATTTGCATGTTTCTTATCGTTTCTTCTATGAGCTCCGTGCCTTTGCTTTGATTTTTGTTGCTAACGTTTTATTCCCATACCATGTTGTTGTTCTTCTCTTGAGGTTTTTAATTGTTTATATGGTGATACTGACTCTTACCATCTCTTTACGGATATGATTACTAAATTTAAAATTGTGATTTTGTATTTCCTTTACACTTTGGTATTGATTACCTCAATCAGTGGGATACATACCCCAATTAATATTTGATTTCCTAGGTTTTCAATCTCGAAAATTATTTTCCTGAATTAAAATGATACTTTTCCTTATATATGTGTACAAGTATGTCTACTTATCTGCTTGACAGATTTCCCTGGTTAAAGTCTCACGTACCTAGTATGCATTGTATACCTTATACTGTTTTGTTTCTGATGTGACCATCCATACTTTGTGATTCTTTTCCTTTTAAAAAAAGGTACTGTTTATTACCGTTTGACTATAATTCCTTATTTAATGGGGAGTCCCTATGCTTATTTGATTATGATTGATATCAGTTACTTAAATAGGGATTGACACCTTATTTGTTTACTCGTTTTAGTACTATAAATACTCCTAGATTCTCTCTTTGAAAAACACAATACACACTGCTCTCACAATCTAAAACTCTCTGAATTCTCTCTTTCTCTGCTATCACTATACTCTCTGATTCTCTTCTTTACACATTCAATTGGCTAACAGCCAATATTGAGTAACTTAATTGGTTACTTTACACTACTGGGCTCTATTTGTTTGTCTATATTAGGTCTGTTGCTGCTGCTATTCTCCTAGTGCTGCTACTATCTTCCTACTGCTGTTATTCTCGCATTGCTGCTGTCATTCTTTGCACACTTTGCTCTCCTTTTGTGCACTATTACATTGCTATTGTATCCTGTTTCCTGCAACCGGTATGTCACCTATTTGAGATACATTTTCCAAAACAACATGTTCCTATTAATTTTGCAATTCATATTATTTCTTCTGTGCTTTTATCTATGGTTTTGTTGCTATCTTTGTCACTAGCATGTTACTTACTAGTCTACTAGTTTAACTTAGCGTATTTTCCCTTATTCCCCTTTCCCTGTCGCAATGCATGTTCTTCTTCCATGCGCACCACTGCTTGGCTACTTAACAGCCCTGAAACCTCTCTCTGAGGTTGATTAAATTTGGGGTTTGGTATAGTAAGAGCTAAACCCTTGTTTTTAACCATGTCTGACTACGTTTACCCAACATGTTGTCTGTTCCCTTTACTTATTTGTTCCCTTATCCCCTCCATGTCTCAATAATGTTTTCTTTGAATGCTACTACCATGCATCCATGTCTGTCAACTGGTTTTCTTAAATCTTTTCTCAACTGTTTTAAACTCTCTCAATTATAATCTCATTCTTAGACTTTAGGGTATGCCCCTTTAGTGTAAGCACCACCATTGGAGCTTTGAGCTCCCATGGAACTATGATATACAAGCCTGACACTTCCAATGTTTGCGTTTGTCTAATTGGGACATGTTTTGGTGCTTGGTATTGGCTAGGGGTTCCAACGAATCTTTAGGGAACTTTGCCGCGCGCAAACCTTGGTAATGGCTGTGAAACTCGAAAGGAGTGAGGTTGGAGATGCTTGGGCCTGGCTGAAGGCTCTCTATACAATAACTTCTTATTTTTTTATCACTGTTGTATTTTCAATTACTTGGCTATAATAATTTGTAAAGAACAATGGAGTATTATAGTTAAATTGGGGAGGGTTATGCATGGTTATAAAGATATAGGTAGAAAGCATGAAATAGAGTTTTGCTTACCTATTTAAGTAATAGAAACCATGTATAGGGCATGCATCTCACATATAGAGATCATGTTTTTAGATCTTTTACTATCAGCTCGTTATCTTTCAGTTAATAATCAGAATTATGGCATTGCATTTAGATACCATGCTCTAGGGCCTTTATATGCATTAGCAGTCATATACTTAGGGTCTCTCTTTTGTAACTGTTAAATGACTCACTAATCTTGCTAAATAAAATAGTAAAACTGACTCCTTGTTATCAGAAACCATTGCATGCTCAACATTTTTAATAACGCCTAGGAAAATCTTAGGCCGGATAAAATGATAAAATTGGCTAATCACTTTCATGTCTTGATTCTAGTTAATTAACCTCGGTCGGAATCCATTAGTTTTTGAAAGCCCTCTCCATTTTTTTCACAAACGTCTGTCCCACTTTTTTTTTTTAAATCAAAAATGTTTTGCTGCATTTCCTGTCCAGATTAGACCACTATTTCAACTGTCTGCATACTAATTTTTAAAAGCTCAAAAGGCATATATGTTTACTGTTATGTAACTTCAAAATGCTTTCATGCTTAGTCTTTTACTCTGTCTGACGAAACCATTTTACTAGGCCTTCCAAATGTTTCTAAATGACTTGCATATTTCTGTAAAAATGAACTTATAACATTTTTCTCTTATGTTTTTCAGCAAACTCCCCCTCTTCTATTTCAATTCATACTCGTACTTTTACAACTCTCTCTCTTCCTTAGACCTTACATGTGTTTGAGACATGCTAATTACATATTCTCTTAGAGTTATTTAAGCCTTTACATGTCTTATATGATTCCTTTGTATGCAATTCTTATCTGTATTTTGACCTTTAAACTTAAGGGTTCGGCTTAGTTCCAACCTTATAGGAATAGTGATCCTAAATTCCCTCTAGGATCTATAGGACGGGATGGGTAATAGCGCGCAATAAGCATTCGTGACCAATTCACACGCTTAAATAACCTCTAAGGGGTGGGAAGGGTAGAATATGGAGATGATGACAATGTGATAATATCATAAAGCAACCCATCTTTGGGAATATGTATGGTATATTGCATTGAATGATCCATATTGTAGTAAAACCTAGGACCCTTCTCTCTTTTGCTTGATTTATTCAAATGTTCTTTCATAGTAATGCTTTTCAAATCAACTTTCTTTTATTTTAAATTTGCGTACCTCTTTCTTCTTCGATACTTTTTTCTTCAAGTTATATTAATGCTACATTTGTGAGACTTACTGGCTTAATTGCTTCACCTTTCATAAAGTCACAATTAACACAGCAAGGAAACACACTAGTGGATCTTGAGGGGTGCCTAACACCTTCCCTTCGAGATAATCTCAAGCCCTTACCCGAACTCTAGTTTTATTTTAAAAATAATCTCTCTTAAGTGTCCTAATGCACTATAATCATTATGTGGCGACTCTTCCAAATCCATAACCCAATTCCCAAACGGGAAATAGAGTTGTTCTGTCCATAATGTTGTAAACCCGATTTCGCTTTCTTTTAAAGAGGGAAAAAGGAGGCGTCGACAGATACCATGTTTTAGGGCCTTTTTATGGATTAGATATCATGTGCTTAGGGTCTTTCTTTTTTGCAACTGTTGAATGCCTCACTAATCTTGTTAAATAGACGTAAAATCGGCTAACAGGTTCCTTTTTTAAAAGAGGAAATAAACACGCATGTTCACTTTCTCTTATGGCTAAAAAAACGTCTAGGCAAACCTTAGGTTAGAAAAAATTAATTATTCACCTTAAGTCATGCTCAAATAATTTTGTCTCTATGAAGTCCGCTGATTTTTTACATTAACTTCTGCTTTATTTTCAATCAGTTCTATGCAAATAGTTTTTTACTAAGTTACTATTCTTCCTAGTTCAGAATTGGATGACTATTTTCTACAACTTATCTGAATACTATATCATCTGCAATTTTCAAAACTATAGTTCAAAACTAATATACTTACACGCTCTTTTACGCCTATGAATAGTTTCACATCTGTTTTCAACTTCTCCTATCCGAAAACTAGTTTATGATATGTGTTATGTCTTAGCATGTATCTTCAAATGTGTTTAAAAGGTTTTCCCTCCGATTCCAAAACTATCACGCATCCATTGCTTTTCTCAAGTCCCAAAAGTCTTCATCCAACTCTTTTCTGCGAATTCTGTTTTAAAACTTTTTCGGTTGTCGTTTTAAAAATATTGGTCGACACTCCCACTTTTAAAACTCTCTCTTCCTAAGACCTTACATGTGTTTGAGACGTGATAGTTACGTGTTCTCTTGTAGAGGGTTATTTGAGCCTTTTGTATGTTTTATATGATATTTTTTATATGCAGATCCTATTTTTTCTTGTATATCGTCTAGTATTTTATCCTTTAAACATAAGGGTTCCACCTAGTTCCTACTTCATAGGAATAGTGATCCTAAATTCTCTATAGGATCTATATGATCAGATGGGTAATAGCACAAAATAAGTATTCGTGACCAATTCACACGCTTAAATAACCTCAACGGGGTAGGAAGGGTAGAATATGGAGATGATGACGATGCAATAATATCATAAAGCGACCCCTCTTTGGGAATATGGGTGGGATATTGCATCGGATGATCCATATTATAGTTAAACCTAGGACCCTTCTCTCCTCTATTTACTTTATCTAAATGTTCTTTTATAATAATGCTTTTCCAAATCAAGCCTCTTTTTTATTTTAAATTTACGTCCTTCTTTCTTCTTTAAGGATTTTCAAGTTGTGTGAAATGCTATATGTGTGAACCTTACTTGTTTAATTGTTTCATCGTTTTTATATAAAGTTACGATTAAGGAGGAGTCTCTAGCTCATCTTTTCTTCACATCAAATGCAGCTTCGACTGTATGGAGGTACTTCCTAACAAGAGCAGGAATTCATTTAGAAGGGTTGTCTTTACATCAAGCAATTACAAAATGCTGGACTAATCCAGTTGTACCTAGATTGAAGTCAATCTTCCAAGCCTTACCTCCATGCATTGTATGGGAGTTATGGAAGAGAAGAAATAGTTTGAAATATGGCGAAGCAGTGTCAGTAAGTAGAGTTATCTACCAAATTTCGTCAACTCTGCAATCACTAGTACAACTGAAAAAACCAGGACTTCACGTGCCTCACAAATGGCTTGACTTACTGACAATGATGAAACAATACACACCTCAATTGAAATTTGATAAAGTGCTATGGAAATTTCCTCCAAAAGGCTGGATCAAAGTGAATATGGATGGAGCATGCAGAGGAAACCCAGGGATGAGTTCAATTGGTTTTTGTTTAAGAGATGAAGCAGGAGACTTGATATATACAGAAGGTAGAGAAATTAAGGAAGGTTCTAACAATGAGGCTGAGGCGACTGCAATAGTTGAGGCAATGAGAATGTGCAAAGCAATGAACCTTAACAATGCTTGGCTTCAGACAGAGTCAATGATGCTTCAAAAGATCATAGATGGTCAATGGAAACCACCCTAGAATATTGTGGATGCAGTGGAGGACATTAATACACTTAAAACGTGGTGTACTTTCAAGATATCTCACATTTTCAGAGAAGGAAACAAGCTAGCAGACCACCTTGCAAATTATGCACTTGACACTGGCAATATTGAGAGTTATAACTTCGGGGAACTTGATGCGTTGAGCAGAAAATTGATAAATGAGTATAAGCTGCAATGTCCTAACCTGAGAATAAGAGTTGCGAGATGTTAGAGAAGGAAAGTGAAGAAACAAATGATATCTTCAATAATACAATAGGCACTCACAAGGAGCGTCATGGGAAAACATGGAGATAATTTCTTTCATTAACGTTTGTTCACTTTCTTGCAGGCACCGGCATAACATTGGAACGACACCTTAATCTCGACTATGCAGTTATCAGCATATCGTTATTAATCGACAAAGGAGTGCTAAGTCAAAAGAATACATAGAAGTTTTCTTCAATTATAGATACCTTCATCGATCAATGTTTTCTAATTTTGCACGCTGGATTCAATGGCATAACTCGAATCACTGCGTAAATATGTATGAGACTAACAATATCTGATGAAGATAATCTTAGGTTTTGCCTGCATCTGATTATCATTGCATAGGATATATATACAACCAGGACATTGGAAGCTCGACCAAACAGTTGTGGCTGATCCTGGTGTATATTCAAGCGTGATCCAGAATCTCAAAAGTATCAGGCAAGCGTGAATGTGGATTCTCGGTCTTCAAGCAGATGATATTACTTTTCTCGCGTAAGTTCATTAGTTTATTGTGCATTGATCTTCTCCAACTCACGTGGAAACAACAGCACGCAGGAAGCTCGAACCAGCAGACAAGGCCTTATTTTTAAACAATCAGACCTTCATTGGACTGCTTGACAGAACCCGGGAATACAAATTTTCACATGACAGTCACACTAGTTTTATAAATATTTGATCGGGCAGTCAAATTCCCATGTTTCCTCTTCAAATAAACAATGCAAAAGCTGTCTTGGATATCATTATCATGTGCTGCCCTCAGCTTTTTGTATTGTTTATTCATTTTAAAAGAATCTGGACTGCTTTTTCCAGACAGCACTAAGCTGGAGTGCATGGCAGATTCAGCAGACATCAGATGATATTGTCGATCTTGGGAGCTGCCACTGTTTAGATCTAATATTTCTGGGGATTTTCATCTACTCGCCTGCTGATCTTTACGTGGGAATATCCAATCATCTGGACTGCTTTCTCCAGACAGCTGAAGCAGGCGTGCATGGCAATTTCTTCATTCATCACTAACATACTGATATACTCGATCTTGGGAGATGGCACTGGTTTGATTTCTGGGGAATTTCCTCTAAGACGCATGCTAATCATAACTAGACTGGCAGCCTGTGATGGCGTATATCAGTTTTGCACGTTCGAGTTCGTCTGGAACTAATCTTACCAGTAATCCAGACTGTCCTCGCGCGACTGGGAAGGACGTTACTCGACCATGATGGCAACTTATGGATATAATTCCAGTACCGTGGATTGGCATCTCATTTTCGATCGTAGTTTACATCATGTGATATCAAGTTTAAGTGCATCACTTAAATTGGGTATTAGGATGAATGTAATTGTCAAATTTTATTTCCTCATCTCGTAAGAATCGAATACCTTGTAATTTTATTTTACATGCCTTCTAATAATAAAAATCTAGCCGTAGGCGTTTGCCTAGCGGATTGCCAAAAAAAAAAAAACATGGCCAGGAACCACATTAGTAGATCTTGAGGGTGCCTAATACCTTCCCCTCCAGATAATCTCAAGCCCTTACCCAAACTCTGGTTTTCTTGTCAAAATATTCTCTTCTTAAAGTGTCCTAATGCACTATAATCATTAGGTGGCGACTCTTCAAATTCCATAACCCAACTCCTGAGCGGGAAATAGAGTCGTTTTGCCCATAATATCATAAAACACGATTTCCCTTTTAGGAAAAAAAAAGAGCATCCATAACATGGCGAATCTACCGAGGAATTCTTTTTAAGCTTTTACCATTACGTGTTCCATGACTTTATTGCTCTCTTTGCTACATTATTTATAGCTTTAATCATTTCTTCACAATTACTAACATGTTTCTTCGCATCTTTTTTTTCTTTAACTATTTTACTGCTTTATTAACTCACTTTATCTCAATTCCGTCTTAAATTCCAAGTCTTCCTGGTAGTTATTTATGGTAGTTAATGTATGATATTATTGCATGCTATTTTATTTATGGTTCTTATGTTTAGATAATTATTTACGCCATTTCTGCTGGACTTACTAATGCCCTTTTGTTTTTGTTTTTGTTTTTGTTTTTGTTTTTCCCTTTCCTTCACTGAGCCGAGGGTCGATTGGAAACACCTCCCTTGCCTTTTGGGTAGGGGTAAGGCTCGTCTACATATTACCCTCCCCAGACCCCACTTTGTGGGACTATACTGGGTAGTAGTTGTTGTTATTTTTTTTTTTGAAGAAAATTTTTGATTTTATTAAAAGAAGAAAGAAGCTACAAATAGGTGAATAACGTGAAAGGGTGTCAACCTTCCCGTATTCGACCTATTAAGAAAAAAATACAAAGATAGGTTTATACGAGGGGGACGCCAGAGTTGTTACCCATATAACAAACACCGTTAGCGATCCAACCTTATAAAACCTATCGATGCTGAAAAAAGACTCATATAATAAAAGCAAGGAAAAAACAAATAAACATTAAAGAGATGGGAAAGAAAGCATAATTGATTTCATTTCTTCAACTATGTAGTAGTAGTTGTTGTTGTTGTATTGTATGAAAGTGAAAATACATATACTTATTTCATTGTTGTAATTGCATCCTTCAGCATCATTTTCCACTCGTTCCAAACAAATATTATAGAAACTCTTATAACGAGTGGTTGCGCTCTTCCAATATTTACAAAACCCTTAAATTTGGAAAATGCATATTTGCGGTAAAACCAGTCGATCAACGGTATAGTCGACGGTTCCGTGTCTTTCCCTCTAGAGTTTTCTGCTCAAGGGTACTTTTTCGAGCACTTCAAAATAGAATCCTTACTCTACTTTAATGTTCATGCATCATGGTCAAACTTAGACGAGTATGTTATGTTGTCCGCATAATAACTCATTAGGACAGCCTAAGCCAAAAGTCCATCGGGTTTCCTCAAAACCCAATCAAACATTCATGTTATGTGCATTGAGTTGGAGAACTAAATGCCTTTTGCTAATTATTGATTTAAATAGTCAAGTCCGGTGGGGTTAAGGGCCTAACCCTCTATTTTGGAGGAAAATGAGGCACGAGGTCCCCAGATTTGGCATGGTATCAAACATTCATCCAAAGTTGCTAAGCTTGTGGGATGATTTCAATGGTAGTGATCAAGTTCTTGTCCACAAGCACTTAGGAAATCTTCCTTCACATTGGGAAGTTAGGGCAGATAATAAGATTGTGGAAGCTGCTACTATGTTTTGGGATAGTGAACGGTCTGTGTTCCGCTATGGGGGTATTGAAATGAGGCCGCTGTTCTAAAAAATTGGGGGTCTAGTCGGAATTCCTTGGAATAGACCGGGGTTGCTTATGCCGGAAAACCACAAAGGTAGAGGGTTCTTGAAAATGATGGGGCTTAAGAAGAATCCTAATCTGACCAGTCTGAATGACTCCTACATATCCTTCGACTTCATGTATGAAAGGTTAAGATATAACAAATCATACCGCACTCATATGGACGAGTTTTCCCTCACCTCTTTGGGCACATACACAGGAGAGCCTTTGTATTCATGTCCTGTTTCCCGGGCATGATAGTCTTTCCGATGAAGAAGGCTAGAATCCATACAAGACTAGCCATGGTGACCAAAGCCGTAATAGAGGGTATCGATGGGCATACATTCAGCATAGCACCCATGGTCCTGCCCGAACTGTACTGAGCCTTAGAAAAATGTCCACAAGGGGCACCGCACTTTGATGGGTGCAATTTGCTATTACTAATCTGGCTCATTTAACACCTTCAGAAGGGAGACTACAGACAAAAGATCATACGACTAGATTGGGACGACCATATCACTTTCCATTATCTAAAGTGCACTTCATGCTGGATATGTTTGCTCAACTGGAAGATGGCAGTAGATGCGTAGAAATATTGGAGAATCTGAGAGAAGCATACATACAATGGATGTACGAGTGGTTTCCAACTTGAGAGTTTATCATTCGGTCTAGAGATGTGCTATTCCTTGTACTCATTGGCTTAAGAGGAACTTACCCTTATGTCCCTCTACGAGTCATGAGGCAAGCGGGAAGGAAGCAGATTGTACCAAGGGTGGAAAAGATGAGTCATTACATGGCTGATTTCCAAGATTACGATCGCCCACACAGGTGTCGGGCTCAGCATATGTGGCATTCCAAACTCATTTTGGAAAAGGAAACTATGGAGCCAGACAGGTATCAGGCAGGGCATGCACCGCTTTATCCAGGGTGGTTAGAAGATGATCATATTGGCTTGTGCAAAATGGGTTTCGTCCATGGTCACAGGGTTATTGATGCGAAGACTGTGGCAAAGGTCAAGTATAATTAGCTACACAAGCGGATGTAAGAGTGTGAAAGTGAAAATCGGGAAACACAAGAGGCTCTAGAGAGGGTAATCAATGAATGGAAGGACATGTTTGTCCGCAAAAATAATCGTTTAGCATACTTGAAGTGTGGTCTAATGGAGTTGGAAGGCAAGTTTCTAAAAAGGATCAACGACTATCAAGAAGCTGAAGATAACGAAGCTGGGCACTTGGCTCGAGCTTACTTGCTGCTGAGGGTGCACGAGCTGATAAAACTGTACGGGGGAGGCAAAGATACCGAATCTGGGGAAGGTCCTTCTAGGATAAAGTAATTAGGATTTTACTGCTTTCTTGATGTAATAAGGCCATTGGTCATTAGTCTATTTTCTTTATTACAGTCTGTTTCGACTCGTTCTGGTTTCTGTCAACAAAATGAGGCACTTGGTGTTATAAATTCTCCAAATCGTATGTATCGCAAGGCCTACCTCAGGGACAACAAGGCACCCAAATAAAAAATGACTTATATTCTTGCAACAATGTGTTTAACTACCGCAATGTTTTCTTTCTCAGAATCAATACTAATGTTTTACCTTTTTTTTTCTTTTATTTTTATTCCCCCCCCCCCCCCCAAAGGTTAGTTCGTACATTTTGGCACCATCGTCCTACTCAATAGATCTAAGGGTCCACCTCCTCCTCCTCCCAAAAATAGGAACAAAGGAAAGATGGGAGATAATGAAGCAAGAAAGAACATTGAAGGAACTTCCCAAGGTACCCCAATAACCAAAGAATTCGCTGCTCATTTGGAGCAAACTTTGCTAATGTTCCGAGAGGAACTAGACTAGGTGTGGAGTTTGGCTAGCTTGTCCATCTCCCTTGATGCTGCAGATGTCGACAATCAGGTCCATGCACCTCCGCAGGAGTCCTTGACCCAAGATCGCAACAATGCTCCACCGCCCATCCCTCAGCCTCAAAATGCTTCAAATCATCAAGATACCCCTATCTTTGTGGATACTGTGCCATACTATACACATCCCATATTAGATGTGTTTGAATCAGACTCACTCATTCGAAACTTGGTTGCTGAACTCAAGAAACACACTAGCAGGGTTCAAGGCATGGAAGGTAATAAAGGTGTAGAGGGTCTAAATTATGAAAACCTTTATGTACAACCTGATGTCGAACTCCTAGAGGGGTAGAAACCTCCTAAGTTCGAAATGTTTGATGGTACGGGTGATCCCAGGGTTCACCTCAGGATGTATTGTGATAAGTTAGTGGGAGATGGTAGAGGTGAAAAGATCTACATGAAGCTATGCATGAGGAGCTTGAAAGGTGATGCTTTATCTTGTTATATCAGCCAAGATGCGAAGAAGTGGACGAGTTGGGTAAACATGGAGTCCGATTTCATGGACCGTTTCAGGTTCAACACTAAGAATGCACTGGACGAGTTCTATGTCAAGAATTTGAAGAAAAAGCCCATCGAAACCTTTCGCGAGTATGCTACTCGTTGGAGGTCGGAAGTTGCCAAGGTTAGACTGGCTTTGGAAGAAGAACAAATAAAAAATTTTTTCGTCCGTGCTCAGGATCCACAGTATTACGAAAGATTAATGTTGATACAGGGGCATAAGTTTACTTATATCATCAAGCTGGGAGAAAAGATTAAATAGGGGATCAAAAATGGTACGGTTACTAACCTTGAGGCATTGCAGGCCACCAACAAAGCCTTGTAATCTGGTGGAACGTCGAAGAAAAAGGATGTAAACTCCGCATTGGCTGCGCAGAGAAACACCTCTCCCTTGAAATATCAAACCTACCCTCCAACCCCACGCATATACCAACCCCTTCTAAATTACCAAACAGCTTCACTTACCTATCAAAATCCACATCCCGTATGCCAAACGTCTTCATCACCAACATATAAGCCCACCTCGCTAGGATATTTCTAACCCGCACCCGTATGCCAAGCTTACGACGCCCAAGCACCTTACTATACATAATCATCTACCCGCCAAAACTTCCTGCGACCAAGACCAAACTTTGACCGTAAACCACCCAGACAGTACACCGTTATTGTTGAACCTATTGACCAACTGTATAAGAAGCTCAAAGCCACCGGATATGTTACAACCATCCCATCCATAAACCCAGAAAACCCCTCCCAATGGATCAACACAAATAAAACCTTCGCATACCATTCAGGGATGAAGGGACATACCATCGACGAGTGTCGTTCGTTGAAGGACAAAATTCAGACCTTAATGTAAAACAAGGTCATCATAGCTAAGGAGCTTGCTCCTAATGTTCGTATCAACCCTCTACCAGACCACAAAAGTGGAGGCATCCACATGATTGAGGTTGAGGACGACTTGGACCCCGAAGGGTTAATCGGTTTGATATCTTAAGGTGATGAGCCTAAGAAACCGGCGGTCACTCTTAATCCTATTTTTGTGCAAATCCAACAATCTGAGGGCAACATGATGAATATATCTGTACCATTTGAGTTTGAGGCACCTTCTGCAAAAGTGCTAAAACCAATTGAGGTTGAGTTCGGGACTCCAAAGGCACCCCCACCAATTGAAGTTGCTATGGTGCCAGAGGGTGAGCATTCCAGTCGCCATGTCAGACATAACCCCATTTCAGTCAAATACCATACCTTGGGACTACACAGCCAAGGTAAGAAGGAAAGGAAAAGCACACACGGGTGAAACAATTGCCACATAGGGTATGACTAGAAGAGGCAGAGTGTACACACCAGAGCAACTAGTTGAGTCCAGCAAGCAGACCTCTGCACTTCCCATTGAAGCTGCACTTGATGATCTCTAGAGAAAGATACAGGCTAAAGAGTATTCAATTGTTGAACAGCTAAGCAAGACTCCGGCGAAGATTTCCATCTTGGCATTACTACAGAGATTCGAGGCACATAAAAATGCCATGATGAAGATATTAAGCGAGGCTTATGTCTCGAGCAACATATAGGGAGGAGAGATGGTGAACATGGTAGGGAAGGTATTGGAAAGTCACAAAATCACCTTCCACGAGGATGAATTGCCACCTGAAGGGCTCACTCATAACAAAGCACTACACATCACTGTGCAATGTGAGAATCATTTCATCACCAGAATCCTGGTCGTTGGAGGTTCTAGCCTCAACATCTGTCCATTGATCACCCTCAAGAAGTTGGGCAAATGATTGCATGAGATAAAAGATGGCGCTATTAATGTTAAGGCTTTATCGGTTCTCAAAGGTCCAACCTCGAGGATATTAGCATGTGGTTGCAAAAGGGGCCCACTTGGTTTGATGTTGATTTCCAAGTCATCGACACGCAAACATCTTACAACATACTGCTGGGACGACCTTGGATCCATGCTACTGGGGTTGTGGCATCAACCTTACATCAGGCCATAAAATTCGAGTGGAACCATCAGGAAGTTATCATCCACGGCGACGGTAGCAAACTCCATCTACAGTCGCCAGACCATTTCGATGGTCAGAGGCAGAAAAAGAATAGGCGGGGAAACATATCATCATATTGTGCGGGTCAACACAGCAGACAAGGACAAATGGTTGAGCAATAAGGTCGAGAGCATTCTAAATTTGAGTGGGTATGAACCAGGGAAAGGGCTTGGTAAGAATCTTTAAGGTATCACCAAACCTATCCAGTTGAAGAAACGTGGTACTACTTTCGGACTGGGATACGAGTACACTTAGCAAGAATTCCAAAACTATTCACCACCATGGCGCGACCCATATTACCCATTGGATTACCCCATACCTCAGTTGGAGTAGACATTTCAACCAGACGACACTCTGTATGGGTCAGAATAAGACGAGGATCTTGCGGCAATGAAGAACCTATTTCTACAAAAAACAAGGACTGTTATGTGATTTTTGAAGAGAAAGGGGAGGAAGGCCCTTTCATTCAGGCTGTAAACTAAGGGGAGCACCTCACCAACTGGTCAATCAGGACCACCATCTCCCGAAAACCTTCGGGGTAGCAAGGCTGAACAAGCATCATGCATGTTTGTTTTAGTTATTTTCTTTATTTTGCGCATTGTCTTTATTTTCCAAAAGAGCTCTGATGTTTTGAACGTTTATGAATATAATCAAAAGCATTTTCAATTTTTCAAATATCTTGCTATTCATTACTTTTCTCTGCTATCTACTTTAGTTTCGTACAACATTACTATTGCGTATCTTGATGATGAACCAACAACTGTAACTTGCAACGAGGCTATGAAACAAACAGACATAGACTCATAGGAGGATGATATACCAGAAGAGGTTGTCAAAGAGGCCGATAATTTTGAGAATAGACCTAAGTTCTATTTGGATGTAACCGAAGTCGTCAATTTGGGAGATACAGAGAATGTCAAAGAAACGCGCATCAGTGTGCACTTATCACAAATAGAAAAAGAGGAATATACAGAGTTATTGAGGGAATATGGGGATATCTTTGCATGGTCTTACGAAGATATGACTAGCCTCAGCACATCCATCATCGCTCACAAACTGCCGACACATCCTGCATGTCTGCCGGTAAAAGAGAAGCTCAGAAAATGCAAGCCAGATAAGAGTTTAAAAATCAAAAAAGAGGTCACCAAGCAGGTCAGAGCCAGAGTTCTTCAAGTGGTAGAGTATCCAAATTTATTAGCTAACATTGTGCCAATATCGAATAAGGATGGGAAAGTTAGAGTCCGTGTCGACTACCGGGATCTCACCCGAGCCAGTCCCAAAGACGATTTCCCCTTGTGAAACATATACATTCTGATCGACAACTGCGCCAAGCATAAGTTGCTGTCATTCATCGATTTCTTTATAGTGTACCATCAGGTGTGGATGGAGAAAGAAGATGTAGAGAAAATGACGTTTATCACGCCTTGGGGAATGTATTTCTACAGAATGATGCCATTCGGATTGAATAATGCGGGAGCTACTTATATGAGTTCCATGACTACTCTCTTTCTTGACATGATACATAAGTAGATTGAGGTATATGTGGATGACATCATCATTAACTCCAAGAAGGCTATAGATCACATGGAGGACTTTCGAAAGTTTTTTAACAGACTAAGGAGGTATAACTTGAAACTGAATCTCGCCAAGTATGCACTTGGGGTCCCTGCGGGAAAGTTATCGGGTTTCATCGTGAGTCACCGAGGAATAGAGTTGGGTCCATCAAAGGTCAAATCTATTTAGGAGTTTCCACTGCCGAAGAGCAAGAAAGGGGTAATGAGTTTCTTGAGGAGACCCAACTATATTAGCCGGTTCATAGTTCAGTCTACCATCATCTGTGAACCTATCTTTAAGATGCTGAAAAAGGATGCCACCACCAAATTGACCGATGAATGTCAAAAGGCTTTTGACATTATCAAGGAATATTTTTCTAAGCCTCGAGTCCTGGTTCCGCCTAAGCCTGGGAGTCCTTTATTGCTCTATCGTGCAGTTTTGGATGGAGCATATTTTTTGGTCTTGGGACAACATGATGAGATGGGGAGAAATGAGCAAGCTATTTACTACCTCAGCAAGAAATTTATCCCGTACGAGGTTCGGTATTCCTTGCTAGAATGTACCTGTTGTGCTTTGACTTGGATAGCTCAGAAGTTGAGGCATTATTTCTGTGCTAACACTACATACCTTATATTAAGCATGGATCCGCTAAAGTTTATTTTTCAGAAGCCCATGCCTATTGGCAAGCTCGCCAAGTGGCAAATTTTGTTGAGTGAATTCGACATTGTCTATGTCACCTAGAAGGTAGTTAAAGGACATGCTTTGGTAGATCATCTCGTAGAAAATCTTGTAGGAGGGGAGTACAAACCATTGAAGACGTATTTTTCTGACGAGGAAGTAACTTTTGTAGGAGAGGATATTGCATAATCCTATGACGAATGGAGGATGTTTTTCGACGGAGCTGCAAATTTCAAAGGATTGGTATTGGAGCAGTCCTGGTATTAGAAACCGGTCAACATTATCCTTTATCTGCCAAACTCAGGTTCTCATGCACCAATGGCCAAGTATGAAGCTTGCATCCTCGGGCTTAAACTGACATTGATATGAAAATTCAGGAGCTGCTAGTGATTGGGGATTCAGACCTACTCATACACCAGGTTCGAGAAGAATGGGAAACTAAGAATTCCAAGATACCCCCTTATCTGCACCACATACAAGAGTTGAGAAAGAGGTTCAGAAAAATTTAATTCGAACATGTTCCACGAATAGAGAATGAGTTCACAGATGCACTTGCCACTTTATTATCCATGACTCAGCATCCAGATACAAATTTCATTGGCATATTGTGCACATGTTGAGGAAGAAGCCGATGGAAAACCCTGGTTCCATGACATGAATGAGTACATAACAACAAGACAATATCCAAAGCTTGCTAATGCTACTCAAAAGCGCACGCTTTGAAGGTTGTCGAACAATTTCTTTCACAACGGAGGAATCTTATATAGGAGGACTCCCGATTTGGGACTATTGAGGTGTGTTGATGCGACAGAAGCAACAAAGTTATTCGACGAAGTGCACTCAGGGACTTGTGGGCCGTACATAAACGGTTTTGTTCTAGCAAAGAAGATACTTAGAGCAGGATATTTTTGGATGACCATGGAAATGGATTACATTCAGTATGTCCGGAAGTGTCACCGCTGTTAGATACATGCGGATATGATAAAGGTACCTCTAAACAAGCTCACTGCAACGAGCTCACCATGGTCGTTCATCGCTTGAGGAATGGATGTTATTGGACCAATCGAGCTTGCCGCATCAAACATACATAGGTTCATCTTATTATCAATTGATAACTTTATTAAATGGGTCAAAACAGTATCATACAAAGTAGTAACCAAGAAAGTCATGGCAGACTTTTTCTGAGATCGTATTGTCTGTCGGTTCGGTGTTCCAGAGTCGGTCATCACTGATAATGGTTCCAATCTCAATAGCAATTTGATGGAAGAGATGTTTGAAACGTTCAAGATCTAGCACAGGAATTCTATAGCTTATAGACCCCAGATGAATGGAGCCATGGAAGCACCCAACAAGAACATAAAATAAATACTAAGGAAAATGATTGAAAGGCATAAGTAGTGGCATAAGAAGTTGCCATTAGCTTTATCGGGTTATCGTACTACAGTTTTCACATCAACCGGGGCAACTCCCTACATGCTAGTTTACGGTACAGAGGCGGTAATTTCCGCCGAGGTATAAATTCCGTCCTTGAGAATCATACAAGTAGCTTAGCTGGATGACGTAGAATGGGTCAAGGGTCACTGCGAATAGTTAGCCCTTATAGATGGAAAGAGAACGAATGATGTCTATCACGGTCAGTTATATCAGAACAAAATGTCCAGAGCCTTCCACAAGAGAGTTTGACCAAGGAAGTTTACACCAGGACAGTTGGTGTTGAAAAAGATATTTCAACATCAAGATGAAGCCAAAGGGAAGTTCTCTCCCAACTGGGAGGGTCCGTACATGGTTCAGTGGGTTCTAACTTGAGGAGCCCTTATTCTTGCAAAAATGGATGGAGAAATCTAGCCAAAACCGATCAACTTAGATGCAGTTAAGAAATACTACATTTAATCGGTATGCTTTTTCTTTATGATGTAATTTAAACTACGCCTGACCTACTTCACATTTTAGAGGGGATACGTAGGCAACCCTATGAGTTCGGTCACATCTTTATTAAAATTCCATTTCCCCAGCATTTGGAACTGGGGCAGAATTTTGAGGAGTACCCTCAAAATTCCGGAGTCAACTTGTCAATTTTCGTATCAAACATTGACGTAGTAAATTTGAGCAAACCTTTGTGGACGACCCTCAAAATTCAAAGGTATATCCGCTTCCAGTCATTCGCCAGCACCGTCAACAACGCCAGCCCAGTGAACTAGGGTATAATTTTGAGGCGGACCCACAAAATTCCAGAGCCAGCAAGGTTGCCGTTTTTGAACCATGTTACAGTTGCGGTTCATCATAAAATAAAATAATATTTTCTTTACTTATACTTATACATTTGCATCATGATTGCCAAAATTTGCATAAATTCATTTGGATCACTATCGTTCAGCGATGCTGCCCCAAATGGTACAAAATGGCATGAGTCGACGGATGCAAACTAACTACCCCCTTACAGAACTCCCGATCTTTCTTTGGGTGCAGGAATCCAGGGTACAAATAGGCAATGCATGAGCTTTATAAAGCTGAAGTTCCCGAACCACTACTTACCTCGCAAAGGCTCACTATCTACATTCAACGCTTCCCTAGCAGTGATTGATATTTCAATCATCTACCAGCTAAGAAAATCACCACCATCATTTACATTTTTTACATTGCATAAGGCTATTCTCTGCCTTTCGAGACTAAGCTCTGTCTCCATCCGCATTATTTGCATTGCATAAGGCTACTCTCTGCCTTCCGAGGCTAAGCTCTACCTTCATCTTGCATTTTTGTATTGCATAAGGCTACTCTCTACCTTTTGAGGCTAAGCTCTACCTCCATCCTGCATAAGGCTATTCTCTGCCTTTTAAGACTAAGCTATGTCTCCATTCGCATTCTTTGCATTGCATAAGGCTACTCTCTGCCTCCATCCTGCATAAGGCTATTTTCTGCCTTTTGAGACTAAGCTCTATCTCCATCTGCGTTCTTTGCATTGCATAAGGCTACTGTCTGCCTTCAAAGCTAAGCTCTGCCTCCATCCTACATTTTTGCATTGCATAACGCTACTCTCTGCCTTATGAGGTTAAGCTCTACCTCCATCTTGCGTAAGGCTATCTTCTGCCTTTCGAGACTAAGATCGGTCTTCATCTGCATTTTTGCATGGCGTAAGGCTACTCTCTGCCTTTCAAGGTTAAGCTATACCTTTATTTTGCATTTGTCTGAGAAATCGCCACCCAATTTCATTTTGCTGAAATATCACCGCCCTGCATTTTAAATTCTCGCTTTGGCTGAAACATCGCCACCCTTTGCATTCATTCGGCTGAAATATTGCCACCTTCCCATGGGATGAAATATCGCAAACTTATTCAAAGGCGTCATAGTTTAGAGGCACCATCCGCATAGCACTAGAACATCGTTTCATGGCCTGTGAATATTTGCTTTTATGCTCCTTATAGCCCAGGACGTCATAGTATGAAGATGCCATCTTAATTGTCCGAAGAATGCAGTCATAGTCCAAGTGGGAAGTTACATCACGTTTAAATTATGCAGTATAGCCGCACATCATTCATTTGCAGGTACACCGGCCGGCACGGTCGTCTCAGCAGGAGCGATCCTGCTCCAGTTTTCGCAACCGTCCGACCTCTAAACCCCTGAAAAACCTAAAACCCTGTTGCACCCGTCTTTTCCGAACATCCATCGGCATATCCCGTCAATGATTCCTTAACTACATATGGCCTGATTCCTGTAAAATCAAGGATATGTAGGCAGCTCACAAGCTAGAGCAAGGTCAAAGTTCTTCTACAATCGCCGTTTTTGTCAAAATTGGCCATCTTATCTTTACCCGACAACTCTTTCATCCTCCTCGGTTAAAGAGGGGCAGCTGTTGATACCCAATTTTTTCCTATATATTTTTGCACCCAAAATACTTTCAAAATAGTATATGTACGCATATATAAGCAGGCTGGGGAAATTTGGTAATTTTCTTTAATTTTTGAGATTTTTTAAAATTAGTTACTACTTATTTTTTACAGTATAAAGGCCAAAAATATTTTTCAAATTATTATTTTTAGTGAATAATGGCTTCACTCCCATATATACAACAAAATATAATTTATGGAATATATTCAAATTATTTGCAACTTTACTTGGAATTATTAAGGCTAATTGTACAAAATTAAAATTATGGCCAATTTCGTAATTAACTATGTTTCATAGTTATAAAACTATTTCTTGTATTTTTTAGATTAATATTTATATGTTATTATTTAGTTCCATGTGTCTAATTTTTCTTTTTAAACTATTTTAGCCTTTTTATAAAATTAATTATGGAAAATTGGCTATTTAAACTATAGCCAGATTTTATTTAAAATATAGCCCAGTTCAACCCCCTATTTATGGCAAATTTTTAACCCAATTTAATGACCCATACATGCCTGATTTTAACCAGGTCCATCTCTGGTTAATCTGAGCCTTTGATCAAATAAGATCAATGGCCTAGATCCCTTTACCTTAATTAAATCTTACCTACCTTCCCAAACCATCATTCACACATGCCCATCTATCCATCTCTCTAACAAATTCTCTCCCTTCTCTCTAGGAACTCCTAGTCCCTCTTCTCCGATGAAGATCATCGCATCTCCGGCCATACTCATCCCTCACTTCTCTCGACCTTAAGTAGCCATGGAATCCTTGTATTGTTGTTTTCTCTCTAAAGCTTGACCAGCAGCTTCTGCCATGAAAGACGGTCACTGAAGCTTCACATGGGTCTGTTTCCGGCTTTTCTCCGGTGCTTTTTGTCCGACGATACCTTCTATGGCATTATATACGAGTTTCACGGCCAGGTTCTTCGTTTTCCCTATTTGGTTTATAAACCCTAATTTTTTCTACTCGAACCTCTTTGATATATGCTTTTATAAAACAACTCTCAGTTTGATTTTTTTTCTACTCTATTTTTACTTAGTGTTTTTGGTTATAGTAAATTTTAGATGGCTACTACCCTTTCAAATTAGGGTTTCTGACCCCTTCTTCAAAATCATTTCTTCTACTCTTTCTGAGTACTATATGTTCATTTGTTTTTATTTGCTTACTTGTTTGTTTGGTGACTTTGTTAACCTGGGTCCATGCTTTAATTTTTATTGCAAGGGTTTCCGACCCCTTTTTAAGATCACTACATCTTTTTCTTCCTTTGAGTATTATGTATGCATATGATTGTTTTGTTACGAGCATGTTTGTTTCTGAGTTCAATTCTGTAAACTCTTTTAATGGGGTTCCAACCCTCTACTCTTATATGAATTCTTGCACAATGTTCTCTGATTTTTCATGCCTTTTTATTCGAATGATTCTATGCATCTCTTTGAATCCCTAATATGTATGTGTTTTCCTTAAAGGTTCGTACATTGATTTCTTAAATTATTTCATTGCTTGTGAAATGCTCCCTATAATTAGCACTGATTCCCTCTAATTTTTAGTCTCGTCCGTGATTCTTTGACTAATTTCAAAGTTAATTTTGTATTCTTACCATATTTGTGCTCTTAAATATTTTTTACAATATTCATTATATGTTTTCCTTATTCGAGTATTATGTATTTGGCCTCTATTACATACTATATGCCTACTACTTTACTATGGTGTAATAAGTCTTCTGATTATTCTTTCCTTATATGATGAAGCTGCATCCCAAATTAATTTGAATTAAGGTCCCATGATTGATTCTAATTGGTACTTTTCCTATAACTATATACTCCCTACCCTATTCTCTACTATTTTCAAAACTATAAATACTACTCTTCTCTTCATACAGAGACACGAATACAATTTCTCTAAACTTTCTTTCAAAAACCAACACATTGCATATCTCTCACAAGTTCAAACTCTGCACTCTTTCTCTCACTTTCTCTACTGTTAGTACACTCCCTCATTCTTCTATCTGAACACTCAATCGGCGGAAAGCCAAGATTGAGTAAGCTTGGTTGTCTACTACACTACTGGATTTCTGCTGCATTATTTGCTTGGGTTTCCTGTTGTGTGCTTCTCTACACTGTTGTTCTCACCATGCTGATCTCATTCTCCGCACACTTTGCTCTCCCTTTGTGCATTATTGCTCATTGCTATTGTGTTCTATTATCTGCAACTTGTATGTTACCTATTTAGGATATAGCCTCCAAACAACATGCTTCTATTAGTTTTACACTTCATATTGTTTCTTGTGTGCTTTTACCTATGGGTATGTTGCTCATATTGCCACTAGCATGTAATTATTAGTCTACCTAGTTTCATTTAACATGTTCTCACCTACCTCCCCCCCTTCCTTGTCTCAATATATGTTTTTCCTCATCCATGTGCACTACTAGTATGTATTTAGGCTTGCTTGGCTACTTAACAACCCTGAAATCTCTCCTTGGGGATGATTATATTGGGGTTTAGTGAAGTAGAACTGAAGCCCTATTTTGCAACCATGCCTGATTATTTTCCTCCAATATGTTGTCTGCGCGTGAGTAGTTCACGTTACTTACTTGTTCCCTTTCCCCATTGCCCCCCTGTTTTTGTGATGCCATGAAAAGGTCCATATGATTTCAGAAGGACATCTTCAACTCCTTTAAATTTTTTTTTTAAACTGTCTCAATCTTTAATGACTCTTTCCACTATTTTCTTAAACTGTCTCAATCTTCTTTAACTCTTTCAACTATTTTCTTAAACTGTCTCTCACTTGTTTTCAACTTTCTCAATTCCAATCACAATCTCATTCTTAGAACCTTAGGGTCTGCCCCCTTAGTGTAAGCATTGCTTTAGGAGCCTTGACAACCCGTTGAACTTTGATGCACAAGGATGGCACTACCACACTTGTCTAATTGTGATATTTTGGGTGCTTGGTATTGGCCAGGGGTTCAAACGAACCCTTAGGGAACTTTGCCGCACCCAAGCCTTGGTAATGGCTGTGAAACTCAAAAGAAGTGAGGTTGGAGATCTTGGGCCTGGCTATAGGCTCCCTATAGAATAGATTCTTCTTTTTTTATCACTGTTGTATTTTTAAATTACTAGGTCTGTAATAACTTGTAAAAACAATGGGGATTATAGTGAATTTTGGGAGGGTTATGCATGGTTATTAAGGGTATGGGTAGAAAATATGTTCATAGGATTTTACTTATCTATTTGTGCAATAGAAACCATGTATAGGACATGCATCTCACATGTAGAAATCCTGTTTTTAGATCTTTTACTTTTAGCTTGTTATAACCACAATGAGTTAATAATCAAGTTACTACCATTGCATTTAGATACCATGTTTTACGGCCTTTATATGCATTAGATATCATGTATTTAGGGTCTTTATTTTTTGCAACTATTGAATGCCTCACTAATTTTGTTAAATAGACGTAAAACTGGTGAACATGTTCCTTTTTAAAAGTAGGAAATAAACACGCATGTTCACTTTCTCTTATGGTTAAAACAACGCCTAAGCAAACCTTAGGTTAGATAAAATTGATTAATCACCTTAAGTCATGCTCAAACTATTTTGTCTCACTGAAGTCTGCTGATTATTTACACTAACTTCTGCCTTATTTTCAATCACTTATGTGCAAATATTTTTTTACGAAGTTACTCTTCTGCCTAATCCAGAACTGGATGACTATTTTTTAAAACTTATCTGAATACTACATCTTCAGCAATTTTCAAATCTATAGTTCAAAATAATATACTTACACGTTCTTTTACACCTATGAATAGTTTCACATCTGTTTTCTACCTCTCTTGTCCGAAAACTAGTTTATCATATGTGTTATGGCTTAGCATGTATCTTCAAGTGTGTTTAAATGGTCTTCCCTCCGATTCCTAAACTGTCACACATCCATTGCCTTTCTCAAGTCCCAAAAGTTTTCATCCAACTCTTTTCTGCGAATTCTGTTTTAAAACTTTTTCAGCTGCTGTTTTAAATATATTTGTTGACACTCGAGCTTTTAAAACTATCTCTTCCTTAGACCTTACATGTGTTTGAGACGTGCTAATTATGTGTTCTCTTATAGAGGGTTATTTGATCCTTTTGTATGTTTTATATGATTTTTTATATGTAGGTCCTATTTGTTTTTATATGTCGCCTAGTATTTAACCTTTAAATTTAATGGTTCCACCTAGTTCCTACCTCATAGGAATAGAGATCCCGAATTTTCCTCATGATCTATAGGATGGGACGGGTAATAGCACGCAATAATTATTGGTGACCAATTCACATGCTTAAATAACCTCAATGGGGTGGGAATTGTATAATATGGAGATGATGACGATGCGATAATATCAAAAAACGACCCCTCTTTTTGGAATATGTGCGGGATATTGCATCGAAGGATCTATATTATAGTTAAACCTAGGACCCTTCTCTCTCTTGTTTGCTTTATCTAAATGTTCGTCTATAATACTTCTTTTCCAAATCAACCCTTTCTTTTATTTTAAATTTACGACCTTTTTTCTTCTATAAAGCTTTGCAAGTTTTGTGAATGCTATATGTGTGAACCTTACTTGTTTAATTGTTTAATCTTTTTTATATAAAGTCACGAATAACACGGCCGGGAAGCAAACTAGTGTATCTTTAGGGGTGCCTAATACCTTCCTCTCGAGATAATCTCAAGCCCCTACCCGAACTCCGGTTTCTTCTCAAAATATACTCTTATTAAAGTGTCTTAATACACAATAATCATTAGATAGCGATTCTTCAAATTCCATAACCCAACTCCCAAACGGGAAATAAAGTCGTTTTGCCCATTATGTCGTAACACCCGATTTCGATTTTAGGAAAAAAGGGGCGTCGACAACTGTCCGTCCGTCTGAGGGTGAAATGTGTTGGAAACACGTTCTCGAACTAACGTGTTGATTCATGTAGGTTTTGATAAATGTCAAACATCGAGGATGGAACAATAACAGTCCAAGTACAAGATGGACAGTACGCGTTCAAGACTAGCAAATGCAATCAACTGTTGAGTCGCTTTAAATTGTAATCTTGACTCATCGACTTATTTCTAATATTGGCTCACACCTAAAATGATTTTTATAAAATCATGCATCATTAAGTTTTAAAGAAATAAGTTGCATATTTGCCAAAATGATTTTTAAACTCGTCTTGTGAAATTTGACTGTAACAATCGATTGTCTATGACCACAATCGATTGTCAAGTGGTTTTTACTTAGTCTCAAAATAATTGCCTTGAGACAGAAAGTTTGTTGAAAATCATTTTTGAAGCCACAATCGATTGTCACTATTAATAATCGATTGTCATAGTATCAGACTTTCAAAATCTTATTTTCAAAACGTTTTAAATTCATAATTTGGTTGTTGAATATATTTTGCAAATCTTCTTCAAAGTCAAGACCAATATATTGCTCAGATTGTTGCTCCATAAATCAAGGATTTTGTTGTTGAAATTTGTTTACAAAATCTGTGTTTTTCAAAGTCTGACAGATATGTTTTTGACTTACAAAGACACAATCGATTGTCTAAATTGAACAATCGATTGTTGTGATTTGAAAAAGGCCAAACGGACACTTACAATTATTGCTAAACTTCAAGTCCAGATTTGGTTGGTATACATTTATTGCTCAATCTTTTTATTCAAAATGTTGTCAGAAATCTTGACAAACTGGGACACAATCGATTGTCTTGAGACAACAATCGATTGTCATTTGTTAAATTCAGAGATTTGTGTATTTCATTAAGGCAACGGTCATAAAGTCTTTTACTCTTATAAAACACACCTCTGAACTCGTTTTAAACACAACACAACTGATCCAAATCTTGGAAAGTATACATTATATTATTGAGCATCAATTTCATATCATATACATTGTTTTTGAGAGCCAAAATTATCAACTAAGTTGTTGTGTTCTTGAGCAATATCTTTTGTACTCATAATCCACTCTTTTGAGAGAGTTATTGTAAAGTGAGTAAGAGAGTGTTTTTGTAACACTTGTAGCAAGAAGGAGTGCTGTATTTCTTCTTGAGAAGTCTTAGGGATAGGTTTCCCTAAGCAGGTTGTTTGAGGCTTGTGTTGTATCAAGTTCTCAAGTTGTAAAGGTTCGTTTGGCACCCGGAAGCTTAACAAGAGAAGTCTTTGAGGTTAGGAACCTCCGAGCAGGGTGTTTGAGGCTTATGCGATTTAGGTTCTCAAACGGAAAGGTTTGTTAGGTACCCGTAAACTTAACAGTGAAGTCTTTGAGGTGAGGAACCTCCGAGCAAGTATTTGAGACTTGTTTGATTCAAGTCTCAAGTGTAAAGGTTTGTTGAGCACCCGTAAGCTCGACAGGGTATAGTGGAAATCTCGAGAGAGTCTCTCGGGGACTGGACTAGCCACAAGGTGTGGTAAACCAGTATACATCTCTGCCTTCTTTACCTTCCGCATTTATTTCCAGCACTTGTTAAATTCTTGCAGTATTTTATTTCCGCAACAGATTTTTTAATTCCGCATAATTTGTGTAAAACGCTATTCACCCCCCCTCTAGCGTTAAGCACGTATCCTAACAAAATGTTATACTCATTGTCACCTGAGTACCCAACTCCTGCTGAACGGTTCACCAAAACTGTGATGTAAACTGAGGACCCCTGTCCGAGATGATAGAACTTGAATACCGTGCAGACGGACAATTTCTCTGATATAGATCCCTGCTAACCATTCCACTGAGTAAGTAGTACACACTAGAATGAAATGAGCAGACTTGATCAGCAAATCCACGATAACCCAAATAGAATCAAATTTCCTCGCAGTTAGGAGGAGACCAACAAGAAATTCTATGGTGATCTTCTACCACTTCCACTCTAGCACCTCAATCTGCTGAAGTAACACACCCGTTCTCTGATGCTCAGCCTTTATCTGCTGATAGTTGTGGCATTTAACTTAAAATCTCACTATGTCTTTCTTCATCCACCTCCACCAGTAATGATGCCTAAAGTCGTGATACATTTTTGCGGCACCCGGTTGGCTGGAATATCACGAACTATGAGCCTTTTGCAATATGAACTCCTGAATATCATCAACATCGGGTACACAGATCCAACCCTACATCCTCAATTTCCCATCCTATCCGATAGTCACATCTCATGCATCGCCATGCTCGACCCTGCACTTGAGTTCAAGTAAATGGGGGTCATCATACTGCCACTCCCTGATACAATCAAACAAGGATGACTGAGAGACCACATAAGTTAGAATCCGACTGGGCTTCGAAAGGTCCAATCTCACAAACTAACTGGCTAAGGCTTAATTATCTATTTCCATGGGCCTCTCAGCTGCTGGTAGGTATGCCAAGCCATCCGAACTCTCTGGCCGGTGACATAAGGCGTTGGCTACCACATTGGCCTTGCCCAGGTGATACAGAATAGTAATGTCATAATCCTTCAATAACTCCAACCACCTCCTCTGGTGCAAATTCAGATCCTTTTTGCTTAAACAAGTGCTGCAAACTCCGATGATCCGTATAAATCTCATAAGGCATGCCATACAAGTACCAGATCTTCAAGGCTTGAACAATAGCAGCTAACTCAAGATCATGAACAAGGTAATTCTTCTCATGCACTTTCAACAAAATGGACACGTAGGCAATCACCCTACCGTCTTGCATCAATACTAGTCCAAGGCCAATCCTCGAGGCATCACAATAGATAGTATAAGAACCCGAACCTATAGGCAATATAAGAACCGGGTCTGTAGTGAAAGCTATCTTGAGCTTCTGAAAGATCGACTCGCACTCTTCCGTCCACTGGAATGGAGCACCCTTCTGGGTCAGTCTAGTCATAGGTGCTGCGATAGAAGAGAACCCCTCAACGAATCGATGGTAATTACCTTCCAAGCCAAGAAAACTACGAATCTATGTCGCGGAGGAAGGTCTAGGCCAACTCTGCACTGGCTGTGCCTTCTTCGGATCAACCCGAATACTCTGGCTCGACACCACGTGACCCAAGAAAGTCACAGAATCTAACCAAAACTCACATTTTGTGAACTTTGCATACAACCATTTTTTCTCCCAAAGCCTGAAGCACTGTCCTCAGTGCCTCTTGTGCTCCTCCCGAATCCGGGAGTAAACAAGAATATCATCTATGAAAACAATAACGAACAAGTCGAGGTATTGCCTGAACACACTGTGCATCAAATGTATATAAGCTACTGGGGCATTGGATAGCCCAAATGACATTACCAAAAACTCATAATGACCTTACCGAGTCATGAAGGCAATCTTCGAGATATCTGGCTCCCGAATCTTCAACTGATGGTAACTTAAGCGCAAATCAATTTTTGAAAACACACGTGCGCCCTGAAGATGGTCAAATAGATCATCAATACAAGGCAAAGGATAACATTTCATCACTGTAACCTTATTTAACCAACGATAACCGATGCACATGCGCATAGAACCATCATTTTTCTAAACAAACAAAATAGGAGCACCCCACGGGGAAACAATGGGACGAATAAAACCCTTATCAAGCAGCTCTTGTAATTGATCCTTCAACTAATTTAACTCAGGAAGAGCCATACGGTAAGAAGGAATGGATATGGGCTGATTGCCCGGCAACAAATCAATACCAAAATCAATGTCCCGATCGGGAAGCATGCCCGAAAGATCAGCTAGAAACACGTCGGGATATCCCGTACTACGGGGACAGAATCAATAAATGGGGTATCAAAACTGACATCTCTCACACAAGCCAAATATGTGGCACACCCCTTCTCAAACATACGCTGAGCTTTAAGAAAAGAAATAACTCTACTGAGAGTGTGATCAAAAGTACCACTCCACTCAATACGTGGAATGTCAGGCATATCCAACGTCACAGTCTTAGTGTGACAATTAAAAATAGCAAAATGGGGAGAAAACTAGTCCATGCCAAAGATAATATCGAAATCAACTATATGGAGTAATAAAAATCTACCCTAGTCTCAAAACCACGAATAGTAATCAAAGACGACCGATAAATTTGATCCACAATGAGAGAATTTCCCACATGAGTAGAAACATAAACAGGAGAACTCAAAGAGTCTCGTGTTACGCCCAAATATGGAGAAAATAAGAAGACACATAAAAGTAAGTAGAACCTGTATATGCTTCTCGGCGACAACCCAGTATAATACATGCGATGATAGAATAAGAGGCAACAGCCTCAGTACGAGTGGGCATAGCATGATATCGGGCATGGCCTCCCCATCAAAAGCGACCTCTACCTCCCCTTCCTTCACCCGTAACTAGTTGGGCAGGTGGAGTGGTAGCTGGAGCTGGGACAATAGCCTTAGAATCCTACCGAGCATGCGACAACTGAGAATGCTGTGGAGAGGCATTCCTCCCAAGCATAGGGCAATCCCTCACTACATGGCAGATGTCCCCGCACTCATAACAAGCTCTGGAAGGGCGCGGCATCTGTGAATGACTGGGTCCACTCATGCTGGATTGTCTTCTGAAAGCACCTCATGAAGGAGGCGCGCTAGAAACTTGAAGTGCATGGTAAGGCTCTTGAGGTCTAGAATGATCTGAAGTGCTGTTGGATGAAGGAAGAGCTGAATGAACTGGGCGAACCATGTAGCCCTTACCATTATGGCATGCTGCTAGGGTACAGGTACCATAGTAGCAACCTAACTCTAGAGGAATCTTGGCCTCTCTCTCCTCTCGATCTCTGGTATGCAAACCCTCGACCCTCCGTGGAAAGCTCACTACCTACTTATAAGGAATGTCTATCTCCAACTCTCGAGCCATGCTAGATCTGATGGATGAGATAAGACCTTCACTGAATCGAAGAACCCTCTCACGAACAATTGCAACCTAACCAGGTACATGCTTAGCCAACTTAGTATAACGGATGGCATACTCAGAAATAGTCATAGTGCCCTGGCGCAGATACTGAAACTCCTCGTGCCATGCATCCCCGATGATCTAGGGAACAAACGCCCTCTCAAACATAGCTTAAAATTGTGCCCAAGTCAGGGAGGCATCCTCGTCCGGGTTGTCTAACTCAAATGTGCGCCACCAGTCATAGACGGCTCCCCAAAGCTGGAAAGCTCCCAAAAAGCCCCACTTGAAGCAGTAATACCCTTAGTTTGAAAGATATAGTGACAATCCTCCAGAAATCCCAATGCATCATCTGTAGCTAATCCGCTGAAAAACAGAGGGTCATACTTCTTGAACCTCTCCCCGCTGTTCATCCTCAGAAGCAAGTGCCCCATCCTCGGGGTGAACCGGTGCTGTAGGCTGGAAATGGATGGTATCACTGTCCTTATCAACGTGAAAACACTTCTCAGGATTGCGAGCAGTGGGAGTTTTTACTCCTCCCCTAACCTGGGATGTGGCTACATGAAGGGGAAGCAACCCGTCCTGAGACAGCATAGTATACACACTCATAAACTGGGCCAACGCCTCCTGGACAGCCGGAGTAGTAGTGGTTGTAGGCTAAGAGAACATAAAATACGACTCTATCATCCGGAAATGTCTACAACAACTGAATAAATGAAATGGAACTGCTAACTATAAGGTAGAGTAGAAGAAGACTCTTCGACCTGCAGACGCGGCAGATATACCTCAATTCTCCGTAAGCTCCCTGCAGCTACTGATAATGCGCATGCGTAGAGGTACCTGGATCTACACATAAAAAACATGCGCGGAAGAGGCGTGAGTACAGAACATCGGTACTCAGTATGTGCCAACCCTAACCTCGGTCAGGTAGTGACGAGGAAGGTTAAGGCCTTACTGAGGCAAACATAATAATTAATAAGAGAATGAAAAGTCGGTAGAAAAGTAATTTACGATGAGAATATATTAACATAATAAGTAAAGACAGGAATTAGATAACAAGTACAATCAATGGATAGAGAAATAAACCACAACCGAAAATTTATCGTAGGGGATCTCCTAGCATCCCGGGGATCTCCCGGTATCCTCATCATATGCATGAGGGATCTTCAAGTATCCCGAGGAACTCCTACTATCTTCCATTTTATACACGGGGGCTCTCCATGTATCCTGAGGATCTCCTAGTATCCCTCATTTTATTCACAAGGGATCTCCAAGTATCCCGAGGATCTACAAGTATAATTCATTTATAATCATATCGGTGCCACCCTGCACTTCCAATCTTTAGAACATAACATGTCAAGGGGAAGCTCTTGGGGTGACGTCTCATAGTCCCCAAGTAGTAAACACACCACAACAGTTCAAATATCGTAAATTCCAAGTAAGGACAACAGATAGAATTCCTAGTCTAGCATGCATCACGGAAAAGCATACATTGAAGTTTAGTCAAATAAAACACGTAAGCTAACTAACATGCTTTTCTTAAGCTAACACAGGTGAAGTTGCATTTATAACAATTAAGTAAGTGAGAAAACACAGTCTAAGTAACTCAAGCAAATTGAATTTTCAAAAATTAGCACAAGTGCACGCCCTCACCTCGCGCACAAGGCATATTAAACAACAGTCAAGATATCCTAAGGGTAGAGGTTGCTCACACAAAGTTAGGCAAGCTACTTACCTCGAACCAGTACAAAAATCGCTATGAAACGGTGCTCTTGCCACGAATATCCAACTCCAAATGGCCCGAATCTATTCAAACCAAGTACATTATGTAAATAACACCGCAAGTAACTATTTCTACTATTGAAAATAAAGCTAAGGCGCATAAATAGGATAAATTACAAAAATGCCCCTTATGCCAATGTCTCAGAATCTAATAATTTTTACGTTTTCGGAAATCTCATACTCTCACAAGTCTAACTATATAAGAATCACCCAAATCGAAGGTCAAATACCCCCTCAAAAGTCAACAATTTAGCTAATGAACTTTCACCCAATTTACCCAATTTTTGATCCTTAATTCGAATTTAAATGATGGATTTAACTATTAAAAGATGAAATATAACTAGAAAGGGTCATAGAAACGTTACCCAGTAATCTCCTCTTTGAAACCGTCTCAAAATCGCCCTTGCCCGAGCTCCCAAATGATTTTCCAACTTTTGAAACTAAGCTTCGGATAAACCCATATCAGAACAGCGATTTCCGTTTCTGCGGACAAGGGACCACTTATGTTGTCCCGCACATGTGGACAAGAAGCCGCTTTTGCGGTTTTCATTAAGGGGTCAGAGTCTGCTTATGCGGACCATTAACTGCATTTGCGGTTTCGCTTATGCGGAAGGCAGACCGCTTCTGCATTTCCCTGAGGAAATACTTGATTCTGCTTCTGTGGCTCTGCTTCTGCGGTTCCATAGCCGCAGAAGCGGAAATACCAGAAGGTCTACTGCAAATTGCCTTCTAACTTCAAAAACATGCCAGTTGAGCATCCGAAATATACCCGAGGCCCCCGGGACTTCAACCAAAAACACCAATTCCACTTAATACCTTATTCGAACTTGCTAGAATCATCAAAACACCACCGTTAACATCAAAATCATTGAATTTCATCAAATCAAAGTTTAAATTTAACCAAACCTTCTAAAACTCGCATTCCATCACAAACCTAACCAAACCACGTCCGATTGAATTGAAATTTTTCATGCACATCCCAAATGACAGGATGGTGCTACAAAAACTTCCAAAATCCTGTTCTTGACCCTGGGATCAAAATTTCGCTATCGAACTGGAAACTTCAAAATTCTAACTTCTGGCATTTCTTGCCTAAATGAGCTACGGTTATCCAAAACATATTCCGGACACGCTGCCAACTCCGAAATCACCTAACGAGGCTTATGGAACCATATGATTCCTATTCCGAGGTCGTCTTCACACTGTTCCGATTACTTACCACTTTCCAAAATTTAAGCTCTCATTTCAGGACAAAGTGTCCGAAAACACTCCGAATCCTAATACCGAATGTCCCGGCAAACCAAAATAGGAGAATTTGATTTAAGGGAAATAGTTAAGAAGGGAACTGGGCTCAAATTCTAAGAAAACGACCGGCGGATCGTTACAAAACCATAGCTCTATAAAACTTAACTTTAATGTAAAAATGTTTATCTCCATTCACTCAACATATTATACATGGAAAAGAGGAAGTATTTCTAGAAAGTAGACTTCAGTATCACTTACATATTAATCAAACAAAATATTATTTACTACTAGTTATGCGATAATTATTTTTTATTATGCTGATTAATCAAATATTCTAATATTGTTTATGAGATAGTTTACCATAAGACTATCTAAGCAAATCCAGTATTTCTTGTCGCACTTTATGAAATGTTTGGATCATTCCAAGTTCTAAGAACCATCAACTCGCAGACTCAAATCCCTCTCAATTCAAGTTTTGATTAGTCGACCAAAAAGTAAGCTCTCTCCACATTTGCTTTTTGACCATTCTAAAAAGATTTATAATGTATTTCGTTTTCATATGAGAAAAAGTATATTTCTTTATTTTGGTTGTTTACGTTTTTCTGGGACGTGGGGGATTGGACTGTATTGAGAAAAATTAAATTTACATATTGATGATTACGTGCCAAGATACGTGTATTAGTTAATTGGTCCAAGCACTATAATCAGCCACGAGGCATGAGCAATAACAGGTACGGAAGAAGAAACTTAAAGAGGCATGAGTTGTTATTCAAATGGCACGAGGCTCGTACCTATTCAAGTCATATAGAGCTCGAGGATCAGAAGGGATTAAAGAAATGAACTTGATAACGCAGAAGAGGCTAAATTCAACATTATATGCCAAATACGTTAGAGAATTTGTATTTAATGTAAATGATTGAGTAACGTTTCTTTTAGTATTACTTATTGCTCATAATTGCCTCATAAGACAAATGCATTAAACATTCTCCTAGAATCGACTATAAAAGGATAAGGTCTTACCATTTGTAAGGACACGAAATATTATTGGGATAACATTGAAATACAAGCTTGTTTATTGCTTTACTATTGCTCATAAAAATCTTTTCTTATGTCTGTCTTTTGATTATCAGTAGGGGTGGCAAAATGGTTCGAATAAAATAGTTAACCACTCATATTATCCATTAAACAATTGGTTAGATAATGAACATTTTAATAATGGGTCAAATATGGATAAGAACCATATTATCCATCTAGAAAATGGGTAATCCATGAGTAACCAATTAATAGCCAATGTGTCTAACTTTTACAATTGTAAAGCATCAAATTGGGTATTCCTCATGTTAGGCAGAATAAGAATTCTCCCAAAAGTGATCATATAAAAGATAGTCATGGATAATATGTGTAACTCATATTATCTGCCGGTTAATCTGTTTTCTATGCGGATTAAATATAGTCTGACCCGATAATTGATCCGGTTTTTCAATACCCGTTTTTGACCCGAACCATATCTGACTTGACTCACCCGTTTGCCACGCCTAATTATCATTAACCCGAATTTCTCTTATTTCTAATTTTGTCCAAGGACTTAATTTTTTTGTTAAATAAATTGGTTCTGTTATTGGGAATCTGATAATCTATTTTCTTTAGCTACTTTCTACTTGTTGTTATCATCAGGTCAAACAACAATAAAAATATTCAAGAAAATAAAACCCATCAATTGGATGGAGATCAACGACATAATAATTCTCCACGAGTCTCTCCACGTAGATCTCGAGAAGGCACTCCTGATGATAAGGAACAATCTGAAAACTTTGAAAGGGGGGGGGGGGGGGGATGAGGTTTTATAAAAATTAATTGATGCACGGGTTGATAAAGGTTTAAAGCTTTAATCAGTCGATTACCTGATGTACTACCAACGTCGAATAACAACACATTGGAAAATCCTCGTTTTGGGCTGGAAACAGAGCAACCCCCAGTGAATCACAAGAGAGAGAACCAGGTAATTCAACTTATTCTCATTTGACAAATTTGGTACTAACCTTGCAGAAATAGCTCAAGGAATAAAATGAGCGCATAGAGAAAATTGCTAGAGTTCCACCTGTAATCAAAGGAGTAGATATGGATAAATATTCACAACAACCTTGGAAACCAAGTGTTTTTTCCCTTCCAATCCCTAAAAAGTTCAAAATGCCTAACATCCCAAAGTACGACGGCACAACAGATCCACATGATCACGTAACTACATTCACAACGGGCAGAAAGGGCAACGACTTGACCAAGCAAAAAATTGAATCAGTACTGGTCAAGATATTTGGGGAACACTCACCAAGGGTGCATTAACTGGTATCCTCTTTTAACTGAAAATTCTATAAATTCTTTTGTTATGCTTGCAGATTCTTTTATTTAAGCACACTCGGGAGCACAAAAAGTTGAGAAAAGAATGGAGGATATTTTCAAAATCAAGCAAGGGGACTCAGAGTTGCTCGGAGATTTTTTAAAATATTCCAACATGAAAGAATGACTTTTCCCTATGTTCCGGATAATTGGTGTCACACCTCCTTTTTTACCTCCCCCGCGAAAGGTGAAGGAGTTTTTTCCAATTAAAGGACAATTGAACGGGATTTGTTTAATTATTTCAGAGTCACCACTTGGGAGATTTATGGTGTCTCAAGTCGCCGGTTTTAATCCCGAATCGAGGAAAGGAATTACTCTATATTACAGTTTGCGTACCAAAAATCCAGATAAGGAATTCTGTTAACCTGAAAGAAGGTGTTAGGCATTCCCGAATTCCGTGGTTCTAGCACGGTCGCTCAACTGTCATATTCGGCTTGTTTATCTTATTTTGAAATTGTGCACTTATATGCGAGTTATGACTTTTTTACCGTTTTTATCATTATTATTGTTATTTTTACAAAGAATTGCAACATCGTGAAAACGTATCTCGAACCTCATCACATTCAATTACCCGAGGCTATCGACACATTTTGACTCTGTTGAGATTTGGATTACATAAAGGAAGTAGTTTATTAAAGACGCACCTAATACGACTAGGGTAATGCTGTTTTGAGAAAGGCTGTAAAATTCTTTATGCGGCCTACCTCGCAATCTAAATAACTTTACAATCATGTATAGAGGGCCCCGCATCTTGTGTATTTTTATTTGGTGAGGCTCATCTCATTTGTTAGTTGTTTTAAAGAATTGCAACGTCAAGGAAATACATTTCAAACCACGTCACAATCAATGTACCCGTAATTTGTCGATGCATTTCGACTTTGTTGAGATTTGAATTTGGGTTACATAAATGCATACCCGAGTTTAGGAAGGCAAGATTAATTAAATCGCGTCCTAAAGAGGTTGTCCTCTTATTATTTTTGGGAGGAGGTCGTGAAAATTCACTAAAAGGCCAACTCTGAAGTCTAACCAATTATTGTGTATATTTATTAAGGGCCCCGCAATTTGTGATTTGTTTGGCGAGGCACGCCTCATTATTTATTTTAAAAGGATATCCAAACGTGACTATGCTTTCCATGTTTCGGTCCATTTCTAAAAATGAAATAAGAAAAAGGACCTACTTATTTACATACTTACGATTATTATAGTTAAGTTTCGAACAAGATCTGTTAATTCTGAAAACGAACGTGTATATGGGAGTTATATGACAATTACTGGCCCAGGTCCGACATGTATGGTGTGAAGCTGGACCTAGGCCGTCCTTATTCCGATTGGGCCTGGTTAACCTATTTTATACATATTTGACATTTACAGGGGTTGCTGAAATGCGAACAAATGATATCTAATTTAAGTTGTTCTTACGAATTTAGATAAGCAATTTGTTAAATGAAATAGTTCAAGCTTTTGAGTAATTAAGCTAAAGCTTGATGTGCATCTGGAATATGCTTTTAAACAAAATAAACTGAAATGACAGAACGATTAATACTACACCAATAGTCTTTTTTTAATTAGCATACAAGTAAGGAAGTTCACTTAACTAAACTACTATAAAGTGTTCAGTTATGCATAATAAACACCTACATGATCATATTGAAGGAAACTACTATTGCATATACAACTAAGATTCAATACATGACTAAAGGAATTCAAAACAACTGCAACTCTTCATTTTCATTCATACTTCAAATTTCAGCTTACATTTAACTAGCGTATCAGTTGTGTACCGGGTATTTGAAAGCAAAGAGAAGAGAAAGATCAGTAGAGAATATCAGTACAGTAAGCAGCCACACAGGTTCAGCAACACAGTAAAACCAGCAAGAACATTAGCAAATAGTGCAGAAAACCTAGGAAAGATTAACCAAGCAGAACAACCAGGATGCCCAATGGAATGGTACTTCAAACCAATAGAAACCCAGGCAAATAGACTCAACAGCCAACCAGGGAAACAAGACACTCAATGAAACAATGTACATTTTCCAAATGGCCACCCAGTAAATACCAAACTGAAACTCAACAGTATCAAAAGAACACAAACGATTTCAAGAGAAATAGTAGTTTCTGATTTGTCAAACACTCAAAGAAAAGCAGCCTGAAACTCTTAAAGTAGGAGTTGAGCCTTAACACTCTATATTTCTCTCTGCTTCTAAGGGTAAAAGCCAGCCTTAAACTATATCTCTCTATGGACTTTTTCTCTAAAAAATCCAGCTTATATTAATCTCTTAAACTTTGGAATCTTAGTGTAAGTTCCAGCATAATTTTCACTCTTTCTAATTGAATATCAATATTCTAGACTCCAGCCCTTACTTATTCCTAAATGAGCCTATTTATAGGCAAAAAGAGACCTCCCAGGTCTGCGTTGAACCTCACAGACTCTAAGTCTGCCCATACCTTCAATATTCCCACGCCTAAGTGTATTTCTTGATGCAAGTTATTTTGTTCCCCATGCCTTGTCCTATTGTTCTGATCAAGGGTTATGGGGGATGGATTATAGTATTCTTATTGAATTCCCATGCTCTTATGTCTTGTTCCCCATTTCCTATTAAACTAAGGGTAACTAATTGACCACTAGGCAGACCCCTAAGTTAATTTTAATTAAACCCTGTTAAATGCCAAAATTACTATTAAGGTCTATTAGACCCCAACCCTTCTTCTAATTGGACAGTCCCTGTGGTTTTGAGATCTAGGGTTCATATAGGCAGATTTGGGGCTCGAATCTTTCTAGTTAGATTCGAACCAAACCAAGATTGGTTTGGCCACGAGGAAGGTCAGGGGATTAACTGGTGTGATTTTGGGGTGGTTTGCGATAGATTAGGGTTTTGATCTAATCTTTAAATGAAGATTCAAGATGATGCAGGTTTATTCGAGGTTAATGATTTGTGGATTTGGATTCAGGGTAGCTAATTGGTCCTAGTGTGTTAAGGCGGTGATACCGCCGAGTGTCAGGCGAAGGCGAACGGTGGCAGCTAGGGTTTTGTTGGTTTCGTCTCTGAGTTGATATAGATGAAGATGGTAAAGGGGGTGTTTGGTTCTGGGGGCATGAGGTAAGAGATAAGAGGTCATATACTGTAAGGGTGGTTTGATCCTGGTCGTTGGATTAAGTGAGATTGATAGCTAGGATCTCTTCATTAAGGGGAACTATATCATGTGGTTATGCTGGGGACTGGGTCGGTCTCAGACCTACACGGGTTAGGTATAGGGGCATGCTTAAGATCGTTGGGTTGAATGAGATGAACTGCTCAGATGAATGCTCCTGAAACGTCATCATTTCAATTAGTGTTGGGCTGGACGGGACCGTTTGACTAAATCAAATCAATGGCCCAGATTTGGTGCTTAGAAACGACGTCGTTTCTTCTATCTGAGAGACCGGGTGAACATGGACTGGGTCAATGTATTTTGGGCCTGATCTTCCGAGTTTCTCTTCCATTTTTCAACCCTTTCTTTTCCTTCTTTTAATTTCTAATTTAAACAGAATTCCTAATTAAATTGTAAAACCAAAGTAAGACTACACAAATATCAATTAACACTTAACCACAATTAACACACAAATTAAAATAATTAATTAAAATAAAATCAACAAATACAATAAAATGCATATTTATGTGATTTTCACTTTTAAAACCAAATCATGGTTTAACTAATTCCTAAATGCACAATTAAATCCTAAATATGCATGAAACATGTATTTTTGTATTTTTTTAATTAACTACAACAAGGTAAACATTTGCGGACAAAATAATTACCAAAATCTCATGCAAATTCTCAAAATTGTACCCGAAGGCAATTTGATTTATTTTTCGATTTCTTTTGGAGTTATGTCCGTGAAGCAAAAATCACGTGCTCACAACTGCCCCTATTTTTTCGAAAACACAAAGAGTTTTCGTGCAAAGATGAAGTGAGCGGATACGAGCGATTTGTGCACGTTGGAATACTCCGTGTGAAAATTTTTTCTGAAAAAGATTTAACCGAACCTTTGCTTCAAAGGTTTCCTACATATCCCTGGCTAAAAGGGAATCAGGTTAATGTAGTTCGAGAAGTTTTGGAAGCTAGGATGTGACGACCCAACCCGTTGTCCTATGTGTTACTGCTCCATTTCCCCTTATTGTGTTGCTTCATGTTTTAATATCAGTATTAGAGTGTATCGGGTGTAATTGAATTGGTTTTGGTTTAAAATAAGGCTCATGGCTTCGTAGAATGAAGCTTATTTTGGAAAAGTCAACTGGAGTTGACATGTGAGTTAGAAGGCTCGGATGTAATTTCCAAGAAAATGTCGCGTCCGCGTAGAGAAGGGATGTTGTACATCGCGTTCGCGTGGCCAGACACACATTCACATATAGTATTTGGACTGTTAAAATATTTTTGTCTTCGTGTTCGCGTGGGTTAAGTCGCAAACGCGATGAAGGATTTTTAGACCTGGAGCAGAATGTTTAAAAACATTTCCTCTGTAAGTTTAAGTCATTTTTCCTCCGTTGTTGAGCGATTTTGGAGGTATTGGACGAGGGAATAAGAGGATTTCACCTAGGTTTCGATTTGAAGTAAGTTTTATGAGCTTAATACATGAGATTCTTGAAGAATCATTCATTAATTCTCTGAATTTGGGTATGAATTTGAAGAAGCTAGGGCTTGAGTTTTTGGAAATTTCAATTGGGATTTGGTAGGTCATGGTATGTATGAACTCGTGGCATGACGAGGATTCCGAAAGTGTAAGTTTTGTAATTTTTCGAGAAGCGTATAACTTGATTGTTTTCGATTAAGTATTGTCCCATTTCCATATTATGATGTATTTTGCTTTTTTTTTGGCTAGATTTGACGCACGTGGACGCCGAGTTGAGGGGCAAAGGCGTCAAGAGCTTGAGATTTTACCGGTTCGAGGTGAGTAATATTTGGGAATGATATCCTGAGGGTTTGAAACCCTGGATTTATGTTTGGGGCCTTGTGCCGACTTGTAGAATCCTTTAGGGATTGATATATTAGAGTTAGCATGATATGCATAATTTTTGAATTCAGTCCAGGGGTTTTTAACATTTGTTTTGCAAACTCAGCCAAAATTCTATGTTTTGAAAACACAAATGATTCTTATATGATATTTTGGGTTGACGATCATCATCTCACTATTTTTGGACTGCATACTATTTATTGGAATAGTGGTAACTTTTAGTACTGTGTATTGAAATGTAAACGGTGGTAACTATTGGCACCGTGTATTGTAATGGAAACAGTGGTAACTATTGGCACTGTATGATTTGCGCTTGGCCTGAAAGAGCCCCTCCAGAGTCCGTACACACCACCAGTGAGTGTTGTCGATGTTAAATCATATGCATGGTTGGCTCGGGCTACACGCTTCAGCGTACTCATGTGCATTACAATGCATTGCATTTACATCTGTTTGTACTACGTGGCATGACATTTAGAACTCATATACCATGGACATACATATTGTTACTTGCCTTGTTGACCAGATACCCTGGTGTTATATGTTAAGGAGTGTTAAGCCCAAGAGGCTGATGTTGGACATTGTGAGTTGATATTGAGCCCGAGGGTCAAGTTTCTAATTATTTCTGACTTGTTGAAATTACCTTTGCAATTGTTGAAAAAGTATATCTTCAAAAGAGATTTTCGAACTGAACTTGGGATTTTCTAAAGGGATTTTTCACAGTATTTCGATTTTCTTAAAAAGTGGTTGTTTTATCTTTATATCAGTTTGGTGTGCTCATACATGTTTTCTTATCGCTCAGATATTATTCTCCCTTATTACCAGTGAGTTGGAAGTACTCACTTTTCTCTCTGCACCTTGCGTGCAGTTGCAGGTACTGTTCACCCGATAGCGGGTCATTAGTAGGATCGAAGGCCATATTCTTATAGTAGAGCATGGTGACCACCAGCGTTCGCGGCACAACATTTCCAACTTTGAGTTCTAGTTTTACCTTGTATATATATTTTGTTGGCCAAATAGTAGTGTCCCTACTCAGTAGATGCTCGTGACTTATGACACCCCAGTCGGTTTGTATTGGAATGAAATTTCATAGTTAAATGCCATTAAGGAGTATTTCTATTCATTTATATTTAATAACTGCATAAAGAGGATTTTGGGGTTGTTGGCTGGCCTTGTCTTCATGAGAGGCACCATCACGACCAGGTATGAAATATGGGTCGTGCAAAGTTTGTATCAGAGCCTAGGTTACTAGGTCTCACGAGTCATGAGCAAGGTTAGTAGAATCTCGCGGATCGGTACGGAGACGTCTGTATTTATCCTCGAGAGGCTGCAGAACCTTTAGGAAAACTTTCCATTCTTTGAATTCTTATTGTGCCTACTTGATTCAACTTGAGATATAACTTTTGAAATTCCTTCCACATGTCTGTATGCGCACGCGAGTGGTCAATAGTATATGTGCCTAGAGGGCTTGTGATTCCCCAATCGAGGGGCGAGAGGTAATCTCTGTGAGTTCATGTTGGGCCAATCTAGAAGACTCGAGGCCAGATATTTGCCTATGGTTTGAGCACCGAGGTGCTGATTATGTGAGCAACTGATTTGAACTTATATGCTCAGTGTTGTTATTATAAGCCGGAATGGCAGCTAGATATCCATGTGATGAGTATGTTAGTACTGCGAGGTGTATCTATAAATTTTTTGTAGTGACGAAGATGTCTGATGGATAATTGATGAACTATTAAGTGTTTGATTCCTATTGTGCTTTAATGTGTAGTCCGAGTTAGGGGCACGTGGAGAATATCATGTCTCTTAGTTAGCAAGTAAAGTACATTCCATGTGGCAGTATGAGTATAGACTTGGAAAAGACTAAATGGTTATGTATTACGTACACGATGGTGGAAGGTTTGTGGAAAGATTTAAATGAGGCGAAGCAGGTGGGTTATCTCCTGTGGAGGATTTTGAACAGTATGATCCTTATGTGGGTGTAAGATATCTCATGTGCAATTGAAGGGTATGTGTTGTATTTTGAAGTATTGGGACGCTTAACAAAATGGACTCAGCTGATGTGGAAATGAATGTGAGGTTTGCAGAGAATGCCAGTGCTAGATGATTTGTGTATTCACAGAACTTGTAAATGATTTGAGTTTGATATCATTGTGTGGCATCATTCGAGAAAAAGTGTTATGAGTTGTTAAAAATGCCTTAATATGTGGCTTCAAGCCAAGTTGGGGAGGTTGACGTTGGTCAGCTGATTGCATGGTTATGTGCTATGTTTGTTTCGTTTTGAGGTATGATTGAGGACCAGTTCTGGTTGCAGAAATTTAGCCGAGGATGACACGTGTGAAGGAAAAATTTCTACAAAGGTTATATGGTGCTTTCATAAATATGATAAAATACTAGGATGTTTTGAGCTGTTGCTGATAAAGAATGCCCAACGTATAGAGAAGAAAGATGGTTGTTGTATCTGTATGAAATTATGTTCTGCGGTGTCTGGGTACTAATAAGGCACGAGTGGTTTCGTTCATTTAGGGCAAGTGAATTACAGCTGAATAAGAGTGAATGTCTCATAAGAATGGTTTTATTATGTTCAAGAGTTTGCATGTAACAATCAGGTATCTTAAATTTGTGTATGTGGCTAGAGACTGTGTTTTCATTAGAAGAGATCAAGACTTGTGGTATTTTATGTTAATCATGAGATTCTTTGTATCCGTATTTGGAAGACAATTGTCACAAATTAAGATTCGCAGGAAGTTCTTCAAGGTAAATCATTATGGAACATTGTATTTATGAGAAGCGTCGAGAGGGAATTCAGTGGCCAGTGGGCCTTAGATAGTGTGGTCTTATGTTCGAGTCTCGTATGGTAACCTGAGTTGAGGTATTGTGGTGCTACAGCAAGGGAGAATATCAAATTAATGATGAGTCATGAAGGAATTGAGATAAATGGAATAGCTTGATAATAAACCAAATCGTTATGGTAATGATATGATTAATTCTTGTATGTGTTTGAGGTAATGAGTCTTACAGGGATTTCACAGCAAAGGTCATGCGTGCTGGCAGTTGCTTAGCTTGGTTGGGTAGACGGATTCAGTTATGGAATTTTAGCTTATGCAATGGAATTGGGAGAAAGAGTTCTTGATTTGTTTTACCATGGTGTGAAGATGGGCTTGTTATCCTAGTGTGGTAAGGTCTGGGTCATGTTGTTTCCAGTGAGATGATTCGGGTGGACCCCCAAAAGGTTGCAGCGGTGAAGGATTGGCTTAGGCTCACGACCCCGACGAAGATCTGTAGCTTTTTGGGGATAGCAAGGTATTATCAGAGGTTCGTAGAGGGATTCTCCAACCTCTCCTCTCCTTTGACTAAATTGACGGAGAAATCAGCCAAGTTCCATGGGTCAGATGCTTGTGAGAAAAGTTTCCAGCAATTGAAGACAAGGTTGACTTCGGCACCAGTGTTGGCTTTGCCAGAGGGCACGAAGGGGTTTGTGGTTTATTGTGATGCCTCCATGTTGGTCTAGGATGTGTTCTGATGCAGCACGGGAAGGTCATAGCATATGCTTCCAGGCGACTTAAGAATCACGAGAAGAATTATCCGATGCAGGAATTGGAACTTGCAGTGGTTGTATTCGCCTTGAAAATATGGTGGCATTACCTTTTTTGGGTTCATATAGATGTGTTTTCAGATCACAAGAGTCTTCAATATTTGTTGAAGTAGAAGGAGCTGAATTTGAGGTACCGGCGATTGTTAGAATTGCATAAGGATTACGATATGGACATCTTGTACCATCCAGGGAAAGCGAACGTGGTGGCCGACGCCCTTAGTCGGAAATCCATAGGTAGTTTGGTTCACTTGAGAGAGGATCAGAGGTTCCTAGCTCGGGAGGTACATCAGTTGGCCAGCCTTGGGGTTTGTATCTCGGCCCTGATGAGGAGGAACTTATGGTGCATAATACAACAAAATCGATGCTCGTGGAAGAGGTTAAAGAAAGCAGTTTATTGATCCAATATTGGCACAACTTAAGGAGGCACCACTAGGTAAAAAATTTTAGCATTTTCGCTCGCCAGCAATGATGGTGTGCTCTGGTGCCATGACAGGTTATGTGTCCCAGATGAAGATAATCTTCGGGAGAGGATAATGGCGGAGGCTCATCATTCTACGTATTCAGTGCACCCGAACTCTACAAAGATGTATCACGATCTCAAGGATAATTATTGGTGGAGTGTATAAAGAAGAGTGTAGCGGACTTCGTCTCTAATTGCCCGAATTGCCACCAATTGAATGCCAGAAATTAGCGACCAAGAGGGTTGACTCCGCTTATAGAAATACCGATGTTGAAGTGGGAGATGATCAATATGGATTTTGTGATAGGACTACCTCGTACTCAGCACAAGTTTGACTCAATTTCGGTAATTGTTGATATGCTCACCAAATCAGCTCATTATTTGCCAGTCAAGTCCACCAATATTGCGGAATAATATGCTCGTTTTTATATCAAGGAGATAGTGAGGCTTCATGGTACACCACTTTCAATCTTTTCGGATCGAGGAGCTTAGTTTACAGCTAACTTTTGGAGGAAATATCAGCAAGGTTTGGGTACTCAAGTGAATCTCAGCACAGCTTTTCATCCGCAGACCAATGTCCAAGCAGAGCAAACTATTCAGACACTCGAGGATATGTTGCGAGAATGTGTTTTGGATTTCAAAGGTAATTGGGATACTCACCTGCCCTTTATAGAGTTTGCTTATAACAACAGCTTCCATGCTAGCATTTGGATGGCCCCATTCAAAGCATTGTATGGAAGAAGGTGTAGGTCCCCGATCGGGGGGGTTCAAGGTTGGTGATGCAGAATTAATAGGGCCAGGTCTCGTGCATCAGGCCATGGAGAAGGTAAGAGTCATTCAGGAAAGGATGAAGACAGCTCAAAGTCACTAGAAATCCAATGCAAACGTGCGTCAAAGAGAATTGAATATTCAAGCGGGAGATTAGGTATTCTTGAGGGTGTCTCCTATGAAGGAAGTCATGCGCATTTGGGAGAAGGGAAAACTAAATCCTAGGTACGTCGGGCCTTATCAAGTCATTCAAAGGATCGGTCAAGTTGCGTATAGGTTGGAATTGCCCCTGAAATGTCCTAGTGCACTCGGTGTTTCATGTATCCATGTTGAGGAAGGTTGTGGGTTATCCGTCTAAAATTTTGCCAGTTGAAGACATCAAGGTTACGGAAGAGTTATCATATGAGGAGATTCCGGTTGGCATTCTAGATAGGCAAGTCTGAAAGTTGCGATACAAGGATATTGCTTCAGTTAAAGTGTTATGGTAAAACAGATAAGTCGAGGAAGCCACGTGGGAAGCGGAAGATGAGATGAAGATAAAATACCTCCATCTATTTGAGTAAGTTCAGAAATGATCGTGTGAATCTTGTCCCTATGAGAGCTAGTGATGTGTCCCATTAGGTGTAAGAATCATTCCTTCTCTTTCTAAGTGCCTTTTTGTTGTAGTTTCTCCAAGCTGTGTCAACCAACTTTATGCGTTGTAACTATTTGAGCAATGTGTAGTCCTTTTTGGTAGTGAAAGTTTTGTGCTCTCATGGTCAGGTGATGTATGGAAGTTATAATTAATTTTGCATGGAGACTGTGTATCAAAGTGTTCTAATTGTGTAATGATTAGTTTTTGCATGGAGGAACTGTATTGAAATGAATAACTGTGTCATACCCTTGTGATAGGTAAATGGATTTAATAGTACACACAATTAATGCTTAATTTGGTTACATGTAGTGTGCCAAAATGGTTGAAAAGTGTATCCAGAGGTTGAATATGTGCAAGTGTGAGGATTATGCATTTTATAAATGTGATAAGGTAGCAAGTTTGTGTAGTAATACTTGGAAATGTGTGTTGGGAATTCTTTGATAGGTGGTTATGTCCAAATTTCAAATGAAACTCTGGTAAAAATTTTCTAAAACAAACTTGAAAGCTAATAAAAGTGTAGAAATTTGTATATCATGTTTTCAATCTCATTTGGTTCCCAAGTCCTCATTCGAGTACGAATGATCTTAAGTGGGGAGGATGTAAGGCCTCGTGAGAATGAGTGCTCAGGTGTTAGCAGCTCATAGAGTCGAGCCTATCTATGTGGATCAGATTCTTTTTACTGTTTTGAACTTAAAAAATGGGAAATCAAAATTTTTCAAGAAAATGGTCGAAATGCGGTCGCATATCAGCTATATGGATCGCATTCCTACCGCAGAGTGAATCAGCAATCAACCAATTTCTGATGTTGACAAAGCGGTCAAATCTGTGATCGCATAATCATTATGCGGACCGGGCAAATTCTGAGGTGCATTCTGCGACTGCAGAATGCAAATGCGGACCGCATATCTGCTGCATTCCCAACCCAAGAAGTTTGAAACTTGAGCCATTTCTGCGGTCCATTATTCGGACCGCATGTCTGTTCTACGATCGCAGACCTGTGTCGCCGATTGAGCTCGCCCAGTTATTTTTCAAAAAATCTAAGTCCGACCCATCTTTAAAAAAAAACACCCTATACCTCATTTTAACCAATTTTCTAAAAAAAAATAAGGGAGAGGAAGAGAGGGTCTTAGAGAGAGAAAGCAAATTCTTCATAAATTGATCTTTCAAAACCATTGGATCTTGGAAAATTCTTGGTACATTGTCTTCTCTATTTATTTCTCAGGTAAAATCTCTAACTCATTTCCCCCAAATTTTGAAATTTAAGCTTGGGAAGGGAACCCCATACACTTGCTTTGAATTTTCTTCCTAAAATCTTCATGATGCCTTCAAAACTCAAAATCTTGAAATATCTGATGACTGCAAAATGATTAAAAGAAAGAGATATTTTCAGAAATTACTACATTTTAGTTATTATTAATTTGTTATAACTGTCATTTACTTTCTATAGCTATATTTTCAGTTGTTATAAAACGTATTCGATGTATATTTACTATTGTATTCATGAATACAGTAGCAAAACTCGACGAGAAGTAGGGGACTCACACTAAACAGAGAATGTATTCGACTGTATTCCCGAGCTGTATTGGCGAATACAGCAATGGAATTTCCGAAAAAGGTCTTCAGTTGTTTAAAAACGGTAAGTGAATCAATTTACGTGATAGACTCCTAATATAACTCAATAAACTCAATTATAACACTCAAAATTGCATTTCTACTTTTAGAAAAGATTCTTAACTAAAAAATATCCCAAAATAGAGCAATCTTCAGAGATTCAATCCATACTTTTTTTGTGTGGTGTCTTTATTTAAATACTTTTAGTAGTATCTTTGCAAATGGATTTATATATTAAAATTATATAATTAAATTGAATACAAATAAATACATTAAAGTACATTGAATACATGAAGTATAACATTATCTATTGTGAAGATACATATGAATGCATGCTGCATACACATTTGAATATATATAAAAGTTATTTTAATACATAAATTATATTTATTAAAAAAACATATAATAAATTCTACAATACATTGAATACATATTGTTGGACAAAATAGTAAAACAATGTAAAGATTTGAAATTATATAATTACATTGAATACAGTTAAATACTGTGAATATATTGAAAAAGTAAAAAAAATAAAACTAAAGACGGTGAAATTCGCTTCAAAATTGGCCAACTCTAACCACAATTTACTCATATGTGTCAACAAATGATAGTTAAATAAATTTGAATGCATAAGAATAAAATTTCCAAGGTTTTACCCAAAAATTCCCAAAATTCCCCCGGGACCACGTGATCAAAACCCGAGGTTCGAACCAAAACCGGGTTACCCATTCCCCCACGAGTTCATATATGCAATTTGTTTTGAAATCGGACCCCAAAGTGAGGTCTAAATCTCCAATTATTGAAAAACCTAAATTCTACCCAAATCTCCATTTTCAACCATGAAAGCTTTGATTTAAAGTTGAAATTATGTTAGAAGATGATAAGGATTGAACAAAACTAGTCAATATTGACTTACATTTGGTTTGGGGACGAAGGGGTTCGAGAGAAATCACCTATGCAAGTTTTGCGTTTTGATAATATGAAAAGTGAGGTATAAAATCAGTGAAGTATAAAATTCACAGGTGCAGATGTCCCAAATGCGATATTAACTTCGCATTTGCAAAACTGGGCAGAAATAAAGGGGACGTCGCATTTGCGAGAAATTGCTCGCAATTGCAAACACAGGCTTAGGCTGGGGAAACTCGCAATTGCGAGATTGACTTCACATTTGCAAAGTCTGGTTGGCAAGTGGGAATATCGTATTTGCAATAAAAACATCGCATTTGCTCAGACAAGGCAAACAAGGGAGGTTCGCATTTGCTAGTCTTTACAATTGCAAAGACTGGAGACACCAGCAGTTAAAAATGTTTCAAATAAGCCTAACACATATCTGAAACTCACCCGAGCCCTCGGGGATCCAACCCAAACATGCACCCATCCTCTAAAACATCCTACAGACTTACTCGTACGATCAAATTGCCAAAATAACATCAAAATCAAAGAATCAACATCCAAAACTCATGATTTTCATTTCAAATTCTAAACTTTCAAACTTTTCACTTTTAGTCCGAAACACGTCAAACGAGGTTCGAAACACGTCAAACTTTACAGATAGCGCTTTATACCCATGTCAGACATGTACCAGGCGTTGGAACCAAAATACGAGCCCGATACCATCACTTTTGATCAAATTTTCATTTCCATTTTCTTTAAGCATTTTCAAAAACAATTTCAATGAAAAGCTCCGTACTTGGGCCTGGGACCTCGGATTTTGATTCCTGGAATATGCCCGGGTGCCAAATTTCCTTATGGACCCTCCGGGACTGTCACATCACAGGTTTGGGTTCGTTTACGCAAAATGTTGACCAAAGTCAGCTTTAACAATATTATTATCAAAATTCATGGTTTTCAACAGAGAGTTCAAATATTTTCACATATAAATTTTCCGTCTTTGCGCCAGGACTGTGCACTCATATCGAGGCAACCACATATGAGGTTTTCAAGGCCTTAGAGGCACAAAAAAAGGGAGAATTACGGAGATGACCCTTTGGGTCGTCACACTTTTGATGCAAAAAATCTGCATCTGCCAAGTTTCTCAAAGAATTGTCTGCATGGTTAGATGAGAGAAGCTCTAGAAGAGGCTGTAAAATGCGGTGATTGCCAGGTTTTGGTCGATATAACCCATGTGAAACACTAAAAAATTAGATTAAAAGACAAATGACCCTTGAAGTGTGAAGCAGACATGTCGTCCAGGTATTTGTTAACTCTCTCTTATTATATATGAGAGAATATATATATATATATATATATATATATATCGGAGAGGTATTAAAAGGACCAAGAGATGCTACGTAGAATTTAGTTTCATTTATTGTTATTTATTGTTTACAAAAACTGGAGGTTAGCACTAACCCCTGCTTCTTTTATCCAAGAACGTGAGTTAACGCTTACGAAGATCTGTACTTGAAGTTTGGTTTATCTTAATATAAGTGTCATGACTATGTAAGAATTTCTTAACATCATACAATACATGATTTTGAAAATCTACTCATGACTTTTTGAATTTATTTGTAGAGTACATTTAATATGATCTAATATCAATGTCTAATTTTTAGGATTTCAAATGTTCCATCCAAGGATTGGTTGGATTTACCAAAGTATAGCGAAGAGTATATTAATGTTTTTCAATCTTTCTTAGAATTTGATTACTCTTATGGTGATCCTCAAGGTGGGGAAATTCAATGTCCATGTACAAAATGTTGCACTATTCGTTGGACTCAAAGAAATATAGTGTTTGATAATCTAATATGCTACGAATTTGTACAAGGATATACAAGATGGATTAATCATGGTGAGTGGCAAATCCCAAAAAATGTTGATGGTGACTTAGATGATGATGCTAACTTGTATGATGATACTAATGGGTTATTGAATGATCAATTAGAGATGTTGCACAAACTGAAGGACTTTACGAAGGTCCAAATGAGGATTCCAATAAATTCTATAACTTAGTTGATGAAGCAAGTCAAGAACTATATCCTGGTTGTAAAGGATTCTCTAGATTATCTTTTACAATCCGTCTATTTTTGTTGAAGTGCCTATACGGATGGAGAAATGCATCATTCACTTCTCTTTTAGAGTTATTGAAAGAGGCGATACCCCAGTTGAATATTCCCCTATCCTACTATAATGTCAAGTCTATGGCAAAGGATCTCGGTCTTGATTATGAGAAAATCGATGCATGCCCTAATTACTGCATGCTATTTAGAAATGAACAAAAGGATGATGAATATTGTCATGTTTATGGAGCTTCCAGATACATTAAATATCCTGAAATAGATCGCGAGATTGAGCCATCTAGAAAAGCTCATCGTGTTCCAGCAAAAACTTTGATATACTTTCAATTAATTCGTAGACTCAAAAGGCAATTCATGTGCTCAAAGACAGCAGATATATTCAGGTGGCATAACGAGGAGCGTTCTAAAGATAGAAAGTTAAGGCATCCTGCCGATGGCCAAGCATGGAAAGTGTGATGACCCAAAAGGTCATCACATGATTTAAATTAAATTATGTATATTTGAGGCCTTAAAAATCTCATTTAGAGTCATCTCAATTTGCTTGCGCAGTTCGGGCACGTAGCCGGAAAGCTTGAATATGAAAATTTATGAAAAATAATAAAATTAGTTATAAAATAAGTGAATTTGACTTCTGTCAACGTTTTGGATTAATGATCCCAGAGGGTCCGTAATAAAATATGAGACTTGGGCATACGTCCGGAATCAAATTGCGAGGTCCCAAGCCCGAGAAATTAATTTTTTAAAGAAAATTATTTTCTGAAAATTATTTAAGAAAATTTGAAATGAAATCTGATTAGAACATGATGGTATCAGGCACCTATTTTGGTTCTGGTGCGTCTTATATATGTTTAATATATTTTTGTAAAATTTTGTTAAAAGCGGGTGTTGTTTCACGTGATTCGGACCTAAATTGCTAAAGTTGATGCTATATGAAGTTTGAGAAAAATTCTTTGATTTCGAGATTTAATTCATCTATATTGAGGTTATTTTAGTGATTTGATCGCGCATATAAGTTCGTATGATGTTGTTGAGCTAGTACATGTGTTTGACTAGGAGCCCCGAGGGCTCGAGTGTGTTTCGAATGTCTTTCGGGAAGCATTAAACTTAAGAAAAATTGCAGAAACATCTGATTTGGTGTCCTGGTGTTTTCTTCTTCGCCTTCCCGAGAGAACCCACACGAACGAGATGCATTAATTTTTATTGAAGGAAATGCTTCTACACGAATGCGTAACTCAGTTCGCAAATGCGAGGCATTGGGGGTTATCCCTTCGAGAACGCGGTCCTGGCCACGCGAACGCGAAGGCCAAGTGGGCCTGGGCCAGCAAACTTCAGCTTACAAACTATTATAACCTAAGAATTATTTTTTTTTTTTGCCGTTGAAGGTTGTAAGATATGCCCATCGTTCTTCTAGATCACAGAACCATGTGCCCTAATAAATATTACTTTCTTTCAAGGAGTATCGATGTCGAATGTCTCTATTTCCACTACAACACATGAAATTTTATCGTTTCAGGAACTTTTTAGCTTGCTTAAAAATGGATGACGGTCCGTAGCAATTCAAATCGATTGTTTGTCTACTCTTCGCCTAATGACTTCACAAAAGATGGGGACAATTGAATCTTTACTAACTATATATATCCTAATCAACAAGCTTGCAATCATATCGTTAACTCTTCTACAACTCTAGTAGTATTATTTTGTAGCCGCCCACCTACTTTAGTAAACTAAAATACCCGTCAAATGTAAAATATATGTAATATTCATGTATAATATATGTGTAACTGTGTATAACAAATGCGCAATCAATTTATATCGGTTAGAAAAAATAAACATTGGATCTCTCGTGCTATTTATGTAAAAATCTCACCTATGGAAAACAACTGAAAGCCTACTTCAGGATTATCTTTTAAATCATTGGAAGAAAAGTTCTCCAATATGCAAAATTTACTTCCACAACAATAATCAACAGAAGAAAATCGGGTAATCATAAAATAGTTGTATTGGAATAAAAACAATAAAGAAAAGGAAGCAATGAAATGCGGAGAAATAAATAAAAGAAAACAAGGCGTGCTTCTAAGCTTCTCCTTGTATTGGGAATACCCTCCTCCTCATTTTGGCTAAACATTGTATGTTGTCAATTCTCACCCTTGCCACGCTTAAGAAACTAAATAGTGTGGTCAAAATTAAAAAGAAAATAGGGATGATCATTAAATAACCACGTTTGCGAGTACTATGAGGAAAAATGAAATATCCTCCAATGAATAGTCCCCATGCGGAACTGCCACATAAAAAAGCAGAAGCCAGCGCTAAACAGTGATACCCGCTGTCTATGCGATCATTCCACATACAACAGGCAGTATCATCCTCCATAGCTGTATATAATGATTACTTTTGAAGAAAATCTCTAAGTATTATATATAGATATAGTCCTAGTTGAATTATATAATTGACAAATGGAATATGTAGGAGGCCTTCTAATGCTAGTTGAACTCTATCAGGTGCTAATAACTGTGGGAGAATAAATGATTTGTGTTGCTTAATTTAAATATACGAAGATTCTGAAGAGAGATCTAGGTAATCAAAAGTAACCTGACCATGGCTATTATTAATTATACATATTGGATACACCACCTTTGTTAACCCAAATAATAGTGATCCAAATAATCTCTACAGATATTAATTATTCGCAAATTACGTCAAACATTTAAATTGGAATCACTTAATTCTCTCACAGTTATTGGCACCTATTGGAGTTCAACTACTATCAGAAGTCCTCCTACATATTACTATCAACTCTAGGACTCTATATATAGGAGTTCTTTCCTTTTTATATATAACTGCTACAAATATTTATTCCCTCCAAATAATCATTTACTATATATGGATAAATAGCTTAGACCGTTAGACGCTTACTATTTTTCTGCAATTGAAATCGGTTCAGCCGGAACTCCAATATATTATGATGACGTTCTAGTGCACTTATGCTGGAACTCTATCATATTATGCTGGACTTACATTATATTTATCCTGTAACTCCAGTATAATATGCTGGAGCTCAAGCGTACTTATGTTGAAACTCCTGTATAATATGATGGAGTTCAAGCATACTTATGGTGGAAATCCAGTATAATATGCTGAAGTTCAAGCATACTCATGCTACAACTCTAGTATAAAATCCTGGTGTATTTTCGGGTTTTGAACATTATTTTCGATCAAATTTATCTTTACATAAAAAGTTGCTAAATTTAAATCAATTTTGAACTGAACTCTTTTCGAATGACCAGTTGAAAATCTCCCCAAAAAAGGCGGGTCCATAAGATTTATGAACCCGACACCGTAATGTGCGCCTATGCACAATTGTGAGTATATTTTGTTTATTCGCATTGCAAATTGGATAAGTGTAACAATCAATCTCCACATTGTATACATGCATGGTCAAAGCTTAAATTAGCATACTAACGTTAATCAAGAGATGTATACTTCTTCTCACAAGCAAAGTCATGGTTTAAAATATGAGACTTGGCATACGTCCGGAATCAAATTCCGAAGTCCCAAGCCCGAGAAATGAATTTTTTAAAGAAAATTATTTTCTGAAATTGATTAAGAAAATTTGAAATGAAATCTGATTAGAACATAATGGTATCAGGAACCTATTTTGGTTCTGGTGCGTCTTATATATGTTTAATATATTTTTGTAGTTGCCCGATTCCCTTGGATTTACAATTGCATATATATATTGGAGAGGTTTTAAAAGGACCGAGGGATGCTACGTAGGCCAAGAGAGATTATTAGACAAGCATATCCGAAAAGTTTATTTTCAGAAGTCAAAAACTAATTTAAAGCGCCACTACAATCATACTACTCTCAATAAACTTCATTGTGTTATGAAATCTCCTATTTAAGGTGAATGTCTATAATTAGAGAGATTCTAGAGTTCTATTCTTGGTAGCTAAATCATCCCCCTCCCTATAAATAAAGGGGTCTTCTACCATTGTAAACCACTCCTAACATTCTCTAAGTATCAATAAGAAGAACTCTCTCTACTCTTCTCTCTATTGCTCTTGTTCTTGCATTATTGTTCTTGTTTTTATATTATTTCATAACACGTTATCAGCACGAGTGTCTAACCAATTGAAATTTTCGATTGTCTTAACTTTTGTTTGTGTAGGGTTTTGCTTCAAAGAAAGAATGAAGAAAGAAAGAAAAAAAAAAGGGGGAGGAACGAAATAGAAAGCAAAAGAGAAAAGGAAGAAAACATTGAAAATATAATTGGTATACCTTAAAGGTAAGTAATTTACTTTTCCCTTTCAAATTCTTGGAATTCTATAATTTGATTTTATATACAAAGCATAGACAACAAAGTTTGATTATAACTCTAATGGAGTTTGTAAGAAATTATAACCACATGAAGTGGTAAAATCTCTATGTCCTGCCATGATTAAATTCATGTATGATTGTGGGCAAATAATTGAAAATCCGTCCCATTGAATTTGCTCCATTCCCTTTAGAAAATGTGGAAGCAGTATATAATAAGTCTGAAAGAAGACTAAAATATTACCATGAAGGTATCAATAAATGTGGACGTGGCAAAGAATTCCGTCCAATTGAATTTGCTCCATTCCCTTTAGAGAATGTGGTAGCAGTATGTGATAAGTCTGAAAGAAGACTAATTACCGTAAAGGTATCAATGGATGTGGACATGGAAATAGACGAAGTTATAATCGTCATTATTGAAATCGGTTCAGCCGGAACTACAATATATTATGATGGCTTTCTAGTGCACTTATGCTGGAACTCTATCATATTATGCTTGAGATGGTGTTTGTTTCAAAATTGCACGACAGTTGTTATTTGCAGTTTTCCTTTGAAATTTTCGCTTGACTGAATCATCGTTGTCCTCTCCACTATATTCTTGATCATCTTCTTCCAATGAATAAGTAGCGAAACCTTCACACCAGCTCTCTTCATCATCGTAATCTCGTTGGTCTTTCCACAGTTTCGATTTACTGACTAGGTCTTTCCTCTTTGGCCAAGTATGATTGGATATGGTTGTAGAACTTTGAAATTTGGACTGTAGTTGCCTATTTGTAGTTTTTAATTGAGCAGGCGGGGATTCATTGCATTGGTGTCTCTCAAGGCCAGTCGTCTGTCCACCCTTTGCACCTTGGCTGTTAGATGTAAAAGCTGCCACAGTTTCGTGATGTTCCTCTATTTCAAACAAGTGATTGGAATGTGTTTTATACGCAACTGCTGGAGGTTGCGATTCTGCATCATCCTTTGGAGATATAACAACTGCCAAAGATTGTTGCTGACCATCCTTTGTACCCCGACTGTTAACCTGTTTGGGCTGCATTGAGTCGGTTTGATGAATTGTTGATACTCCCCTTTCCTTGCCATCCTGATTTGTCGATGTAACAGTGAAATGTTGATAACCTTCAGACACACCTTCTATCAGTAACTTTGGAGTTGTATCAACTGCCGCAGCTGCCAAGGCTTGTTGCTGCCCATGCTGTCCAAAGTTTTCAACCAGCTGAGTTGAAACTCTAGAGATATCCACGTCTGCTGGTGATTCGAATTTTGAGGCTTCTAACATATCTGACTTCAAACTACCATTCTGCATTGCCCCAAACTGTTCAGTTGATATTATGGCTTGTACATTACTTATGACTGCATGGTTTTTGGCTGTTGAAACTGAGGCAGCACAAACTTTAGCCAGAACTGCATCAGACACAAGATTGTGTGCTATTGCATCAAGGCATGCAACAGAGGCATTTGACATAGGCATTTCATTTGGTAGTGTCAAGTCAACAGCTGGTTTAACTGATCCAGTCATTTGTTCAGCAGACAGTACCAAATTCTGGCCAGATGTGTGATCTACAGTATCCCTAGTTGGATTTGAATTTACTGAATCCAGATGATCAATTGTATGTCGCAATGAAACATTATCTTCCAGTAAGCTTGACTGGGCAGAATCCAACTTCTGTCCTGCCAGTACTTCAGCAGACAGAATGTTTGTATCAGCAACATCTGCAATATCTGTTAAAGCATTTTGTCTCATTGAAACAGAAGGTTTCATTAGACTCGGCTGAGCCTGTCCTTCTAGTACTTCTGTTGTTAGAAGGTTTGTAGCTGAAACAACATCATTATCCGAGATCACCACAGTCATAACAAGTTGAACCGATTCTTCTTATCATTGCTAGTCATTTTAGAGGGGACAGCATTCAGTTTCATATCCTCTTGGACCAAACTGTTTTGAGCATCATCTTCACATTGGCCAGTAACTACTTGTGCATCGTGAAACTGCTGAATGTTCACTTTGGTAGACAATAGCTGCTGCTCGCCATTGTTGCTTTGCTTGCAAATCTCTACCAATTGATTTTGAGTTTCACCATGTAGAGGGGTGTTTAGCGCTACTGTTTTTTTATTTTCTTTAAACTGCAATCCTTGATCATTTGGAGGAGACACAACTTGAACAAATTGGACATCAGAGGTCGAAGCCTTCAGCTGTCGTTCATCATGGACAACAGTTCGACAAGCAGCCTGTTTTGCATTCAAGTAGTCTCTTGCATCGCCTTTTAATTTAGACATACTGCTGCTACAAATTGAAGCATTAGCACTAGCTACTGTTCCATTTGCTGAAATCCGTCGACACGATTTAACATTATGTCCTTGGTGATTACAAAGAATGCAAAATGTAGGAGCATTATCGATCACTATTTTCTGATCGAAATCTGCTGCCTTTCCAGTTTTTGGGTCAACAATCTTGATTTTTATTTTCGTTGGATGATTGTCCAGCAGATTGATCAGCAGTTTAACCCTTGCCGTACCTGGGCGTGTTCGATCTTTAGTTGCTTTGTCGAGTGCAATAGGTTTACCTACTGTAGATGCGATGGACAGAAGTAATTTTTTGGCAAATAGATTACCAGGCAGATCTGGTAAAGAAATCCATACCACAGCTTTTGGCGTTTCCTCACGCGGATTAAACTCCATTGTCCATGGGAACGTTCTAATGAAAAACTCGCTTCCTTTAGATCGTATATAGCCATCTGTTCTTGACACCAATTGAGCAAAATCTTCAAATAAATCAAATCTTACAAGAATGTGACGATATTCTAACTGTCCGATGTTACAACTTCCTTTGACACCAAATTGATTCGGAAGAATCTGTCTCAACTCTTGAAGATTTGGCTTTCCATATGAAAATTTTGTTATAACAAGTTGATGGAGGCCTTCCTCCTTTGTGAATGAATTGATATCATCCACTGTAAACTCCACAGTTGGCAAATCTTGATCAAATGAAATTGGACACAGCTCCAATTGCGACTTGTTCTTGACAGCTTGCTGCCCAGTAATCACAGAGGCATATGAATTTTTGGATCGATTTGCAGGTTGCTTTTCCGAGTATATTTTAGAAGCCTCCAACAGCACAAGGCTGGGGAGAGATCGACACTTCAATATGATCGATCAGAATTCAATCTTAATTCCCTCCATGAAATCCGAATGAAGTGAGACTCTAATAAATTACTGTAGCACGGAAATGAGATCCAAGATTTAGAGAGATTGGTTGTAGATATGATAAAAATACCAAAATAGGATTGTTCGCAATAAGAAGGGGATTATGTGGCTCCAACTTTAAGACAATCCACGCAGATTCCGGCTAAAAAAGAGTCGGAAAAACTATTACGATGAATAGTGGAAAAGTGAATTACTGTTCATCCGAGAGAAACCTGCTGCCCAACACAGAATAAATTATTACTCCCTCCATAATACTCTCGATTAAACTTCACTGTCATTTTCTTTTTCGACTTAATATTCTTCAAACTGTTAAAAAGGTATACACCTTGTTAATTTATTAGGATACAGTTTTCTTATGGCTTCTAAGGCGGTTTGGTTATTAAATATTTCTGCTTTGGCGTTTCAATATTCCAAAATTGTTTTATGTCATTTAGCATAAAGTTGATATTGGTGCATGATTCATCTGTGAAGCTAGCCGTCTACAAATTAAATTGTGCTAAAACAAAATTATATATGCGCAATACTTCAATTTTATATAAAAATATAATGGAGTCCACCAATGGAGTAGTTACGGCCTTTGATAGGCACATCATGAACAAAAAAAAAAAATAGGTAACAAGAGGGGGATGAATTGTTACTGATTTAAACTTAATCGCAAATAAGTCGACTTAAAACTTTATTAGTTGACTTAATGTGATAGTGCACCAGACGAGATTATTCAAATATAAGTATGATGAAAGTAAATGCAGAATATAATGACACCTAGATATTTTATACTGGTTCGGATTCAATGTGATTCCTTATCCAATCCCCTTGGGTTGCATGGGATTTCTCTTCAGATCAATAACTTTTTTTCGAGTACAGAAGTGATGTTTGTTGTCCACTTTTCTTTCACTCGTTTGATACAATGCCTCACCAGTTGAGAACTCTCTTTCTATTTCTAACTTATTACGCAGTGAATCTAACTAGATTACTATGCTTGTTTGCAGTAAAATGAAGAGGGATGTATTGGTGTGATCAAAGTATACTGGTTGATAAAAAGCACTATGGTATTTATACAGCATGGTTATGGTGGAGGCATGTCAACCCAAGGGATTTTATCCTTGGAAAGTGTTGATTCTTTCCAAGAATAATGCACTGGCCGTTGATTTGATGAAGATCTCTTTCCTTTTGCTGGAGATATAATTGACGGAGATGGCGGGCCTTCCAGACTTGCCTTTTATTCAAATCTACCATTATAGAGAATCTTCAATGATTTTTGTTGAATCTGTTGATGCATCCGGCTGGATAACAATATTACGAAACGAAAAATAGTTACTATTGTGCTGTAATTTAAATCGATTCAGCTGAAAATTCAATATATTATGTTGGCGCTCTAATGCACTTATGCTGGACTTACATCATATTTATCATGTAACTCCACTATAATACGCTGGAGTTCAAGCATACTTATGCTGGAATTCCTGTATAATATACTGGATTTCAAGCATACTTATGCGGGATCTCCAGTATAATATGGTGGAGTTCAAGCATACTTATGCTAGAACTCCAGTATAACATACTGGTGTATTTTTTGGGTTTTGAACATTATTTTCGCTCAAATTTATCTTTACATAAAAAGTGGCTAAGTTTAAATTAATTTTGAAACTGAGCTATTTTTGAACGACCAGTTGAAAATATGGCTATTTTTGCGGGTCTATAGGATTTATGAACCCGCACCGTAATGTGCGCCTGTGCACAATTGCGAGTATATTTTGTTATAAGTATAACAATCAATCTCCACATAGTATACATGCACGGTCAAATCTTAAATTAGCATACTAACATTAATCTAGAGATGTATACTTCTTCTCAGGGTAGAGTCATGATTTAAAATTTATGAATTGAATATTTAATTCTTTTAAATTAGTGGATTTTACATTAATAATTTATGTACAATTTAATTTTTTTTTAAATAAATATAAATTAGAACAAAAATTACTGATTCCGCCAAACCCGTAATCGAAGGGTTATTCTACATTTGTTATGTCTCGTTAGATGACTTATGGTGGATGAAATTGTTAAATAGCAAGACTAAATCATCTAAACTTCATCAAGTTATTGATGAAATGTTGGTTTCGCTTTTCTACTAGGCTAGTGATTGCTTTTAAATTTCTTTTTCCTTTTTTCTTTTACGAACACTCACTCGCTCTCGCATGATCCAAGACCGCCAATTTTCTATTCTATTTCTCTTTACTTTTCCATGACACAGGAAAGGACTCACCAAAATCGTGAAATATCCGATGACTGCAAAATGATTAACAAAAGAGAAATTTTCAGAAATTACTATGTTTTTGTTATTATTAATTTGTTATAATTGTCATTTACTTTCTATTGCTATGTTTTCAGTTGTTATAGAACGTATTCGATGTATTTTTGCTATTGTATTCATGAATACAGTAGCAAAACTCGACGAGAAGTAGGGGACTCATGCTAAGCAGAGAATGTATTCGACTGTATTCACGAGCTGTATTGGTGAATACAGTAATGGAATTTGCGAAAAAAGGTCTTCAGTTGTTTAAAAACGGTAAGTGAATCAATTTACGTGATAGAATCCTAATATAACACAACAAACTCAATTATAACACTCAAAATTGCATTTCTATTTTTAGAAAAGATTCTCAGATAAAAAATACAGCCAAAATAGGGCAATCTTCACAGAATCAATCTATACTTTTTTGTGTGGTATCTTTATTAAAATATTTTTAGTAGTATCATTGCAAATAGATTTATATATTAAAATTATATAATTAAATTGAATACACATAAATACATAAAAGTACATTGAATACATGAAGTATAACATCATTTATAGTGAAGATACATATAAATGCATGCTGCATATACATTTGATATATATAAAAATTATTTGAGTACATAAATTATATTAATTAAAAAACATATAATAAGTTCTACAATACAATGTATACATATTGTTGGACAAAACACTAAAACAAAGTAAAGATTCGAAATTATATAATTACATTGAATACAATTTTATACAGCGAATATATTGAGAAAGTAAAAAAACTAAAGACAGTGATACATTGAAATACAATTAAAAAAAGGTGACAGACTCTTCAAGTTTCTCACCCCCAAATTCCGTCCCAAATCCACCGATATCCAGGCCGCCGTCATGTGGGGCATCGCCGCCGGTTGAAGAAGTACCAATTTAAAGGATCAAACACAAAGTAGAGACAAAACTTCTTCAGATCTCACAAGGCAACCATGAACAATCAATGCAAAATCTAAGAAAAAATTAACGCGATGCCCTGGCCAGTTACCCTTCGCGAGCGCTATTCTCTTCTCGCGAACGAGAAGGGAAATTTTGCCCAATTATATTTTAATTTCAGAAACAATAGCTATGGTAATGCTTCATTAAACACTCGGACCCTTTCTTCCCCAAAGATTCTAGGTAATTTTTATAGCATTTCTTCGCCAATGCTTCTTGGGTAAGTATTGTTTAACCCGTTTTCTTCATTTTTTATCATCACTTGTTGAATTCCTAATCTTAAAATATATAATTTAGGGTAGAAATTGGGGTTATGGTTAGAGTTAGGGCTTTTTAAGTTTTCTTGATTTAGACCTCATTTTGGGGTGAAATTTAAAAATGAATTATATATTCGGGCTCGTGGGGTGATGCGTGATATAAATTTGGTCTGAACCTTGTGTTTTGACAAAGCGGGTCCGGGTCGATTTTTGAAATTTTGAGAAGAAAGCTTTGAAATCTATATTTATGTAATGGGTTTAATTTGTTTAACATATATTGATACTATGGAATCATTATTGTATAGATTTGATTGAGTTGGAGCCGAATTCGTAAGGGAAAGCAATTTTTGTAGATTAATTTAGCCGTGGAAGTTGAGGTAAGTGTTTTGTCTAATCTTATCTTGAGGGAATAAGAGTTGAGTCTTATTTGCTACTTGCTAATTGTCGAGTACGGTGTATAGTCATGGTGACGAGTACCTATACATTGGTGTCTAGCATGACCTTGAGTCCTTTAAATGCGATTATCATGATTTTGTTGTAATTTTCATATTTAATTGAGGATTTCTTTACATTGTAAAGAACATGTGAAAGACATTATGATTCATTTTATTTCGAGGAGCATTGGCCCGAGATTTGATACAAATTGTGAAGTTATTTAGATGATTTGATTCTCTAGGGAGTTGGCTCAAATGATAAAGTGAATTACAAAGTAAGAAAGGAAGGAAAGAGATAATTTATTGATTATTCACTTGCCGGAAGTTTTTGTTTTTTGTTGATTTTCTCCCTTGCCGGGATATTGAGTTTATTAATATTGTTCCTTTGCCGGGATTTAATTGCTTTATTGTATTTCCTTACCGGAATTTCTTCCACTAATTGTTTACTTCTTTGCCCCTTATTTGTGACTGTTATTGGGTGAGGAAAATGATATATATATAAATATATATATATATATATATATATAAAGTACAAAAGGGGGATGAATTGTTACTGATTTAAACTTAATCGCAAATAAGTCGACTTAAAACTTTATTAGTTGACTTAATGTGATGGTGCACGATGAGATTATTCAAATATAAGTATGATGAAAGTAAATGCAGAGTATAATGACACCTAGAATATTAATAATTGTTCGGATTCAATGTGACTCCTTATCCAATCCCCTTGGGTTGCATAGGATTTCTCTTTAGATCAATAACTTTCTTTCGAGTACAGAAGTGATGTTTGTTGTACACTCTTCTTTCACTCGTTTGATACAATGCCTCACCAGTTGAGAACTCTCTTTCTATTTCTGACTTATTACACAGTGAATCTAATTAGATTACTATGCTTGTTTGCAGTAAAATGAAGAGGGATGTATTGGTGTGATTAAAGTATATAGGTTGATAAAAACACTATGGTATCTATACAGCATGGTTATGGTGGAGGCATGTCAACCCAAGGGATTTTATCCTTGGAAAGTGTTTATTCTTTCCGAGAATAATGCACTGGCCGTTGTATTTGATGAAGATCTCTTTCCTTTTGCTGGAGATATAATTGACGGAGATGGAGGGCCTTCCAGACTTGCCTTTTATTCAAATCTACCGTTATAGAGAATCTTCAATGGTTTTTGTTGAATTTGTTAATGCATCCGGCTGGATATGATTTCCCGAAAATCATGGGGGAATTATTGATTTGCTAATAGGGTCCTGATCTTTTCCTTGTGTGCCAACGGCTTCCTTTAAGGAAGATTTCCTTTCTTATTTGGTACTTCAATCTCACTGCCTTGATTGAATGTAGTGGAAACATGCCTTTTAGGTTTACTTCATTAGTTTCAGTGGTTCCGCTTCCTTCGTTGAATCGTCCAGGATGCAGAAAGTAAGTAAGAGTGTTGCACATAGCGTCCTTCATTTGGTCAAAGCTAGTGTTGGTAGCAACCTGCATTCCATCCAACCTCTCATGCACCTCTTTAAACGCCTTGACTACATTCTCTCTTACCCTTTGCACAGCCACACGATCCCGCGGTATCTCAGGCCGAATAACAATAAGTGGACGGTGCGCCACACGATCCCATAATGCAATGTATAAGTGGACGGCGCGCCACACAATATCGCGACATCTCAGGCCGAATAACAATAAGTGGACGACGTACCACACGATCCCATAATGCAATGTATAAGTGGATGGCACGCCACAGAATCCCATAATGCAATGTATAAGTGGACGGCGCACCACAAGATCCTGCGGCATCTCAGGCTGAATAACAATAAGTGGACGGCACGCCACACGATCCCATTTTATAATAGGATAACTCCAACAATATCTTCAAAGGAGGCCCCATTAGGGAAGTTCATTCACATAACAGTTAAACCCGGCAAGGGTACGGCTACAGCCCAAAATATCTCAGGCAAGGGCGGATTTAAAAATAATAGCTTACTCATCCCGGCAAGGGAAAACAATTACACAATAAGTTCCCGGCAATGGAATGGAATTCAATTCAACAACAAGTCCCGGCAAGGGAAAAGTACTACACTTTCTTCATTGGCTCATTTACCTTTCAACAATCATTTTATAATTTAATTATCGTCCAATTAACTCAATTATTTCACATCTTTTGAATTCCAAGGACTTTACGACTCACACTCATGCTAGACACTGGTGTATAGATACTCGTCACCATGCCTATACACTGCCCTCGATCATTTAGCAAATAGAAATCAAATACTCTAATCATATTCCCTCAAACCAAAGTTAGATCAAACACTTACCTCGAAAGATTCCAACTCAACTCACACCTCTAGAGTAACTTTACCCCTCAAATTTGCTTCAAAACTGGTCGAATCTAACCACAATTTACTCAAATATATCAACAAATGATAGTTAAGTCAATTTGAATGCATAAGAATGAAATTCCCAAGGTTTTACCTAAAAATTTCCAAAATTCCGCCGGGACCACATGATCAAAACCCGAGGTTCAAACCAAAACCGGGTTATCCATTCCCCCACTTGTTCATATATGCAATTTGTTTTGAAATCGGACCCCAAATTGAGGTCCAAATCTCGAATTATTGTAAAACCTAAATTCTACCCAAATCTCCATTTTCAACAATGAAAGCTTTGATTTAAGGTTGAAATCATGTTAGAAGATAATAAGGATTGAAGAAAACTAGTAAAAATTGACTTACATTTGGTTTGGGGACGAAGGAGTTCGAGAGAAATCGCCTATGGAGGTTTTGGGTTTTGAAAATATGAAAAGTGATGTTTAATTCGGTTAAGGATGAAACTCATAGGTGCAGATGTCGCAAATGCGATATTAACTTTGCATTTGCGAACTGGGCAGAAATAAAGGGGACCTCGCATTTGGGAGAATTTGTTCGCAATTGCGAACACAGGCCTAGTGGAGAAACTCGCAATTGCGAGATTGACTTCACATTTGCAAAGTCTGGCTGGCAAGTGGGAGTATTGTATTTTCGAGAACACATCGCATTTCCAAAGACAGGGCAAACATGGGAGGTTCGCATTTGTAAGTCTTCATAATTGCGAAGACTGCAGACACTAGTAGTTAAAAATGTTTCAAATGAGCCTAACACCTATCCGAAACTCACCCGAGCCCTCGAGGCGCCAACCCAAACATGAACCAAACCTCTAGAACATCCTACGGGCTTACTCGTGCGATCAAATTTCTAAAATAACATCAAAATCAAAGAATCAATCTCCAAAACTCATGATTTTCTTTTAAAGTTCTAAACTTTCAAACTTTTCACTTTCAGTCCGAAACACGTCAAACGGCGTCCGAAACACGTCAAACATTACTGATAGCGCTTAATACCCATATAAGACTTGTACCGGGAGTTGGAACCAAAATACAATCCCGATTACATAACTTTTGATCAAATTTTCATTTCCATTTTCTTAAAGCATTTTCTAAAACAATTTCAATGAAAAGCTCCATACTTGGGCCTGGGACCTCGGATTTCAAATCCTGGAATATGCCCGGACCCCAAATTTTCCTTGCGGACCCTCAGGGACTGTCACATCATGGGTCCGGGTCCGTTTATCCAAAATGTTGACCAAAGTCAACTATACCAATATTATTACCAAAATTCATGATTTTCAACACGGAGTACAAATGTTTTCACATATAAATTTTTTGTTTTTGCGCCAGGACAGTGCACGCATATCTAGGCAACCACATAAGAGGTTCTCAAGGCCATAGAAGCACAAAAAAGGGAGCATTACGATGATCACCCTTTGGGTCATCACACTTTTGTTGCAAAACATCTGCATCTGCCAAGTTTCTCAAAGAGCTGTCTGCTTGGTTAGAAGAGAGAAGCTCTAGAAGAGGCGGACAAATGCAGTGATAGCCAGGTTTTGGTCGATATAACCCAAGTGAAACACTAAAAATTTGATGAAATGACAAATGACCCTTGAAGTGTGAAGCAAACATGTCGTCTAGGTATTTGTTGACTCTCTCATATTAGATAGGAGAGAATATATATATATATATATATATCGAAGAGGTATTAAAAGGACCAAGAGATGCTACGTAGACTTTATTATCATTTATTTTTATTCATTGTTGACAACAAAATAGAGGTTAGCACTAACCCCTGCTTCTTTTGTCCAAGAATGTGAGTTAACGCTCAGGAAGATCTGTACTTGAAGTGGGTTTAGCTTAACATAAGTGTCATGACTAGGTAAGAAATTCTTATCATCATATAATACATGATTTTGAAAATGTACTCGCGACTTTTTGAATTTATTTGTAAAGTACATTTAATATTAAAATCATTACATATTTGATGATCTAATATCAATTTCTAATTTTTAGGATTTAAAATGTTCCATCCAAGGATTGGTTGGATTTACCAAGGCATAGCAAAGAGTATGTTAATGGTGTTCAATACTTCTTAGAATTTGCTTACTCTTATGGTGATCCTCAAGGTGAGGAAATTCAATGTCCATGTACAAAGTATTGTAATATTCGTTCGACTCAATGAAATATAGTGTTTGATAATCTAATATGCTACGGATTTGTACAAGGATATACAAGATGGATTAATCATGGTGAATGGGAAATACCAACAAATGTTGATGGTGACATGGATGATGAAGCTAACTTGTATGATGATATTAATGGCTTATTGAATGATCAATTAGAGATGTTGCACAAACTGAAGGACTTTACGAAGGTCCAATGAGGATGCCAATAAATTCTATAACTTAGTTGATGAGGCAAGTCAAGAACTATAACCTGGTTGTAAAGGATTCTCTATATTATCTTTTACAATCCGTCTATATTTGTTGAAGTGTCTAAACGGATGGAGAAATGCATCATTCACTTCTCTTTTAGAGTTATTGAAAGAGGCGATGTCCGAGTTGAATATTCCCCTATCCTACTATAATGTCAAGTCAATGGTGAAGGATCTCGGTCTTGATTATGAAAAAATCGATGCATGTCCTAATGATTGCATGCTACTTGGAAATGAACAAAAGGATGATGAATATTGTCATGTTTGAGGAGCTTCCAGATACCTTAAATATCCTGAAATAGATAGTGAGATTGAGCTATCTAAAAAAGCTCATCGTGTTCCAGAAAAGACTTTGATATACTTTCAATTAATTCCTAGACTCTAAAGGCAATTCATGTGCTCAAAGACAGCAGATATATTAAGGTGCCATAATGAGGAGTGCTCTAAAGATGGAAAGTTAAGGCATCCTGCCGATGGCCAAGCACGGAAAGTGTGATGACCCAAAGGTCATCACTTGCTTTAAATTAAATTATGTATTTTTGAGGTTTTAAAAATCTCATTTAGAGTCATCTCAAATAAGTCGACTTAAAAATTTGTTAGTTGAATTAATGTGATAGTGCACCAGATGAGATTATTCAAATATAAGTATACTGAAAGTAAATGCAGAAATATAATGACACCCAGATTTTTTATACTGGTTCGAATTCAATGTGAATCCAGCTTTGTGCTGTGGGAGAGGATAACCAAATTCATACAGAAATTCAATCAACTCAAGATGTAAAACAATCTTATGCATCGAAACTTGTTCGACAACCTCATGTCGCAGCAAAAGCAAATCTGGAATTCTGTCCAGTTACTGTCGAAAATGGAATACCTACTATAGAATTTACAGTAGAGGAAGTGAATACCTTCACAAAGGAGGAAGGTCCTCAACAAGCGGTTGTGATTAAACTTTCATATGGAAAACCCGAGCTTCAGGAGTTGAGATAGATGTTGGAAACACGTTTCAAATGCAATATACTAAACGTGTGTTCTTTTGTAGGTTTTGATGAATGTCAAACAAAGCAAAAAGCGATATATAGCAGTGCTCAAGGACAAGCACAAAATGGATGCATTACAAGAAGCTCAAGACAAAGTTTAGAAATGTTATAATTGAGTCAATATTAATTGTGATCTTGATTCCTCAACTTGGCTCATAACATGGCTTCTCTACTAAAATTATTTTTTCCAAAATCATGCATATTTAAATTAAGTGTCAAATGATTTTAAACTATGCATATTTACATTTGTTAAAATGTTTTCCAAACATGCCTCAAAAATCTGGGCTAAGATAATCGATTATGTACTTATGATAATCGAGTATCTCTAAGCCAAGACTGCATGACAATCGATTATGAATTAATGATAATCGATTGTGAGTAAGTCAGTTAACATCAGGTTTTTGCAAACTGCATAACAATCGATTGTGTACTTATGATAATCGATTGTTAACTAAGGCAAAGTTTTCAAAACTCATAAAAATCGATTATGAACTAATGGTAATCGATTAGAATGAGAAAAATGTCTCCCAGTGATTTTAAATAAAATGATAATCGATTGTGGCTTTTGATAATCGATTATATATGAGACAGAGAGTTTTGAAATTAATTAATAATCGATTATTCCATTTGATAATCGATTGTTGAAGCTGACCGTTGTCATATATTTTCAATTACCTTCAGGTAATCGATTGTTGATATTTAACAATCGATGTTTTGCTTAAAATCTGGAAAAGATTTTCTGAACGTTGTTAAAATAATCGATTGTTGATTTCCGGACAATCGATGTTTTATGCCAAAAATTGGAAAGGATTTCTTAACGTTATAAATAATCGATTATTGATTTGAAGTAATCGATTGTTGGCGTAAAATCTGGGATTGAATTTTTAATCTGATAGGCAAACAATCGATTGTTTAGTCTTGACAATCGATTGTCACTGAGTAATTTCAGCAATCCTTAATTGGCAATTAGACAACGGTAAGATTGAGTTTTTCACCTATAAATACAGCTTCAACTCAGTGTTTTCACAACAACAACATATACACTTTGAGTATTTTCATTGCTAAAAGCTTTCTTACATTGATCATCATTTTCCATTCATCCATAAAGCTTTTTGAAGAGCCATTCTATTGAGCTAAGTTGTTGTGATCTTGAGCGTACTATTTCTACTCATATCTACTCATTGAGGAGTGCTTTGTAATGTGAGTGTGTTTTGTGTTTGTAAGAGAATTGCGATTCTCGTTTGTTGAGGAACTTGTGATTCCTCGGTTGAAGTCTTTGGGATTGTTATCCCCGAGCGGTTGAAGTCTTTGGGATTGTTATCCCCGAGCAGTTGAAGTCTTTGGGATTGTTATCCCCGAGCAGTTGAAGTCTTTGGGATTGTTATCCCCGAGCAGTTGAAGTCTTTGGGATTGTTATCCCCGAGCAATTGAAGTCTTTGGGATTGGTATCCCCGAGCAATTGAAGTCTTTGGGATTGTGATCCCCGAGCACCTAGGTGAGGCTTGTGTCCTCAGCTGTAACGGTTTGTTAAGCACCCGTAAGCTTGATAAGTTTAGTGGAAATCTCGAGAGAGTCTCTCGGGGACTGGACTAACCACGTTTGTGGCCAACCAGGATACATCATCGTGTAAGTTTATTCTACTGCACTTGTTTTAATTTCTGCAAAGTTTTTAAATTCCGCACTAAAACGCTTAATAATTTTAAAACGCTATTCACCCCCCCCTCTAGCGTAAAGCGTATTATCCAACAATTGGTATCAGAGACATACTCTCTGAAAGACTTAACCGTTTGAGAGAATCTTTCCATGGCTTCTACTCTAGACTCTTTTGCAGGTATTGATGAAGGACAGTGCCCCACAAGACCTCCTTTGTTTAACGGGACTAATTATTCATATTGGAAAGAAATGATGCAGATATTCGTCAGATCAAACAGCCCTTACTTGTGGAAGGTGTACACCAAAGGAAATGAGGTTCCTGTCAAAAAGGTGGAAGGAGAATGGGTGCCAAAATCAGAAGAGGAATTCAACGCCGAGGATAATCGAATGGTCCAAAATAATTTTAAAGCTATTAATTTATTACTTTGTGCTGTTAATGCTAATGATTACAGGAAAATCTCCTGCTGCAAAACAGCGAAAGAAATGTGGGACAAGCTTGAGGTCACTTACGAAGGGACTGACCAGGTAAGAGAAGCTAAAATTGACTTTTTAACTCATGCTTACGAATTGTTCCATATGAAGGAAGGCGAAAAGGTAGATGAGATGTTTGAGCGGTTCTCATCAATAGTGAATGATCTCCACGCGCTCAAGAAGACGTTCACAGACAAAGAACTAGTTCGAAAAATCCTTAGGAGTCTAACACCGGCATGGCGATCAAAGGCCGATGCGATTCAAGAGTCAATTGGAATCACGAACGTCACCATAGACGCTCTTAGAGGTAATCTTAAGACTTATGAATCCACTATTCTTAACCCTGTTATTGATGAACAAAGAAGGCAAAAGATTGCTCTAAAGGCGAGCACAAGTCAATCACCAATTGAAGAGGATGGAGATAGCGAATTTGGACTCATCATCAAAAAGTTCCAAAAATTCATGCGAAAAGAATATGACCGCAAAGGGAAAAAGCAAGGTGAGCAAGTTAAATGTTATGAATGTGGTGAAACAGGGCATATCAAAACAAACTGCCCAAATCTTAAAAAGGAGAAGAAACCCTTCAAGAAGCAACGAGCATACATATCTTGGGGAGGAGATTCCGGAGACGAATCCAGTGAAGAAGAAAATGAAGAAGCGGCAAATCTCTGCCTCATGACACAGGAAGAAAATCAAAGTGAGGTAAGTCAAATCTCTTCTCAAAATTTTTATACTCTTGATGACATGAGAAATGCCTTTGATGAATTGTATGCTGAATTTCTCAAAGTTACAAAAACCGTCACTAGTTTAAGAGAAAGTGCTTCTCTAAAAGAACAAGATTTTCAAAAACAGTTTTCATTAAAAGAAAAAAAATTAGAAAAATTGGTTTTGGAAAATGAGAAGCTACTAGAACAAAACAAGTTTTGTGGGAAAAGAAGTTCTGACAAGCCCGAGAGTTCTACAAAAAATTGTGCTTCTTGTGTAGACCTTAAGAATGAAGTAGGTAGATTAAAAGGCACACTAGATAAATTCAACTCCTCTCATAAAAACTTGAATGTGGTGCTTGATAACTTGAAATCAACCAAGCATGGAATAGGCTTCATAAATGAAGAAGAGGTTGATGCAAAAACCCAACCACCTAGAGCTCAATCTAGGATTAATAACAAAAATGCCTTTCCTAAAACAAACATGCATGCTAGACAAAATATTAGGAGACCTAGACATGACCTTCCGCCTAGCAATCGTCACCATAGACATGATGCATATTTTAGGCACAACAGTGATCATGCTAGAAGATCCCGAAATGTTCAACCTAGAAATGATTATGGTGCTCAAATTAGGAGAAATGAAAATGGAGTAAACAATGTGCATTATTCTAGCTACTATGAGCCTAGACGCATGCATAATCCAAATGTGACATGTCATTATTGTAGACGAATTGGTCATATTGCTCCCGCATGCTTTACTAGACATAGACATGCTACTCAAACATATCATTATAGTATGCATAACCCTCAAGGACCCAAAATGGCATGGGTACCAAAAGAGCATTGATTTGTTTTGCAGGTGTGCTTGAAGGAATCAAGTGTAGTGGATGCTCCAAACACTTGACGGGAGACGAATTCAAAATTCCTTCAATTAAAGCACAAAGAAGGAGGAAGAGACGGAAAAGTCGATTTAGGCATTTTTTTTAAAATCGGAAGTATTTTCGAAAAATTTAAAAGACAAAATACAAGGAAGACAAAGGCAAAATTGTGGAAGAAGCTTCTTAAATTAAAGAATGAGCCAAAAGACCAAAATGAACGGAGGATGTTCAAAATCAGGTAATTGGCAAAGTCGAAGGGAAGGTAAGTACCCTAAACCCTCTTAAGAACATCCTAGGACAAAATTCTTAAGAGTTCACGTTTTTCACCCGATTACACTAGTTTCAAAGTTATTATTTCATTTATAGATTACTGACTTGAGCGTCGGAGATGTTTAATTCTACTTTGCAGGTATCCCCCAAAAGGTAAGAGGAAAGTATAAATTGTCTTGATACAAGAAAAATCGATCATAATCGATTATTTATGCTTACAATCGATTATCAGTATCAATAATCGATTATTTGTTGATTCAATTTTTTTTGTCATGAAATCTTGTTGAATGTTTACATTGCTTGATAGAATTAAGTCTCATCATTTTAGCATCCCCCTTCCAAACAATCGATTATTTGTTCTGCCAATCGATTATTTGCCAAAATCCAAACTCTCTGTGAGTGAAACAATCGATTACTATATATTGACAATCGATTATCTGTTTTAAACTTATGTTACCGTTTTGGCTCTACAATCGATTCCTGTCAGGTCATAAATATGAAAAACAATCGATTACCAAGTTTGACAATCGACTATCTTTTTCAAATTTTTTTACCGTTCTGGCGTGTAATCGATGTGTCAGATCATTTTCATTAATGACAATCGATTATTCAATTCAAACAATCGATTGTTGAACGGTCAGTGAATTTATTTTTACCGTTTCAGACTTCAAAGCTCTTCAAATCTCTTCAAATCTTTTCCAATAAGTGTAAGATTCATTCCTTCTCTATATATAGGCTGCACATATGCTCTTGTATACTCACTCAAGCCTCCCAAGCATCAAATTATCCTGTTATCTTTGAAAAATCCTAGCACATCTTTTTCAAAAATGTCAAGCCGAAACTCCAAACGTGCTCGTTCCAAACAAGGTGCTTCTTCTTCTCGCCATCCATATCAAGATGGATCGGTTCTATTCTTTGAATCCGATGAAGAGCTCACCCGTTTCTTAACCAAATTTGAGAAACGCCTTATTCTCCCTCCTCGCTTTTCAACAAACGCTCTTGTTGCACCATTCATTCCAGCCGCGAACATGCTAAGAGAGTGCCAACTTTTCAATTTCCTACTCCTTACTCACCCCTACTACAACATTACTTTGGTTGAAGCTTTTTACTCCAACCTTCACAAAGATGATGAGGGTGAACTCGTTACCAATGTTAACGGCATTTCCATTCTAATTTCTGAAGATAACCTCCACCTCATTGCCGGCATTCCGCATGATGGTGAAGACATCTACCAGTACATAAATGATGCCGGGGACATGATTGATGAAGCTAATCTCTTCCGCCAAACCGGAGTCGCCTATGATGAGTCTTCTTCCCGTCGTCCCACCATAAAGGGTATGGACCCGAATTATCGTTTCATTCTCTATTTCATCACTCGTGTTCTCAAACCCCGTAAACTCAATCACACCACCATTTCCCAAGAGGATGCCAAATTTCTTCATGCCATTATCACCGGTGTTAAAATCAATTGGTGCAAGCTTATTCAATCTCATATGTTCAATGCCACCAGAGATGACATACCTCTCCCCTATGCCCTCTTAATAATGAAATTTCTTGAAGCTTCCGGGGTCAATATTGCTAATGGTCCTCTCAAAAAGAGCACCAAAATCTGGGAAATTTCGGAGTCTTCCTTTCATCATGATGGTAATCATGCTCCCGCTCCTCCTCAAAATCGACAAGCCCGTCGTGCTCATCCTCCTCAGGAGCCTACCCTCCGGACTATCTCTGACCAAATTACTCAATTAACCCGTGAGGTCCATGGCCCGTGAGCGCCTCCCAATGATGATGAAGGGGATGGGGGTGATGAATGATGAAATTGTTGTTTTTGATGTGAAATTGTTGTTTTTGATTTGTTTTTCCTTGGTTGGTTAGTTGTTGTTCGTTTTATTGTGTTTGGCTCCACCCATGTAATGTTATTTTCCAATAAATAAACTTTTGTTTATTTCATATTTTTTCATATTCTTCCCTTGTACATATTTTTGCTAATGGCAAAAGGGGGAAGAAACGGGATATCAAGAAGTATGCTATATCACTCTCAACTTCATTCATGCTTAAAATGAGGGGGAACATGAATTGAGGGGGAACATCAAATTGCATACTTTACACTTGTCTTGGATTATCAAAATAATTATTGCATATATCCCGCTTATGTTTGCCATTATCAAAAAGGGGGAAATTGTTGGAAACACGTTTCAAATGCAATATACTAAACGTGTGTTCTTTTGTAGGTTTTGATGAATGTCAAACAAAGCAAAAAGCGATATATAGCAGTGCTCAAGGACAAGCACAAAATGGATGCATTACAAGAAGCTCAAGACAAAGTTTAGAAATGTTATAATTGAGTCAATATTAATTGTGATCTTGATTCCTCAACTTGGCTCATAACATGGCTTCTCTACTAAAATTATTTTTTCCAAAATCATGCATATTTAAATTAAGTGTCAAATGATTTTAAACTATGCATATTTACATTTGTTAAAATGTTTTCCAAACATGCCTCAAAAATCTGGGCTAAGATAATCGATTATGTACTTATGATAATCGAGTATCTCTAAGCCAAGACTGCATGACAATCGATTATGAATTAATGATAATCGATTGTGAGTAAGTCAGTTAACATCAGGTTTTTGCAAACTGCATAACAATCGATTGTGTACTTATGATAATCGATTGTTAACTAAGGCAAAGTTTTCAAAACTCATAAAAATCGATTATGAACTAATGGTAATCGATTAGAATGAGAAAAATGTCTCCCAGTGATTTTAAATAAAATGATAATCGATTGTGGCTTTTGATAATCGATTATATATGAGACAGAGAGTTTTGAAATTAATTAATAATCGATTATTCCATTTGATAATCGATTGTTGAAGCTGACCGTTGTCATATATTTTCAATTACCTTCAGGTAATCGATTGTTGATATTTAACAATCGATGTTTTGCTTAAAATCTGGAAAAGATTTTCTGAACGTTGTTAAAATAATCGATTGTTGATTTCCGGACAATCGATGTTTTATGCCAAAAATTGGAAAGGATTTCTTAACGTTATAAATAATCGATTATTGATTTGAAGTAATCGATTGTTGGCGTAAAATCTGGGATTGAATTTTTAATCTGATAGGCAAACAATCGATTGTTTAGTCTTGACAATCGATTGTCACTGAGTAATTTCAGCAATCCTTAATTGGCAATTAGACAACGGTAAGATTGAGTTTTTCACCTATAAATACAGCTTCAACTCAGTGTTTTCACAACAACAACATATACACTTTGAGTATTTTCATTGCTAAAAGCTTTCATACATTGATCATCATTTTCCATTCATCCATAAAGCTTTTTGAAGAGCCATTCTATTGAGCTAAGTTGTTGTGATCTTGAGCGTACTATTTCTACTCATATCTACTCATTGAGGAGTGCTTTGTAAAGTGAGTGTGTTTTGTGTTTGTAAGAGAATTGCGATTCTCGTTGGTTGAGGAACTTGTGATTCCTCGGTTGAAGTCTTTGGGATTGTTATCCCCGAGCGGTTGAAGTCTTTGGGATTGTTATCCCCGAGCAGTTGAAGTCTTTGGGATTGTTATCCCCGAGCAGTTGAAGTCTTTGGGATTGTTATCCCCGAGCAGTTGAAGTCTTTTGGATTGTTATCCCCGAGCAATTGAAGTCTTTGGGATTGGTATCCCCGAGCAATTGAAGTCTTTGGGATTGTGATCCCCGATCACCTAGGTGAGGCTTGTGTCCTCAGCTGTAACGGTTTGTTAAGCACCCGTAAGCTTGATAAGTTTAGTGGAAATCTCGAGAGAGTCTCTCGGGGACTGGACTAACCACGTTTGTGGCCAACCAGGATACATCATCGTGTAAGTTTATTCTACTGCACTTGTTTTAATTTCTGCAAAGTTTTTAAATTCCGCACTAAAACGCTTAATAATTTTAAAACGCTATTCACCCCCCCCCTCTAGCGTAAAGCGTATTATCCAACAATAGATTCTACCGAAGCAACTCGAAGTCAAAGGAAATTGCAATATCGGTCAGCTAGAATATCGACATATTCTGGTTATGTTAAGGCGAAAGGAGACGTCTTTTTCTTTAGGACCTTCCCATGGACAATGGGATTTAATCCTCGTGAAGAAACTTCAAAAGCTGTCGTTTGGATCTCTTTTCCTGAACTGCCAGCAAATGTTTTTGCAAAAAAATCGTTAATGCAATTGCTTCCACAGTGGGAAAGCCAATAGCAGTGGATAAGGCCACCAAAGATCGCACGAGATCTAGTACGGCACGGGTAAAAGTATTAATTAACTTTCTCGACAAACTCCCACAGAAAGTAAAGATCAAGATAGTTGATATCAAATCTGGGAAAATAATCGAATACGACCAGCGGATCGTCTTTGATTATCTTCCTAAATACTGCACGTGTTGTAATCATCAAGGTCATGATGTTAAATCGTGTCGTTGGAATACAAATGAAGTGAAAGAACAAGCAGTACAGTATCGACATTCTGAAGATCGGGGCAATTTGGTAAAACTAAGAGGAGATGCTAGAGAATACCTAAATGTTAATCATGTCGCAAGAAACAGTGAAAGATTATTGTCTAAGGTGACTACTGGTGCAGGAGGTCCAGCTGAAGTAATATGTAAACCATTGACTGAGATGAATGTTAACAGTAAACAGGTTCTAGCAAATTTGAATGCTGATCCAGTGACTGAACTGCATTCAAATCTGAATGCTGATAAGGCAACTAATGCTCAATCCAACTTGAATGTCCCTGGTGAACATATGGTGCAGATGCAGACAGTTGTAGATGCTGAGGATGCTCTTAGAGAAAATGTGCTGTTAAAAGATACTGATGCTTCAATTAAGAATGTTGTTCATAAATCAAACATCACTGAACTGGTACCTGAGCGACAAATGCATCCTGCCAAAGTCACTGCAGAAGTGACTGAATTGCACTCAAAATTGAATACTGATACTGTTCAATCGAAGCTAAATGTTCACAGTGAACATATGGTGCCAAAACTGACAGTTGCAGCTGCTGAGGATTTCAATCAAAAGGCAATCGTGCAGCCAAAAGATACTATTCCATTGAAAAGGAATGATCCCAGTGAAATCATGCAGCCAAAAGATACTGCTGCATCTGTTGAAAAAGATTTCCAAACCTCAAAAAGGACTGAATTAGTACATGAGCAGCAACATCCCAATTCTATACACACAGAGGATATGCAGTATATAGAAGGGGATGTAATTGTAGGCACTGGGCAAAATGCAGTAATGGATATCCAATGTGATGTTATGGAATTAGAATTTGCAGCATCTGCTACAAAGGATTCCAACACTGCCAATCGGATAGCTCAAAATGAAACTGCGACAGATTCTATGCAGTGCTCTATTGATCGAGCTGCATCTTAGATTGGCAACCAAAATGCAGAGAAGATGGACAATGGTCAGGACAATACACAAAACTAGCAAGGCAAGGTCCAACAAGGAAATGGGATCATTACATGTACAACTGTTGAAACTGTTTCTAAGAATGAACTTGATCAAGCAAATCCTGTTTTAAATTCTCCTGATCACTGTCAATACACAAGGGAAGAAGGACAATGGTCAGTGATGGCCAAAAAAGCAGTATCTCCAAACTCAAAAAATAAAAAACAGATTGCAGGAAACAAGTCAGTTTTACCTTCAATTTCAAACTCATTTGATGTTTTAAACAATGTCAATGATGATGAATCACAGAATTCAGAGGCAAAAAAGGCATCTCATACTAATGATACAAATCTTAAAAGTATCATAGCTCCTATTGTGTCAAAGAGGGCAAAGACCAGTAAACCAAAAATGTGGAAAGACCAACGAGACTATGATGATGAGGAGACTTGGGGAGAAGGACTCGCTAGTTTTTCTTGGGAAGAAGAAGATCAAGGTTCTGAAGAAGACAGTGATGACTCAGTCACCCGAAGAATTCAAAGGAAAAATGCAAGTAAGAACCGTCGCGCGAATGCGAAACAAACAGCAAATCCAAACAGAAGACTAAACCATAATGCACCTGTTTACGTTCCAAGAAATAACACAAAAGCAAATAGCTCAATAAAAGGGACATCAAAGTTCAACAACACTGCTACAACACATAATCGTCAAGTGAATACAGCTGAAGCTTCAGTAGATGATCGAATCTCAACACTGTAGACATCAACCAGTCACAATAAGGAACAGTAATACACTGTTGGTCTCGACACAGTAGCAATGTCTCAGACAAAGCAGCTCGTCACAACAGATTCAGTAATCTCGTCAGAGGAAAGACAAATCTTGGAAGTAATGGTAAATACAGAAACTGTCATGAGCAATGCACAATTAACAACACAAGGTGACTGTCCAGAATTGCCAATTATAAGTCTCGCAGGAAAACATATATATAAAGAATGCGAATAAGAGGATTACATAAACCAATGCCGAGCAGATGCTTCAACAAAAGGAGATTTATCACCAATGCACAGTGCAAGAATTAAGAAGTCACATCAAAGGGAAAGAAGTTGGGACGGCAACATGGTGGAAGTAAGGAAGCCGCCAATGAGAAATGCAAAACAAAAACAGGCCCGCACAAACAAATTTTCCAAAATCCAATCGCCTGAAGAATAAATCATGAAGTTTGAAGACTTTCTGAAAAATTTTGGGGAAGAAGAAATCATTCCTCAAATTGAATTTTTCACTACAAAAGAAAAAAGGGGCATCGCTATGTCTTTTTCATCCTGTAATTCTACCATCACATTAGTATTATTATGTGTAATATCATCACAGAGATTGTTATAAACTCTGTGATGATCACTCTTTTCTTAATTGTTGCGAGCTCCTTCTTTTTACACGCTTGCTAGTTCTGGAGGCTTTTATTTGCCTTAATAGGATAGCTAAGATAAGGTCTATGCCGGCAATGTTATATGGGTGACATTACCGATGTAACTCGCCTTATTTTAATTTCCTATTTGTTGTAACTTTCTTTCTCGTTTATTTATTTATGAAAATTTACCCTAGGGGATTGCCTAGTGGAACCAAAAAAAAATATATATGTGAATCCTAATCCAGTCCCCTTGGGTTGCAAGAGATTTCTCTACAGATCAATAACTTTCTTTCGATTACACAAGTGATGTTTGTTGCAGTCTTCTTTCACTAGTTTGATACAATACCTGACCAGTTTAGAGCTCTCTTTCTATTTCTGACTTATTACACAGTGAATCTAACTAGACTACTATGCTTGTTTGCAGTAAGATGAGGAGGGGTGTATTGGTGTGATCAAAGTATACTGGTTGATACAAAACACTATGAAGTTTATACAACAAGGTTATGGTGGAGGCTTGTCAACCCAAGGGATTTGATCCTTGGAAAGTGTTGATTCTTTCCAAGAATAATGCACTAGTCGTTGCTTGATGAAGATCTCTTTCCTTTTGCTGGAAATATAATTTACGAAGATGGAGGGCCTTCCAGATTTGTCTTTTATTCAAGTCTACCATCATAGAGAATCATTAGTGATTTGCGTTGAATCTGTATATGCATCCGGCTAGATGTGATTTCCCAAAAATCGAGGGAGAATTCCTGATTTGCTAATGGGATGCTGATATTTTCCTTGTGCGCCAACGGCTTCCTTTAAGGAAGATTTCCTCCCTCATTTGATACTTCAATCTCACTGCCTTGATTGAATGTAGTGACAACATGCCTTTTAGCTTTGCTCGTTAGTTTCAGTGGTTCCGCTTCCTTCATTGAATCATCCACGACCCAGAAAGTAAGTAAGAGTGTTGCAGATAGCATCCTTCATTTGATCAAAGCTGGTGTTGGCAGCAATATGCATTCCATCGGAGAGTTGAGACTCCACAGAGTGCAACTTGTCGCTGAGATCTGAGGGAATAGACAGAGGTGGAGCAACAGAAGATGGCTTGATTTCCTCAGGAGTGGGTTTGGCCTCACTTTCTCCCTTCTTGACCAGACCCCTTTTATAGACACATACCCCGCGCTAGAGAAGGCCTTGGAGTTGTAGCATTTTGACATAGGAACAAATGGGTAGTTTGAAAGCAAAATTTGGTGTGCTTTCAGAATGTGGGTGATGGCCATACCATATAGAAGGCTGGTGGGGTCTTCAGCACTCTCAATCATGAAGTCGATAACTCAAGAGGACAACTTGCTTTTGAGTTTGGACATAAGACAGTAGAAGAATAAGGTGTCCCTTTGAGAGGGAGTTGAAAAAGAGCTAGTTCTGGGAAGGATAGTGGTTGCAACAATGCGAGCAATAACTCTAGTTTGAAAGCTAACATCACTGGGTCCTAATTGATGGGGAAGGTTTTCAGAAGGGTTTTCTACAATGATTTGTTTAGCCTGATCAAAGGATATTTCAAAATCTTCAGGGCACACATTTTTAAAAACCGTTGGAAAGCCAGAACAACGACAGAGAAAGATGGAATCAAATAGGTTACAATCAAGAGCAATGTGTTTTCCAAGGACAAGGTTTTCGATCCCATCAGACTTGCTAGAGCAAAGATTGGCATAGAACATACGGACTAGAGGTTCATACACTTTAGGCGGAGAGATAGAGAGAAAATTGTCCCACCCTTGATAAACAAAAAGTTCCTTTACCTTACAGTTCAGGGAGTCCATTCCATATAGATCTACTACACGACCATGGGCTATGGGCTTGTCTTTGAGGGAAGTAAATAAATCCCTATTAGGTGTGTCCCAGAAATTGAGGTCAGATTCAAGAGAGGCAGAGAAATCAAACTTTCTCAAGTTGTTTGAATGTTTATATGCAAACCTTACTTGTTTACTTGACTTATCTCTCATTAAATTCACAATTAGCACGACCGGGAACCACACTAGTTGATCTTGAGGGGTGCCTAACACCTTCCCCTCGAGATAATTTCAAGCCCTTACCCGAACTCTGGTTTTACTTAAAAAATACTCTCTTCTTTTTAAAAGTGTCCCAATGCACTATAATCATTAGGTGGCGACTTTTCAACTTCCAATACCTAACTCCCAAGTGTGAATAAGAGTTATTTTTTCCGTAATGTCATAAACCTGATTTCGCTTCTTTTTTTGGTAGTCAGAAAAGGGGGTGTCGACATCATGGCGACTCTGCTGGGAAAATTCATTAAGGCTTTTACCATTATGTGCCTAGTGACTTTGCTGCTTTCTTTGCTGCCTTTTTTACCGCTTTAGTTATTTCCTCATGATTACTAACTTGATTCTTCGTGTTTTTCTCTTTTCTTTAACTGCTTTACTGCTTTAACTTCATTTCTATTCCGTTTTTAATTTCGAGCACCTATTATAATCATTATCTTTTGAACATGAAAATACATGTATTTTCATCTTTTAATATCATTTTACACTCGTGCCAAGTGGTTGCGCTCTTACAATATTTGTAAACCCCCTAAATTTGGAAAAGGCATATTTGCGGTAAAATCATTCGATCAACGGTGTAGTCGACGGTTCCGTGCCTTTCCCTCTTGAGTTGTCTGCTCAAGGGTACCTTGTCTAGCACTTCAAAAGTAGAAACCTTATTCCGTTATACTGCTCATGCATCATTTTCAAACTTAGCCGAGTCAGTTATGTCGTTCACATAATTACTCATTAAGATAGCCTAAACCAAAAGTCCATCGGGTTTCCTCGAAACCCAAACGGACATTCACGTTATGTGCATTGATTTGGAGAACTAAATGCCTTTTGCTAATTATTGATTTAAATTGTCGAGTCTGGTGGGGATAAGGGCCTAAAACTCTATTTTGCAGGAAATGAGGCACGAGGTCCCCAGATTCGGTATGGTATCAAACATTCACCCAAAGTTACTAAGCTGGTAGGAGGATCTACATGGTAGTGATCGGGTTCTTGTCTGCAAGCACTTAGGGAATCTTCCCTATCTCTTGGAAGTTAGGCCAGATAACAAGATTGTGGAAGTTGCTACTTTGTTTTGGGATAGTGAACGGCCTAGCTTCCGCTTTGGGGGTATTGAAATGACACCGCTGTTGGAAGAAATTGGGGGTCTAGCTGAAATTCCTTGGGATAGCCTGGGGCTACTTATGCCAGAAAACCGCAAAGTTAGAGGGTTCCTGAAAATTATGGGGCTCAAGAATAATCCTAATCTGACCAGTCTGAAGGACTCTTACATATCCTTCGACTTCATGTATGAAAGGTTCGGGCATAGCAAATCCTACCGCACTCACATGGATGAGTTTGCCCTACCTCTTTGGGGCACATACAGAGGAGAGACTTTGTATTCATGTTCTGTTTCCTGGGCATGATAGTCTTTCCAATGAAGGCTAGAATCCATACAAGACTAGCCATGGTAACCAGCGCCATAATAGAGGGTATCGATGATGGGCTGGAATTCAACATAGCGCCCATGATCCTCACTGAACTGTACCTAGCTTAGAGAAATGTCAACAAGGGGCAACACACATTGAAGGGTGTAATCTGCTACTACAACTCTGGCTCATTCAACATCTTCAGAAGGGAGCTTATAGACAGGAGATCATACACCGAGACTAGGATCACCATATCACTTTCCATCATCCAAAGCAAATGCACTTCATGTCGGATATGTTTGCTCGCCCGGAAGACACCAGTGGATGGGTAGAACTATTAGAGAATCTTAGAGATGAGCAGGTACAATGGATGTGTGAGTGGTTTCCAACTGGAGAGTTTATCATTTGATCTAGGGATGTGCCATTTCTTGCTCTCACCGTCTTAATAGGAACTTACCCTTATGTCCCTCTCCGAGTCATGAGGCAAGCGGGAAGAAAGCAGATTATACATGGGTAGAAACGATGAGTCACTACAGGGATGACTTCCAAGATGATGATAGCCCACACAGGTATCAGGCTTAACATATGTGGCATTCCAAACTCATCTTGGAAATGTAATATATGAAACCAGAAAGGTATCAGGCGGGGCATGCATCATTTTATCTAGGATGGTTAGAGGATGACCACATCAGTTTGGGAAAAACAAGTTTCGTCCATGGTCACAGGGTTATTGATGAGAAAACTGCGGCAAAAGTCAAGTACAATCAGCTATGCAAACGGATCCGAGAGTGTGAAAGTGAACACCGGGAAATACTAGAGGCCCAAGAGAAACTAATGAATAAGTGGAAGGACATGGCAGTTTACGCAAACAACAGTTTAGGGTACTTGGAGCGGGGTCTAGTGGAGCTGGAAGGGAAATTTCTAAAAAGGGTCAACAACTGCCAGGAAGCTGAAGGTAACGAAGGTGGGCACTTGGCTCAGGCTTACTTGTTGCTGGGACTGCACGAGTTGATGAAGTTGTACGAGGGAGGAAAAGATACCGAATCCAGGGAAGGTCCTTCTGGACCAAGCAGTTTGGATTTTTACTGCTTTCCAGATGTAATAAGGCCACTAGCCATTAGTGACATTTTCTCTTTATTTCGGTTTGTTTTGACTCGTTCTATTTTGCTATCGTTAAAATTAGTCACTTGGTATTATAAGTTCTCCAAATTCTATTTGTCGCTAGGCCTACCTCGGGTACAACGAGGCACCAAAATAGGGAACGACTTATATTCTTGCAATAATGTGTTTAAATACCACAATATTTTCTTTCTCAAAATCCTCACTAACTTTTTACCTTTTTGTTTTTCTTTTATTTTTATTCCCTCCCCAAAGGTTACTTCGTGCATTCTGGCACCATCAGCATACTCCACAAGATCAAAGGTCCTCCACCACCTTCTCCTCCTTCCAGTCCTCCCAGTAATAGGAACAAGAGCAAAATGGAAGATAACAATGCTAGAAAGGAAGTTGGAGAGGCTTCAATCACCAAAGAAAGTGCAGCTGATTTTGAGCAAACTTTTCTGAGGTTTCGAGAAGAGTTTGAACAAGTCCAAAACTTGGCGAGTCTGTCGATCATTCTTGCTGCTGCTGATGCCAACATATCACCACTACCAATCCAGCATGGTCAGACTCAAGTCCACAACATAGGCAACAATGCTCCGTTGCTTATCCTAGAGCCCCAAAACAGCACAAATAACCCGAACACTCCTGTTTTTGTGGATACTAAACCACATTGCGATCATCAAGTCACCAATGTAGCCGAGTCGGATGACAAAAGATCTCTCATTTAGAGTCTGGCCGCTAAAATTAAGAAGTTGACTAATCAGGTTTAGGGTTTCAAAAGTAACAAGGCTGTTGAAGGTTTGAAGTACGAAGATCTCTATGTTCAACCAGATGTTGAGCTCCCAGAGGGGTACAAACATTCTAAGTTCGACCTATTTCTTGGTACTGGCGACCCCATGGTTCATTTGAGGATGTATTGTGACAAGCTAGTAGGAGTTGGTAGGGACGAAAAGACCCATATGAAGCTATTTATAAGGAGTTTGAAGGGTCATGCCTTATCCTGGTACATTATCTAGGATGCGAAGAAATTCTATAGTTGGGTATGCATGGCATTTTATTTTACGAATCGATTCAGGTTCAACATTGAGAATGCACCAGATGTGTTCTATATCCAGAATCTTAAGAAGAAGCCTACGTAGACCTTTCGCGAGTATGCTACTCGTTGGAGGTCGGATGTTTCAAAGGTCAGACCGGCCTTGGAGGAAGAACAAATGAATAGATTCTTTGTCTGTGCTCAAGACCACAGTACTATGAAAGATTGACGCTAATTGAGGGTCAAAAGTTCTCCGATATCATCAAATTGGGAGAAAGGATTGAAGAAGGCATTAAGAACGGTATGGTCACTAACCTAGTGGCATTGCAAGTCACCAACAAGGCTCTACAGTCTGGTGGCTCACAAAGAAGAAAGAGGTAAATTCTATAATGGTTGTGTGTAGAAAAAACTCTCCTATGACGTACCACACCTATCCTTCAGCTCCACTCGCATACCAGCCTACACAAAATTACCTAATACCACCACCTACTTACCAAATTTCACCACCTGCTTACCAATCACCTCCACCACCCACATATCAACCCACTTCACCCCGATATTCCCAACCTGCACCCGTATACCAAGCATATAACTCCCAACATTCTCACTACCCATCACCACCTACTCGCCAAAATTACCCTCAACCTAGACTAAATTCAACCGCAAACCCCCTAGGCAATACACCGCCATAGACAAGTCGACTGACTTGTATAAGAAACTCAAAGCAGCAGATTACATCACCCCTATCCCACCCGTAACTCCAGAAAACCCTTCCCAGTGGATTAACCCAAACAATACTTGCGCATACCATTCCGAGATGAAGGGTCATACGATTGACGAGTGCCGCTCGTTAAAGACAAAATTCAGAACTTGATTGACAACAAGATTATTATAGCAAAGGAGCCCGCTCCTAATATCTGCAACAACCTTTGCCTGACCACAAGGGTGGAGGAATCGACATGATTGAGATCAAAGATATTGGGACCCCAAGGGGTCAACTAATTTGATAGCTGAAGGAGATGGGCCTACGAAGCTGGTGGTTACTCTCAATCCTATTATTGTACAAATCCAACCATCTGAGGGCGATGTGGTAAATGTATCCATGCCACTTGAATTTGAAGTACCTTCTGCAAAGACACCAAAATCAATTGAGGTTGCGTTCGGAGCTCTGAAACTACCTACACCATTTGAATTTGATGTGTTGCCTCCTAAGGACATATTCCAGTCTCCATGATAGACATGACCCCATTCCAAACAAATGTTGTACCTTGGTACTACACAGCTGAGGCGAGAAGGAAAGGAAAGACACACATTGGAGAAGCAACTGCCGCACAAGGAATGGCTAGGACAGGAAGGGTATACATGCCAGAACACCTAGTTGAGTCCAGCAAGCAGGCCTCTGGATGTCCCGTTGAAACCGGACCCGATGATCTCTGGAGAAAGATGCAAGCTAAGGAATACTCGGTCATTGAGCAGTTGAACAAAACGCCAATGCAGATTTCTATTCCGGCCCTCTTACAAAGCTCTGAGGCACATAAAAATGCCTTGATGAAGATACTATGTAAAGCTTATCTTCCCAGCAACATAACAGGAGGCGAAATGGCAAACTTGGTGGGACAGATACTGGAAAGCCATAAGATCACCTTCCACGAAGATGAATTGCCACCGCAAGGGCTTGGTCACAACAAAGCATTGCACATCACTGCGTAATGCGAGGATCCCTTTATCACCACGATTCTAGTCGACGGGGGATCCAGCCTTAACATTTGTCCTTTGGTCACTCTCAGAACATTAGGCAAAGGGTTGCCCGAGATCAAAGACGGGGCCATCAATGTCAAAGCCTTTGATGGATCTCAGAGTTCCACCATTGGAGAAATTAGTTGTGTCTGTAGATGGGGCCCACCGGGTTCGATGTTGAGTTCCAAGTCATTGACGTACCTGCATCCTACAATATTATTTGCTAGGACAACCTTGGATGCACGCCGTCGGGGCTATGGCATCAATGTTGCATCAAGCCATGACATTTGTGTGGAATCATCAAGAAGTAATCATTCATGGTGACGGTTGCAACTCCATATACAGTCGCTAGGCAATCCCTATGATCGAAGGACGAAGAGTAATAGGTGGAGAAACACACCATCACATTGAACGAGTCAATGCTATAGACAAAGTTAACTGGTGGGATAGCAAAATCGAGTGCATTCTGAATTGGAACAGATACGAGCCCGGAAAGGGGCTTGGCAAGAATTTCCTGGGTATCACCAAGCCTATCCATTTGAAGAAGCATGGGACCACCTTTGGTATAGGTTATAAATATACTTAGGAGGAGTTCCAACATTGGTCGCCTCCATGGCGCAGTCCCTACTACCCGCTGGAGAACCCTTTACCTCAGTTAGAGCAGACCTTTCAGCCCGATGATACCATATAAGAGGAAGATGAGACGCTGGCAGCCATGAAGAACCTATTTCTAGAGGAGGATATGGATTGTTGTGTTACCTTCGAGGAGAAGGGGAGGAAGGCCCTTCCATTCAAGCTGTGACCCGAGGGGAGCGCCTCACCAATTTGTCAATCAGGACCACCAGTGCCAGTAAAGCCTTAGGGTAGCAAGGCTAAATGACACATATGCATGGCACTTTACATTTAATTTTTGCTTTTCAGCATTGTCTTTACTTTTGAAAAAGAGCTCCGATGTTTCAGACAATTATGAATTTAATTAAAGCATTTTCCAGGTTTATCTTTATATTTTTCTCTCATTTATTTTCTATACCATTTATTTTATTTTACACAACATTACTATTAGTTATCTTGATGATTAACCCACGACTGTAACTTGCAACGAGACAATGAGACAAACAGACTATATTCAGAAGAGGATGAAATACCAGAAGAGGTTGTTAAAGAGGTCGAAAAATTTTGAGAACATACCCAAGACCAATCTAGACGAAACTAAGGTCATTAACCTGGGAGATGCAGAAAATATCAAGGAAACACGAATCAACATACACTTGTCGATATACTGAAAAATTCTCTCTCGCGTGAACAGTGATTTCTCACTGTAGCATGCGTGAATAGTGATTTTCAGTCACTATTCATATCGGAATCCGGTGGCGGAATATTATTTTTTTGGCGTCTAGACAATCTATATCTTGAGGTGAACTCATTCCTATTATTGTTTTTTCAATATATAACGCCAATCGCGGTAGATCTTAAATCTAAGATTGTCGAAGCAAAATTGCAAATTATATTTTTTAGATGTGAAGTTTGCGGATCGTTCTCCATCCAATCTGCTGGTAATTTCACACAACAGATTGAATCAGTTTTTGGCCGAAGGAGCTGTATCTTTGGTTCATTAATCTGGATATGATTCAATTGAATAAGTGTTGAAGCAGATCGCATATAGTTGTTTGTAATCTATATTATTTCTGATCGCAGCACTCTTTTCATGTTGCGGACTGCTTTCTGATCGATGGAAGTGCTATCCTCTCCTCACCCTGTGGCTGTGGGAGAGGCTTTTAATACTTCTACAGAAAATCAAATTGGGCAATCCTATGCATCGAAGCTTTCTGGTCAGCCCGCTACTGAAAGCAAGTCTCATCTTCAGCTTTGTCAAATCACCATCGAACAAGGCTTGCCAACTGTAGAATTTACAGTTGATGAAATCAATTCATTCACTAAAGAGGAAGGGCTTCATCAAGCTGTAATTTTTAAACTTTCATATGGAAAGCCGGATCTTCAGGATTTAAGGCAGATCTTGCCGAAACAATTAGCCGTCAAAGGTAGATGCATCATCGGTCAACTTGAATACCATCACATTCTTGTAAGATTCGATCTGTTCGAAGATTTCGCTCAGGTGGTATCAAGAACGAATGGATATTTAAGGATTAAAGGAGAAGAGTTTTTCAATAGGACTTTCCCATGGACGATGGGTTTTAATCCGCGAGAGGAAACTTCTAAAGCTGTGGTATGGATTTCTCTGCCCGAGCTGCCAGCAAATTTGTTTGCGCAGAAATCTATCCTATCCATTGCGTCGTCAGTTGGAAAGCCTATTGCAGTGGACAAAGCTACCAAAGATCGATCGAGACCAAGTACGGCTAGAGTGAAAGTTCTGATCAACTTGCTCGACAATCATCCCTCAACAATAAAGATCAAAATAGTTGATTCCAAATCTGGAAAAGTTTCTACTTTTGATCAGAAAATTGTTATTGATAATGCCCCAGCATACTGTACACATTGTTGCCATCAAGGACATAATGTGAAGTCTTGCCGACGGATTAAAGATAATGAAACAGTAGACAGCTTCACTACTGGTAACAGAAATACTGTCGGCAAATTGCAAGGAGGCGCAAGGGATCTTTTAAATAAAATAGCTTCACAAAAAAGGGTCGAGCATAAGAATCCTATTGTGTCTGCTGTTCAAGTTCCCAAAACTGCTTGGAAACAGAAAACTCTTCCTATCAATGCAATAAATCATGTTCAGATGTCTAATGCAACTGATAAATCAATTCAACAGTGTGGAAGAGGAAATGAAAGCTCTCCTGTTATATTGTTGCAGCAATCCAACAATTTGGTAAGTCCAAATCCAACAGTTTCAGAGTCAACGACTAGTTTAAAAGAAGATGATGAAGCCATAACTGATGCTCTACGCAACAATGAGCCACTACCTGATCGAGGCCATAAGAATGCTCAGTCTGATATCTCTAAAACATTTTGCTCAAAAGCAACTGAAAGGGGAAAAAAACCATGTCTTCTGTTTCATTAAAGCCAATTAGCATGAATGAATTTGAATTCTCAATAGCAAACAGCTCATATGCTATAGGCTCGGTGTCAGGTACCAAATATGTCCATGCGCAGCAAATTTCGTATGATCAAAATGGACAAGTCTTCTGTGGCAAGGCTAAGTGTTTGAATGATCAAAACAGTAACAAAATTCCAACTGCTTTTGCAAAGCATATTGGTTGGAATAAATCACAGCTGCAAGTTGATAATTTGGATGATCAATCAAGGGGATATGTTTCTGTCGCTGAGGTTCTTCCTGAACCAAGAAGTGAACTGACACTGCTCAACAAATCCTTCAGCACTGTTCCATTGAAGGTATTAGCTGCAAATGAGGATTATGGTGTTTATAAACTATCAGCTGCAAGAGATTGTCAACAGGTTATCACAGAAAATATGCAGCACAGCAACAAGCAAAATGACCAAATTGATCAAAATCCAGAAAAGAAACAGGCCAGGTGTAACAATGACAATGCCAAGAAGGATACACAGACTGAAGGGAACATTGAGATTGCTGAGAAAGCTTATTTTCCATCTGATGAATCTGTCTCAAATTTTAAAGAATTTTCTGCCTTATGGTCAAATGAACGAGATGAAGAAGCAAAGCAGGATGACAATTCAACTGTTCCAAAAGGCCCTATTAAGGCTCGGTCAGTTGAAATGTGTACTGGAAAAACTGGGCAGTTTGTTGGTTCTACAAGACACAATTACAGTACTAAAGAACAACATCAAGGGCAATGTACTTGTATAGAAGGGCATCAGTATACGACCAATGCACAACAGCAACAAGTCGATCTTTCACCAAGGAACAGTAGAAGTGATCCATATCAGAACAATAACAAACAGTTTTCAAAGAAAACTTCAGAAATCACAACATGCTCCAATCATTTTGACGCGCTCGCAGAGATTGATAAACATGACGACAAAATGATGGGAGGGTTGATTAAGAAGATTCAAAGTTATACTCCCCTCTCTATATCCAGTGCATATAGCGGGGAAGATCTCAATGATAATGAGGATTTCTCAAGTCTCGAGGGTAAGAACAAACAACTCATTGTCGCTAATATGAGGGATTTGGTTATTAAATCGAAACTGTGGGACCAACAGCATTATGACGATGATGAAAGTTTGCAAGAAGGTTCCGCGAGATGGTCATCTGAAGAAGACAGCGACGATTCGACCAATTCAGCTGTAAAAAAGAAAAATGCAGATTTGAATGGGAGCAAATTGAATCATAATGCCCAGATTTTCATTCCTAAAAAGGCTTCAACAGCAGATCCTTTGAAGACAAATCAGTCAACATTAGCTGCCGAAAATATGATACATGCGGGAACGCGACAAGGTCAATATGAATCATCTGTTATTCAAATCTCTTCAGAAAAAAGACATACACAGAATGTTATGGAAATTTTTGAAGAAGGAGAGGAAGAAGAGATGTTAATGCAATGTCGCAAAGATGCTGCAAGAAAAGGCGACTTATCACCAATGCACAGCAAAACAAATAAGAAGAGTCAACAGAGAGATAGAAGCTGGGACGGCAGGGTAACTCAAGAAGCTAGCATTAGACGTCCCCCAATGAGAATAGCAAAACTAAAACAGTTGACACAAAGAACAAAAGCATGATTCACGATGACGTTCATCACCTTTTCATAATTTTATCTATTTTGCTAATTTCTTCAAATGTAATATCATCACAGAGTGCTTATAAACTCTGGGATGATCTTGTTGCTATCAGGTTTTGGCCTTTTTTTATTTTCTTTCTGTATTTTATTTTTATGTTATTAATAAATCTTAACCTAGGCTTTGCCTAGGTATTAAAAAAAAACGCAAAAAAAAAAACATACACTTGTCACCATCAGAAAATGATGTGTACAGGAAGTTTTTGAAAGAATATGAGGATATATTCACCTAGTCATATGAGGATATGACCGGCCTTAGCACGTCCATGTGGCTCACAAGTTGCCAATAGATCCGACATACCCACCGGTCAAATAGAAACTCAGAAAATTCAAGCCAGGCATGAGTTTGAAAATCAATGAAGAAGTCACAAAGCATGTCAAAGCTAGGGTTCTCAGAGTAGTGGAGTATCCAACATGGTTAGCCAATGTTGCACCAGTGCCAAAGAATGATGCGAAGGTTAGAATTCGAGTCGACTACTAGGACCTCAACCGAGCCAATCTCAAAGATGACTTTCCTTTGCCAAATATACATATACTGATCGACAACTACGCCAAACATAAGTTATAGTCGTTCGTCGACAGCTTTGCTGGGTACCATAAGATATGGATGGATGAAGAGGATGAAGAGAAAATCGCATTCATCACGCCATGGGGAATGTATTGTTACAGAATGATTCCTTTCAGTTTGAAGAATACTGGTGCTAATTACATGAGGGTCATGACCATGATCTTTCATGATATGATACACAAGGAGATCGAGATATATGTGGATGACATCATCATTAAATCAAAAAAACTGCATATCATATAGAAGATTTGAGAAAATTCTTTAACAGATTAAGGAGGTATAATTTGAAATTGAATCCCTCCAAGTGCGTATTCGGGGTTCCTGCCGGAAAGTTATTGGGTTTCATCGTAAGTTGTGGGGGAATAGAGCTGGATCCCTTGAAAGTCAAATCTATCCAGGAGTTTCAACCGCCGAAGAACATGAACGATGTGATGAGTTTCCTAAGGATAATCAATTATATTAGCCTATTCATCTCTTAGTCCACTATCATTTGTAAGCCTATCTTCAGAATACTAAAGAAATACGCCGCCACTAAATGGGCCGATGAATGCCAAAAGGCTTTTGACAGGATCAAGGAATATTTGTTTACACCTCAAGTCCTTGTTCCACCTGAGCCCGGGAGACCTTTATTTCTTTATCTCACTGTTTTGGATGGATTATTCGGTTGAGTTTTAGAGCGACATGATGAAACGAGGAGAAAGGAGCAAGCTATCTACTACCTCAGCAAGAAATTTACCCCGTACGAGGCTCGGTATTCCTTACTAGAGCACACCTGTTGTGCTTTGATCCACTAAAGAATATTTTCTAGAAGCCCATGCCCACTAGCAAGCTCGCCAAGTGGCAAATTTTATTAAGCAAATTCGACATTGTCTATGTCACCCAGAGGGAAGTTAAAGGACAAGCTTTGGAAAATCACCTCACCAAAAACTCCTGTAGGAGGGGAATACGAACCACTAAAAACACATTTTCCCGATAAGGAGGTAGATTTCATAGGAGAAGACATTGCAAAATCCTATGACGGTTAGAGGATTTTTTTGGACGAAGCCGTAAATTTCGAAGGAGTTGGCATATGAGCAGTCCTGGTATCAGAAACCAGCTAACATTACCCGGTGTCCGCCAAAGTCAAGTTTCCGTGCACCAACAATATGGTCCAGTATAAAGCCTGCATCTTGGGGCTTAAACTGGCCATTGACATTAACATTCATGAAGTGCTAGTGATCGGAGATTCGGACCTACTCATACATCAGGTTCGAGAAGAATGGGCAATCAAAAATTTCAAGTTACTCCCCTATCTACACCATGTACAGGAGTTGAGGAAAAGATTTAAAAAGACGGAGTTCCAGCATGTTCCCAGAACACAGAACAAGTTCACTGATGCTTTAGCCACTTTATCATCCATGATCCAACATCCAATACAAATTTTATTGATCCCATTCCAGTAAAGGTTCATGACCAGCCATCTTATTGTGTGCACGTCGAGGAGGAAGCCGACGGGAAACCTTGGTTCCACGATATCAGGGAATACTTGACAACGGGAGGGTACCCAGAGTTTGCCAATGCTACTAAAAAATGAACACTTCGGAGGTTATCCAATAATTTCTTTCACAGTGGAGGCATCCTGTATAGGAGGACTCCTGATTTGTGATTATTAAGGTGTGTCGAGGCAAAAGAAACAACCAAACTATTGGAGGAAGTGCACGCGAGGACTTGTGGACCACATACAAAGATTTTTGTTTTGGCAAAGAAGATACTTCGAGCAGGTTATTTTTGGATGACTATGGAGATGAACTGCATTCAATACGTCTGAAGATGCCACCGATGTCAATTACATGCAGATATGATACGGTTCCTCCAAATGATCATACTGCGACAAGCTCACCATGGCCGTTATCCAATTGGGGAATAGAAGTAATTGGACCAATTGAGCCAACCGCGTCGAATGGGCATAGGTTCATCCTAGTGGCAATCGATTACTTTACCAAATGGGTCGAAGCAGCATCATACAAGCAGTTACCAGGAAGGTAGTCGCAGATTTCGCTAAAGATCGTATGGTGTTTCGGTTCGGGGTTCCAGAATCAATCATCACTAACAATGGCTCTAACCTCAACAGTGACCTAATGAAAGAAATATGTGAAATATTCAAAATCAGACATAAGAACTCTACAGCTTACAGGCCTTAGATGAACAGAGCTGTAAAAGCAGTATTAAGAACATCAAGAAGATACTAAGGAAAATGATTGAAAAACAAAAGCAGTGGAATGAGAATTTGTCGCTCTCATTATTGGGTTACCACACCATGGTCCGCATATCAACAGGGGCCACTCCTTACATGTTGGTTTATGGAACAGAGACGGTCATTCCCGCTGAGGTAGAAATCACATCCTTAAGGGTCATATAAGAAACTAAATTAGATGATGCGGAATGGATCAAGAGTCGCTATGAGCAGTTAGCCCTCATTGATGGAAAAAAGAATGAACGCTGTTTGTCATGGTCAATTATATAAGATTAGAATTTCCAAAGCCTTCAACAAGAGAGTTCGACCAAGGAAGTTCACACTAGAGCAGCTGGTGTTGAAGAAGATATTTTCACATCAAGATGAATCCAAAGGGAAATTCTCTCCCAACTGGCAAGGTTCGTACATGGTTCACTGGGTTCTAGCTGGAGGAGCCCTCATCCTTGTAGAAATGGACGGAGAAGTTTGGCCAAAACCAATCAACTCAAATGCCGTAAAAAGATACTACATTTGATCATTACGTTTTTCCTAATGTAATTTGAACTACGCCTGACCTGATTTCCATTTGAGAGGGGATACGTAGATAGCCCTATGGGTTCAGTCACATTTTTAATAAAGTCCCATTTTCCTCTGCATTTGGAACTGGGGCAGAATTTTGAGGAGGACCCTCAAAATTTCGAAGTCAATTTACCAACCATTCGCATCAGCATCGACCTAGTGAACTGGGGCAGAATTTTGAGGAAGACTCTCAAAATTCTAAGGAATACATTTTCAGTCATTTGGCACCACCGTCAACAGACCACGTTGAGGAGGAAGCCGACGGGAAACCTTGGTTCCACAATATCAGGGAATACTTGATAAGAGGAGGGTACCCAGAGTTTGCCAACGCTACTCAGAAATGAAAACTTCGGAGGTTATCCAATAATTTCTTTCACAGTGGAGGAATCCTGTAGGAGGACTCCTGATTTGCTCGTTAGTTTCAGTGATTCCGCTTCCTTCATTGAATCATCCACGACCCAGAAAGTAAGTAAGAGTGTTGCAGATAGCATCCTTCATTTGATCAAAGCTGGTGTTGGCAGCAATATGCATTCCATCGGAGAGTTGAGACTCCACAGAGTGCAACTTGTCGCTGAGATCTGAGGGAATAGACGGAGGTGGAGCAACAGAAGATGGCTTGATTTCCTCAGGAGTGGGTTTGGCCTCACTTTCTCCCTTCTTGACCAGACCCCTTTTATAGACACATACCCCGCGCTAGAGAAGGCCTTGGAGTTGTAGCATTTTGACATAGGATTAAATTGGTAGTTTGAAAGCAAAATTTGGTGTGCTTTCAGAATGTGGGTGATGGCCATACCATATAGAAGGCTGGTGGGGTCTTCAGCACTCTCAATCATGAAGTCGATAACTCAAGAGGACAACTTGCTTTTGAGTTTGGACATAAGACAGTAGAAGAATAAGGTGTCCCTTTGAGAGGGAGTTGAAAAAGAGCTAGTTCTGGGAAGGATAGTGGTTGCAACAATGCGAGCAATAACTCTAGTTTGAAAGCTAACATCACTGGGTCCTAATTGATGGGGAAGGTTTTCAGAAGGGTTTTCTACAATGATTTGTTTAGCCTGATCAAAGGATATTTCAAAATCTTCAGGGCACACATTTTTAAAAACCGTTGGAAAGCCAGAACAACGACAGAGAAAGATGGAATCAAATAGGTTACAATCAAGAGCAATGTGTTTTCCAAGGACAAGGTTTTCGATCCCATCAGACTTGCTAGAGCAAAGATTGGCATAGAACATACGGACTAGAGGTTCATACACTTTAGGCGGAGAGATAGAGAGAAAATTGTCCCACCCTTGATAAACAAAAAGTTCCTTTACCTTACAGTTCAGGGAGTCCATTCCATATAGATCTACTACACGACCATGGGCTATGGGCTTGTCTTTGAGGGAAGTAAATAAATCCCTATTAGGTGTGTCCCAGAAATTGAGGTCAGATTCAAGAGAGGCAGAGAAATCAAACTTTCTCAAGTTGTTTGAATGTTTATATGCAAACCTTACTTGTTTACTTGACTTATCTCTCATTAAATTCACAATTAGCACGACCGGGAACCACACTAGTTGATCTTGAGGGGTGCCTAACACCTTCCCCTCGAGATAATTTCAAGCCCTTACCCGAACTCTGGTTTTACTTAAAAAATACTCTCTTCTTTTTAAAAGTGTCCCAATGCACTATAATCATTAGGTGGCGACTTTTCAACTTCCAATACCTAACTCCCAAGTGTGAATAAGAGTTATTTTTTCCGTAATGTCATAAACCTGATTTCGCTTCTTTTTTTGGTAGTCAGAAAAGGGGGTGTCGACATCATGGCGACTCTGCTGGGAAAATTCATTAAGGCTTTTACCATTATGTGCCTAGTGACTTTGCTGCTTTCTTTGCTGCCTTTTTTACCGCTTTAGTTATTTCTTCATGATTACTAACTTGATTCTTCGTGTTTTTCTCTTTTCTTTAACTGCTTTACTGCTTTAACTTCATTTCTATTCCGTTTTTAATTTCGAGCACCTATTATAATCATTATCTTTTGAACATGAAAATACATGTATTTTCATCTTTTAATATCATTTTACACTCGTGCCAAGTGGTTGCGCTCTTACAATATTTGTAAACCCCCTAAATTTGGAAAAGGCATATCTGCGGTAAAATCATTCGATCAACGGTGTAGTCGACGGTTCCGTGCCTTTCCCTCTTGAGTTGTCTGCTCAAGGGTACCTTGTCTAGCACTTCAAAAGTAGAAACCTTATTCCGTTATACTGCTCATGCATCATTTTCAAACTTAGCCGAGTCAGTTATGTCGTTCACATAATTACTCATTAAGATAGCCTAAACCAAAAGTCCATCGGGTTTCCTCGAAACCCAAACGGACATTCACGTTATGTGCATTGATTTGGAGAACTAAATGCCTTTCGCTAATTATTGATTTAAATTGTCGAGTCTGGTGGGGATAAGGGCCTAAAACTCTATTTTGCAGAAAATGAGGCACGAGGTCCCCAGATTCGGTATGGTATCAAACATTCACCCAAAGTTACTAAGCTGGTAGGAGGATCTACATGGTAGTGATCGGGTTCTTGTCTGCAAGCACTTAGGGAATCTTCCCTATCTCTTGGAAGTTAGGCCAGATAACAAGATTGTGGAAGTTGCTACTTTGTTTTGAGATAGTGAACGGCCTAGCTTCCGCTTTGGGGGTATTGAAATGTCACCGCTGTTGGAAGAAATTGGGGGTCTAGCTGAAATTCCTTGGGATAGCCTGGGGCTACTTATGCCAGAAAACCGCAAAGTTAGAGGGTTCCTGAAAATTATGGGGCTCAAGAATAATCCTAATCTGACCAGTCTGAAGGACTCTTACATATCCTTCGACTTCATGTATGAAAGGTTCGGGCATAGCAAATCCTACCGCACTCACATGGATGAGTTTGCCCTACCTCTTTGGGGCACATACAGAGGAGAGACTTTGTATTCATGTTCTGTTTCCTGGGCGTGATAGTCTTTCCAATGAAGGCTAGAATCCATACAAGACTAGCCATGGTAACCAGCGCCATAATAGAGGGTATCGATGATGGGCAGGAATTCAACATAGCGCCCATGATCCTCACTGAACTGTACCTAGCTTAGAGAAATGTCAACAAGGGGCAACACACATTGAAGGGTGTAATCTGCTACTACAACTCTGGCTCATTCAACATCTTCAGAAGGGAGCTTATAGACAGGAGATCATACGCCGAGACTAGGATCACCATATCACTTTCCATCATCCAAAGCAAATGCACTTCATGTCGGATATGTTTGCTCGCCCGGAAGACACCAGTGGATGGGTAGAACTATTAGAGAATCTTAGAGATGAGCAGGTACAATGGATGTGTGAGTGGTTTCCAACTGGAGAGTTTATCATTTGATCTAGGGATGTGCCATTTCTTGCTCTCACCGTCTTAATAGGAACTTACCCTTATGTCCCTCTCCGAGTCATGAGGCAAGCGGGAAGAAAGCAGATTATACATGGGTAGAAACGATGAGTCACTACAGGGATGACTTCCAAGATGACGATAGCCCACACAGGTATCAGGCTTAACATATGTGGCATTCCAAACTCATCTTGGAAATGTAATATATGAAACCAGAAAGGTATCAGGCGGGGCATGCATCATTTTATCTAGGATGGTTAGAGGATGACCACATCAGTTTGGGAAAAACAAGTTTCGTCCATGGTCACAGGGTTATTGATGAGAAAACTGCGGCAAAAGTCAAGTACAATCAGCTATGCAAACGGATCCGAGAGTGTGAAAGTGAACACCGGGAAATACTAGAGGCCCAAGAGAAACTAATGAATAAGTGGAAGGACATGGCAGTTTACGCAAACAACAGTTTAGGGTACTTGGAGCGGGGTCTAGTGGAGCTGGAAGGGAAATTTCTAAAAAGGGTCAACAACTGCCAGGAAGCTGAAGGTAACGAAGGTGGGCACTTGGCTCAGGCTTACTTGTTGCTGGGACTGCACGAGTTGATGAAGTTGTACGAGGGAGGAAAAGATACCGAATCCAGGGAAGGTCCTTCTGGACCAAGCAGTTTGGATTTTTACTGCTTTCCAGATGTAATAAGGCCACTAGCCATTAGTGACAATTTCTCTTTATTTCGGTTTGTTTTGACTCGTTCTATTTTGCTATCGTTAAAATTAGTCACTTGGTATTATAAGTTCTCCAAATTCTATTTGTCGCTAGGCCTACCTCGGGTACAACGAGGCACCAAAATAGGGAACGACTTATATTCTTGCAATAATGTGTTTAAATACCACAATATTTTCTTTCTCAAAATCCTCACTAACTTTTTACCTTTTTGTTTTTCTTTTATTTTTATTCCCTCCCCAAAGGTTACTTCGTGCATTCTGGCACCATCAGCATACTCCACAAGATCAAAGGTCCTCCACCACCTTCTCCTCCTTCCAGTCCTCCCAGTAATAGGAACAAGAGCAAAATGGAAGATAACAATGCTAGAAAGGAAGTTGGAGAGGCTTCAATCACCAAAGAAAGTGCAGCTGATTTTGAGCAAACTTTTCTGAGGTTTCGAGAAGAGTTTGAACAAGTCCAAAACTTGGCGAGTCTGTCGATCATTCTTGCTGCTGCTGATGCCAACATATCACCACTACCAATCCAGCATGGTCAGACTCAAGTCCACAACATAGGCAACAATGCTCCGTTGCTTATCCTAGAGCCCCAAAACAGCACAAATAACCCGAACACTCCTGTTTTTGTGGATACTAAACCACATTGCGATCATCAAGTCACCAATGTAGCCGAGTCGGATGACAAAAGATCTCTCATTTAGAGTCTGGCCGCTAAAATTAAGAAGTTGACTAATCAGGTTTAGGGTTTCAAAAGTAACAAGGCTGTTGAAGGTTTGAAGTACGAAGATCTCTATGTTCAACCAGATGTTGAGCTCCCAGAGGGGTACAAACATTCTAAGTTCGACCTATTTCTTGGTACTGGCGACCCCATGGTTCATTTGAGGATGTATTGTGACAAGCTAGTAGGAGTTGGTAGGGACGAAAAGACCCATATGAAGCTATTTATAAGGAGTTTGAAGGGTGATGCCTTATCCTGGTACATTATCTAGGATGCGAAGAAATTCTATAGTTGGGTATGCATGGCATTTTATTTTACGAATCGATTCAGGTTCAACATTGAGAATGCACCAGATGTGTTCTATATCCAGAATCTTAAGAAGAAGCCTACGTAGACCTTTCGCGAGTATGCTACTCGTTGGAGGTCGGATGTTTCAAAGGTCAGACCGGCCTTGGAGGAAGAACAAATGAATAGATTCTTTGTCTGTGCTCAAGACCACAGTACTATGAAAGATTGACGCTAATTGAGGGTCAAAAGTTCTCCGATATCATCAAATTGGGAGAAAGGATTGAAGAAGGCATTAAGAACGGTATGGTCACTAACCTAGTGGCATTGCAAGTCACCAACAAGGCTCTACAGTCTGGTGGCTCACAAAGAAGAAAGAGGTAAATTCTATAATGGTTGTGTGTAGAAAAAACTCTCCTATGACGTACCACACCTATCCTTCAGCTCCACTCGCATACCAGCCTACGCAAAATTACCTAATACCACCACCTACTTACCAAATTCCACCACCTGCTTACCAATCACCTCCACCACCCACATATCAACCCACTTCACCCCGATATTCCCAACCTGCACCCGTATACCAAGCATATAACTCCCAACATTCTCACTACCCATCACCACCTACTCGCCAAAATTACCCTCAACCTAGACTAAATTCAACCGCAAACCCCCTAGGCAATACACCGCCATAGACAAGTCGACTGACTTGTATAAGAAACTCAAAGCAGCAGATTACATCACCCCTATCCCACCCGTAACTCCAGAAAACCCTTCCCAGTAGATTAACCCAAACAAAACTTGCGCATACCATTCCGAGATGAAGGGTCATACGATTGACGAGTGCCGCTCGTTAAAGACAAAATTCAGAACTTGATTGACAACAAGATTATTATAGCAAAGGAGCCCGCTCCTAATATCTGCAACAACCTTTGCCTGACCACAAGGGTGGAGGAATCGACATGATTGAGATCAAAGATATTGGGACCCCAAGGGGTCAACTAATTTGATAGCTGAAGGAGATGGGCCTACGAAGCTGGTGGTTACTCTCAATCCTATTATTGTACAAATCCAACCATCTGAGGGCGATGTGGTAAATGTATCCATGCCACTTGAATTTGAAGTACCTTCTGCAAAGACACCAAAATCGATTGAGGTTGCGTTCGGAGCTCTGAAACTACCTACACCATTTGAATTTGATGTGTTGCCTCCTAAGGACATATTCCAGTCTCCATGATAGACATGACCCCATTCCAAACAAATGTTGTACCTTGGTACTACACAGCTGAGGCGAGAAGGAAAGGAAAGACACACATTGGAGAAGCAACTGCCGCACAAGGAATGGCTAGGACAGGAAGGGTATACATGCCAGAACACCTAGTTGAGTCCAGCAAGCAGGCCTCTGGATGTCCCGTTGAAACCGGACCCGATGATCTCTGGAGAAAGATGCAAGCTAAGGAATACTCGGTCATTGAGCAGTTGAACAAAACGCCAATGCAGATTTCTATTCCGGCCCTCTTACAAAGCTCTGAGGCACATAAAAATGCCTTGATGAAGATACTATGTAAAGCTTATCTTCCCAGCAACATAACAGGAGGCGAAATGGCAAACTTGGTGGGACAGATACTGGAAAGCCATAAGATCACCTTCCACGAAGATGAATTGCCACCGCAAGGGCTTGGTCACAACAAAGCATTGCACATCACTGCGTAATGCGAGGAAATCTTTATCACCACGATTCTAGTCGACGGGGGATCCAGCCTTAACATTTGTCCTTTGGTCACTCTCAGAACATTAGGCAAAGGGTTGCCCGAGATCAAAGACGGGGCCATCAATGTCAAAGCCTTTGATGGATCTCAGAGTTCCACCATTGGAGAAATTAGTTGTGTCTGTAGATGGGGCCCACCGGGTTCGATGTTGAGTTCCAAGTCATTGACGTACCTGCATCCTACAATATTATTTGCAAGGACAACCTTGGATGCACGCCGTCGGGGCTATGGCATCAATGTTGCATCAAGCCATGACATTTGTGTGGAATCATCAAGAAGTAATCATTCATGGTGACGGTTGCAACTCCATATACAGTCGCTAGGCAATCCCTATGATCGAAGGACGAAGAGTAATAGGTGGAGAAACACACCATCACATTGAACGAGTCAATGCTATAGACAAAGTTAACTGGTGGGATAGCAAAATCGAGTGCATTCTGAATTGGAACAGATACGAGCCCGGAAAGGGGCTTGGCAAGAATTTCCTGGGTATCACCAAGCCTATCCATTTGAAGAAGCATGGGACCACCTTTGGTATAGGTTATAAATATACTTAGGAGGAGTTCCAACATTGGTCGCCTCCATGGCGCAGTCCCTACTACCCGCTGGAGAACCCTTTACCTCAGTTAGAGCAGACCTTTCAGCCCGATGATACCATATAAGAGGAAGATGAGACGCTGGCAGCCATGAAGAACCTATTTCTAGAGGAGGATATGGATTGTTGTGTTACCTTCGAGGAGAAGGGGAGGAAGGCCCTTCCATTCAAGCTGTGACCCGAGGGGAGCGCCTCACCAATTTGTCAATCAGGACCACCAGTGCCAGTAAAGCCTTAGGGTAGCAAGGCTAAATGACACATATGCATGGCACTTTACATTTAATTTTTGCTTTTCAGCATTGTCTTTACTTTTGAAAAAGAGCTCCGATGTTTCAGACAATTATGAATTTAATTAAAGCATTTTCCAGGTTTATCTTTATATTTTTCTCTCATTTATTTTCTATACCATTTATTTTATTTTACACAACATTACTATTAGTTATCTTGATGATGAACCCACGACTGTAACTTGCAACGAGACAATGAGACAAACAGACTATATTCAGAAGAGGATGAAATACCAGAAGAGGTTGTTAAAGAGGTCGAAAAATTTTGAGAACATACCCAAGACCAATCTAGACGAAACTAAGGTCATTAACCTGGGAGATGCAGAAAATATCAAGAAAACACGAATCAACATACACTTGTCGATATACTGAAAAATTCTCTCTCGCGTGAACAGTGATTTCTCACTGTAGCATGCGTGAATAGTGATTTTCAGTCACTATTCATATCGGAATCCGGTGGCGGAATATTATTTTTTTGGCGTCTAGACAATCTATATCTTGAGGTGAACTCATTCCTATTATTGTTTTTTCAATATATAACGCCAATCGCGGTAGATCTTAAATCTAAGATTGTCGAAGCAAAATTGCAAATTATATTTTTTAGATGTGAAGTTTGCGGATCGTTCTCCATCCAATCTGCTGGTAATTTCACACAACAGATTGAATCAGTTTTTGGCCGAAGGAGCTGTATCTTTGGTTCATTAATCTGGATATGATTCAATTGAATAAGTGTTGAAGCAGATCGCATATAGTTGTTTGTAATCTATATTGTTTCTGATCGCAGCACTCTTTTCATGTTGCGGACTGCTTTCTGATCGATGGAAGTGCTATCCTCTCCTCACCCTGTGGCTGTGGGAGAGGCTTTTAATACTTCTACAGAAAATCAAATTGGGCAATCCTATGCATCGAAGCTTTCTGGTCAGCCCGCTACTGAAAGCAAGTCTCATCTTCAGCTTTGTCAAATCACCATCGAACAAGGCTTGCCAACTGTAGAATTTACAGTTGATGAAATCAATTCATTCACTAAAGAGGAAGGGCTTCATCAAGCTGTAATTTTTAAACTTTCATATGGAAAGCCGGATCTTCAGGATTTAAGGCAGATCTTGCCGAAACAATTAGCCGTCAAAGGTAGATGCATCATCGGTCAACTTGAATACCATCACATTCTTGTAAGATTCGATCTGTTCGAAGATTTCGCTCAGGTGGTATCAAGAACGAATGGATATTTAAGGATTAAAGGAGAAGAGTTTTTCAATAGGACTTTCCCATGGACGATGGGTTTTAATCCGCGAGAGGAAACTTCTAAAGCTGTGGTATGGATTTCTCTGCCCGAGCTGCCAGCAAATTTGTTTGCGCAGAAATCTATCCTATCCATTGCGTCGTCAGTTGGAAAGCCTATTGCAGTGGACAAAGCTACCAAAGATCGATCGAGACCAAGTACGGCTAGAGTGAAAGTTCTGATCAACTTGCTCGACAATCATCCCTCAACAATAAAGATCAAAATAGTTGATTCCAAATCTGGAAAAGTTTCTACTTTTGATCAGAAAATTGTTATTGATAATGCCCCAGCATACTGTACACATTGTTGCCATCAAGGACATAATGTGAAGTCTTGCCGACGGATTAAAGATAATGAAACAGTAGACAGCTTCACTACTGGTAACAGAAATACTGTCGGCAAATTGCAAGGAGGCGCAAGGGATCTTTTAAATAAAATAGCTTCACAAAAAAGGGTCGAGCATAAGAATCCTATTGTGTCTGCTGTTCAAGTTCCCAAAACTGCTTGGAAACAGAAAACTCTTCCTATCAATGCAATAAATCATGTTCAGATGTCTAATGCAACTGATAAATCAATTCAACAGTGTGGAAGAGGAAATGAAAGCTCTCCTGTTATATTGTTGCAGCAATCCAACAATTTGGTAAGTTCAAATCCAACAGTTTCAGAGTCAACGTCTAGTTTAAAAGAAGATGATGAAGCCATAACTGATGCTCTACGCAACAATGAGCCACTACCTGATCGAGGCCATAAGAATGCTCAGTCTGATATCTCTAAAACATTTTGCTCAAAAGCAACTGAAAGGGGAAAAAAACCATGTCTTCTGTTTCATTAAAGCCAATTAGCATGAATGAATTTGAATTCTCAATAGCAAACAGCTCATATGCTATAGGCTCGGTGTCAGGTACCAAATATGTCCATGCGCAGCAAATTTCGTATGATCAAAATGGACAAGTCTTCTGTGGCAAGGCTAAGTGTTTGAATGATCAAAACAGTAACAAAATTCCAACTGCTTTTGCAAAGCATATTGGTTGGAATAAATCACAGCTGCAAGTTGATAATTTGGATGATCAATCAAGGGGATATGTTTCTGTCGCTGAGGTTCTTCCTGAACCAAGAAGTGAACTGACACTGCTCAACAAATCCTTCAGCACTGTTCCATTGAAGGTATTAGCTGCAAATGAGGATTATGGTGTTTATAAACTATCAGCTGCAAGAGATTGTCAACAGGTTATCACAGAAAATATGCAGCACAGCAACAAGCAAAATGACCAAATTGATCAAAATCCAGAAAAGAAACAGGCCAGGTGTAACAATGACAATGCCAAGAAGGATACACAGACTGAAGGGAACATTGAGATTGCTGAGAAAGCTTATTTTCCATCTGATGAATCTGTCTCAAATTTTAAAGAATTTTCTGCCTTATGGTCAAATGAACGAGATGAAGAAGCAAAGCAGGATGACAATTCAACTGTTCCAAAAGGCCCTATTAAGGCTCGGTCAGTTGAAATGTGTACTGGAAAAACTGGGCAGTTTGTTGGTTCTACAAGACACAATTACAGTACTAAAGAACAACATCAAGGGCAATGTACTTGTATAGAAGGGCATCAGTATACGACCAATGCACAACAGCAACAAGTCGATCTTTCACCAAGGAACAGTAGAAGTGATCCATATCAGAACAATAACAAACAGTTTTCAAAGAAAACTTCAGAAATCACAACATGCTCCAATCATTTTGACGCGCTCGCAGAGATTGATAAACATGACGACAAAATGATGGGAGGGTTGATTAAGAAGATTCAAAGTTATACTCCCCTCTCTATATCCAGTGCATATAGCGGGGAAGATCTCAATGATAATGAGGATTTCTCAAGTCTCGAGGGTAAGAACAAACAACTCATTGTCGCTAATATGAGGGATTTGGTTATTAAATCGAAACTGTGGGACCAACAGCATTATGACGATGATGAAAGTTTGCAAGAAGGTTCCGCGAGATGGTCATCTGAAGAAGACAGCGACGATTCGACCAATTCAGCTGTAAAAAAGAAAAATGCAGATTTGAATGGGAGCAAATTGAATCATAATGCCCAGATTTTCATTCCTAAAAAGGCTTCAACAGCAGATCCTTTGAAGACAAATCAGTCAACATTAGCTGCCGAAAATATGATACATGCGGGAAAGCGACAAGGTCAATATGAATCATCTGTTATTCAAATCTCTTCAGAAGAAAGACATACACAGAATGTTATGGAAATTTTTGAAGAAGGAGAGGAAGAAGAGATGTTAATGCAATGTCGCAAAGATGCTGCAAGAAAAGGCGACTTATCACCAATGCACAGCAAAACAAATAAGAAGAGTCAACAGAGAGATAGAAGCTGGGACGGCAGGGTAACTCAAGAAGCTAGCATTAGACGTCCCCCAATGAGAATAGCAAAACTAAAACAGTTGACACAAAGAACAAAAGCATGATTCACGATGACGTTCATCACCTTTTCATAATTTTATCAATTTTGCTAATTTCTTCAAATGTAATATCATCACAGAGTGCTTATAAACTCTGGGATGATCTTGTTGCTATCAGGTTTCGGCCTTTTTTTATTTTCTTTCTGTATTTTATTTTTATGTTATTAATAAATCTTAACCTAGGCTTTGCCTAGGTATTCAAAAAAAAAAACGCAAAAAAAAAAAACATACACTTGTCACCATCAGAAAATGATGTGTACAGGAAGTTTTTGAAAGAATATGAGGATATATTCACCTAGTCATATGAGGATATGACCGGCCTTAGCACGTCCATGTGGCTCACAAGTTGCCAATAGATCCGACATACCCACCGGTCAAATAGAAACTCAGAAAATTCAAGCCAGGCATGAGTTTGAAAATCAATGAAGAAGTCACAAAGCATGTCAAAGCTAGGGTTCTCAGAGTAGTGGAGTATCCAACATGGTTAGCCAATGTTGCACCAGTGCCAAAGAATGATGCGAAGGTTAGAATTCGAGTCGACTACTAGGACCTCAACCGAGCCAATCCCAAAGATGACTTTCCTTTGCCAAATATACATATACTGATCGACAACTACGCCAAACATAAGTTATAGTCGTTCGTCGACAGCTTTGCTGGGTACCATAAGATATGGATGGATGAAGAGGATGAAGAGAAAATCGCATTCATCACGCCATGGGGAATGTATTGTTACAGAATGATTCTTTTCAGTTTGAAGAATACTGGTGCTAATTACATGAGGGTCATGACCATGATCTTTCATGATATCATACACAAGGAGATCGAGATATATGTGGATGACATCATCATTAAATCAAAAAAACTGCATATCATATAGAAGATTTGAGAAAATTCTTTAACAGATTAAGGAGGTATAATTTGAAACTGAATCCCTCCAAGTGCGTATTCGGGGTTCCTGCCGGAAAGTTATTGGGTTTCATCGTAAGTTGTCGGGGAATAGAGCTGGATCCCTTGAAAGTCAAATCTATCCAGGAGTTTCAACCGCCGAAGAACATGAACGATGTGATGAGTTTCCTAAGGATAATCAATTATATTAGCCTATTCATCTCTTAGTCCACTATCATTTGTAAGCCTATCTTCAGAATACTAAAGAAATACGCCGCCACTAAATGGGCCGATGAATGCCAAAAGGCTTTTGACAGGATCAAGGAATACTTGTTTACACCTCAAGTCCTTGTTCCACCTGAGCCCGGGAGACCTTTATTTCTTTATCTCACTGTTTTGGATGGATTATTCGGTTGAGTTTTAGAGCGACATGATGAAACGAGGAGAAAGGAGCAAGCTATCTACTACCTCAGCAAGAAATTTACCCCGTACGAGGCTCGGTATTCCTTACTAGAGCACACCTGTTGTGCTTTGATCCACTAAAGAATATTTTCTAGAAGCCCATGCCCACTAGCAAGCTCGCCAAGTGGCAAATTTTATTAAGCAAATTCGACATTGTCTATGTCACCCAGAGGGAAGTTAAAGGACAGGCTTTGGAAAATCACCTCACCAAAAACTCCTGTAGGAGGGGAATACGAACCACTAAAAACACATTTTCCCGATAAGGAGGTAGATTTCATAGGAGAAGACATTGCAAAATCCTATGACGGTAAGAGGATTTTTTTGGACGAAGCCGTAAATTTCGAAGGAGTTGGCATATGAGCAGTCCTGGTATCAGAAACCAGCTAACATTACCCGGTGTCCGCCAAAGTCAAGTTTCCGTGCACCAACAATATGGTCCAGTATAAAGCCTGCATCTTGGGGCTTAAACTGGCCATTGACATTAACATTCATGAAGTGCTAGTGATCGGAGATTCGGACCTACTCATACATCAGGTTCGAGAAGAATGGGCAATCAAAAATTTCAAGTTACTCCCCTATCTACACCATGTGCAGGAGTTGAGGAAAAGATTTAAAAAGACGGAGTTCCAGCATGTTCCCAGAACACAGAACAAGTTCACTGATGCTTTAGCCACTTTATCATCCATGATCCAACATCCAATACAAATTTTATTGATCCCATTCCAGTAAAGGTTCATGACCAGCCATCTTATTGTGTGCACGTCGAGGAGGAAGCCGACGGGAAACCTTGGTTCCACGATATCAGGGAATACTTGACAACGGGAGGGTACCCAGAGTTTGCCAATGCTACTAAAAAATGAACACTTCGGAGGTTATCCAATAATTTCTTTCACAGTGGAGGCATCCTGTATAGGAGGACTCCTGATTTGTGATTATTAAGGTGTGTCGAGGCAAAAGAAACAACCAAACTATTGGAGGAAGTGCACGCGAGGACTTGTGGACCACATACAAAGATTTTTGTTTTGGCAAAGAAGATACTTCGAGCAGGTTATTTTTGGATGACTATGGAGATGAACTGCATTCAATACGTCTGAAGATGCCACCGATGTCAAGTACATGCAGATATGATATGGTTCCTCCAAATGATCATACTGCGACAAGCTCACCATGGCCGTTATCCAATTGGGGAATAGAAGTAATTGGACCAATTGAGCCAACCGCGTCGAATGGGCGTAGGTTCATCCTAGTGGCAATCGATTACTTTACCAAATGGGTCGAAGCAGCATCATACAAGCAGTTACCAGGAAGGTAGTCGCAGATTTCGTTAAAGATCGTATGGTGTTTCGGTTCGGGGTTCCAGAATCAATCATCACTAACAATGGCTCTAACCTCAACAGTGACCTAATGAAAGAAATATGTGAAATATTCAAAATCAGACATAAGAACTCTACAGCTTACAGGCCTAAGATGAACGGAGCTGTAAAAGCAGCATTAAGAACATCAAGAAGATACTAAGGAAAATGATTGAAAAACAAAAGCAGTGGAATGAGAATTTGTCGCTCTCATTATTGGGTTACCACACCATGGTCCGCATATCAACAGGGGCCACTCCTTACATGTTGGTTTATGGAACAGAGGCGGTCATTCCCGCTGAGGTAGAAATCACATCCTTAAGGGTCATATAAGAAACTAAATTAGATGATGCGGAATGGATCAAGAGTCGCTATGAGCAGTTAGCCCTCATTGATGGAAAAAAGAATGAACGCTGTTTGTCACGGTCAATTATATAAGATTAGAATTTCCAAAGCCTTCAACAAGAGAGTTCGACCAAGGAAGTTCACACTAGAGCAGCTGGTGTTGAAGAAGATATTTTCACATCAAGATGAATCCAAAGGGAAATTCTCTCCCAACTGGCAAGGTTCGTACATGGTTCACTGGGTTCTAGCTGGAGGAGCCCTCATCCTTGTAGAAATGGACGGAGAAGTTTGGCCAAAACCAATCAACTCAAATGCCGTAAAAAGATACTACATTTGATCATTACGTTTTTCCTAATGTAATTTGAACTACGCCTGACCTGATTTCCATTTGAGAGGGGATACGTAGATAGCCCTATGGGTTTAGTCACATTTTTAATAAAATCCCATTTTCCTCTGCATTTGGAACTGGGGCAGAATTTTGAGGAGGACCCTCAAAATTTCGAAGTCAATTTACCAACCATTCGCATCAGCATCGACCTAGTGAACTGGGGCAGAATTTTGAGAAAGACCCTCAAAATTCAAAGGAATACATTTTCAGTCATTTGGCACCACCGTCAACAGACCACGTTGAGGAGGAAGCCGACGGGAAACCTTGGTTCCACAATATCAGGGAATACTTGATAAGCGGAGGGTACCCAGAGTTTGCCAACGCTACTCAGAAATGAAAACTTCGGAGGTTATCCAATAATTTCTTTCACAGTGGAGGAATCCTGTATAGGAGGACTCCTGATTTGTGATTATTAAGGTGTGTCGAGGCAAAAGAAACAACCAAACTATTGGAGGAAGTACACGTGACGACTTGTGGACCACATATGAACGGTTCTGTTTTTGCAAATAAAATACTTCGAGCAGGTTATTTTTTGATGACTATGGATACGGACTGCATTCAATACGTCAGAAGATGTTATCGATGTCAAGTACATGAAGATAAGATAAAGGTGCCTCCAAATGAGCTTACTGTGACAAGCTCACCATGACCGTTCGCCAATTGGGGAACGGACGTAATTGGACCAATAGAGCCAGCTGCGTCGAATGGGCACATGTTCATCCTTACTTATATATACATTTGTATCATGTTTGCCAAATCTTTTCGCATAAAATCATTCGTATCATTATCGTTTAGCAACGCTACCCCAAATGGCACATGCGTCATGACCTGAGGGATATGAACTAACCTCCATTTACAAAACTCACGAATTTTCTTTGGATGCGGATTCATGATAAAAATTGGCATTGCATGTGCTTTACAAAGCCGAAACTCTTGAAGCAGCTACTCATTTCACAAAAGTTGATTATCCACATCCAACATTTACCCAGTAGTCATGATACCGCGATCATCTACCAGCTAAGAAAATCGCTACTGTTTTCTCCTTTATATTTTTCTTTTTTGCATAAGGCTATTCTTTGCCTTTCGAGACTAAGCTCTGTCTCCCTCTTACATTTTGCATCAGGCTATTCTCTCCCTTTCGAGACTAAGCTCTTTCTCCATCTACATTTTGGCATAAGGCTATTCTCTACCTTCTGAGACTAAGCTCTATCTCCATCCTGCATTTTTCATAAGACTATTCTCTATTTTCCAAGGTTAAGCTCTACCTCCATCCTGCATAAGGCTATCTTCTGCCTTTCGAGACTAAGCTCTGTCTCCATTTGCATTTTGGCATAAGGCTATTCTCTACCTTCTGAGACTAAGCTTTGTCTCCATCTTGCATTTTGCATAAGGCTATTCTCTGCCTTTCGAGGTTAAGCTCTACCTCCATCATGCATAAGTCTACTCTCTTCCTTCCGAGGTTAAGCCCTACCTTCATCCCGCATAAGGCTATTCTCTGCCTTTGAGACTAAGCTCTGTCTCCACTTTCCATTGCATAAGGCTATTCTCTACCTTCCGAGGTTAAGCGCTACCTCCTTTGTTTTTTTGCATTTGACTGAAAATCGCCCTCCTTATTCATTTTGTCTGAAATACCGCCACCCTATCTTTAATCTCTAATTTTAGCTGAAACATCGCCATCCTTGCGTTCATTCGGCAGAAATATTACCATCTTCTCATGGGCTGAAATATCACCAACTTATTCAAAGGCGTCATGGTTCGGAGGCACTATCTGCATAGCCTGAGAACATCATTTCACGGCCTGCAAATCTTTACTTTTATGCTCTTTATAGCCCAAGGCGTCATAGTCTGAGGAAGCCATCCTAATCGTCCGAAGACAGCATTCATGGTCCAATGGGGACTTGTATCATGTTTAAATTATGCAATATATACGTACATCAATTCGTTGCGGGTACATCAGTTAGCTCACGGCCGTCTCAGCAGGAGCGATCCCGCTCCAGTTCTCCGCAGCCTATACAATCTCCAAACTCCTGTCACATCTCAAACCCCATTGCGTCCGTCTTTTCCGAACTTCCATCGGCATATTCCGCCAATGGCTCCTGAACTACATATGACCTGATTCCTATAAAACCAGGGATATGTAGGTAGCTCAAAAACCGGAGCGCGGTCAAAACTCTCTTACAATCGCCAATTCCGGTAAAAATTGGTCATCTTGTCTTTATCCGACAACTCTTTCATCCTCCTCGGGTAAAGAGGGGCTATTGTTGATACCCAATTTTTCTCTATATTTTCTTACACCCAAAATGCTTTCAAAATAGTATATATATGCATATATAAGCATGTCTAAGAATTTTGGATTTTAAAGATTTTTAAAATTACTTTAATGACTATTTTTGACAATATAAAGGCCGAAATTATTTCAAAATTATTATTTTAGTGCACAATGTGTTTCATTTTCATATTTACAATAAGACATAATTTATATAATATTTGCACATTTTTACAAATTTATTTGGATTTTTAAAATCTAATTGCACAAAATTACAATTGTGGCCTATTTTGCGATTTGCTATGTTTTATAGCTATAAATTTTTTTCTAATATTTTTAGATTAATATTTATATGTTATTAAATAGATATATGCTTTCAATTTTACTTTTTAAACTATTTTAGCTATTTTATAAAATTAATTGGGAAAAAGAGGCTATTTAAAAGTTGGTCAAATTTTGTTTAAAACATAGCCTAAATTGCACACCTATTTCAACCCAATTTAAAACCCAATTTCAATGACCCATAGCCGTTAATTATTCCCGACCCGTCTTTCATTTAATCTCCTTTGTTGATCAAACAAGATCAACGGCCCAGATCCTATTGCCTTAATTAAATCAAACGACCCCTTCCCCAAACCCCCATTCACTCAGACCATCTCTCTCTCTCTCTCTAACAAATTCTCCCCCTTTCTTTAGGATCTTCTGGTTCCTTCTTCTCCAATGAAACTCATCGTTCTGGCCATATTCCTCCCTTATTTCTTTCGATCTCCAGTCGCCATGGAACCCTCATCTCGTTGTTCCCCTCTGAAGCTCGAAACCCAGAGAACTCCGCGATGAAAGATGGTCACTGAAAGCTTTTCTTGGGTCCTTTGATGGCTTTTATCCAGTGGATTGTGCACGATAATGCTCTTTATAGCGTTATTAATGAGTTTCACGGCCAGGTTCCTCTTTTATTTAACTCGTCTGCAAACCCTAATTTTTCACTTAAATCTCTTTAACTTTTGTGCTTTTAAAACAATTTTTTAGTTTAATCTTTCTTTTCTACTCTATTTCTCACTTAGTATTTTTGATTATTTCAAGATTTCTAATGATTTTTCTCTTTTTCAAAATTAGGGTTTCTGACCCCTTTTAAAAATCGTATGTCTTCTGCTTTTCTTGAGTGTTATGCATTTGTTCGTGCTTCTTTGTTTTGTTTCCTTGTTAACATGAGTTCCATGCTTTATGTTTCTTGTTAAGGTTCTGATCCTTTGTGCTTCCATGCTTACTTGCTTAGGGTTCTCTGATTTTTTTGTCTATTAGGCTTTATAAGTCTAATTGTCCACTACACATGTAATATTCCACTAATTTTGTGCATCTCTCTGGATCCCTAATTCGTATGAGTGTTTCCCTAAAGGTTTTACACTAATTTTTAATTATTTCCTTACTTGTGATATGTTCTCTATATTTGGTTATGTCTGTGATTCTTGGACTAATTTTCAGAGTTAATTTTGTATACCTTACCATATTTGTGCATAAAGAGTCGTTTAAATCTTCAGCATATATTTTCCTTAAGTAAATTATCATGTATCTAACCTCTATTGCATATTATATGCTCTATATTCTTACTAGGGTAAATACAGTAGTTTAATTGATTCCTTTCCTTTAAAACCTCATCTTGTTACCGCTTGTCTTAGACTCCATAATTAAAGCGGAGTCCGTATACTAATTTGATTATGATTAATGCTAGTTCCTTAATTAAGGATTGCTGCTCTGTTTGTGTACTCGTTTTAGTACTACAAATACCCATTAACTTTGAAAACATTAACACAGACTGCATATCTCTCACAACTTCAGACTCTATGAATTCTATCTTTCTGTGATATTTCTATGCTCTCTCATTCTCTTATTTGAACATTCAATCAGTTGAAAGCCAAGATTGAGTAACCTGGGTTGATTGCTTCTACACTACTGGGTTCTATCGCTTGTTTACTTGGGTTTTGCTACTACTGCTATTCTCACACTGCTGCTTCACACTGTTATTCTCTCTCCTTCTCACACTCTCTGCTCGACTTGTTCCTCTGTGCACTATTACTCTTTGTGCTCTATTTGCTTGCAATTGCTATGTTATCTATTTAGTGTACAACCACAAAACAATATGCTTCTGTTAATCTTGCACTTCATCTTGTTCCTGGTATGCTTTTATCAGTGGTTCTGTTGTTCCTATTGTCACTAGTATGCACTTACTAGCCTATTTAGCTTAGATTAGCATGTTCCCCTTACTCCTTCCACGTCTCAATGAATGTTTACTTTTCCTTATGCATTACTACTATGTGTCCAGGGATGTTTGGCTACTTGATTAGCCTAAAACCTCTTCCTGGGGTTAAGTGTATTGGGGTTTGGTGCAGTAAGAACCAAACCCCTATTTTTTATACAACTGTGTCTATCTACCTACCTTCATTATGTCTGCCTGTGTGTGAGTAAGTCCCTGTACTTATCTGTTCCCTTTCCCTTTGCCCCTGTTTGTATGATGCTCTATTCTAAACTGGTTAGTATAAATAATTTCAAAAGAACTCCTTCTAACTCTTTCAACTCTCTTAAACTATTTTCTCAAACTATCTCTCAAATCTTTCAACTATTTTCATAAATTGACTCTCAACTGTTTTACTCTCACAGTCCTATCACACCTTTACTATTCTTAGAACACTAGGTTCTTCCCCCTTAGTATAAGCATTGCCTTGGGAGCCCTTGAGCGGCTATTGAACTTTGATGCACAAGGCTGGCCTTTCAACACTTGCACTTGCCTAATAATGATACTTTGGGTGCTTGGTATTGGCCAGTGGTTCAAACAAACCCTTAGGGAACTTTGCTGCACCCAAGCCTTGGTAATGATTGTGAAACTCAGAAGAAGTGAGGTTGAAGATTTTTGGCCTGGCAGTAGGCCCCTATAGAATAACTTCTTATTTTCTTTACCACTGTTGTATTTTAATTATTTGGGCAGTAATAATTTGTAAAAACAATGGGGATTATAGTGAATTGGGAGGGCTATGCATGTTTAATTAAGGGAATGGGTAGAAAACATGTCTATTGGCCTTTATTTACCTATTTGTGCAATAGATACCATGTTTTAAGACATGCATCCTCACATATAGAATCATGTTCTTAGATTCTTCACCTTCAGTTTGTTATTTTGAGTATTCTTATAACCATGACTAATTAATAATCATCAAGTAATTAACCTCACATTTAGATATCATGTTCATAGGACCTTTTTTGCATTAGATACCATGCCTTTAGGACATTTATTGCAGTTATTTAAGTACTTCGTTATCCAGGGTTAAAATTGGTTAACAACTTTCTCTCTGAAAACTGGAAGCAAATGTGCATGCTCACCATCTTTTAATAATGCCTAGGCAAGCCTTAGGCCGGATAAAATTGACTAAACATCTTTATGGCATATTCGAGCTAATCTGCCTCTGCCTTAACTCGTCTGTTTCTGAATCTGTCAAATTTTTTTAGAAACTTCTACCCTCTTTTAGTAGTTATGCAATTGATTTCTACTTTATCCAGAATTGGACTACTATTTTCAAATCATATATGCAAATGTTTCTACTGTGTTTTCTCGTCCAGCATTGCGCTACTATTTTTTAAGCTATCTGAATATTGTAATTTTCAAAGATTCAAAACCTGACATGTTTTTCTTTATACTTATGCAACAAAATACTTCAATATTTGTTTTTCTATTTTGCTTATCCGAAAACTGTGTTTCACAAATATTTTTAAAACATCTTGAGATTTTTCTGAAACTGTTACTGTCTCTCTGAAAGTTCTGAACGATTTCCCTTGTGATACTTTTCTGCAAAACCTCCAAACTTCTGTTTAATTTATATCCAATTTTTCGAAAGATTCTTCCTTTCTTAGACCTTAAATGTGTTCGAGCCGTGCTAATTATGTGTTCTTCTATTGAGGGATATTTGAGTCGTTTACATTCTTGTATGATTCCCTTATGTGCAAATCCTATTTGTTCTTGTATGACGTCTGGAATTTTAACCTTTGAACCTAGGGGCTTAGCCTAGTTCCTACCATATAGGAATAGTGATCCTAAGTGCCCTCTAGGATCTATAGAATAGGACGGGTTATAGCACGCAATAAGTATTCATGACCAATCCACACGCTTAAACTACCTCTACGAGGTGGGAAGGGTAGAATATGGAAATGATGACGATGCGATGATATCATAAAGAGATCCCTCTTTGGGAACATGTGTGGGGTATTGTATAGAATGATCCATATTATAGTCAAACCTAGGACCTTTTTCTGTTTTGCTTGATTTATTCTAACATTTTCTAAAAGTAATGCCCTTCTCCTTTCAGCTTTTATTTAAATTATGTCTTTTCAAATGTCTCAAGTTGTTTGAATGTTTATATGCAAATCTTACTTGTTTACTTGCCTTGTCTCTTAATAAAGTCACAATTAGCACGACCGAGAACTACACCATTAGATCTTGAGGGGTGCCTAAAACCTTCCCCTCGAGATAATTTCAAGCCCTTACCTGAACTCTGGTTTTACTTCAAAAATACTCTCTTATTCTTTAAAGCGTCCTAATGCACTACAATCATTAGGTGGTGACTCTTCAACTTCCAATGCCCAACTCCCAAATGGGAATAAGAGTTGTTTTGTCTGTAATGTCGTAGACCCAATTTCTCTTCTTTTTATAATGGTCGGAAAAAGTGGGGTCGACAGGGGGCTTCATCCATAGGTCGTTTACCAGCGGATTTTTCACCAAGAAGCAGAGAATGCTCAGAATATGCACTTGAGAAGAGGCACACTCCTCAGACCTGTCGGACCCTAGGTCTACTTGCTCAGGCGGGTTTTGATTTTGAATCGATGATCTTTCTTATGGATGCAGAAGGATTTTTGGGAGTCTTGGCCATGGAGGAGAGGAGGGTTTCGAGACAGGAAAAGAGGAGGTTTGGTGGAAAGGATTAAAAGGAAATGGATGACAGGGACTAAGTAAAACGGAGGGATTTGACGGTTGAGTGGAAAAGGAAAAGGTGTCAGTTAGACCTACCCAGTGATTGGCTTTCCATTTTCGCTTCAACTGATGTGAAATTAGAAAAGAAAGAGAGGGAAAGAATGACAGCGTAATTAATAAAGGCAATAATGACAAAAAAATAGAAAATTACACTTTGACCCTAAGAGTTAGTTGTGCGACAGATAATGCCAAGCAGTTTCCTTAGAGCACAAAATCTTTTCTCTAATAAAGGTTTAACATAACTATTGTCTAATTTAGACGATGTGCCAAAAAAGGTAAAATCAATATCACCCTTAAGAATATGGTCTCCAATAAAATGATGTTTAATATCTATATGCTTAGCACTGGAGTGATGCACATGATTTTTCGAAAGACAAATAGCAAGAATTGTCACAGAAAATTTGTATAGGTTTGAAAAAAATATCATAGTCACTGATGTGACATCCAAAGCAATTGTGCATAACATTGTCCAACAGTAATATACTCAGCTTTAGTAGTCGACAATGCAGCAGATGATTGCTTTTTACTGTTCAAGGAAATTAGAGATTTTCCTAGCAGTTGACATGTGCCACTCATGCTTTTCCTATCTTCTTTGTCACATGCTAAATCTGCATCTCAGAAACCTTCCAATTTAAATGATTTAGATCGAGGATACCATAAATTATAAGATACTGTCTCAATAAGGTATCGAATAATTCTTTTTACAGTAGTTAGATGCAACTCCATAGGAGCCGACTAGAACCTGGCACATTTGCATACGCTGAACATAATATCCGATCGACTTGAGGTCAGATATAGAAGTGACCCAATCATTTCTCTGTATTTGGTTTCATCAACTGGATTACCCTGTTCGTCCTTATCTAAGTTTGTAGCAGGACTCATAGGAGTTCCAATGGATTTTGCATTGCTCATACCAAATTTTTGAATCAGCTCCTTGGTATATTAAGATTGACAGATAAAGGTTTCTTGTTCAGATTGATGAATTTGAATACCAAGGAAGAAGGTGAGTTCCCCCATCATGCTCATCTCAAATTCGCTTTGCATGGGATTTCCAAATTCCTTACACATAAGAAGGTTAGCACTAAAATAGATAATATCATCAACATAAATTTGAATTATAAGTTTACCTTCAGATGAACTTTTGATAAATAACATAGTATCAATTTTATCTCTTGTGAATCCATGTTCTATAAGAGATGTACTTAGCGTTTCATACCAAGCACGTGAAGCCTATTTCAATACATATAGGGCCTTAGTAGGCTTGTACACATGATATGGGTATTTCGAGTTCTTAAACCCCAGAGGTTGTTCACAATAACTTCTTCTTCGATGAATCCGTTGAGGAAGGCGCTCTTGACATCCATTTGAAATAGTCTGAATCCTTTGAATGAGGCAAAAACTAATAGGATTGGTATTGACTCAAATCGAGCAACTGGAGAGAATGTTTCATCATAGTCGACTCCTTCCTGTTGTGAGTACCCTTGAGCGACTAGTCTGGCTTTGTTTCTAACAACTTGTGCTTCTTCATTTAGCTTGTTCCTGAATACCCATTTAGTACCGATAACTGAAGCATTTTCAGGTCAAGGTATCAACTCATATACTTGATTCTTATTGAATTGCTCTAGCTCTTCTTCCATAGCAGTTACTAGTTTGAATCTTTTAGAGCTTCTTCTACCTTCTTTGGTTATATTTGGGAGATTAGTACAATGTTTGCCTTCTTTTTGAGAGTTGCTCTGGTCTTCATTCCTTCATTTGGATCTCCAATAATCAATTTGTGAGGATTTTCAGTTTCATTTCTCCACTCATTTACTCTAATGGATTTTGTAGTCGACTTTGGAGAGCTCTAAAGTGTTAACAATTGCTTGTTTAGTCGACTCTACAACTCCTGTGGGAATTGTTGACTCCTGAGATTTTCTCTTTTCCTGAGCCTCTTGAACTAAATCTTCATCACCTGCATTAGATCCTTTCTCAACCTTTGTTATTATTTTCATCGAATACAACATGAATTGATTCTTCTACACATAAAGTTCGTTTATTGAAAATTCTAAAAGATCTGCTATTATTGAGTAACCAAGAAAAGTACCTTCATTGCTTCTAGGATTAAACTTTCCAAGATTTTCCTTACTATTGTTATGAATGAAGCATTTTCTTCCAAATGGATGAAAATAGCTAATATTAGGACGTTTACCTTTCCAGAGTTCATACATAGTCTTTTTAAGAATAGGTCTTATAAGCAAGGAATTTAGAATGTGGCAAGTAGTACTGAATCCTTCCACCCAGAAGTGATCAGGCAATGAGTGTTCCAAGAGAATAGTTCTGGCCATGTCTTGCAATGTTCTGTTCTTCCTTTCAACTACTCCGTTTTGTTGAGGAGATCGAGGAGAAGAAAAATTGTGGTAATAGCCTTGACTATTGCAGAAGTCTTCGAATGCCTTGCTTTCAAATTCGCCTCCGTGATCACTTTGAATTACATAGATTTGACATCCCTTCTCTCGTTAAATTTTCATACAAAAGATCTCAAAGTTTCACAGGGCTTCATCTTTGTGAGATAAGAAAATCACCTGAGTGAATCGTGAAAAATTATCAATAATAACAAAAGCATATTTCTTGCCACCTATTCTAGCAGTTCTAGTAGGTACAAACAAATCCATATGAAGTAATTGCAAAGGTTATGAAGTAGAGACTATGTCTTTATTCCTAACTAGATCTGCAAGGATTAATTTACCTGACTCGTCTTCAATAGCACAACCAGTTTTCCAGAATTTTACCTTATATCCCGAGTCACATAGTCAACTTATGCTGAGGAGATTGTAGTTTAATCCATCTACTAAATAAACTTTAGCAATGTCATAGTTGTTATTGAATGGAATAGTTCTAGTCCCAAAAATTTTGCCTTTTGAATCGTCTCCAAACATGACATATCCTCCATCTATATTTGTGATTTCCTTAAACAAATTATTGTTACCTATCATGTGACTGGAACACGCACTGTCTAGATACCACTTACCATTGCACTTCACTCTGTGGTGTTCCTGCAAATCAGAATTATCACTTTCTTTTAGGTACCCAAGCTTTCTTGGGTCATGGAGAGTTAGTGTTACTAGATTTTGAATTTTTGGGCTTCCACACCCATCTAGACATATGAGATTTACGAAAGTGACAGTTAGAGAATTGTGTCCACTTTTATTATAGTACTTACATATAACTCTAGGCCCATTTTCCTGTTTTTCATGAGTGTTAGAGTTAGTAGATCTACGATTTGCTGACTCCTTTCCAGTTGATTTGTAAGTCAACTGGTTCAATCGACTCGTCCATCTAGTTCTGATTGGCTCTTTTCCAGTTGACTTGTAAGTCGACTGATTAGACTTAACAGAACTGTGAGTGATGGATTTGCGCAAGCTGTTAAGCTGCAGTTGCATCTCCTCAAACTCTTCATGAAGTATTTCTTTTTCAATTTCACATACTTCGTACTTGAGTTACCAGTCTTTGAATTCCTTTGTAAGTCTTTTAAGCTCATTCATCATTTTATGAGATTCAGAAAGGGTGGAGTCAAGGATGTCTTGTAATTCATTGCATCTTGCACAGTTATAGGATCTTACCTCGCTGGTTTCTCCACTTTCCATGAAGCAGTTTTCATCTTCTGAATCATCTTCATTAGTCCAGCATCCTGAAGTTTTGTTGATCTCGTTTTCTAGAATCGTCATGAAGCATAGATTAGCAATTTCCTCAGGTCTAATTCATCTTAGTCACTCCAGCTTCCAAACGATCTGTTCTTGCTGAATCCTCTAGAAATATTTCCTTTCAGTTCTGGGCATTCTGCTTGGATGTACCCAAATTTTCCACATTTATAACATTTTCCATCGTTCTTGTCTAGGTCATTGTATTGTCTGCTCCTTCTTGGTGGGAGTCTTCCTTTCTTTGCATTTATGTATCTTCTCATTAGTCCGTCCATATTCCTAAACAGCATAGCAATTTCTTCTCGCATGACTTTAGGATCATCAACTTCATTTTTAGTCGCCTCAGTAGTAGCTTTGAATGCAACAATTTTCTTTTTCTCTTCTTGATTCGTCTTCTTCAAATGCGTTCTTTCGAAAGAAATGAGTTCTCCTCGCAATCATCATAATATAGCTTATTCAGATATTGAGATTCCTGGTGTGATGACTTTGGTCTGCCACATGGTTGGTAGACTTCTGAGAATCTTTCTGACTTGATCGCCTCTGGTGTAAGGTTTCCCTAAAGCTTTTAAATCACTGATTATTTTGCTAAACCTGGCAAACATTTCTTCGATGGATTCTCCTTCATTCATAGAGAAAAGTTCATAGCCGTGAACTAGCATATTTATGTGAGTTTCCATTACATTGCCGGTACCTTCATAGGAGACTTCAAGTTTGTCCCACATTTCCTTTGTTGTGTCACAACTGGAGATTTTCTCATATTCTTTACCACTTATATCATTGTGAAGTAGATTCCTTGCCTTATTGTTTGTTTGAACAACTTCCAGTTGTTCCTTTGAATATGAATCAATGTCATCACGATCCGCGAGCGGTAGAGTTCTTGCAAGCAGTGGATAATCCCCTTTCTTGATGACTCTCCAAACTTTGATATCATGCCTTGGTGAAAATCTCCATACGAATTTTCCAGTAGGAGCAGTGTTATCCATTGAAGTAAGTTGGTCTTACTTGAGAAGTTCCTTCTTGAAGCAGAGCTCCAACAATAACCTGATTTACCATGATCTTTTTCTCACAAGTTGTTAAGCAAAAGAAAAATGTGAGCCCTGCTCTGATACCAATTGAAAGTACAGGGGGGGGGTGAATTGTTACTAATTTAAACTTAATCGCAAATAATTCGACTTAAAACTTTATTTGTTGACTTAATGTGATAGTGCACCAGACGAGATTATTCAAATATAAGTATGCTGAAAGTAAATGCAGAAATATAATGGCGCCTAGAATTTTTATACTAGTCGGATTTAATGTGAATCATAATTCAATCCCCTTGGGTTGCAACGGATTTCTCTTCAAATCAATAACTTTCTTTCGAGAATAGAAGTGATGCTTGTCGCACAGTCTTCTTTCACTCGTTTAAGCAATGCCTCACTAGTTGAGAACTCTCTTTATATTTCTGACTTATTAGACAGTGTATCTAACTAGACTACTATGCTTCTTTGCAGTAAACTGAAGAGGTCTGTATTGGTGTGATCAAAGTATACTAGTTGATACAACGTACTATGGAATTTTTTCAACAAGGTTATGGTGGAAGCTTGTCAATCCAAGTGATTTGATCCTTGGAAAGTGTTGATTCTTTCCAAGAATAATGCACTGGCCATTGCTTTGATGAAGATCTCTTACCTTCTGCTGGAGATAAAATTGACCGAGATGGCGGGCCTTCCAGACATGCCTTTTATTCAAATCTACCATTATAGATAATCTTCAGTGATTTGCGTTGAATCTATTGATGCATCCGACTGGATATGATTTCCCAAAAATCATGGGAGAATTCCTGATTTGCTGATGGGATTCTGATCATTTCCTTGTGTGCGAACGACTTCCTTTAAGGAAGATTTCCTTCCTTAATTGATACTTCAATCTCGCTGCCTTGATTGAATGCAGTGGCAACTTGCCTTTTAGCGTTGCTTCATTAGTTTTAGTGGTTCCGCTTCCTTCCTTGAGTATCTGCGCATGTATATTAATTTCATCATTAAAATCTAATCTAACATATATATATACATATATATATATATATATATATATATATATATATATATATATATATATATATATATATATATATATATATATATATATATATATATATATATATATATATATATATATTGAGTTGCACGCCACAACAGTATTTGTTAAACATTAGGATCGGGTTACAAGACACAACAATTGTTGGTTCAACGTGTTTATTTTGGATATTTTTTTGTTGGCTGCTTCTATCATTAAATATAGATTTTCTTTTTATAGTTTTTATCTCCCCACAGCATGTTTCCCTTTACTTTGTTGACTTTTTATTTCTTGTATTTTTTTCTGTTGCATATATATATTTGAACTGCGGATATTTATCTGGTAGTCTAGTCCTATTCTCGTCACTACTTCACCGAGGTTAAGCTAGGCACTTACAAGCACATGGGATCAGTTGTGTTCATGCTATACTCTATGCTATTTTACACAAATCCAGGCTTTTGACAGCAGCAGCAACAGTTGCCAGGGAGCAGTCCTTCAGTCCACGAGATTGCCGACGTAGTCTTGCAGGCGTTTACAGGCCCGACATCTCTTATACCTTTTTATGCCCTGTTTCCCTTGTACTGAAATAGAGTTTATTTACATTGTTTCAGACCTTTATAGTTAGCATTTATAGATAGTCCGTGAAATGTTGTGACAATAGATGCTGGGTATAGACTTATATTGATGTTTAGTCGCTATTTCTGCATTTGGTCCAGACTTCCGCTTATGATTTTAATTCCCTTGATCATTTGTTTTTCTAATGTTGTTTATTTTTAAAAGGAATCTGTGTTTAATAAAAAGTAATTAAGTTTGGCTTTCCTAGCTCCTATTAGTAGGCACCATCACGACTCCTGAGGGTGGGAAATCCGGGTCTTTACAAGTTGGTATCAGAGCACTAGATTGCATAGGTCTCACAAATCATAGACAAAATTGGTAGAGTCTGAGGAATCAGCATGGAGATGTCTATATTTATCCCCCAGAGGCTACAGAGATAGGAAAACTTCACATCTGTTCTTTCTTGTCGTGCAGTTTTGTTTTTTAAATACTGGTTGTCTTTCTACTTTATTCTGTAACACCCCGTAAATTTGGCGTAGGTGTGTATGTGGTAAATGAGTGATAAGGTTATATTTTGTACATCTGAAGTCCCAACAGGAAGGTTATGGGTAAAATAGTTGTTTCAAAAATCAAGATGGAAAGAGAGGTACATAAGATTTGATAAAAATGACTAAGTTGCAGAAAGTCTGTCTTCCATCAAGTTTTAGTAAAACTCTGTGAGGAATTGGGGAAGACTCAAAGCATTAAAGATGTAGGCCTTTGAAATAGCTTTCAAACGATATATTATGGAGCCCGAACGGATCTCAGTGAAAAAAGTTATATGTGTTTTTTTGGAACAATATGCGTATGAGCGAACACTCGTGCGAACAAGCCTCCAGGTGCTTGAACGTGCGCGTGGGAGGAGAGTTACTGTTGTAATGTGCGAACTCTAGAATGAACAAGCCTCCAGGCATGCGAACTCGCGCATGGGGGGTCGTTTTAACGCTATATTTCGTCCCCCACAACTTCAAAACATAAAGACATGCTCTAGAAAGGGGAACTTTCAAAAACCTAACTCCTTAAGCGTCCTTCCACCATCCAAGGTAAGTTCTAATGGTGATTCTAAATTAATTTTACTTTTCCAACATCTTATTAACATGGATAAACCCTCCATATCATTAGATATTAGATTAGATCATCGTTGTTGAGAGAAGGAACCCTAGAACTCCAATTCAAGGAGATTGAACGTCAAAACGATATCTTCAACCTCTAACTGATTCTAGCATTGGTTTGATGATTATTAAGCCTAGTGTACGCGATATGAGTTGATGAGTTTGATAGAAAAGCATGAACGATTATAGGATTTGGGTGTTGAGTGTTGATTATTGTCTAAGAGTGTTGTTTACCTTGTTGATACCAAATATTTCCCTATGTATTTTTATGCTCACAATACATTAAAAATTGCATGCATTTGCATATATAAGCATCCCCAAATGTTTTAGTTTTTTTTCCTTTCTAATTTTAAAGATTTTTAGAACTGATTTATTGTCTATTTTTAACAGTATAAATCCAATATAATTATTTTCAAATTGTCCTTTTTGTGAGACATTTATTTCCGATCATTATATTTACACCAAATGTAATAAAGGTAATTTTTGCATGGTTTTATAAATTTATTTGATATTTTTACGCTAAATTGTTCAAAATTTTAATTATAGCCTATTTTAAAATTAATTACGTTTTGTAATTACAATATTGTTCTAGATATTTTTAGATTAATGTTTACATATTATAAACTACGTTAGTGCTTTTAACTTGTTTTAAATTATTTTTTACTATTTTAATTAATTAAAAGGGGAGAAAGTGGCTATTTGAAAGCTAACCTATTTCAATTTCGATTTTAGCCATACTTGACCCCAAGTTAAACCCCAATTCCACCCAATTAAAATGACCCAATTACCCAACCCCTTGACTCAATTCCAAACCCACCCGGCCGTCCTTTTAATCTAGGCCGTTGATCATTTTGATCAACGACCATGATTCTCCCATTCCTTTTTAATTCACCAACCCACCCTAACCTTAGTTATTTATCCAAAATAGCTGCCCCTTGAATCCCTTCATCTCTCAAACTCTCTCTAACCCCACTCCGAAACCCTAGCCCTACTCCGCCGATTTTCATCTTGTTTCACCGAAATCCATGGCGTCCCAAGCCCTGAGTTGCCTAAACTCACCCTCATGTGCCAGATACTTCAGTTACTTGATAATTCAAGGTTCTAGCTTGAAGTCCTTCACTCAAATCTCCACCGATTCAAGTGTTACGGCCATCTCCAGCTCAACTCCAGCATATCCTAGCCCTATGAGTCCATATCTGACTCATTCGACTTAGAGCAGACCCTTTTCAGGCCTTTGTCGCTTCTAGAGTTCTTCTGAAATCCTAGCCTTTCAAGGTTTTCCTATTTTTCTCTAGATCTTCTCTAGATCCGTGTTTATTTTAAGGTTTTCAAACGATTTCTTAAGCCTCTTTCAAACTTTTTCTTTAAAAACTATTCATCTTCTCTGACTTAGGGTTTCTTTGATTTCACGTTTTCTACTGTGACTCCTATGTGTTTCTACTGTGATTTCTATGTGTTTTATTCTACCATGCTATCTTCTACCATCACTCTATGAGTTCTTCTATAGTATTTTGTTCCCTTATTATGTTTTCCTGAAATGTTTAATGTTTTAGTTCCTTTGGGTCTTTTGGACTTATTTCATTGTTACTTTTGCCTGATTTGTTTTCTTTCGTCTTTACACATGATTAATGGCGGAAATCCTAGAATTTTGGGTTTTTCAGACCATTTGTATGTGATTTTATTTGTTTCTCTTCTCTGAGTTAATTTGATTTCAAAACCCTAATTCCCGAACTCATCTTTGTTCCTCTACGTGATTCTGACTCTTGCTAAGATTTGCAATACCTTTTAACTGATTTTTTGGATGCCATCTGATGTTCCCCCTTACCTGATAGTTCCCTACTCACTAACTTTGGTTGCATGACATTTTTCTTTGTTTTGAATCTAGCCTCGCATGTTCTAAACTTATGCACTCTTTATACATAGATTTTTCCTCTCAGAATAACCTCTGATTTTAGGGATTGATTTCATACTGCCATTGTGTGAACTTAATTGATTCTTTCCCTGTCTAAATTGAACCTTCATGTTCCCTAATTTTCTGACTTGGTTCATTATTGATTTTGAATATTTAATTCCCTGATTTACTATGTACTAGTTGATTTACTTCTTGCTTTATTTACTTAACTGTGTGTTTCAAAACTTTCCCAATTGTATATACCCCTTATTTGCATGATGTGAATGATATTCTACTTGATTCCCTTTCCTTAAATAGCTTCGGCCTTTTTTATCATCCAAATTTGAACTTCTTAGTTAAAGGAATTCCCTTCTACTGATTGTTTTCTGATTGATACTTGATTATTTTCTTTCCTTGCTTACCTGCTTGACTTCAAGTATAAATACATGCTTCTATCTTCACTCATTAATCAATTCACTTAAAAAAAACAATTCAACACAGACATCTCTATCTTGAAATATTCTTTACTACTCTCTACTACTATTACTACTCCCTATTTTCTATACTACTGGTGAGAACTGTGCTCCATTATCTCCTGCTATCTAAATCTCCTAGTAGTTTTTCTGAACTCCCAAGTACTCGTTGAACTTGCTTGAGTTTGTTCATGTTGACTGCTTGGCTGTTTGTTTATTGTTGCTATTCTGTTGGTCTAAACTTGCAGCAGGTATGTTTTCCTAGTTAAATAGCACCTTCCTTGTTATGTGTTCAACTTCTCCTCTTCTACACTTCTTTCCTTGTATGTTTACTTATGTTTTCCTGCATTATGTTATTATATTCAAGCATCCTATGCCTCTTTATCTTTTCAATGCTTTATGTTCTTAATCCCTTCCCTCTATTCCCTTTGTATGTGGGTATTGTCATGAATCGTGGCAGCACTTGGAATTGTTGTTTGTGATCTAGAACTAGACTCCCCTTAGTATTTAATCAATTGTTTTTCCCATTCCCTCTCCCACTTATGTGCTGAGCATTAATTTTGGGTATGTTGGTGTCCTAATCCATTCAGACTTAAGTTTGACTCTCCAAGAGTCTGCTGTTATTTGTTTGAATCTAAGCAAAGGTCAGGGGTGTGCCAGTCTATACCATGGCTGTGTTGGAAATCATGTATATCTATGATGTGTGCGCTTTGGTTGTATGAGCATGATTTTCAGGTATAGGTTTTGATGAATGAAAAATAATGAAGTCAAGTGTCAAACAACGATATAATATGACAAACAATCAAATGGAGAGAAGCATACTGATGACGGAAGTGCATGAACGAGCCAAATAGTTCAAGACCGAAGACCCAAGACGTAGTTCGTTTGGTAGAACCAATGTAAGGACAACGTTTAAGTTATCTTATCCTTTGGCTCAACATTAGGTCATCATAAATATGCATAAAATCATTTTATTAAATAAAATCATTTTATTAAATCATATATATCATAAATATTTGTTATATACTTCAAATAAAATGTTTTTAAACGTTTTCATTTTAACCAAAATGGGTTTTGAAGTAAGTTTTCAATTCTGGTATACTCGGGTATACACAGTGTATATCAAGCGTATATCAATGGTATATAATCGATCCGTTGCCAAAGTTTTGAACACTGCAACAACATAATCAATTATATGAAGTAAACAATCGATTGTCTACTTTAACAATCGATTGCAAACAATCAATTATCTACTTTTAACAATCGATTATTTTGTGACAGTGTCCAACCGAAGTTTTCAAACATCAAAACAATCGATTGTCCTTTTCATACAATCGATCATAAACAATCGATTGTCATTTTCATACAATCGATTATATTTAGACCGTTCCCACAGAATCCTAAATTGATTTTTGAACGTTGAAGAACATTCGATTATACAGGTTTCACAATCGATTGTTTAGCCTAAAATCAGGAATCTGTTTTTTGAACGTTGGTCAAACAATCGATTATCTCTCCAAACAATCGATTGTTTGAGCACAGAATCAGGGATTTTATTTGTCAATTAAGCAACGGTTATGCACCACTTTTCACCTGTAAAAAGAGGTCTTTTGAGCTGACTTTAAACACACAACTCCTGCATATATTGATATACATATTGATCATTCTCAAGCATCATTTTAGAGCTTTTGTTGAGCCATTTGATAGACAACTTTGTGTTGTTCATAGAGCTTATTTTGTATCTCTTTATCCACTCTATTGAGAGAGTATTTGTTGTAAAAGAGAGTTGTTTGAGAAGAACATAACTTCTCATTTGTCGGGTTTGCTAAGTACCCAAAGTCTTAGTGGTTGAATTCTTGGGGTGAGGTATCCTAAAGCAAGTGAAGTCTTAAGGTGCGGTATCCCTGAGCAACTGCAACGGTTTGTTAAGCACCCGTAAGCTTGACGAAGATAGTGGAAATCTCGAGAGAGTCTCTCGGGGACTGGACTAGCCACGGGTTGTGGTGAACCAGGATACATCGGTTCCTTATTATTTACTTATCGCACTTATTTCATTCCTGCAATTTTTAAATTCGGCAAGTTTACACTGTTTTTTATTATAACGCTATTCACCCCCCCTCTAGCGTTAAGCGTATTTTCTAACAATTGGTATCAGAGCCTTACTCTATGAAAGCCTTAACAGGTTGAGAGCAATATATATTTTTCTGTTGAGAATATTGAACGTAGGAACGATGAATGAAGGACAATCCACCACTTGCCCTCCACTATTTGACGGAACAAACTATTCATATTGTAAAGAGCGAATGAGTATCTTCCTCAAAGCAAACACTTTTCGTTTGTGGCAAATCATCAAAAACGGTGAACCAATGCCAACAAAGAAGGTTGGAGAGACCACGGTTCCAAAATCCGAAGATGAATATGATGCCGAGGATATCAAGAAAGTTGAAAATAATGCAAGGGCCATCCATGTATTATATTGTGTGGTGAATGCGGATGACTATAGGAAAATCTCGTGCTGCACAACCGCCAGGGAGAAGTGGGATAAACTCGAGATCATTTATGAAGGTATGCCTCAAGTCCGAGAGTCTAAAATTGATTTTCTAACTCATAAATATGAAATCTTTAAAATGGAGAAGGAACCCATTGGTGTTATGTTTGAACGATTTTTAAAAATCGTCAACGATCTCCATGCTCTCAGGAAAGTGTACACGAACAAAGATCTTGTTCGAAAAGTCCTACGGAGTCTCACTCCTGAATGGAGTTCCAAAGCCAATGCCATCCAAGAGTCGATGGAATTCACGAATATCACAATTGATGGACTAAGAGGTAACCTCGAAACTTATGATAGCACAATTCTTAATCCTTATCATAGAAGTAATTCGAATTTTCCCTTCAAAGCCTCATCCTCTAAAAGAGAAGAGGTAAGTGATTCGGAAAGGGATGATGATAATATTTTCAATGATATAATTGAAAAGTTTTGTAAGTCTATGAAGAAGGACAAGAAAAAGAAGAAACACCATAGGCGTGTATCACGGGATTCGGACAGCTCAGACGATGAAACCGCCGCATTGTGTCTCATGGCAAACAAAGGAGAAGAGTTAAAAGTACATCTAACTCTCACTCTTTTGAAGAATTACAAAGTGCCTATGATGAATTGTATGGTGAATTTTTTAATACTTTAAAAATGACAAAAGATTTGAAGAAAACACTTTCTTTGCAGAAAACACTTTCTGTGCAAGAAACAGATTTTCAGAAAACACTTTCTTTACAAGAAAAAAGATTTTGAAAAACCCTCTTCTTTGAAAGAAATAGATTTTGAAACATTGACTAATGAAAATGGTGCTCTTAAAAATAAAATTGAAGTTTTAGAAAAAGAAAATAAATTTTTTGAAAATGACATTGTTGATTTTAAAAGTAAAATCAAGGAATTGAATGAAGCTTCTTCTTTTGATAAATGCTCCAATTGTTCTTCTTGTAGTTCTTTAAAATTAGAGAACATAGAACTTAGGAACGCACTAGAAAAACGTAGTGTTGATAGTCCTAAAATTGAAGTTATTAAAAAGGATGAAAGTAATGAGGATGGGCCATCTAGAAAGAATTCCAGGAACCTCACTAATGAGTCTAAGATTGATTATTTTAGACCACCTAGAAACAACTCTAGGACTTTTGTTAATGAGTCCAGAATGAATAATTTTAGACCACCTAGACACAATTCTAGGGATTTCATAAATGAGTCTAGAATGAATGATTTTAGACCACCTAGACATGAGTCTAGAAAATTCAACTTTAGATCACCTAGAACGCATTTGGCTCAACCTAGACATATGCACAATCCTAATGTTGTATGTCACTATTGTAATCGGGTAGGACACATTGCACCCGTTTGTTTTGCTAAACATAGAGATTTATGTGTTGATTATGATTATTATTATCCTAACCCTCAAGGACCCAAAAGAAGTTGGGTACCAAAAACCTATTTTTAGGTTTGTTTTGCAGGTGTGCTTGAAGATTACAATATTGTAGTGGATGCACCAAGCACGAAACCTTAATGCATTAAGGGGGAACGTCTGTTAGTTATCGTATTTTGAATAAAGACGCAATAAGTTGATATGTGCTAATAATAATTAATTATTTTTGGTTGATACATGTTTTAGTAAGTTCTATTATTGAAAAACAATTAGTATCAATTAGTTTTATTATAAGTGATTGATTCATGTTTTGATGAATATTTTTAGTTTAAATAACAATTGATGAATTTGCGAAAAATGACCGTTATTATGGTGTTACAAATATTTGGAATTGTTTGATATAATTTTGTTTATAACAATTGATATCGTCAATGGTTTAAATAACTTTTGGTATACTCTTTTTGCTAATGCCAAAAGGGGGAAGAATATGGGCGATATGCATGCCTTAATTGAGGGGGAATATTCAATTAAGGGGGAACTATATTGAAATGATTATATTGAATTGGTTGCATAAATTGTATGTTGAGATATAGCATGAATTTAGGGGGAATTCCATATGCATATCTTCCGTTGTTTGTCATTATCAAAAAGGGGAAAACTGTTGGAAATCATGTATATCAATGATGTGTGCGCTTTGGTTGTATGAGCATGATTTTCAGGTATAGGTTTTGATGAATGACAAACAATGAAGTCAAGTGTCAAACAACGATATAATATGACAACAATCAAATGGCGAGAAGCATACTGATGACGGAAGTGCATGAACGAGCCAAAGAGTTCAAGACCGAAGACCTAGGACGTAGGTCGTTTGGTATAACCAATGTAAGGACAACGTTTAAGTTATCTTATCCTTTGGCTCAACATTAGGTCATCATAAATATGCATAAAATTATTTTATTAAATAAAATCATTTTATGAAATCATATATATCATAAATATTTTTAATATACTTCAAATAAAATGTTTTTAAACGTTTTCATTTTAACCAAAATGGGTTTTGAAGTAAGTTTTCAATTCTGGTATACTCGGGTATACACAGTGTATATCCAGTGTACATCAATGGTATATAATCGATCCGTTGCCAAAGTTTTGAACTGGAACAACATAATCGATTATATGAAGTAAACAATCGATTTTCTACTTTAACAATCGATTGCAAACAATCGATTGTCTACTTTTAACAATCGATTATTTTGTGACAGTGTGAAACCGAAGTTTTCAAACATCAAAACAATCGATTGTCCTTTTCATACAATCGATTATAAACAATCCATTGTCATTTTCATACAATCGATTATATTTAGACTGTTCCCACAAAATCCTAAATTGATTTTTGAACATTGAAGAACAATCGATTATACAGGTTTCACAATCGATTGTTTAGCCTAAAATCAGGAATCTTTTTTGAACGTTGGTCAAACAATCGATTATCTCTCTAAACAATCGATTGTTTCAGCACAAAATCAGAGATTTTATTTGTCAATTAAGCAACGGTTATGCACCACTTTTCACCTATAAAAAGAGGTCTTTTGAGCTGATTTTAAACACACAACTCCTGCATATATTGATATACATATTGATCATTCTCAAGGAACATTTTAGAGCTTTTGTTGAGCCATTTGATAGACAACTTTGTGTTGTTCGTAGAGCTTATTTTGTATCTCTTTATCCACTCTATTGAGAGTATTTGTTGTAAAAGAGAGTTGTTTGAGAAGAACATAACTTCTCATTTGTCGGGTTTGCTAAGTACCCAAAGTCTTAGTGGTTGAAGTCTTGGGGTGAGGTATCCTCAAGCAAGTGAAGTCTTAAGGTGCGGTATCCTTTGTTGGAAACACGTTCTCAAGGCATTATACTAAAACGTGTGTTCTTATGTGTAGGTTTTGATGAATGACAAACGAAGCGCAAATTGATATATGACGAAGTTAAAGTACAAGCGCACAATTGATATACAAACGAGATTCAAGCTCCAGACCAAGTTTTATAGTTTTACATGAGCCGTTCTTAATTGTGATCTTGATCCGACAACTTGACTCATGACATGGCTTCTCTCGTAAAAGTATTTTTACAAAATCATCCATATTTAAATTAATGCTAAATGATTTTAAATCATGCATATTTACATTAGTCAAAATGATTTTTAAACATGCCTCAAAAATCTGGACTAAGATAATCGATTATGTACTTATGATAATCGATTATGTTAAGCCAAGACTGCATGACAATCGATTGTGAACTAATGACAATCGATTGTGTTAAGGCAGTGAGCATCAGGTTTTTCAAAACTGCATGACAATAGATTGTGAACCTTATGACAATCGATTGTGATGAGGCAGTGTCCATCAAAGTTTTTCAAAACTCAGAATAATCGATTGTGAAGCTAATGACAATCGATTGTGAAGAGACAGTGTCGTTCAGATTTTTCAAAGTCACAAAATAATCGATTGTGAACATATGACAATCGATTATGTTGAGACAGTGTCCTCCAGACTTTTCAAAGTTATTAAATAATCGATTGTTATCATTAGACAATCGATTGTCAAGAGGCAGTATCTAAAATGATTTTCAAAGACTGATATATAATCGATTGTTATCTTTGCACAATCGATTGTGAAGCTGACCGTTGTCGTAAAGTTTTCAAATACCGTCAGGTAATCGATTATTGATTTGTAATAATCGATTGTTTTAATTAAAATCTGGAAAAGATTTTTTGAACATTGCTGAGTAATCGATTGTTGATTTTGGACAATCGATTGTTTTTGGTAAAATCTGGAAAGGATTTTCTTTGAACGTTGCCAGTAATCGATTATGGATTATAAATAATCGATTGTCAAGCGTAAAATCTGGGAATGATATTTGGAATGACTGGCAGACAATCGATTGTGGCATTTTGACAATCGATTGTCACACAGTAAAATCAGCAACTCTTAATTGGCAATTAGGCAACGGTAATGCCAAGTTTTTCAACTATAAATACAGCTTCATTTCAGTGTTTTAAACACAACAACTGATCATTCAATTGCTATAGCTTGCATACTCTATTGCATATCATTTTATATTCATTACATAAGATTTTGAGAGCCAAAATCATTGTCGAAAGTTGTTGTGATCTTGAGCGTATTCTTTTACTCATACCTACTCATAAAGGAGTGTCTTGTTTGAGTGTTTAGTTTTTTGTACACTTGTAGAGAATTGTGATTCTCTTGTTGTAAGAAGGAACTTGTGTTTCCTTGGTTGAAGTCTTGGAGTGTTGTATCTCCGAGCAAAGGTGTTGAGGCTTGTGTCCTCAAGTTGTAAAGGTTTGTTGAGCACCCGTAAGCTTGACAAGTTAGTGGAAATCTCGAGAGAGTCTCTCGGGGACTGGACTAGCCATGGGTTGTGGTGAACCAGGATATATCGGTGCGTTCTTTCCTTTTTGTTTACTTAACGCACTTATTTATTTCCTGCAATTTTTAAATTCCGCAAGTTTATGCTAATTTTTATTATAACGCTATTAACCCCCCTCTAGCGTTAAGCGTATTATCTAACAATTGGTATCAGAGCCCAACTCTTTGAAAACTTAACAGTTTGAGAGAAACATCTGTGGCTTCTACTCGTGATTCTTTTGCAGGAATGGGGGAAGGACAATGCTCCACCCGACCACCACTGTTCAACGGTACAAATTACACGTACTGGAAGGAGAGGATGAAAATCTTCGTTCAATCAAATAGCTTTCATCTTTGGAAGGCGATAATGAAGGGAAATCAAATTCCAACCAAGAAGGTTGAAAACGAATGGGTTCCCAAGTCCGAAGATGAGTACGATGCGGATGATATCCGAAAGGTGCAAAATAATGCTAATGCAATTAATTTATTATATTGTGCTGTAAATGCTGATGATTACGGGAAGATATCTTGTTGCACAACGGCAAAGGAAATGTGGGACAAGCTGGAAATTACGTACGAAGGTACGGACCAGGTAAGGGAAGCTAAAATTGATTTCCTAACCCATGCTTATGAGTTGTTTCACATGAAGGAAGGTTAAAAGGTTGATGAAATGTTTGAACGATTTTCAATAATCGTAAACGACTTACATGCTCTCAAGAAAACATTCACGGATAAGGAACTTGTCCGAAAAATTCTTAGAAGTCTCACTCCGGCATGGCGATCAAAGGCCGACGCATCCATTGGCGTTTCAAATGTCACCATCGACAAATTAAGAGGTAACCTTAAGACTTATGAATCTACTATACTTAACCCTCTTGTTGATGATCAAAGGAGGCAAAGAATAGCTCTTAAGGCTAGCACAAGCCAACCTCAAAACGATGAGGACGGAGACAACGAGTTTGGACTCGTTATCAAGAGATTTCAAAAGTTCATGCGAAAGGAGTATAAACGAAAGGGCAAAAAGCAAGGCGAACAAATAAAGTGCTATGAATGCGGAGAAACCGGGCACATCTAATCAAATTTCCCAAATATCAAAAAGGAAAAGAAACCTTTTAAAAAGCAATGAGCATACATTTCTTGGGGAGGCGACTCCGGAGATGAGTCAAGCGAAGGAGAAGAAGACGAAGCCGCAAACCTTTGTCTTATGGCGCAAGAAGACAACAAAGATGAGGTATGTCAAATTTCTTCTAAAAACTTCTTTACTCTTGAAGAAATGCGAACTGCTTTTGATGAGTTATATAGTGAATTTATTAAGGCTTCAAAAACTGTCAAGAGCATAAAAGAAAATGCTTCTCTAAAAGAAACAGATTTTCAAAAACAACCCTCGTTGAAAGAAAAGGAATTGGAAAAACTGATTTTAGAAAATGAGAAGTTGAAAGAGGAAAACAAGTTTTTCGGAAAAAGAAGCGCCGACAAGCCCGAAAGTTCTATTAGAAATTGTACTTCTTGCATGCATCTCAAAAATGAGGTAGATAGACTTAAGGGCACCTTAGATAAGTTTAATTCTTCTCACAAAAATTTGAATGAAGTTCTCGTTAATTTGAAGTCAACCAAGCATGGCATAGGTTTTAAGAATGAGCCTAAAGAAAAGGTTGAAGCCAAACCCCAACCACCTAAGGCTCAACCTAGGATTAATAAAACAAATGCTCATCCTAGAAATAGCAATCCTAGAACCAATATGCATGCTAGACCAAATGTTGAACATTTTAGGAGACCTAGAAATGACTTACCACCTAGAAACAACTACCCTAGAAATAATGCATATTCTAGGCCAAACACTAGAAGGAATTTTGAACCTTTTAGATCACCTAGAAATGACTTCCAATCTAGAAATAATTATTCTAGAAATGCTGCCCATCCTAGAACTAATAGTAGGAGAAATAATTTTCATAAAGTGCGCAATAGTCATAATGTCGAAAATAGAGTAAACCATTTTTGTCCGTCAAGTTACTATGAACCTAGAAGGATGCATAATCCTAACGTGACTTGTCATTATTGTAGACGTATTGGTCATATTGCTCCTGCTTGTTTTACACGACATAGACATATCACTCAATCGCATCATTATGATATGCCTAACCCCCAAGGACCCAAAATGGCATGGGTACCTAAAACGCATTAATTTGTTTTGTAGGTGTGTTTGATGGGATCAAGTGTACTATGGTACCTTGATAGTGGATGCTCCAAGCATATGACGGGAGACGAATCCAAATTCCTTCAACTAGAGCACAAAGAAGGAGGAAGTGTCATTATTGGTGATAACAATAAAGGAAAGATTATCGGCATCGGATCGGTCGGTAAGGATGAAAATTCTTCTATTAAGCATATATTACTTGTGAAAGGTTTGAAGCATAATCTCTTGAGCATATGTCAATTATGTGACAAGGGAAATCTTGCCTTATTTGATTCGTATGAATGCTTAGTATTTAGACGTAGTGATTTTAAAATTATCCTTCGTGGTTTTAGAGTGGATAATATTTATATGGTTGATCTTGTTAATTCCTCACCCGAATATGTTGATTGTCTTATGAGCAAAGAGGATGATACTTGGTTATGGCATCGTAGAGTAGCACATATCAACATGCACCTTTTGAACAAATTGATTTCTCAAAACTTAGTCATTGGTCTTCCAAATTTAAAATTTGAAAATGACTCTATTTGTGATTCTTGTCAAAAAGGGAAGCAAACAAAAGCATCTTTTAAATCTAAAAATATTGTTTCTACTACTAGACCATTGCAATTGCTTCACATGGATTTATTTGGACCATCTCGCATTGAAAGTCTAGGAAGAAATCGTTATGCTTTTGTTATTGTTGATGATTATTCTAGATTTACTTGGACTTTATTTCTTGCTCATAAAAGTGATGCTTTTCAGAATTTTAAATATTTACTTAAGCGTGTTCAAAACGAAAAGGAAACAACCGTCACTTCAATTAGAAGTGATCATGGGGGAGAGTTTGATCACAATCTCTTTGCGGACTTTTGTGACGAACTCGGAATCGAGCATACCTTTTCCGCTCCACGTACACCACAACAAAATGGGGTGGTGGAAAGGAAAAATAGGTGTCTCGAAGAGATGGCTAGAACCATGCTCGACGAAGCTAACATTCCCAAACATTTTTGGGCGGATGCCGTGAGTACCGCATGCTACGTTTTAAATAGAGTAGTCATAAGGCCTATACTCATGAAAACCCCCTATGAACTCTATAAGGGAAGGAAACCAAATATCTCCCATTTTAGAGTATTCGGTTGTAAATGTTTTATTCATAACAATGGCAAAGATCAATAGGGAAAATTTGATGCAAAGTCCGATGAGGGAATTTTTATTGGATATTCTTCACGTAGCAAAGCATATAGGGTTTTTAATAAAAGAACCGAAATTGTGGAGGAATCCCCTCATGTTGTATTTTTCGAAAATAATGCTCACTTGGCGAGAAAGGATTCTGGTTTTGATCTTGCAGGTATTTTGAATAGCTTGAAAGACAAAATACAAGAGGAAACGCCTAAGGAAAATAAAGATGAAATCTTGGAACAAACAACGGAGGAAGCGCCAAAATTGGAGAACGAAACAAAAGTGCCTAACGAGTGGAGAACAATCAAAGATCACCCTCTCGAACAGGTAATTGGCGACGTCGGAGAAAAGGTAAGTACCCGAAACTCTCTTAAGAACACCTTAGGACATACTGCTTTTGTTTCTCAAATTGAACCCACAACTATCTCCGAAGCAATTGGGGATGAATTTTGGACCTTGGCAATGCAAGAGGAGCTTAACCAATTCGAACGCAATGACGTTTGGGATTTGGTGCCAAGACCCGAAAATCATGCCATAATTGGTACGAAATGGGTTTTTCGCAATAAATTAGATGAAAATGGTGTAATCACTAGAAACAAAGCTAGGCTTGTAGCAAAAGGCTATAATAAAGAAGAGGGTATTGACTATGAAGAAACATATGCTCCCGTAGCTAGATTAGAAGCTATTCGCTTATTGCTTGCTTTTGCCTCCTCTATGAATTTCAATTTATATCAAATGGATGTGAAAAGTGCTTTTCTAAATGGTTTTATTCAAGAAGAAGTTTATGTTGAACAACCCCCCGGTTTTGAAGATTTTAAATCTCCCGATCATGTTTGTAAACTCAAAAAGGCTCTTTATGGTTTAAAACAAGCTCCCCGAGCTTGGTATGAAAGATTGAGTAAATTTCTTTTGGAAAAAAAGTTCATTAGGGGGAAAGTTGACACCACTCTTTTTGTTAAGCATAAAAACAATGATATTTTGTTAGTTCAAATCTATGTGGATGATATTATATTTGGTGCTACTAACAATGTCTTATGCAAGGAATTTTCCAATTTAATGACAAGCGAATTTGAGATGTCTATGATGGGTGAGTTAACATTCTTCTTGGGATTACAAGTAAAGCAAATGAAAGAAGGTACGTTCATTTACCAAGCTAAATATTGCAAAGAATTGCTGAAACGATTTGAGATGAACAATGCAAAAGCAATGGCCACTCCCATGAGCACATCCGATCATCTAGACAAAGATGAGAAAGGTAAGGAAGTCGACACCAAGAAGTATCGAGGTATGATTGGCTCTCTCATTTATCTTACTGCTAGTCATCCGGACATCATGTTTAGCGTGTGCTTATGCGCCCGTTATCAATCGTGTCCGAAGGAGTCTCACCTGCGGTGAAACGGATTTTGAAGTATCTTGTTGGTACTACAAATGTGGGTCTATGGTACCCCAAAAGTTCTTCATGCCAACTCATTGGCTATTCCGATTCCGATTTTGCTGGATGCAAATTGGACCGCAAGAGCACTAGTGTCACTTTCCATTTGCTCGGTAGCTCTCTAGTTTCTTGGTTTAGCAAGAAACAAGTAAGTGTTGCGTTGTCCACAACCGAGGCTAAATATGTAGCCGCGGGGAGTTGTTGCGCTCAAATCCTATGGATGAAACAACAACTCTTGGACTATGGCCTAAGTCTTGATCATATCCCTCTAAGATGTGATAATACTAGTGCCATATGCTTGACGAAGAACCCCGTTCTTCATTCGCGAACAAAACACATTGAAATTAGACATCATTTTATAAGAGATCACGTTCTCAAAGGCGATGTCGAAATTGAATTTGTTGAAACCAAAGATCAATTGGACGACATCTTTACAAAGCCTTTAGAGAAAGAGTCCTTCTTCCGAATTCGTAGTGAACTCGGGATTCTTGACTCCACATTGATCTAAGTCATGCATTGCATTTTTCATTCTACATGATTTCTAACTTGAGCGTCGGAGACGTCTAACGATTTTTTGCAGGTATCGCCCTACAGATAGGGGGAATTATAAAGCATGACGCACAATAATCGACTCTTCTTCAGAAAAATCGGTTTATTCCGTCTAAAAATCGATTATCTCGTATCAATAATCGATTGTGTTACTATTATATGCTTTATTGTCCTCTCCTATGTAATCGTTTCTTTTTCAATAAATAAAAAAGTTGTTTATTTTCAATCTTTGCCATCTTATTATATATTTTTTGCTAATGGCAAAAGGGGGAAGATAACGGGTATGCACTCTCAATATTTAATTGCTTAAATTGAGGGGGAATTCATATATTGAGGGGGAGCAAATTGCACACTTGTTGCATATTTTTACTTGTCTTGAATCGTCATTATGAATTGTTTAATTTGCATATCTCGCTTAAAGTTTGCCATTATCAAAAAGGGGGAAATTGTTGGAAACACGTTCTCAAGGCTTTATACTAAAACGTGTTCTTATGTGTAGGTTTTGATGAATGACAAACGAAGCGCAAATTGATATATGACGAAGTTCAAGTACAAGCGCACAATTGATATACAAACAAGATTCAAGCTCAAGACCAAGCTTTATAGTTTTACATGAGCCGTTCTTAATTGTGATCTTGATCCGACAACTTGACTCATGACATGGCTTCTCTCGTAAAAGTATTTTTACAAAATCATGCATATTTAATTTAATGCTAAGTGATTTTAAATCATGCATATTTACATTAGTCAAAATGATTTTTAAACATGCCTCAAAAATCTGGACTAAGATAATCGATTATGTACTTATGATAATCGATTATGTTAAGCCAAGACTGCATGACAATCGATTGTGAACTAATGACAATCGATTGTGTTAAGGCAGTGAGCATTAGGTTTTTCAAACCTGCATGACAATCGATTGTGAACCTTATGACAATCGATTGTGATGAAGCAGTGTCCATCAAAGTTTTTCAAAACTCAGAATAATCGATTGTGAAGCTAATGACAATCGATTGTGAAGAGACAGTGTCCTTCAAATTTTTTCAAAGTCACAAAATAATCGATTGTGAACATATGACAATCAATTATGTTGAGACAGTGTCTGCCAGACTTTTCTAAGTTATTAAATAATCGATTTTTATCATTAGACAATCGATTGTCTAGACGCAGTATCTAAAATGATTTTCAAAGACTGATATATAATCGATTGTTATCTTTGCACAATCGATTGTAAAGCTGACCGTTATCGTAAAGTTTTCAAATACCGTCAAGTAATAGATTGTTGATTTGTTTTAATCGATTGTTTTAACAAAAAATCTGGAAAGATTTTTTGAACGTTGCTGAGTAATCGATTGTTGATTTTGGACAATCGATTGATTTTGGTAAAATCTGGAAAGGATTTTTTTTGAACATTGCCAGTAATCGATTATGGATGGTAAATAATCGATTGTCAAGCGTAAAATCTGGGAATGATTTTTGGAATGACTGGCAGACAATCGATTGTGGCATTTTGACAATCGATTGTCACACAGTAAAATCAGCAACTCTTAATTGGCAATTAGGCAACGCTAATGCCAAGTTTTTCAACTATAAATACAGCTTCATTTCAGTGTTTTAAGCACAACAACTGATCATTCAATTGCTATAGCTTGCATACTCTATTGCGTATCACTTTATATTCATTACATAAGATTTTGAGAGCCAAAATCATTGTCGAAAGTTGTTGTGATCTTGAGCGTATTCTTTTACTCATACCTACTCATAAAGGAGTGTCTTGTTTGAGTGTTTAGTGTTTTGTACACTTGTAGAGAATTGTGATTCTCTTGTTGTAAGAAGGAACTTGTGTTTCCTTGGTTGAAGTCTTGGAGTGTTGTATCTCCGAGCAAAGGTGTTGAGGCTTGTGTCCTCAAGTTGTAAAGGTTTATTGAGCACCCGTAAGCTTGACAAGTTAGTGGAAATCTCGAGAGAGTCTCTCGGGGACTGGACTAGCCACGTGTTGTGGTGAATCAGGATATATCGGTGCGTTCTTTCCTTTTTGTTTACTTAACGCAATTATTTATTTCCTGCAATTTTTAAATTCCGCAAGTTTACGCTAATTTTTATTATAATGCTATTCACCCCCCCTCTAGCGTTAAGCGTATTATCTAACATCCTTGAGCAACTGTTACTGTTTGTTAAGCACCCGTAAGCTTGACGAAGATAGTGGAAATCTCGAGAGAGTCTCTCGGGGACTGGACTAGCCACGGGTTGTGGTGAACCAGGATACATCGGTGCGTTCGTTCCTTATTATTTACTTATCGCACTTATTTCGTTCCTGCAATTTTTAAATTTCGCAAGTTTACGCTGTTTTTTATTATAACGCTATTCACCCCCCCCCCCTCTAGCGTTAAGCGTATTTTCTAACAATTGGTATCAGAGCCTAACTCTCTGAAAGCCTTAACCGGTTGAGAGCAATATATATTTTTCTGTTGAGAATATTGAACACAGGAACGATGAATGAAGGACAATCCACCACTTGCCCTCCACTATTTGACGGAACAAACTATACATATTGGAAAGAGCGAATGAGTATCTTCCTCAAAGCAAACAGTTTTCGTTTGTGGCAAATCATCAAAAACGGTGAACCAATGCCAACAAAGAAGGTTGGAGAGACCACGGTTCCAAAATCCAAAGATGAATATGATGCCGAGGATATCAAGAAAGTTGAAAATAATGCAAGGGCCATCCATGTATTATATTGTGTGGTGAATGCGGATGACTATAGGAAAATCTCGTGGTGCACAACCGCCAAGGAGATGTGGGATAAACTCGAGATCATTTATGAAGGTACGCCTCAAGTCCGAGAATCTAAAATTGATGTTCTAACTCATAAATATGAAATCTTTAAAATGGAGAAGGAACCTATTGGTGTTATGTTTGAACGATTTTTAAAAATCGTCAACGATCTCCATGCTCTCGGGAAAGTGTACACGAACAAAGATCTTGTTCGAAAAGTCCTACGGAGTCTCACTCCCGAATGGCGTTCCGAAGCCACTGCCATCCAAGAGTCGATGGAATTCATGAATATCACAATTGATGGACTAAGAGGTAACCTCGAAACTTATGATAGCACAATTCTTAATCCTTATCATAGAAGTAATTCGAATTTTCCCTTCAAAGCCTCATCCTCTAAAAGAGAAGAGGTAAGTGATTCGGAAAGGGATGATGATAATATTTCCAATGATATAATTGAAAAGTTTTGTAAGTCTATGAAGAAGGACAAGAAAAAGAAGAAACACCATAGGCGCGTATCACGGGATTCGGACAGCTCAGATGATGAAACCGCCGCATTGTGTCTCATGGCAAGCAAAGGAGAAGAGGTAAGTACATCTAACTCTCACTCTTTTGAAGAATTACAAAGTGCCTATGATGAATTGTATGGTGAATTTGTTAATGCTTCCAAAATGATAAAAGATTTGAAGAAAACACTTTCTTTGCAAGAAACAGATTTTCATAAAACACTTTCTTTACAAGAAAAAGATTTTGAAAAACCCTCTTCTTTGAAAGAATAGATTTTGAAAAATTGACTAATGAAAATGGTGCTCTTAAAAATAAAATTGAAGTTTTAGAAAAAGAAAATAAATTTTTGGAAAATTACATTGTTGATTTTAAAAATAAAATCAAGGAATTGAATGAAGCCTCTTCTTTTGATAAATGCTCCAATTGTTCTTCTTGTAGTTCTTTAAAATTAGAGAACATAGAACTTAGGAACGCACTAGGAAAACGTAGTGTTGATAGTCCTAAAATTGAAGTTATTAAAAAGAATGAAAGCAAAGAGGTTGGACCATCTAGAAAGAATTCCAGGAACCTCACTAATGAGTCTAAGATTGATTATTTTAGACCACCTAGAAACTACTCTAGGACTTTTGTTAATGAGTCCAGAATGAATAATTTTAGACCACCTAGACACAATTCTAGGAATTTCATAAATGAGTCTAGAATGAATGATTTTAGACAACCTAGACATGAGTCTAGAAAATTCAACTTTAGATCACCTAGAACGCATTTGGCTCAACCTAGACATATGCACAATCCTAATGTTGTATGTCACTATTGTAATCGGGTAGGACACATTGGAGATTTATGTGTTGATTATGATTATTATTATCCTAACCCCCAAGGACCCAAAAGAAGTTGGGTACCAAAAACCTATTTTTAGGTTCTTTTTGCAGGTGTGCTTGAAGACTACAATATTGTAGTGGATGCACCAAGCACGAAACCTTAATGCATTAAGGGGGAACGTGTGTTAGTTATCGTATTTTGAATAAAAACGCAATAAGTTGATATGTGCTAATAATCATTAATTATTTTTGGTTGATTCATGTTTTAATAAGTTATATTATTGAAAAACAATTAGTATCAATTAGTTTTATAATAAGTGATTGATTCATGTTTTGATGAATATTTTTAGTTTAAATAACAATTGATGAATTTGCGAAAAATGACCGTTATTATGGTGTTACAAATATTTTGATTTATTTGATATAATTTTGTTTATAACAATTGATATCGTCAATGGTTTAAATAACTTTTGGGATACACTTTTTGCTAATGCCAAAAGGGGGAAGAATATGGGCGATATGCATGCCTTAATTGAGGGGGAATATTCAATTAAGGGGGAACAATATTGAAATTATTATATTGAATTGGTTGCATAAATTGTATGTTGAGATATAGCATGAATTTAGGGGGAATTCAATATGCATATCTTCCGTTGTTTGTCATTATCAAAAAGGGGGAAATTGTTGGAAATCATGTATATCTATGATGTGTGCGCTTTGGTTGTATGAGCATGATTTTCAGGTATAGGTTTTGATGAATGACAAACAATGAAGTCAAGTGTCAAACAACGATATAATATGACAAACAATCAAATGGCGAGAAGCATACTGATGACGGAAGTGCATGAACGAGCCAAAGAGTTCAAGACCGAAGACCCAAGACGTAGGTCGTTTGGTAGAACCAATGTAAGGACAAGGTTTAAGTTATCTTATCCTTTGGCTCAACATTAGGTCATCATAAATATGCATAAAATCATTTTATTAAATAAAATCATTTTATTAATTCACATATATCATAAATATTTTTAATATACTTCAAATAAAATGTTTTTAAACGTTTTCATTTTAACCAAAATGGGTTCTGAAGTAAGTTCTCAATTCTGGTATACTCGGGTATACACAGTGTATATCAAGTGTATATCAATGGTATATAATCGATCCGTTGCCAAAGTTTTGAACACTGGAACAACATAATCGATTATATGAAGTAAACAATCGATTGTGTACTTTTACAATCGATTGCGAAACAATCGATTGTCTTCTTTTAACAATCGATTATTTTGTGACAGTGTGCAACCGAAGTTTTCAAACATCAAAACAATCGATTGTCCATTTAATACAATTGATTATAAACAATCGATTGTAATTTTCATATAATCGATTATATTTAGACTGTTCCCACAATCCTAAATTGATTTTTGAACGTTGAAGAACAATCGATTATACAGGTTTCACAATCGATTGTTTAGCCTAAAATCAGGAATCTGTTTTTCGAACGTTGGTCAAACAATCGATTATCTCTCTAAACAATCGATTGTTTGAGCACAGAATCAGGGATTTTATTTGTCAATTAAGCAACGGTTATGCACCACTTTTCACCTATAAAAAGAGGTCTTTTGAGCTGATTTTAAACACACAACTCCTGCATATATTGATATACATATTGATCATTCTCAAGCATCATTTTAGAGCTTTTGTTGAGCCATTTTATAGACAACTTTGTGTTGTTCATAGAGCTTATTTTGTATCTCTTTATCCACTCTATTGAGAGAGTATTTGTTGTAAAAGAGAGTTGTTTGAGAAGAACATAACTTCTCATTTGTCGGGCTTGCTAAGTACCCAAAGTCTTAGTGGTTGAAGTCTTGGGGTGAGGTATCCTCAAGAAAGTGAAGTCTTAAGGTGCGGTATCCTTGAGCAACTGTAACGGTTTGTTAAGCACCCGTAAGCTTGACGAAGATAGTGAAAATCTCGAGAGAGTCTCTCGGGGACTGGACTAGCCACGGGTTGTGGTGAACCAGGATACATCGGTGAGTTCGTTCCTTATTATTTACTTATCGCGCTTATTTCATTCGTGCAATTTTTAAATTCCGCAAGTTTACGCTGTTTTTTATTATAACGCTATTCACCCCCCCTCTAGCGTTAAGCGTATTTTCTAACAGGCTGGGTATGACCACCTCTTGCTAAGGTACCTCCCTCACTTTGCACTTACTCCTAGTTCTTAAGTCCTACCTCGCTTGGGTAAGCCATGATTAGGGACCCTAGAGCTCCCTCTAAACTTTGATGCCTTAGAGCTGGTAATTCCACACTTATACTACTCCGTTACAATATTCACTCTTCAAAGTGTAAGCATTGCCTGAGCTCTTAATGTCCCTTATAACTTTTTGAAACTCTATGAATAAGAGGAGGCCTTGGAATTTGGAATTCGGATTTAATGACACACATGTATTGGATATTGAGATTGCATTAGGAAGTTTGAATCTAGCTGTGGGCTATGATGTATTTTGTTTACCTTCTTTATTCTAATTTTGTAATAACGTTGTAAAAGGATCTCGAGGAGTATATTAGTAAAGGGTATGGGAGAGGTTTTTTTTGTTTCATATGTTAAAGTGTAGATATCATTCCTATAGGATCAATATTGTTGTTTAATTACTTAGATACCATGCCTATAGTTTTAATACTTTGAATTACCTAGCTTTCATAACTATAGGGTTTTAATGTTTGAATTCAACTACTTAGATATCATGCCTATAGGTCTAATACTTTGAATCGCCTAGAGATCATGTCTATGGGTTTTGCATTGTTTTTCATTCAAGCATATAGAAATCATGCCTATAGAAATGCATAAAAGATAGGCAAACAGTAAGGTTGCCTTCCTTAAATGTTAAAAATAAGCGTTGAGTTAATCAAACAAAAGTAGATATCCTGCCTATAGGATCTCAAGTTTTTTTTAAGTTACATAAGTAGTAATCTCGCAATTATTTTCAACGTTTTCAATAAATTCGTCCAAACATGTCTGCAACTTTAAAAAATTGCATTTTTGTCTCTAAAATCATTTTCCAATTCTCTGTCTGAACTTTTATTCATGATGTTACTTTCAAAACAGATTTCAAACTCCCTCTTCCTTTTATAAGCACGTTACTTCAAAAAAACTCTACTTTACATTTCCTTTAACAGTTCTGTCGATTTTCAAAACCTTTCTTGAACTACTACAAGCTTCTGCTTCTTTTCCCAAACTTTTCTATATTAGGTCCTTAATCAATAATTCATTAAAATACTCAAATTCCTAACAATTTGATCAAAGTTGCCTAATGTAGACTTTTTAGCAAATTCTATGTGTTAAACTGGTCTATCCGCCACTTAAGTTTTAATTTAAGATCAACTAGTATGTGTAAGGTACGCTAAACTAAGTGTTATCTGATTTAAATGGTTTTATGTCAGCTTTTCTTGTTAATTTGTCAAACCCCTAAGTTGTTATGTGTTTTTGGTTGTCGAAACTAATATTTTGTCCTTTTAAACACTATATATGCCTCTACCCCTCTCTTTCCCTTTATGATTAGAAGTCCTAATACTCTAGGGCTGATAGATTGGGATAGGTACTAGCATCAATAAGTAAAATGAGACTAATCGCGTTACAAATATTAGGACTCCAATCCCTGAGTTAAGTTTTAAAACATAAGGCCTCCATTCCATAGTCGCCTTTTTTACCAACGTTAGGGCTGTAATCCCTGAGTTGAGTTTTTTTTATACATAGGGCCTCCAATCCCTAGTCGCCTTTACTAACATTATGGCTCCAATCCCTGAGTTGTGTTTTTTTAGACATAGTGCCTCCATTCCCTAGTCGCCTTTACCAATATTAAGGCTCCAATCCCTGAGTCGATTAGACATAGGGCCTCCATTCCCTAGTCGCTTTATACCAACATTAGGGCTCCAATCCATGAGTTGAGTTTTTAGACATAGGGTCTCAATTCCATAGTCACCTTTTTACCAACATTAGGACTCTAATCCCTGAGTTCAGTTTTTTTAGCCATATGGCATCCATTCCCTAGTCGCCTTTACCAACATTAGGGCTCTAGTCTGTGAGTTGAATTTTTAGACATAGAGCCTCAATTCCCTTATCGCATTTTTACCAACATTAGGGCTCTAATCCCTGCGTTGAGTTTTTAGACATAGGGCCACCACTCCCTAGTCGACTTCACCAACATTCGGGCTCCAATCGCTGAGTTGAGTTTTTAGACATAGGGCCTCCATTCCCTAGTCGCTTTTTACCAACATTAAGGCTTCAATCCCTGAGTTGAGTTTTTTATAAACATAGGGCCTCCATTATCTATTCTCTTTATTTACAAACATTAGGACTCCAATCCATGTCTTGATTGTTTAGACATAAGTCCTCCAATCCCTAGTCGCATTTTTACCAACATTATAGCTTCAATCTCTGAGTTTAGCTTTTTAGACATAGGGCCACCTCTCCCTAGTCGACTATACCAACATTTGGGCTCCAATCCCTGAGTTGAGTTTTTAGATATAAGGCCTCCATTCCATAGTCGTCGTTTTACCAACGTTAGGGCTTTAATCCCTGAATTGAGTTTTTTAGACATACGCCCTCCATTCCCTATTTACCTTTACCAATATTAGCGATTCAATCCCCGAGTTAAGTTGTTAGACATAGGGCCTCCATTCCCTTGTCACATTTTTACCAACATTAGGGCTCCATTAATTAGTTGAGTGTTTAGACAAAAGGCATCCAATCCCTAGTCGCATTTTTACTAACATTAGGGCTCCAATCTCTGAATTTAGCTTTTGAGACATAGGGCCACCACTCCCTAATCGACTTTATCAATATTTGGGCTCCAATCCCTTTGTTGAGTTTTTAGACATAGGGCTACCATTCCCTAGTCGACTTTACCAACATTTGGGCTCCAATCCCCATTCCCTAGTCTCTTTTTACCAACATTAAAGCTCCAATCCCTGAGATAACTTTTTTCTAGACATAGGGCCTTCATTCCCTTATTTTCTTTTTTTTATCAACATTATGGTTCTAATCCTTGAGTTGAGTTTTTAGACATAGTTCCTCGAATCCCTAGTCACCTTTTGCCAAGATTAGGGCTCCAATCCCTGAGTTGAGTTCTTTAAACATAAGGTCTGCATTCCCTAGTCACCTGTACCAACATTAGGGCTTCTATCTCTAAGTTGAGGTTTTAGACATAGGGCCTCCATTCCCAAAATGCATTTTTACCAACATTAGGGCTCCAATCCATGAGTTGAGTGTTTAAACATATGACCTCAATTCCCTAGTCGCATTTTTACCAATATTAGGGCTTTAATCCCTGAGTTGAGCTTTTTAGACATATGGCCTCCAATCCCAGTCACCTGTTACCAATATTAGGGCTCCAATCCCTGAGTTGAGTTTTTTAGGACATAGGGCCTCCATTCTCTATTAGGCTTTTTACCAACATTAAGGATCTAATCACTGAGTTGAGTTTTTAGACATAGGGTCTCTATTCCCTAGTCGTCGTCTACCAACATAAGGGCTCCAATCCCAAAGTTGAGTTTTTAAACATAGGGCCACCATTTCCTAGTCGCCTTCTACAAACATGAGCGCTCCAATACCTGAGTTGAGCTTTTTCATCCACAAGGCCTCTATTCCCTAGTGCGCATTTACAAACGTTAGGGCTCCAAACCCTGAGTTGAGTTTTTAGACATAGGGCCTCCATTCCATAGTCGCCTTTTTACCAACATTAGGGCTCTAATCCCTGAGTTGAGTTTTTTAGACATAGGGCCTCCATTCCCTAATCGCCTTTACCATCATTAGGGCTCCAATCCCTGAGTTGTGTTTTTTATTGACATAGGGCCTCCATTCCGTAGTTGCCTTTACATAAATTAGGGCTCCAATCCCTAAGTTGAGTTTTTAAACATATGTCCTCTAGTCCCTAGTCGCTTTATATAAACATTAAGGCTCCAATCTCTGAGTTAAGTTTTCTCTAGACATAGGACTTCAATTCTATAGTAGCCGTTACCAACATTAGGGCTCCAATACCTGAGTTGACTTAGACATAAGGGCCTCCATTCCCTTGTCGCATTCTTTATTGGTTTGTTTTTGCACACTTGGCCTTTGTGAATTAGAGTTTAAAGCTTTTAACATGTGGATGTACATTTTATTTTTTCTTCACATTTATAAGCTGTTAAATCTGTAAAAGCCCAGATGTTCTCAAAATCTTGCTACTTCATGTTATTTTATTAGTATAAGCTACTAAATAGCTATTTGGGTATAGTAGTATCTTCAATTTGATATAGGACATAAAAAGGGAAAAATTAATTTTTCATTCAACATCATTGTCGCTTTCCCATAGATTACACGCAGACACTTATTTTATTTACTGAGATTCTTTTCACATATATGCACAATCGTTTAAATCAATTAAGAAGATAATCAGAAATAGTAAATGAAATCAAGCTGTTGGGATTAGCATTTGATAGTCAGCTTACTGAATGCCAAATTGAAAAAATAAATAAACTTTCTTAAGATTTATTTCCTCACTGTTGGAGAATTCACAATCTTCTGTTAATGTAAATGCTATAACAGCCTCTATCCTGTGTGCATGTCTAGAGTGCTTGTAAACAACAACATTTAATTTATCACACGTTGTCTTCGGTGAGATTGTAACTTGCATCATATAATATTTATATGATGCACGATGACCCCGTTGAACAATGATTGCACAACTATTGCGCAGTGTCGCAGCAGTTGATACCGTGTGTCACATTGAGATTAGAGTTTAATCCTTAGGTTTACAAGATTTTTGTAAATGCTGTTTTAGCTTATTGATTTTATGGAAGTTTGGAAAAATCCTACTGAGTAGTAGGTCGCGATTTTGTTCACCTTTTAAGCCAGGTGTTTTCAACATAAAAATTTCTGAGTTGTTTATTTCTGTTATTTAATTCCACAAACAGTAGCTATTAGAACACCTAGAAGAACCAGGTTCTTCTAGATCGAAAAATTGGGTACCACACAAATCATCCCCTTCTTGTGTGGTATTGACGTTAAGAACATCATAAAGGATGATCACCAGAGACCTGGTGGATTACTTCAGCAGATTGAGATTCCAAAGTGGAAATGGGAGAAGATCACCGTGGATTTTGTAGTTGGTCTCCCTCTAACGGCGAACAAATTCGATTCTATTTGGGTGATTGTGGATCGTCTGACCAAGTCTGCTCATTTCATACCGGTGTGTACTACTTACTCTGCGGAGCGGTTAGCGGGGATTTACTGCAAGGAGATTGTTCGTCTGCATAGTATTCCGGTTACTATCAACTCGGACAAGGGACAGTATCCCGAGAGCTCCTCGTACAGATTGATAAAATGGACTACATGACGGTATTCTGGGAGATCCTCATTATTGGTACTAGCATTGAACTGTTTACCTTGTGTTATCTTATTTTCTGTGTATTAATTATTGTTTCTGTAATCAGTTTTAATTCATAGATAAATATCATTAATTCTGCTTATGATATACTGATGTCAGCCTTATTGTATATCTTTACCTTAGTAGGGCCCTGACCTTCCTCGTTACTACCAAACTGAGGTTAGGCTTGACACTTGCTGAGTACCGATGTGGTGTACTCACGTCTCTTCTGCGCATATTTTTCATGTGAAGATCTAGGTACTTCCGGCCAAGCGCACCATCAGTAATCCAGGAGACATCAACCAGAGATTTTGAGGTATATCTGCTACTTCTGCAGACAATGAGTCTCTATCTCATTCCAGCTGTAGTATTTGTTTTTTCTTTCTTTCGATTCTGTAGATATTCCGGAGTTAGAGCAGTGTATTACATTTCTATTAACCTGTGATTTCCGTGAGATTCTGGGTTTTGCGATTTCTGTTTCAGAATTTGTAGTGTCGAAGTATATATGCCAAGAGACAAGTTATATACATTTCCTTAAGTTATTTAACTTTTGATTTAATATTTTCTTATTAGATGCTATTTATGTACTGTTAGGCTTACCTAGTTATCGTGACTAGGTGTCGTCATGACGTATTCACGATTGGTGAATTAGGGTCGTGACAGAAAAAGAGAATAAAAATAATTTGGATTATATACCAGAAATGTATTTTCTTTAATTAGTAAATATTTTTAAAAAACAACTAACACATAAGACTTACTTTTAATAATTAGGGGCCTAATAGATTTGGGGGCCTAAAGCGCCCACTTCAGTCGCTTGGCCCTTGAGTCGGCGCTACATGTAGCACTTGATAAAAAATATCGGCTAAGTTTGATAAAGCTTTGTTAATATACTCTAAATATTTATATCAAACTATATTAATTTAGTATGATGACATGATTTTATTAGGTGAAAATATTTATTATCAATCATGATCAAGTAAGATGAGTCTATTCACAATCATATGTCATATATTTATGGATTCGGTGAAACACACCGTGTAAGTAAGGTAATTGTTTGCTACTATTGAGGACATTCATTACTTTAATAAAACTAAACTGTTGACACCTGTTAGCTAAATGGGAATTGTCGTAAAAGAAATTTTCCAGTTTTTTGCGTAAGGAGCTCTTAAGGTGTGCAGATTTTTAAAATTAGTTGGGGATAGAAGAACTGTTTATTCCAAACAACATAAATTATGAGTAGTGTTTTTTATTTCCCACAAAAAATAAAATCAAAGAGATGTTTTCGGAACAATGGTTCCAACATATAAAACTCGTTCTTTCAGGACAATGCAACTCTGCACATTAATTAGGGGGATTTGCATCTATACTCGCTTTTTGGGTCATGTTTTAATTTGTGTCCGCTTTGTAAAAAAATTGCAAGTGAACCCACTATTTCGCGTAACTTCAACATACGAGGCTGAAGTGGCAAAGGCAATCACGCAAAACTTCAACATTCTAGTAGACGAGTATGAAGTAGCAAATGTGTTGAACCAAATGTGCTGAAGTTTTTGTTTGTAATTGCTGAACTTAAGCATAGTAGCTGAAGTTTTTTTTTTTGTTTCCACTAGGCAAATGCCTAGGGTAGATTTTCATAAATAAATAAATAGGAAATAAAGTTACAACAAACAAGAAGTTAAAATAAGACGAGTTAAGCCGGTAATGTCACCCATATAACATTGCCGGCATAGACCTTATTTGAGCTAACCTATTGAGGCAAATAAAAGCCTCCAGAACTAGCAAGCATGTATAAAGAAAGAGCTTGCAACAATTAAGAACAGAGTGATCATCACAGAATTAATAACAAGCTCTGTGATGATATTACACAAAATAATGCTAATGTGATGGTAGAATAGCAGGATGAAAAAGACATAGCGATGCCCCTTTTTCTCTTTTGTAGTGAATAACTCAATTTGAGGAATGGATTTTTCTTCCCCAAATTTTTTCAGAAAGTCTTCAAACTTCATGATTTATTCTTCAGGCGATTGGATTTTTGAAAGTTTGTTTGTGCGGCATGTTTTTGTTTTGCATTTCTCATTGGCGGCTTCCTTACTTCCACCATGTTGCCATCCCAACTTCTTTCCCTTTGATGTGACTTCTTAATTCTTGCACTGTGCATTGGTGATAAATCACCTTTTATTGAAGCATCTGCTCGGCATTGGTTTATGAAATCCTCTTCTTCCCCTTCTTCGTATATATGATTTCCTGCGCAACTAATTTTTGGCAATTCTTGACTTACACCTTGGGTTGTTAATTGTGCATTATTCAAGACAGAACTACCAGGAATAATGTTGGTTTCTGTATTCACTATTACTTCCAAGATTTGCTTTTCCTCAGACGATATTACTGAATCTGTTGTGACGAGCTGCTTCGCCTGTGACATATCTACTGTGTTGACATCAACAAAATGTTTCTGATTTGTATGGTGATTGGTTGATGGCTGCTGAGTTGTGATTCGATCATCTACTGAGACTTCAGCTGAATTCAGATGACGATCGTTGTTGTTGAACGTTGATGTCCCTTCGAAAGATCTAACTGCTTTTACATTATTTGCTGGAACGTAAACTGGAGCATTATGATTTAATCTTCTGTTTGGAGTTGCTGTTTGTTTCACCTTCGCGCGAGAGTTCTTATTTGCAATTTTCCTTTCAATTTTTTGCTCGATAGAATCATCGCTATCTTTTCCCGAACCTTGATCTTCTTCTTCCCATGAAAAGCTAGCGAGTCCTTCTCCCCATGTCTCGTCATCATCATAGTCTCCTTGATCTTTCCACAATTTTGGTTTACTGATCTTTGCCCTCTTTGGCACATTATGATCAATGATACCTTTAAGATTTGATCTTGTTTGCAAATTTATATCATTAGCATGCGATGCATTTTTTGCCTCTGACTTCTGTGATGTAGTTTGGCTGTGACAAGAGTTCAATCCCATGGTTTTTCTTTCATCATCATCGACGTTGGCAAGTACGTCAAATGAGTTTGAAACTGAAGGCAAAGCTTTGTTTTCTTCAAACTGATATTTTTTTCTAATTTTTGTTTTTGGTGATGCTTCTTTTTTGTCCTTCGCTGAACATTCTCCTTGTTCCCTTGTGTGTTGACGATTATCAGGAGAATTTATAGCAGACTTTGCTTGATCCAGCTCATATTTAGAAACAGTTTCATCTGTTGTCCATGTAACGATCCCATTTCCTTGTTGGACCTTGCCTTGTTGTTTCTGTGTAGTTTCCTTATCTGATTTCTCTGCTTCCTCGTTGCCATTCTGAAATGCAGCTCGATCAATGGAACACTGCTTAGAATCTGTTACTGTTTCATTTTGTGCTGTCCGATCGGCAGTGTTGGAATCCTTTGTACCAGATGCTGCAAATTCCAGTTCCATAACATCACATTGAATATCCATTACTGCATTTTGCCCTTTGCATAAAATGACATCCCCTGCTATATGTGGATTAACAATTGCCTGCATATCTAGTGCTGCACTGGCAGTATGCATTTGCTGATCATGTATCAGTTCAGTCCTGATTGAAGGATTAAAACCCTTCTCAACTGATGCAACAGTAAGTTCTGATTGCACTATTTCAGTTTGTGAATTCAATTTCGAGGGAACAATGTCAAAGTGTGCAGTATCAACATTCTGATCCACTTGTGTAGACACAATTTGTTCATTACTGAATGTCTTTTGATCAGCAGCTGCAACTGTTTGTTTTGGCACCATATGTTCCCTTTGAACATTTAAATTGGACTGAACAGTTGCCATATCAGTGTTCACTTTTGTTTGCAATTCAGATACTCCTACATTGATGGCAGGATGCATTTGTAGCTCAGTCACCAGTTCAATGTTATTTTCAACTGAAGCATCAGAATCTTTTGGTAGCATGATTTCACTGGGAGCATTTACAATCAATGGAACAGTATGCGCTGATTGGCAAATCTGTGGAACTTAAATAATCTGTTCCATTTGGTCACAATCATCCTTCGATTGAGTTGGACCTCCTGCAACATTATTCAACCCAGGCAGTAAACTATCCCTGTTTCTTGCAACACGATTGGCATTTAAGTATTCTCTGGCATCCCCTTTTAATTTTATCAAATTGCCCTGATCTTCAGACTGTCGACTCTGTATTGCTTGTTCCTTCAGTTCGTTTGTATTCAAACGACACGATTTTACATCATGACCTTGGTGATTACACACGTGCAGTATTTAGGAAGATTATCAAAGACTATCCGCTGGTCGTATTCGATTATTTTCCCAAATTTGGTATCGACAATCTTGATCTTGACTTTCTGAGGATGTTTGTCGAGCAAGTTAATCAAGACTTTTACCCTTGCCGTACTAGGTCTCGTGCGATCTTTGGTGGCCTAATCCACTGATATCGGCTTTCCCACTACGGTAGCAATTGACATTAACGATTTTTTGCAAAAAAATTAGCTGGCAGTTCAGGAAACGATATCCAAACGACAGCTTTAGAAGTTTCTTCGCGAGGATTAAATCCCATTGTCCATGGGAATGTCATAAAGAAAAAGTCGTCTCCTTTCGCCTTAACGTAACCAGTTGTTCTTGAAACTACATTTGCAAAATCTTCAAATAGATCGAATCTTACCAGAATATGACGATATTCAAGCTGACCGATATTGCAGTTTCCTTTGACTTCAAGTTGCTTCGGTAAGATCAGTCTCAACTCCTGGAGCTCGGGTTTTCCATATGAGAATTTAATCACAACCGCTTGTTGAAGACCTTCCTCTTTTGTGAAGGTATTCACTTCCTCGACTGTAAATTTTATTGTAGGTATTCCATTTTCGACAGTAACTGGACATAATTCCAGATTTGCTTTTGCTGCGACATAAGATTGTCGAACAAGTTGCGATGCATAGGATTGTTTTGCATCTTGATTTGACTGAATTTCTGTACATTTTTCCTCTCCCACAGCACAAAGCTGGGGAGAGGGTGAATCTTCCATGTTTGCAACGATATTTATCCAGGTTCCATCATCAGAATTGGAAGTTGTTCAAATCTGAAATGAACAGTTCTTCGCAAAATTAGGATCTGTCGCGATCGGATTGAGTTTTTGGAAAAACAATACAAGGAGGCTGTTCACGACAAGAAGGAGATTGTCGGGGTACCAAAATATGAAAATTCTGTTGCCGGATTCCGAAATGAATAGTGACGGAATTCACTATTCTCGCAAGCTACAGTGAATGAGATTCAGTGTTCACGTGAAATGCACTGTTCACCCAAGAGAGAAAAAATCGCTGTTACTGTAGCTGAAGTTTTGTTGTCTATTTGCTGAAAATTTTGTTTGTAATTGCACTAACTAAGCTGCAGATTTTTTGTCGTGGATTCATTAGTTTTGTCATTAAGGTCCTGAATAAGCTTTTTCAGAAATTTGAGCAAAGATGCTAAAATCATTTAGTTCATTTGTAAAAATTTCAGCACTTTTGTGTCCTGGATTGATTAATTTTGTTATAAAGCTTTTTCAAAAAATTCAGCAAAAGATGTTGAAGTTATTTAGTTCAACAATTTCTACATCATAAATTTTGGAAACAATTGTTAGAAAATACGCTTAACGCTAGAGGGGGGTGAATAGCGTTATAATAAAAAATAGCGTAAACTTGCGGAATTTAAAAATTGCAGGAATGAAATAAGTGCGATAAGTAAATAAATAAGAACAAATGCACCGATGTATCCTGGTTCACCACAACCCGTGGCTAGTCCAGTCCCCGAGAGACTCTTTCGAGATTTCCACTAACACTGTTAAGCATACGGGTGCTCAACAAACCTTTACAAACTGAGGACACAAGTATCAACAGCCTTTGCTCGAAGATACAACACTTCAAGACTTCAACCAAAGGAATCACAAGTTCCTTCTTACAACACAAGGGACTAACACTTCCCTTCAAGTGAATAAAACACTTAGCACTCAAAACAAGACTCTCCTTAAGAGTATATATGAGTAAAATAAATACGCTCAAGAACGCAATAACTTTCATCAAGAATTTGGCTCTCAAAAACTTATGTAATGAATATAAAATGATGAATAAGAGAGTATGCAAGTTTTAGCAATAATATGATCAGTTGTTATGTTTAGAAGACTGATTTGAAGGTGTATTTATAGTTGCAAAAACATGCATTACCGTTGCCTAATTGCCAATTAAGAATTGCTGATTTTACTCAGTGACAATCGATTGTCAAAATGATACAATCGATTGTTTGCCAATCGTTCCACAAATCAATCCCAGATTTTACGCATAACAATCGATTGTCTAAGACCTACAATCGATTACTGGCAACGTTCAAAAAATCATTTCCAGATTTTACTTAAAATAATCGATTGTCAGAAATCTACTATCGATTACTTGGCAACGTTCAAAAAATCTTTTCCAGATTTTACTTAAAACAATCGATTATTAGAGATCTATAATCGATTACCTGACTGTGTTTGAAAATATTTTTGCAACGGTCAATTACACAATCGATTATGTTATGAGAACAATCGATTATATATCAGTCTTTGGAAAATCAATTAGACACTGCCTTAATGCAATCGATTGTCAAAGGTACACAATCGATTATTTTATAACTTTGAAAAAGACTGATAGACACTGCCTCAACACAATCGATTGTCATAAGTTCACAATCGATTATTTATAGCTTTGAAAAACTTTGATGTGCACTGCCTCAACACAATCGATTGTCATAAGGTTCACAATCGATTGTTTTGCAGATTTGAAAAATCTGATGCACACTGCCTTAACACAATCGATTGTCATAAGTTCACAATCGATTATCATGCAGCTTGACTTAACATAATCGATTATCATAAGTACATAACCGATTATCTTAGTCCAGATTTTAGAGGCAGGTTTAAAAATCATTTTGACTAAAGTAAATATGCATGATTTAAAATCATTTTGCTTTAAATTAAATATGCATGATTTGATAAAAATGATTTTACGAGAGAAGCCATGTCTTGAGTCAAGTTATCGGATCAAGATCAGAATTAAAGAACGACTCATGTATAACTTTATATCTTTGCTTGATCTTGGCCTTGTGCTTGAATCTCGTTATGTATCAATTGCGCGCTTGTGCTTGGACCTCGTCATATGTCAATTGCGCATAGTTTGTCATTTATCAAAACCTACAAATATGAACACAGGTTTAGTATAGTGCCTTGAGAACATGTTTCAACAATTTCCCCCTTTTTGATAATGGCAAACCTTAATCGGGATATGCATACTAGACAATTCATAATGACGATTCAAGACAAGTAAAGATGTGCAATTAGTTATGCAATTAGTTCCCCCTCAATATATGAATTCCCCCTCAATTTATGCCAATAGAAATTAAGTGCATGGCCCCATTTTCTTCCCCCTTTTGCCATTAGCAAAAAATTTAATAAGTAAGTAACTTGTTTATTTATTAATCAAAAACATGATTACATAAAGGAGACAAAGAGGCAAATAATGTCAACATAATCGATTATTGATACTTGATAATTGATTATATACTCAAGAGAAATCGATTATCCTTAGGAGAAATCGATTATTCTGCATCAATCTTTATAATTCCCCCTGCCTTTAGGGCGATACCTGCAAAAATTCGTTAGACGTCTCCGGCGCTCAAGTTAGAAATCATGTGAAAGGGAAAATGCAATGCATGACTTAGATCAACGTGGAGTCAAGAATCTCGAGTTCACTACGAATTCGGAAGAAACTCTTTCTCTAAGGGTTTTGTAAAGATGTCAGCCAATTGATCTTTGGTTTCAACAAATTCAATTTCGACATCACCCTTGAGAACGTAATCTCTTATAAAATGATGTCTAATTTCAATGTGTTTCGTTCTTGAATGAAGAACGGGGTTCTTCGTCAAGCATATGGCACTAGTATTATCACATCTAAGAGGGATATGATCAAGACTTAGGCCATAGTCCAAAAGTTGTTGTTTCATCCAAAGGATTTGAGCGTAACAACTCTCTGCGGCTACATATTCAGCCTCGGTTGTGGACAACGCAACACTTACTTGTTTCTTGCTAAACCAAGAAACGAGAGAGCTACTGAGTAAATGGCAAGTGCCACTAGTGCTCTTGCGGTCCAATTTGCATCCAGCAAAATCGGAATCGGAATAGCCAACAAGTTGGCATGAAGAACCTTTGGGGTACCATAGACCCACATTTACAGTACCTACAAGATACTTCAATATCCGTTTCACCGTAGTTAGGTGAGACTCCTTCGGACATGACTGATAACGAGCGCATAAGCACACACTAAATATGATGTCCGGTCTACTAGCAGTAAGATAAAGGAGAGAACCAATCATACCTCGATACTTTTTGGTGTCGACTTCTTTACCTTTCTCATCTTTGTCTAGATGATCGGATGTGCTCATGGGAGTGGCCATTGCTTTTGCGTTTGTCATTTCAAATCGTTTCAGCAATTCTTTGCAATATTTAGCTTGACAAATGAAAGTTCCTTCTTTCATTTGCTTTACTTGCAGCCCCTAAAAGAATGTTAGCTCACCCATCATAGACATCTCAAATTCGCTTGTCATTAAATCAGAAAATTCCTTGCACAAAGCATTGTTAGTAGCACCAAAGATAATATCATCCACATAGATTTGAACTAACAAAATATCATTGTTTTTATGCTAAACAAATAGAGTGGTGTCAACTTTCCCTCTAATAAACTCATTTTCCAAAAGAAATTTGCTCAATCGATCATACCAAGCTCGGGGAGCTTGTTTAAGGCCATAAAGGGCTTTCTTGAGTTTGAAAACATGATCGGGAAATTTAAAATCTTCAAAGCCGGGGGGTTGAGCAATATAAACTTCTTCTTGAATAAAACCATTTAAAAAGCACTTTTTACATCCATTTGATATAAATTGAAATTCATAGAAGAGGCAAACGCAAGCAATAAACGAATAGCTTCTAACCTTGCTACGGGAGCATATGTTTCTTCATAGTCAATTCCCTCTTCTTGATTATAGCCTTTTGCTACAAGCCTAGCTTTGTTTCTAGTGATTACACCATTTTCATCTAATTTATTTCGAAAAACCTATTTCGTACCAATTATGGTATGATTTTCGGGTCTTGGCACCAAATCCCAAACGTCATTCCGTTTGAATTGGTTAAGCTCCTCTTGCATTGCCAAGGTCCAAAATTCATCCCCAATTGCTTCGGAGATGGTTGTGGGTTCAATTTGAGAAACAAAAGCAGTATGTCCTAAGGTGTTCTTAAGAGAGTTTCGGGTACTTACCTTTTCTCCGACGTCGCCAATTACCTGTTCGAGAGGATGGTCTTTGATTGTCCTCCACGAGTTAGGCATTTTCGTTTCTTTCTCCAATTGTGGCGCTTCCTTCGTTAATTGTTCCAAGATTTCAACCTGAATTTCCTTAGGAGTTTCCTCTTGTACTTTGTCTTGCGGACTTAGTGAGTATAAAATACCTGCAAGATCAAAACCAGAATCCTTTCTCGCCAAGCGAGCATTATTTTCGGAAAACACAATATGAGGGGATTCTTCCACAGTTCCGGTTCTATTATTGAATACCCTATATGCTTTTCTATGTGAAGAATAACCAATAAAAATTCCCTCATCGGATTTGGCATCAATTTTCCCAATTGATCTTTTCCATTGTTATGAATAAAACATTTACAATCGAATACTCTAAAATGGGAGATATTTGGTTTCCTACCCTTATAGAGCTCATAGGGGGTTTTCATGAGTATTGGCCTTATGACTACTCTATTTAAAACGTAGCATGTGGTACTCACGGCATCCGCCCAAAAATATTTGGGAATCTTAGCCTCATCGAGCATGGTTCTAGCCATCTCTTCGAGACACCTATTTTTCCTTTCCACCACTCCATTTTGTTGGGGTGTTCGTGGAGCGGAGAAGGTGTGCTCGATACCGAGTTCGTCACAAAAGTCTGCAAAGAGATTGTGATCGAACTCTCCCCCATGATCACTTCTAATTGAAGTGACGGTTGTGTCCTTTTCGTTTTGAACACGTTTAAGAAAATATTTAAAATTATGAAAAGCTTCACTTTTATGAGCAAGAAATAGAGTCCATGTAAATCTAGAATAATCATCAACAATAACAAAGGCATAACGATTTCTACCAAGACTTTCAATACGAGATGGTCCAAACAAGTCCATGTGAAGCAGTTGCAATGGTCTAGTAGTTGAAACAATATTTTTCGATTTAAAAGATGCTTTTGTTTGCTTCCCTTTTTGACAAGAATCACAAATAGAGTCTTTTTCAAATTTCAAATTTGGAAGACCAATGACTAAGTTTTGTGAAACCAATTTGTTCAAAAGATGCATGTTGATGTGAGCTACTCTACGATGCCATAACCATGTATCATCCTCTTTGCTCATTAGACAATTCACATATTCAGGTGAAGAATTTGCAAGATCAACCATATAGATGTTATCCATTCTAAAACCACGAAGGATAATTTTAAAATCGCTACGGCGAAAAACTAAGCATTCATCCGAATCAAATAAAACAAGATTTCCCCTGTCACATAATTGACTTATGCTCAAGAGATTATGTTTTAAACCTTTAACTAGCAATATATGCTTAATGGAAGAGGATTCATCCTTACCGACCGATCCAATGCCGATAATTTTTCCCTTGTTGTTATCTCCAAAAATAACGCTTCCTCCTTCCTTGTGTTCTAGTTGAAGGAACTTGGATTCGTCTCCGGTCGTGTGCTTGGAGCATCCACTATCAAGGTACCAAAGTACACTTGATCCCTTCAAACATACCTACAAGACAAATTAATGAGTCTTTGGTACCCAAGCTATTTTGGGTCCTTGGGAGTAAGGAGCAACATGCGGTTGTGCTTGACATGCAGTTAAATGTCTATGTCTAGTAAAACAAGCAGGAGCAATATGTCCAATTCGATTGCAATAATGACAAACAACATTAGGATTATGCATTCGTCTAGGTTGATAGTAATTGGACGGACGAACTTCATTTACTCTATTCTTGACAATATGACTATTGCGCAATTCATGAAAATCATTTCTCCTACTATTTGTTCTAGGATATGCACCATTTCTAGAATAGTTATTTCTAGGTTGAAAGCCATTTCTAGGTGTTCTAAAAGGTTCAAACTTCCTTCTAGTGTTTGGCCTAGAATATGCATTATTTCTAGAATGATTATTTCTAGGTTGCGATTGTTGAAAGCCATTTCTAGGTTTGTTATATCTAGGATGAGCGCTTGTTTTATTAATCCTAGGTTGAGCCTTAGGTTGTTGGGGGTTGGCTTCAACCTTTTCTTTAGGCTCATTTTTAAAACATATGCCATGCTTGGTCGACTTCAAATTAACAAGAACTTCATTCAAATTTTTATGAGAAGAATTAAACTTATCTAGGGTGCCCTTAAGTTTTTCTACCTCATTTTTTAGATGCATGCAAGAAGCACAAGTCTTACTGGAACTCTCGGGTTTGTCGGCGCTTCTCTTGCCGAAAAATTTGTTTTCTTCTTTCAACATCTCATTTTCCAAACCAGTTTTTCCAAATCCTTTTCTTTCAAAGAGAGTTGTCTTTCAAAATCTTTTTCTTTTAAAGAAGCATTTTCCTTTATGCTTTTAACAGTTTTGGAAGCTTTAATAAATTCTCTATACAACTCATCAAAAGCATTTTGCATTTCCTCAAGAGAAAAGTAATTTTTGGAAGAAATTTGACATACCTCTTCTTGTTTGTCTTCGTGAGCCATGAGACAAAGGTTGGCTGCTTCGTCTTCTTCTCCCTCACTTGACTCGTCTCCGGAGTCGCTTCCCCAAGATATGTTTGCTCGTTGCTTCTTGAAGGGTTTCTTCTCCTTTTTGGCGTTTGGGCAATTTGATTTAATGTGCCCGGTTTCTCCGCACTCATAGCACTTTATTTGATCTCCTTGCTTTTTGCCTTTTCGTTCATGCTCTTTTCGCATGAACTTTTGAAATCTCTTGATAACGAGTCTGAACTCGTTGTCTCCGTCCTCATCATGTTGAGGTTGGCTTATGCTTGCCTTGAGGGCGATTCTTTGTTTCCTTTGATCATTAACAAGAGGTTTAAGTATAGTAGATTCATAAGTCTTAAGGTTACCTCTTAATCCGTCGATGGTGACGTTTGAAGTGCCAATGGACTCTTGAATCGCGTCGGCCTTTGAGCGCCATTCCGGAGTGAGACTTCGGAGAATCTTTCGGACAAGTTCCTTATCCGTAAAGGTCTTCTTAAGAGCATGTAAGTCATTAACGATTTTTGAAAATCATTCGAACATCTCATCAACCTTTTCGCCTTCCTTCATGTGAAACAGTTCATATGCATGGGTTAGGAAATCAACTTTAGCCTCTCTTACCTGGTTCGTACCTTCGTACGTGATTTCCAGCTTGTCCCACATTTGCTTCGCCGTTGTGCAGCATGATATTTTCCTGTAATCATCAGCATTTATAGCACAATATAATAAGTTAATAGCTTTAGCATTGTTTTGCACTTTTCGGAAATCATCCGCATCGTATTCCTCTTCGGATTTTGGCACCCATTCGTTTTCAACCTTTTTGGTTGGAATTTGTTCTCCCTTAATTATAACCTTCCACGGTTGAAAATTATTTGATTGAATAAATATTCTCATCCTCTCCTTCCAGTACGTATAGTTTGTACCGTCGAATATTGGTGGTCGGGTGGAGCATTGTCCTTCACCTATTCCTGCAAAAAAAATCACGAGTAGAAGCCATGGATTGTTTCTCTCAAACGGTTAAGTCTTCAGAGAGTTGGGCTCTGATACCAATTGTTAGAAAATACGCTTAACGCTAGAGGGGGGGGTGAATAGCGTTATAATAAAAAATAGCGTAAACTTGCGGAATTTAAAAATTGAGGAATGAAATAAGTGCGATAAGTAAATAAATAAGAACGAATGCACCGATGTATCCTGGTTCACCACAACCCGTGGCTAGTCCACTCCCCGAGAGACTCTCTCGAGATTTCCACTAACACTGTTAAGCTTACTGGTGCTCAACAAACCTTTACAAACTGAGGACACAAGCCTCAACAGCCTTTGTTCGAAGATACAACACTTCAAGACTTCAACCAAAGGAATCACAAGTTCCTTCTTACAACACAAGGGACTAACACTTCCCTTCAAGTGTATAAAACACTTAGCACTCAAAACAAGACTCTCCTTAAGAGTAGATATGAGTAAAATAAATACGCTCAAGAACGCAACAACTTTCGTCAAGAATTTGGCTCTCAAAAACTTATGTAATGAATATAAAATGATGAATAAGAGAGTATGCAAGTTTTAGCAATAATATGATCAGTTGTTGTGTTTAAAAGACTGATTTGAAGGTGTATTTATAGTTGCAAAAACATGCATTACCGTTGCCTAATTGCCAATGAAGAATTGCTGATTTTACTCAGTGACAATCGATTGTCAAAATGATACAATCGATTATTTGCCAATCGTTCCAAAAATCAATCCCAGATTTTACGCATAACAATCGATTGTCTAAGACCTACAATCGATTACTGGCAACGTTCAAAATATCATTTCCAGATTTCACTTAAAACAATCGATTGTCAGAAATCTACTATCGATTACTTGGCAACGTTCAAAAATTTTTTTCAAGATTTTACTTAAAACAATCGATTATTAGAGATCTATAATCGATTACCTGACTGTGTTTGAAAATATTTTGGCAACGGTCAATTACACAATCGATTATGTTATGAGAACAATCGATTATATATCAGTCTTTGGAAAATCAATTAGACACTGCCTTAGTGCAATCGATTGTCAAAGGTACACAATCGATTATTTTATAACTTTGAAAAAGTCTGATAGACACTGCCTCAACACAATCGATTGTCATAAGTTCACAATCGATTATTTTATAGCTTTGAAAAACTTTGATGTCACTGCCTCAACACAATCGATTGTCATAAGGTTCACAATCGATTGTTTTGCAGATTTGAAAAATCTGATGCACACTGCCTTAACACAATCGATTGTCATAAGTTCACAATCGATTATCATGCAGCTTGACTTAACATAATCGATTATCATAAGTACATAATCGATTATCTTAGTCCAGATTTTAGAGGCAGGTTTAAAAATCATTTTGACTAAAGTAAATATGCATGATTTAAAATCATTTTGCTTTAAATTAAATATGCATGATTTGATAAAAATGATTTTACGAGAGAAGCCATGTCTTGAGTCAAGTTATCGGATCAAGATCACAATTAAAGAACGACTCACGTATAACTTTATATCTTTGCTTGATCTTGGCCTTGTGCTTGAATCTCGTTATGTATCAATTGCGCGCTTGTGCTTGGACCTCGTCATATGTCAATTGCGCATAGTTTGTCATTTATCAAAACCTACAAATATGAACACACGTTTAGTATAGTTCCTTGAGAACGTGTTCAACAACAATAAACGTAAAAAGAATAGAATTATCATGAAAATAATCACTAAAGTGCGACCTTAAACTTCCAGTATGTGGAAATATTCACAAAATATTATCTACTAACTTACGTAATATTTATAATTTATTTTTAAATAATTTGATAAACATATTTATGGCAATCATCCCATGAACTGAAGTTTCATAGTAGCACCACCAGCAGTAGCAGCAGAAGAAGAAACGACGAAGGAGAAAATAGGCTGAAGTTGTTTAAAAAGTAGGTACAAGTTAAATCTTTAAAATAAAATGAGTATAGGTTAAATAAGAGCAACCAAATAGGACGCCCCGTGCAATTTTTACCTTTAATTATTATCCAAAACCCAAAATTAAAACAAAGCTAAGCCACAGTATGATCTGGATTCAAATCTCAATGTTCCTTTTCCTATTTCCTTATTCACTTGTTTAACAAAATAGCCTATTTTTGACCACTTAATTATGCTTTGTGAAACCTAGTAGCCCTTCAAATTATTTCCCCTTCAAATTTATCAACTCCTAATCTTTAATTTGTCTATGCCAAAATGAGAGAACCACATTGAAAAGAAACAAAAAACATTAATTTCAGTATGCATAGAAGAATGATACGAGTAAAGAATAAAAAATATAACGTCAAAGACATTATGCAATCAGCAGATGTTTTTTTAAGGCACAGATGCAAAGAAATTTCTTTAATTGCATGAAATTGAAAAGGCTCATAAATAATTTGCCAATTGGCACATGTAGTAAATTAATTAATTAAGAAGGGGATAATGCGAGAAAGCTTCAATTTTATTTATTATTATAATAAATAAAGTAAAAGCAAAAGGTAGACAGCTCACAGAAGAAGACAAATTAACACTTTTTCTTGCAAAGATTGAGCTAGATTTTTGGCCTTATTTTTACGTTCCATTTGGTGTAGAAAGGTTTTTCCAAATCTTTTTTAAAAAATATAAATAAAAGTCAATTATTGAAAAAAATTGTCAAAACGAAAAATAAATATATTAATTAAAAAATCTATTATAAATATTCTTTAAAAGCATAATTTCTCATAAACTAGTCCACACTCCAAAACTAAAAGCTGTTTTCAAAAATTCTAATAGTGTTATGAAATAATATAAGAACAAGAACAATATAGAGAAAGTAGGGAGAGGAGTATTCTTATTGATACTTTTGGGATGGTTTACAATGGCATAGAACCCCTATATTTATAGGGAGGTGGTGACTTAGCCACCAAGTAGTAAACCCTAGAATCTCTCTAAATATGGACATTCACCTAAAATAGGAGATTTTATAACACTCTCCCTTGAATGTCTATTCAACAATGTGCCTCGTTAAAACCTTAACTAAAACAAAACCCAATGGGAAAAAATTAAAGAAAAGGAAAAAGAGTACACATGTTTGAATATGCGCCTATTGGTTGTCTCGTTAAAAACCACGCAAGGAAAACCCAGTGGGACAAAACCTTGTAAGGGAAAAAGAGTGCAACGCGCATTAACTCCCCCTGAATAGAGCATCAATTCACATCCTTGAACATTTGCATTCCAATCTTGTGCACCATCTTCAAAACGATCTTTGGTAGATATTTGATAAATAAATCAACCATATTGACTTGAATAAATATTCCGCACCTTGAAATTATCATTCTTGATAGATATGAACATCTTCATATAATGTAGTGGAATGATTCTTCAATATCTCCATAGGGGAATTCTCGATGCCATCCATTGACTTTATACTTTCAAGTATTCGAACTACATGTCCAAAACTACATGTCTTTCATATGGAATAAATTCTTCTTGAACTGTATTTGGCCAATATTTTTGTTTGTATTCGACAAACATAAGATCCTCATCGATATTTAGCGCTATCATTGATATCGTCGACGATCATTTTATATCGGTTCCAATAAATTTTCATAAGGACATAACATGGAGATCTCTTCATTCATATATCAGGTACCTGAATCTCTCATGAGATTTTATGAAGTGTTATGTCATGTGATCTTCTGGATCACTTGCCTCCTCATTATGATCACTTCGATCATTTGTTCATCTTCTTTATTAAGAAGTTCTTTTGAAACCGATTTGTCTATACGCTTCAAGCGTATCAAAGACTTTGTCCTTCAGGGACTTAATATGAGCATTTGCAGTGAGAATATAGTTAATTTCTTTGGGTCAGCAAATGCGTATAGCATGCTTTGCAATATGTTGCAATTGAATTATCCCTTTTATGAACTTCAGGTTCATATCATGATATTCGGGGATCTACATATACAAATGATACATTCCATGTAACCTTTTCTCAAGCGTTTATCATGTCTCCCCCTCATGTTAGAAAAGCTAACTTGTTTCCTCAACTTTGAGAAATCATCTTTGTGCATTATCATGTCAATATACACATCACATTAATAATAACATGAAATTATTTGGTTCCTGACCCTGAACCACTTGTGAGGGGAGAATATACTCGCGTATACAATGTATATCAAACTGATATATATAACTTTGTTCTCATAAGAAACAGTTTAGCTATTAAGTGGAGGCACTCAATAATTATCTTGCTAAACCAACTTTGATATAAACCAACTTATCAAGATGAACTATCTTGAGTAGAAAATCTGGAAATTAGGCTCGAAGTTAGATTACTGAGCAATTTACCTCGCAAGCACCGGCCAGGCTGCGGGTTAATAACAATTGCGCATGTAACCATATCATAGATGCATCATATGTGGTATACATGGCAGGTGAATGGGCCCATATTCACCTTTGGTATTTCCAGAATTTATGGGCTTCAACCTGAACTCTTTAGTTGGTCAGTTCATTAATGAGAACAAGTAATACAAGAGAATTTGTAAAGAACTTTCTAGTTCTTTAATATTCACCCAGGTGAATTCTCTATTATTGCACATCATACTTAAAATGAGATGGCTAACCCGAATGCCAACCGAATAAATTATCAATATTGATAAGTTCATGTTTACACCATGACATGTGTAATTCTCAATGAACTTCAGGTTTATTATGGTATGGGTTTTTATACCAATAAATATCTACTTTATTGTGGCATTCTTTTGTTTGTGTAGTACAAACTGGAGAATAAAGCGGGTAGTTTTTCATATACAAATTATCCCGCTACAAGTTGTAGTAATAGAAGATATCAAATCTTTCCTTTATTTATAGTCTCAATATAATCAGCGCTTTCGCGTGTACTTTGGAAACTGAATAAGTTTCTTTGAGACTTACTACAGCACAATACTCAATTGTGTTTCTCCAACATAGTAATAATTGGCTCTTCTGGAGCTCTAAATTAATTTTGTACTACCACAAATTCATCAACATCCATGTGGTGAATACCATTCATGCCATAATAATGACATCATCTCAAACCTCCTTCTAGGGGTGAGTGTGGTATCATCTCAAACCTCCTTCTACAGGTGAGTGTGGTATCATCTCAGACCTCCTTCTAGGGGTGAGTGTGGTATATTCAATACCAATTTCATGTTCATATTCTTCCAATAATGAATATGTATTCGTGAATCAGATGTTGTCACATTCACTGCGGGGATATGTGATTTTGTTATCCTTTTCAAATCTGTAAATGCGTCTGGCATTTGATTTGTTATTCTTTGCAAATGGATAATCTTTTGCGCCTCTTTAACAAATAGAGGTATGTGGATCAAGATGAGATAATGATGTATTTTCCCACAAAATTTCCCGTTTGGTTTCACCAACTTCTCCCCCTAATTTTGGGAAAAGTGTCTCATCAAATTGACAATCAGCAAATCGTGCAGTGAACAAATCCCCTGTCAATGTTTCGAGGTAGCGAATAATGGAGGGCGATTCAAACTCAACATATATTCCTAACCTTCTTTGCAGACCCATTTTGGTGCGGTATGGCGGTGCTACAGGCACATATACTGCGCATCCAACAATTCTTAAATGGGATATTTTAGGTTCATGACCCAAAACTAATTGCAACAGGGAATATTTGTGACAATTCGTCAGTCAGAGACGAACTAGCATTGCTGCATGCAAAAATGGCGTAACCCCAAACCGAAGTGGTCAGCCTACGAACTAGCATTGCTGCATGCAAAATGGCGTGACCCCAAATCGAAGTGGGCAGTCTCGTTTTCATGAGTAAATGAAGTATTCAAGATTATTCTCATCTATTGTCTCAACATGATATCCATTTTGAATGATATTTTTAAAAACTCGACAAGTTCCCTTTAGACTTGGAGGAGAACATTGCATTCTCTATGATAAATATTGTTCCTTTAGGCAGAGTTATAGTTGCTCTTCAGGAGCCTTCAATCAATTAAATTCCCATGGTTTGACATACAAAAGAAAATATACGAACATGAGAATAAACAAATTCAATCCGTTTGTTTCATATTTAAACAATATTTTCGAAATCTGCTGAGGTTATTCGACTAACTTAGTTGATAGTCGACTAATTTGGGAAGCAGTCATTTAGGATAGTCGACTAACTGAATCAGATAGTCGACTATCTTGCCTTGCGGAAAAGTCCAGTTTTAATGCGAAAATATTAGATAGTCGACTAACTAAGTTGATAGTCGACTATCTTAGTAAACAGTCATCAGGATAGTCGACTATCTAAATCAGATAGTCGACTACCTTAGCTTGCGGAAAAATTCAGTTTTATTGCGAAATATTAGATAATCGACTAATTGTTAGGTTAGTCGATTAACTCTCTGGAAAATAAAAATATCATTGAAATTTGAGCATATTGAAACATTTTAAAGAACTAATACTAACATTATATCATAAAGTAACACATACGAGTTGATACTAATGATTATTAGTTTATTCACTAACTAATACAAATAAGTAAAATAAAATCAAAGAACTCCATCTTCTTTCATCACAGATCCATCACAGATTAGGTGGTCTATTTTTCCCTCAGGGTGCTCAAAGAAGTCTGCCACATCCAAGTGGGTGATGTCAAAGTTGTCGTCAGAGACAAAATTTGTTTCAGGGCCTTTACTCTTTCGAGATGCTTGATAAAGGTCAACCAAATGTCTTGGTATACGGCAAGCTTTTGACCAGTGCCCTTTTCCACCGCAACGATAACATATACTTTCTGAACTATTTGCCTTAGGATTCTTATCGTATCGTGCTTGTGGCAGAGTGACCAACTTCAGGTTGTCATATCTCTCCTTTAAGCCATTCCACAAGATAGGTGGATCTTTGACTGTGATATATTCAATTTTCAAACCTTCATCAAGGTGATGGCGCAAGAAAATCAAGGCCTTAGCACAGTTTCAAACCTTCATCAAGGTGATGGCGCAAGAAAATCAAGGCCTTAGCATAGTTTCAAACCTTCATCAAGGTGATGGTGCAAGAAAATTAAGGCCTTAGCATAGTCTTGGGTGGATGCATTATTTCTGTCTTTAATGGCGTCTCCAGGACCCATTGCATCCAAAGGGATTTCAGCATCCAACACCCATGTCATATAGTTCTTGCCCGAAATTTCAAGGGCAACGAACTTTCTTTTCATAATGTCAGACATAAAACAAAATTACATCAACAGCGTGCTCATACTTACGGGCTCTATTGCAATTATCACATTCACTTCAGGGAATGGATCATAATCATTTGTATGTGCTTTACACAGTCTCATGTCAAATATTACTTTCATAAAGTGAAAGATTATTTTGAGAATCTTTATTATTCTCATTATCACAATAATGACGATTATAATTTCGTCTATTGCCACGTCCACATCCATTGATACCTTCACGGTAATAATTTTGTCTTCTTTCAGACTTATCACATGCTGCTATCACATTCTCTAAAGGGAATGGAGCAAATTCAATTGGACGGAATTTTAATTCTTTGCCACGTCCACATTCATTGATACCTTCATGGTAATAATTTTGTCTTCTTTCAGACTTATCACATACTGCTACCACATTCTCTAAAGGGAATGGAGCAAATTCAATGGGACGGATTTTTAATTCTTTGCCCATAATCATACATGAATTTGATCATGGCAAGGCATAGAAATTTTACCACTTCATGTGAGTGTAATTTCTTACGAACTCCATTAGAGTTATAATCAAACTTTGTTGTCTTTGTTTGTATATAAAATCAAATCGTAGAATTTCAAGAATTTGAAAGGGAAAAGTAAATTACTTACCTTTAAGGTATACCAATAAATGTTGTGATATCAAATATACCTCTTGTGTAAATTCCTTTCTTTCTCTCACGTTTTTCTCTTTCTGTTTCTGTTTCTTTCTTCTTTGTTTTTCTTTCTTTCGTTTCCACCATTTTTTTTCTCGTTTCTTTTCCCTCTTTCTTCATTCTTTCTTTTTCCTTTTTGTCCGTATAAAAATTTTTGGGATTTGGTTGCGGCAGAACCTCACGTGAAACCCTACACAAACAAAAGTTAAGACAATCGAAAATTTCAATTGGTTAGAGACTCGTGCTGATAACGTGTTATGAAATAATATAAGAACAAGAACAATATAGAGAAAGTAGGGAGAGGAGTATTCTTATTGATACTTTTGGGATGGTTTACAATGGTATAGAACCCCTATATTTATAGGGAGGTGGTGACTTAGCCACCAAGTAGTAAACCCTAGAATCTCTCTAAATATGGACATTCACCTAAAATAGGAGATTTTATAACAAATAGTATGATTTTTTTGTATAGTTATTAGGTATTCAAGATTTAGTGGCTACTAAACTCAAATGGGGGACCTCTAATTATGGGGATTTGCATTTATACCCGCTTTTTGTGTTATATTTTAACTTATGTTCGATTTGCAAAAAAATTTGCAAGCGTACTCGTTTTTTCGCATAACTTTAACACACGGGGCTGAAGTAGTAAAGACAATCATGCAAAACTTAGCCGGGCCTGAAGCTCAGCTCTAGAGCTGAAGTTTTTGTTTTATAACTGGCGAACTTAAGCTCTAAAGCTAAAGTTTTTGTATTGTAATTTTTGTATTGTAACTGGAAAACTTTTATGTTGTAACCGGAAAAACTTCAGCTCTAACGCAGATATTTTTATATTGTAACTGAAAAGTTTCACGGCTAGAGGTGAAGTTTTGGAAACTCAATTCTAATATTGTTTGTTACTGCTAGGCCATGCAGAAATTTTTGTTTCCTCCGCAACACAGCACCCTTGAGATCTGAGAAAAATGAACTACAGCAGAAAAGGAAGAAATCCAGAAATAAATCACAACGTATGTTTATTTCTGCAATATATATAAAGCAACTTAGATTCCCCTTAGTCCTCGTATCAGATTAGTTGTCATATGTGCATTCTCTTTTAAGGTAAAGGCAACACATTTTGCGACTATGAACATCTAGAGGAATTGTTCTACAGCCATTCCAACAACAACTCAGTATAATCTCACTTAGTGGGGTCTGAGGAAGATAGTATATACGCAGATCTTATCCCTACCCATGGGTAGAGAGGCTGTTTCCAAATAGACCTCCGGCATCCTTCCTTCCAAGAACTTCCCACCTTATTCTTGGGGAGACTCGAACTCACAACCTCCCGGCTGAAAGTGGGGGTTGCTTACCATCAGAGCAACCCCTCTTATCTCAGTGCTCAATGTTATTATGACATGATATATGACGCGCAGTTTCTATAAGTAATTAACTTGTGAAATACATTACTCATGCTTGTCAGAGGGGAACAAAACAAAGGAGGAGAAGAGGGGAAATGAGGCTAAAGTTATTTAAAAAATGAGTATAAATTAAAAGTTTTGAAAAAATAGGTAGAGGTTAAATGAGAGCGATTAAATAGGGCGCACGTGCAATTTGTAACTCTAATTAATAGTGGAGAAAGTTTATTCTTCTCAAGGTGAGCTAAGCCATATCCTTAATTATTTCGTTGTTCAAGAAGTTGACTAATGACTTCAAAAGGGATTAAGCCGAAGCTTTTTATTAATAGTCCTAATTAACAAGACGAATCTTATTACTAACTACATTCAATCAATCTTTTCTAAATGGCATTTAATATATTGATACACTTATTAAGAAATTATTTAATAGTATTAATCTGAAGAATTGTTTTGTCAATTAAATTATACATTATTTTTCTTCAAAATAAACAATAACTGGTTATAGATGTTTTCAAAATTTATATAAATTATTTATTAAATGATAATTTGGAAATAGTTTCCTAAAATGATATTTATTTTAAACAAAATTTATTTAACTAAAAACAAATTTTAAAAATGATATAATGATGTGTCATTGAAAATTCTTCCAAAGAACATAACGATGAAGTCTGTCAAGAGTAAATAAATGACAAGCAATTGAGATTTGAGACTTAGGCTTTTCATTTACCCGTTGAAAAGCCAATATACATCACGGGAAAAGTCAAAAAAATTTTATATATATATATATATATATATATATATATATATATATATATATATATATATATATATATATATATATATATATATATCGGTTATTTTAGTTTAAGAGAATAAATATGAGGCTATTTGGGTTAATTTTTCAAAATGAAAACTATGAAGAATCTAGTTAGGCCTGGCCCGGTACAAACACATCTAAAGTATTCCGACGAACGATTAAAGGCCCGGAATGCACAAAATGGCCCAACAAATAATTATAAAATCCAACATAACCAAAGGATCCGCCTTGGCAGATTTTTTTTGGTCATATGTTTATTACGCGCGAATCTTGTAAGTTCTAAAAAAATATAGGAAGATTCAAGAAAAATTATTGGAAAAATTATCTTTTGATGAGGTAGGTATTTTATTAGGTAGATTCAAAAAACTCTTGACTCTATGGAACTTAAAATCTATATTATTCTCCAATTATTAAGTGAAATTGATTCAATAAAACCCTCCTTTGGTGTTCCTCATTGTTTGCTTCTTTTTTGTTTATCTTAAATTAATTTTACCACAATGACTTTAGTTAAAGGCCTCATTTTACTTTTGATGCAAGCAAAAGCAAGGCCAAATTATGTAAATATTAATTAAGCACAAATCGTGTCTGTGAAACTTCTAATATAATTTTGGTGCTCACCTCTCCCCCCAAACCAATATTTTCGTAAATAATTTATATGAATGTCTGGGTACACATTATTCTCCTCAGACATTATTTGTGAAATTTCCTTGTGTTTGTTGTCGTTATTGTTATCTTGAAGCTTGGCAGTGCTCTTCAACTTCTATTTTCTATAACTTGACAGTTGTTACATGTGAAAACTTCACTCAACCTAGGTTTTTTACTCGATGGCAATGAAGTTCTACACTTGGGTCTTGCCTTCTTCCAATGATAGATAAATTTTACAAACACTATAGGTAACAAATAAAGTTAAAGACACACATCTTTACCGTTAAAAGCTCAAATATTCTCATGTATAACTCATTAACAAAATGATACAACTCATTTGCAAGGTACAGTCATCTCTATTCAAGCATGGGTTACAAGTAGATAATTTCGGGAAACCAATAATCCATTATAAGTTATTTAACAAATTCATAAAAATAAAAAATAAACAGTCATTGAGGCCAAAAATTAAAATCATGGGGTGTGCATTCGATTTATCGATTCGATTTTGACCCTTATCGATAATTACTTATCGATTATCGATTTGTACATATGCTTATCGTCATCGTTTCAATAAGGTTTCGACTTTTTCGATTTCGATATATCGATTTTGGGGCTTATCAATTCGTTTATCGATTACACCAATAAGAAAATTTGCGGGATTCCACGGAAAGTATATCGCTATAAACATGCCTAACTTATATGGACAAAAAGAAGCTAAAATAAGACGAACACCCTTTATAACATAAAAATTGTATCAATAAGCACACGCAACAAAACTAAATTAAGGGATCAAATGTATGCCAGCAACACTCCACCGGTATAAAAAATAAAATAATACAAAATACATCATCACGACTAATTTTATTTTTCATTAATTTGAACTTCATTCCCTTGATCTTTAAATATGATCATTCCTCAAATGTGGTAGAGGAAATAATAGGGTAATGAACTTAGGGTAAAGGAAAGGGTATACATTAGGCAAAATTATATTGTATAGCCACTTTCAAAATAGTATCGGAATATATATACATTTTGTATGTTGTATTAATCTACATCAATAGGTAATTACTCATTTTACAAGTGTCTACAGTCTAGGGTTGTTTATTCGATTTATCGATTCGATTTTGACCCTTATCGATAATTACTTATCGATTATCGATTTGTACTTATGTTTATCATTATCGTTTCAATAACATTTTGATTTTTTTTATTTTGATTTTTTCGATTCGATAACAAATAATCAATTCGATTTATCGATAAACCGATTCAAATGCACACCCTTAATGTTATGTATTTTGTGATGAATTAACTCGGGCACTACTCAAATTTTTTTATCATTAAAATTACTTTACTCCAAACCCATTAAATCTGAATGAGTTGGCCAAATTACACGATTTGAACTAATTTTGCCACCCTTAACACTACAAACATGAGAACCGCTATGATCAGATAGAATAATGCTGGAACAACAAGAATATTGTTCTTAGATGAGACAATAAACCGATTAATATGCATATTTTTAGAAGGTGAAAATCCAACAAGGGATACAAAGTTATCAATACCGGTCGACCCTAGTCTAGTCTAGCTCACGCAGGCCTTGGCATTTGATAGGCAAACCATTTTAATGAGGCATAGAGTGTTCCAGTCACCATATGTAACGACCGGGGCGGTCGTTTTTGGAATCTGCGCCTCATTTCCCTCTTAACACTTTCCCCTATGTTTATCTATGCTATTTTGATTTGTCGGGATGTTAGACATTAGAATTCGGAGCGTTTTGGGACAATTAGTCTCTAATGTAGAGTCTAAGTGTTGGAAAGTAGTCCGTGATCAGCACAATATGGAGACGATCTCGGAATGGAAATACGATGGTCGTGTTAGCTCCGTTAGGTGATTTCGGGGTTGGGAGCGTGTCCGGAACGTATTTTTGATGTCCGTAGCTCAATTAGATTGGAAATGCTGAATGTTAGAATTTTGAGGTTTCTAGTCCGATAGTCAATTTTGATCCGAGAGCCGAAATGGGATTCTGGTAGCTTCTATAGCACCGTCATGTCATTTGGGACATGCGTGTAAAATTTTAGGCCAATCGGACGTGGTTTGTTTAAGTTACGGATCAAAAGCGAGTTTAGTTGAGTTTTGAAGTTCTTAGGCTTTGATTTGATGAAAAACAAGTATTTTTATGTTAGCGATGGTGTTTTAAATATTCGAGAAAGTTTGAATAAGGTAAAAGGTCATTTTAGATTCGGGCCATTCGGAGTTGGATACCCATGGCACGGGCATCGCTTCATAGTGATTTTGTACCGGTTCGAGGTAAGTGGCTTGTCCAACATTGTGTGGGGGACTTCTCCTCTTAGGATATCTTGACTGCTATTTTAAATGTCTAGTGTGCGAGGTGACGGGCGTGTACTTGAGCTAATTATTGGAAATTCACTTTACTTGGATTACTTAGTCTGTATCCCTTTGCATTTTAAATTGTTAAAATGCAAGTTTTACCTGTGATAGTGTAGGAAAAGCATGTTAGATGATTTGCTGCCCTATTTGACTTAGTTGCAATACCTTCTCTATGTGAAGCATGCAAGATTCTAGATTTTTCCTGTCACCTCACTTAGCCTTTGTACGATATTAAATTGTTGTGATGTGTTTGTGACTTGGGACTACGGGACAACATTCCGGGACTTCCCCTGTACGTGTTTTGCTTAAGATAGGAAGTGCGGGATGCTAAGAGATCCCTGGCACCGAATTGACTATAAATGGAGGATACTCGGAGATCCTCGGGATACTGGGAACCCCTCTTTATTAAATTAAGGATACTAGGAGATCCTCGGGATACTTAGGAGATCCCCGATGGTAGATATCCTGTAGTTGGTTGCTCTTTTATTCATAGACAGTATTTATAACCTGTTTTCGTGTACTTATTATTCTTGTTAGATTCTCGATATAGCTGTACTCTTTCTGCCCATTTATTTATGTTGATTATTATTATATTTATCCCAGTAGGGCCTTGACCTTCCTCGTCATTAGCCAACTGAGCTTAGGCTTGGCACTTACTGATTTCCGCTGTGGTGTACTCATGCTACTCTTATGCACACTTTTGTTGTGCAGATCCAGGTACATCCGGCCAGGCGCATCATCAGTGAGTCCGGAGCTTGCTATCGGAGACTTGAGGTATATCTGCCACGTCCGCAAATCGAAGAGTCTCCGTCCACCCTATCTTAGTTAGCAGTACCTTTTTTCTACTGTTCTCTTTGTATTAAACTATTCAGACATTAGGGCTATATTTACGTTTTTCTCATAGCATGTGTTGACCGTGGGATTCCGGGTTTGGGATATAATTTTCAGAAGTTGTGTTTCAGTATATGTGCCAAGAGGTACCGTCATACATTACCTATAGCACTTAATGTTTATTTAATGTTTATGAAATCACCATTCGGTACCACCCAGGCAAGGCTAATGTGGTGGCCAATGCCTTGAGTCGCCAGCTAAAGAGTTTGGGTAGTTTGGCATATCTAGCAGCAACTGAGAGGCCTATGGATATTCAGGCCTTAGCTAGTCAGTTTGTGAGATTGGACATTCGGAGCCCAGTCAAGTCCTAGCTTGCGTGGTCTCTCGGTCTTTGTTATTTGATCGTATCAGGGAGTGGCAGTATGATGACCCCCATTTACTTGACCTCAAGGGCAGGGTTGAGAATGGCGATGCCAGGGATGTGGCTATCAGAGTGGACGGGATATTGAAGATGCAGGGTCGGATCAATGTACCGGATGTTGATGATATTCAAGAATCAATATTGGCAGAGGCCCATAGTTCGCGGTAATCAATCCATCCGGATGCCGCGAAGATGTATCAGGACTTGAGGCAGCAGTACTGGTGGAGGCAGATGAAGAAAGACATAGTGGGATTCGTAGCTAGATGCCTCAAATGTCAGCAAGTAAAGGCTGAGCACCAGAGGCCGAGTGGTTTACTTAAGCAGATTGAGATCCCAGAGTGGAAATGGAAGAAGTTCACCATTTTGTAGTTGGTCTTCCACAGGCTACGAGGAAATTTATTTCTATTTAAGTTAATGTAGATTGTCTGACCTAGTCTGCTCATTTCATTCCAGTGTGTACTACTTACTCAGCAGAGCGGTTAGCAGGGATTTATATCACTGAGATTGTCTGTCTGCACGGTATTCTAGTTACTATCTCGGATAGGGGTCCTCAGTTTACATTGCAGTTCTGGAGAACTGTTCAATAGGGTTTGGTACTCAGGTGACTATGAGTACTGCATTTCAGCCTGAGACGGGCGAACAGTCCGAGCGCACTATCAAGATTCTTGAGGATATGCTCCGTGCATGCGTGATTGAGTATAAAGGGTCTTGTGATCAGTTCTTTCCATTGGCGGAGTTCGGTTAAAATAATAGTTACCAGTCTAGCATTCAGATAGCGCCATACGAGGCTTTATATGGTAGAAGATACAGATCTCCGATGGGTTGGTTTGAGCCGTGTGAGGCAAGGCTATTGGGTATAGATCTAGTACAGGATTTAGTAGAAACGGTTAAGGTGATTCAAGATCGACTTCATACAGCCCATTGCAGACAGAAGGGTTATGCGGACCGGAAGGTCCATGATTTTTCCTTTATGGTTGGTGAGTGGGTTCTACTACAGGTCTCGCGTATGAAAGGCATCATGAGGTTTGGGAAGAAACAAAAGTTAAGTCCAAGGTTTATTGACTCATTTGAGATCTTGAGGCAGATTAGGAAGGTTGCCTACAAGCTTGCTTTTCCTCCCAGTTTGGCCAGGGTTCATCTTGTATTTCATGTCTCGATGCTTCGGAGGTATTACAGTGATCCGTGGCATGTGTTGGAGTTCACTTGAGTCCAGTTGGACAAGGACTTGTCCTATTGTGAGGAGCCAGTGGCAATATTAGACAAGCAGGTCCGAAAGCTCAATTCAAAAGATATGGCATCAGTAAAAGTTCAGTGGTAGAGCCAGCTGGTCATGGAGGCGACTTGGGAGACCGAGCGGGATATGCGCAGCCATTACCCTCATCTTTTGCTACTTCAGGTATATTCTCTATGCTCGTTCAAGGACAAACAATATTTTATGTGTAGGAGGATATAACGACCCGGCCGGTCATTTTAGGAATCTATGTCTCATTTCCCTATTAACTATTTCCTTAAGTTTATCTACGCTATTTATGTTTGTCGAGATGTTCGGTATTAGAATTCGGAGTGTTTTGGGACAATTAGTCCCTAATTTAGAGTCTAAGTGTTGGAAAGTTGTCCGTGATTGGAACAATGTGGAGATGACCTCAAAATAGAAATCTGATAGTCCCGTTAGCTCTGTTAGGTGATTTCAGGGTTGGGAGCATGTCCGGAACATGTTTTGGATGTTTGTATCTCAAGTAGGCTAGAAATGATGAAAGTTAGAATTTTGAGGTTTCCGGTCCGATAGTTACTTTTGATTCGACAGTTTGAACGAGATTCCGGAAGCTCTTGTAGCACTGTCATGTCATTTGGGACGAGAATGCAACATTTCACGCCAATTGGACGTGGTTTGGTTAAGCTTCGGATCGAAAGAAATTTTATTGAGTTTTGAAGTTCTTAGGCTTTGATTTTATGAAAACAAGGATTTTTATATTAGTGATGGTGTTTTAAGATTCGATCAAGTTTGAATAAGGTAAAAGGTCAAGTATGTGCTTTTGGTAGAGGTCCCGGGGGCTTCTGGGTGGATTCGGATGGTTAGTGGAGAATTGGAGATTTGTTGCAGGTTTTATTGCTGCCTCTGCTGTTTTTGCATCTGCGGAATAAGGAGTCGAATAAGCGATTTTGCATATGCGGTGCATTAGTCGCATAAGCGGTCCTGGGGATGGTTTGGCTTTGACTGCATAAGCGGAGGGAATTCCACACATGTGGGACCGCAGAAGAGGAGGGTGTTCCGCACATACGGTTAAATGACCATAGAAGCGAACCCATGCCTGTTAAGTGAAACCACAAAAGAGGGACCACAGAAGCGGTCCCTGGTCCGCATAAGCGGAAATCATTGTTTAAATAAGAAAAAATCCGAGGGTTTAATTTCATACGTTGAAAAATCAAGTTTGAGCTCGAACCAAGGCGATTTTGAAGGGATTTGAAGAGGAGATTACTGGGTAACATTTATATGATCCTTTCTAGCTATATTCCATCAATTCGTAGTTAAATCGATCTTTTAAATTTGAATTAAGGTCCAAAAATTGAAGAAATTGGGTGAAAGTTCATTGACTAAACTATTGAGTGTTTAGAGGGCATTTGACCCCCGATTTGGGAGATTTTTAAATGGTTAGACTCGTGAGAGTACGAGATTCCTGAAAATATGAAAATTATTCGATTCTGAGATGTTGGCTTGAGGGGCGTTTTGGTTATTTTCCCTATTTTCGCGCCTTAGCTTTAATTTTAATAGTGTAATTAGTTGCTTGCAATGTTGTGTACATTATGTAATTGGTTTGATTAGATTTAGTCATTCGGAGTTGGATAGTAGTAGCAAGGGCATCGCTTCGTAGTGATTTTGTACCGATTCTAGGTAAGTGGCTTGTCTAACCTTGAGTGTGCGACTTCTCCCCTTAGTATATCTTGAATGCAATTTTAAATGCCTTATGCATGAGCTGACGGGCGTGTACTTGTGCTAATTTTTTGAAATTCACTTTACTTGGATTACTTAGACTGTATCCCTTCTCTTATTAAACTATTAAAATGCAAGTTTTACCTGTGATAGTGTAGGAAAAGCATGTTAGATGATTTGTTTCCCTATTTGACTTAGTTGCAATACCTACTCTTTATGAAGCATGCTAGATTCTAGATTTTTCTGTCGCCTCACTTAGCCTTTGTACGATATTAAATTTCTGTGATGTGTTTGTGACTTGGGACTACGGTATGGCATCCCGGGAGTTCCCCTGTACGTATGTTGTCTAAGATCGGAAGTGCGAGATACTAATAGATCCCCGACACAGAATTGACTATAAATGGAGGATACTCGGAGATGCTTGGGATACTGGGAGATCCCTCTTGATTAAATGATTGATAGTAGAAGATCCTCGGGATACTTGGGAGATTCCTCGTGTATATGATAAGGATACCAGGAGATTCTCGGGATACCAAAAGATCCTCGGTGATAGATAATCTGTAGTTGGCTGCTCTTTTATTCATATATTGTATTTATAACCTGTTTCCGCGTACTTATTATTCATGTTAGATTCTTGATATAGTTGTACTCTTTCTTCTCATTCATTTTATGGTGATTATTACTATGTTATCTCAGTAGGGCCTCGACCTTCCTCGTCACTATCTAACGAGGTTATGCTTGGCACTTACTGAGTACCGCTGTGGAGTACTCAAGCTACTCTTTTGCACACTTTTGTTGTGTAGATACAGGTGCATCCGGCCAGGAGCATCATCAGTGAATCCGGAGCTTGCTATCGAAGACTTGAGGTATATCTGCTGCATCCGCAGACCGGAGAGTCTCCGTCCACACTATCTTAGTAGTAGTACTATTCCTACTGTTCCCGTTGTATTAGACTTTTCAGGCATTAGAGCTGTATTTACATTTTTCTCATAACCTGTGTTGCCCGTTGGATTTAGGATTTGGGATATTATTTTCAGAAGTTGTGTTTCAGTGTATGTGCCAAGCGGCACTGTCATACATTTCCTATAGAACTTAATGTTTATTCACTATTTTTATTACAAACAGTTAAATTCTGCAACGGGGTAGGCTTACCTAGTTGTGAAAACTAAGTGCCGTCATGACAGGTTCATGATTGGTGATCTAGTGTCGTGACACCGTATATGCATCCCGAACCACTAGTGTCGGTCATCTTATTGTTAAATATTTAACTTCAAATTTTAAAATGCATAAAGTAATTATTTACAAAAAAATATTACCTATTGTTGCTAATCAAGTATGTATGTATATATATATATACACACACATATATATTCACGATTGGTGAACTAGCGTCGTGACACTGTATATGTGTCCCGAACCACTAGTGCTGGTCATCTTATTGTTAACTTTTTAACTTCAAATTTAAGAATGCATAAAGTAATTATTTACAAGAAAATATTACCCGTTGTTGCTAATCAAGTATATAATTAAACTAATATATATATATATATATATATATATATATATATATATGAAGTACTAATTGTTGACTATTGAAACGGTTAGACTCGCCTCTAATACCAATTTGTTAGGATTGAAAATTCGAGTAACCCCAAAGTATAAAATTAGAGTAGATACTCTAGCTAATTTGAAATAGCTCCGAGGGAATAACCTCAGAAGATCACTCCAAAGAAAAGGTTAACGCAAGTGTTTTCTAACAGTCCACTCTCAAAAATACTCTTGATAAATAAAGGAGAAGAGAAAGACAAAGAACGTTAAACTGGAAAGTGTGTTTTCATCATGAAGGGGGCATCGTATTTATAGAAATTCGATTAGCTAAGATTTTGCCAATAACGACAATTGACCAATACGATCATAAATAAAAGCCTCTAAACAAAATAAAAAATAATGTCATCTTTTCGATAGTGGATAAATGTATATAGAACATTCAAAAAGAATTATCAAAAAGAGCTGATCTTAAATGGAAAAGTAGGAGATAAAAACAAAAATGGGAAAATACCTAATGAAAAAACTGAACAGGTCGTGGAATTGGTGAGTCAGAGTGATGGGGTATTTATTATTTAGTTTGACCTTTTTTTTCAAATAAAAAGTTTATCACACGGGGGAGATTTTTTTGGCTTTTAAATGGACTTGAAGACAATTCACTTCTCTATTGTTTCTTGCTTGGATGCTTTACAGTTTTCTTTTAAATATTTTTTTTCCTTTAGCGATTTATCTCTATTTAGTTTTATCTGTTTATTTAGGCCAAACACATTTGCAATCCCTTAAAGTTATCAATATTTTTCATTTACACCCCTACAAAGTTTGTTTATATTGGACACTCCAATCACATTCAAAGTGTGCCTATTGAGCACTTCATAACTAAATTTGTGTGAGTTTAGGCCTAACGCGAACAATACATGTAATTGGCTTAGGTTGTGACAAATATAATATCATAGCCAAATCTCTCTCAGTAGGATAATTGTGCCACTTTCACTACTGGTAGTGTCGCTACCACTACTTGTGGTGATACTGACTCTGCTGGTTGTGGTGTTGCCTCTATTGGTGGTGATGTTGCCTCTGTTTATTAATAATATTTGATATGGGGGAGATTTTATTTATTAAATAAAAGTATTTAACACGGGGAAATTTTCATCTTTGTTAAAAAAAATTACACTTTATTTTTTGGAACTTTATTATTATTTTTTAAATTATTTTATCTTTTCCATCATAATTATTTTTAATGATTTCATTGTATGTATAATAATACTAGAAATGTAGTAAAATCTTCTTTTTAAGTTTCTAAGCTAATATTTCAATATTTAAAAATTTTAATTTTGTTTATTATTTTAGTACTTCGAATTAAATAACTAAACTCTTCATACCTGTCAATAAGATTTTTGGCTTTAAAACCAATGTACTATATTAATACAATAATGTAGCATACAAAGCAAGTTCCTTCCCTTGTCAAACAAATAAAGTATACTTTAACCTAAGACTATCAAAATGAAGTTTTAGAGAAATTAGATAAGAATGAAGTTTTAGAGAATAACTGAACCTTGGGTAACTAATATTTTACCTCCTCAAAATAACAAATTTTTTATTGGCAAGGTTATTCTCCTATAGTGAGTTTAATTTTTTGCTGCAAAATAATAGAATGTCTTAACTTTAAAAGAAGAATTAAATTTAATTTTATATTTTATTCTATAACATGATCATTTCCAATTAAGTATAATTATTTAGCCAATTAATAGTCATTCCTCAATTAGTCTAGGTACTTAAGATGCGATAGCAAAGAATAACAATATGATAAGAGAAATCGTTAGAGATTATGTACACAAGATTAATAGATTTACATAGGTAATTTGTACCTTATCAACATCTCAAGAACATGAAAAACTAGTTGTGCCAATTGAAAACCAATACGAACATAATTTTCCCAGCCTAATTCGATGATTAGATGATAACAACAACAACAAACCAGTATAATCCCACTTAGTCGGGTCTGGGAAGGGTAGTGTGTACGCAGACCTTACCCCTACCATGGGGTAGAGAGGCTGTTTTCAAATCGACCCCAGCATCCTTCCCACCAAGAACTTCCCATCTTGCTCTTGGGGAGAACTCGAACTCACAACCTCTCGGTTGGAAATGGGGGTTGCTTACCATCAGACCAACCCCTCTTGTCTATCATTTGATGATAAAGATTAAGAAATCAATGCATCAGCTTTATGGTCCAACCATTATGCATTATGTATCCTCTACCATTGGAACCAACATAATTTCTTCAAAACCATCTATCTTCCAAACAACTCTTTTAGCCCTCTTTTGGATCTCTAAAGAAGAACAACTAAAAAAAAATTGATGTATCTATCCACCAAATATATATTTATAATTAAAAATAGATTTTTTTAATAAGATGAAGTAACCGTTGTTTTAGAAAGCTAAAGAGTGAAGATAATTTTGTGTGAATGAAAAGAAGATTTAGCCACTGTCAATATGTTAGGAGCTTGAAGAAGTCAGAACGATTATGAGTGAGTGTAAGTGTGTGTATGGTTCTATTATTTTGGTGTAGTATACTACTTTTTTTTTGTTTGTCAAATTTTAGATTTTATTAATAAGAGATAAAGTTACCATTAATAGGTGAATTACGAGTAAGGGAGTCAAATCGCCGGAGTTGTTACCCATATAACACAACCGGTCTAACCTTACTGTATTCAGCCTTTATGATAATATTACAACAAAGAAAAGGAAAATTGCAAGAAAATAGGTTTATACGATAAGGAGGGAGACGTCGGTATTGTCACCCATATAACAATAACCGACAGCAACCTTATCTTATAAAACCTATCGAGGCTCTAAAAAGCCTCATTAAATAAAAGCAAGAAAACGCTGCACACTAATGTGATGGTAAAGAAAGCAGATTTTCTTTCTTTTCTTTACATATGAGGATTGTTATCTCCAATTGTCTTTAAACTTCCCGCTTGTTCCTCGACCGAGTAGTTTTTGAGACGAAAGGTTGTATAACTTGTTTTTACTTTGCGATTCTCATCAGTGGCCTTCGAATGTTATCATCTACGCCCATCCTGTTGTCGCAAACTCTCTCTTATCTTATACTACTCTTATTGTGCGGGTGACAAAAAATAAATGTGTATAGTCTTTTTACCAATTATGAAAACTAATGTATGTAGTTTCTTTTAACTTTGTTTGATTCTTGTTACCAGACGTATGTTAAAATAATTTGGAGCTGTTGAATTTTTTGTTATACATTGTAATCATTTTCTAATCATTTTCAACTAATTAAAGCTGGGATTCTCAAGTTTGAAAATGCGGTGAGATATATTTTAATACATTTTTGATAACATTTAGCCATGCAAATATTTTGTTGCTGTTTGGCCATAAAATTGATTTATTTTTGCAACTTCAACTTGAAAAAATAATTTCAATTCTTAAATCACTATTAAATTTTCATTCGCAAAATTCAACTGTTTTCCATGTTAAATTCATTTATATCATTGGTTGAAATTTGGACAAAAAATACAAGAAATTAAAAGTAAAAAAAGGGCATTTTGATCAAGGGTAGTTTGATTCAAAAATAAGTTTTGCACGAATTAAAAATGGGATTGTAATAGTTAATAATGTAAAGATAATTAATGCATGAATTCTAAAGAATGGATTAGAATGTATGGATTAATAAAGAAATTAGTGTTTTGTGATTTTTCAAGACATTCACTTGATTGGATTATTTTGATAATTTTGGCGTAATTCATGTATGACTAATTTTCGTCTATTATTACACATTTTATTATCTTGCATAAAATAATACACAACATCTTAGATAACTTATTCTAATTATTTTTTATGTGAAATTTATATATATATGTTAGTATGACAAACCAAGCGACCACATAAAAATGTCTTTGGTATGATATAAGTGACAAAATGCATTAATGGAAGTACGTACCGTAAAATACTTTCTTGCTTATCTATGAAACTTATTCTTTAGGTTACCTTTATATAATAGCCCATCCCACTAGTGGTATTGTATGATTTGGGCCTAGGCCTCCACGAATTTAAAATGCGTCTACTTGTATACCCAACATTTTTCCTGTATTTTATCGATGTGAGATTCTTCTAAGATGTCACATACACCCCTCTTGCGGACCCAATGTCCACACTGAGTTTGTTCCCACCACCGTTCAAGGTTGCAAGCGAAGTAGCTCTGATACCATATATAACATCCCAACTCACTAGTAATATTTCCGTTTTGGGCTTAGGGCACCACAAATTGAAAGCACATCACTAGAATCTAAGGTATATATGCTTATATACATAGCATCTCTCCTGTAAAAGTAATATCATAAAAGAAAATTTATCATAAAATCTTTTTTTCTAGAGTACCTCTGTCACGACCCTAGTTCACTGATCGTGAACCTGTCATGACGATACCCAGTCTATATAACTAGGTAAACCTAACACATTGCGGAATTAACATTTTTTACAATAAAATCAAGGCAAAATATATAATTTACTCATCAAACTTTGGACCAAATTCCTGTTACACACTTATTTTATACGGGTTTTATTTTACACACCAAACTTTTTAAAAGTGTATCAATTACACACTACTTTTGACTAGCCTTTGGAGTGTGTAAAACACGACTAGTGGGGTGCGTGAATAGTTACTTTCGGTATTCACTGACTAATTACAAAGGGTATTTACTAAAATTTGGGCCCGTTTTCTTTAACTCTAACGCCCATTTTCTGCCCCAATTCTTCATCTCCCTCTTATTTTTCTTCTTCTAAGGAGCCAAACAATGTTCTAAACGAAACAATCTTCTTCTTCACCTTCCACAAAACATAAAGCTTAAGCAACAAACAAAGTCTTCATTTCTTTTTCTGCTTCTTGGTTAGTTGAGATGATCAAATACCCAAATAAATCCTAACTATTTTGACCCACCCATCCAAATCAAAAGGGTTGAACAACCTTAAATGTGAATACTAACCTGAAAAACTAATGAAGAAACAGAACCAAGCATTTGTCTTCTCGTCAGATTATCTTCATAATTTTGTGGATGAATAACATGACTTGGAAAATGGGTTATGTTTGTTAATTTGGTCGTGTAGTGTTTTTACCGTACCGGGTTGGATTTTTCATGGGTCAAATTTAAGAAAAGGGTCGGATAATCTATTTTAAATATAAAGAATCGTTATTTTTTTTAAATTTATAAAAGCGCATATATACAACACATTAAATATTAAATGGGCTGATCAAAAGTAGTGTGTAATTGACACACTTTTAAAAGGATTGCTTTGTAAATATAACCCGTTTTGAATAGGTATGTAATAGGGATTTCGTCCAAAGTTTGATGGGTAGATTATGTATTTTGCCTAATATCAACAAAAACTAAATAACATAGAGAAATGTATAAGGTGCCGCCTGGTACAAACACTTAACACTTTAAACATCCTGAAAACAAACCCAAAGACCCATAAACTCATGGGTAATAGGGGCTAAGAGAACATGAAAATACGACTCTACCATACGGAAATGTCTACAACAACTGAATACATGAAATGGAACTACTAACTACAAGGTAGAGTAGAAGGAGACTCTTTAGTCTGTGGATGCGGCAGATATACCTTAAGTCTCCGTAAGCTCCCTGCAGCTACTGATAGCGCACCCGCGCAGAGGTACCTACATCTGCACATGAAAAACATGCGCAGAAGTGGTGTGAGTACACTGTAGCAGTACTCAGTAGGTGGCAAGCCTAACTTTGATCGGGTAGTGACGAGAAAGGTCGAGGCCCTACTGAGGCAAACATGATAATCAATAAGAGAACGAAAAGATGGTAGAAAAGTAATTTACAATGAGAATCTATCAAGATAATAAGTAAAGCCATGAATTAGAGAAAAACTACAATCTACGGATAGAGAAATAAACCACAATCGAATATTTATCGTAGGGAATCTGTAGTATCTCGAGGATCTCCTAGTATTTTCCATTTTACATGGGGGATCTCCCTGTATCCCGAGAATCTCCTATTATCCTTCATTTTATTCACGAGGGATCTCCAAGTATCTTGAGGATCTACTAGTATCCTCCATTAATAATCATATCGGTGCCAGGGATCTCTTAGTACCCTGCACTTCTAGTCTTTAGAACATAACACGTGAAGCGGGAGCTCCGGGGGTGATGTCCCGTAGTCCACGAGTAGTAAACACACCACAACAGTTCAAATATTGTAAATACCAAGTAAGGACAACAGATAGAATTCCTAGTCTAGCATGCTTCATGGATAAGCAAACATTGCAGTTCAGTCAAATAAAACAAGTAAGCTAACTAACATGCTCTCCTTAAGCTAACACATGTGAAGTTGCATTTATAACAATTAAGTAAGTGAGAAAACACAGTCTAAGTAATTAAGGTAAAGAGAATTTTCAACAATTAGCAGAAGTACACGTCCGTCAACTCATGCACAAGGCATTTTAAAAGACAATCAAGATATTCTAAGGGGAGAGGTCCCCCCACACAAAGTTAGGCAAGCCACTTACCTCAAGCCGATACAAAAATCGCTATGAGACGATGCCCTTGCCACGAGTATCCAACCCCGAATGGCCCGAATCTATTCAAACAAATTACATAATGTAAATAACATCGCAAATAACTATTTTCACTATTGAAATTAAAGCTAAGGCACAAAATAGGACAAATGATAAAAATGCCCCTCAGGCCAACGACTCGGAATCTAATAATTTTTATATTTTCGGAAACCTCATACTCTCACGAGTGTAACCATATAAGAATCACCCAAATTGGAGGTCAAATGCCCCCTCAAAACTGAATAATTTAGCCAATGAACTTTCACCCAAGTACCCAATTTTTGATCCTTAATTCAAATTTAAATGATGGATTTAACTACTAAAAGAAGAAATACAACTAGAAAGGGTCATAGAAACGTTACCCATTAAGCTAATCTTCGAACCCTCTAAAAATCGCTCTTGCCCGAGATCCTAAACAATTTTCCAACTTTTGAAATTAAGCCTCGGATAAACCCTTATCAGAACAACGATTTCCGCTTCTACGGACAAGGGACCGCTTTTGAGGTCCCGCACATGCGGACAAGAAGTCGTTTCTGTGATTTTCATTAAGGGGCTAGAATCCGCTTCTGTGGACCATTAACCGCATTTGCGGTTCCACTTATGCGGAAGGGAGACCGCTTCTGCGGTTCCCTGAGGAAATACTAAATTCCACTTCTGCGATCTGAAGGCCGCTTCTGCGATTCCCAAGCCGCAGAATCGGATATACCAGAAGGTCTGCTGCAAATTGCCTTCTAACTTTCAAAACTTACCCATTGAGCATCCGAAACACACCCGAGGCCCCCGGGACCTCAACCAAAAACACCAATTCCATTTAATACCTTATTCGAACATGATCAAATCATCAAAACACCATAGTTAACATCAATATCATTGAATTTCATCAAATCAAAGTCTAAATTTAACTAAACCTTCTAAAACTCGCATTCGATCATAAACCTAACAAAACCACGTCCGATTGACCTAAAAATTTGCACGCACGTCCCAAATGACATGACAGTACTACAGAAACTTCCGAAATCTCGTTCCGACCCTCCGATCAAAATTTCGCTATAGAACCGGAAACTTCCAAATTCGAACTTCTGGCATTTCTAGCCTAAATGAGCTACATATATCCAAAACATATTCCGGACATGCTCCTAACCTCGAAATCACCTGACGGAGCTAATGGAACCATTATATTCCCATTCTGAGGTCATCTTCTTACTATTATGATTACGAACCACTTTCCTACACTTAAGCTCTCATTTAGGGACTAAGTAGCCCAAAACACTCTGAATCCTAATACCGAACGTCCCAACAAACCAAAATAGCAGAATTTAACTGAAGGGAAATAGCTAAGAGGGGAACGGGGTGCAAATTCTAAATATGACCGGTTGGGTCATTACATCCTCCCTCACTTAAACAATCGTTCGTCCTCGAACGAGCGTACAGAACATACTTGAAGTAGCACATAGATGAGGGTAATGACTACGCATATCATGCTCGATCTCCCAATCGCCTCCTCGACCGGCTGACCCTGCCACTAAACCTTTACCAAAGCTATATCTTTTTACCTGACCTTTCGAACCTGTCTGTCCAATTTCAAAAGGGCCAATAAACCTCGGGCTCAACTTTCCCTTCTTTTCAAACCTCATGACGCCTTTCATAGGCGAGGCCCGAAGCAGAACCCGCTCACCAACCATAAAGTAAACATCGCGAACCTTCCGGTCCGCATAACTCTTCTGTCTAGACTGGGCTGTATGGAGTCGATCCTAAATCACCTTAAACTTTTCTACTGCATCCTATTCCAAATCTGTACCCAATAGCCTCGCCTCACCCGACTCAAACCAACCCAACGGATATCTGCATCTCCTACCATATAAAGCCTCAAACGACGCCATGTGAATGTTAGACTGATAACTATTATTGTAAGTAAACTCCGCCAATGTCAAGAACTGATCCCAAGATCCTCTAAACTCAATCACGCACGCACGGAGCATATCCTCAAGAATCTGAATGGTGCGCTTGGACTGTTGTTGATACTCAATTTTTCCCTATATATATTTTGCACCCAAAATACTTTCAAAATAGTATATTTATGCATATATAAGCATGCCGGGAAATTTTGGTATTTTTCTTTAATTTTTGAGATCTTTTAAAATTAATTTACTGTTTATTTTTTACAGTATAAAGGTCAAAATTATTTTCCAATTATTATTTTTAGTAAATAATGTCTTCACTCCCATATTTACAATAAAATATAATTATTGGAATTTTTGCATATTTTTTACAAATTTATTTGGAATCTTTAAGGCTAATTGCACAAAATTGCAATTATGGCCAATTTTGTAATAAACTATGTTCCATAGTTATAAAATTATTACTAGTATTTTTAGATTAATATCTATGTGATATTATTTAGTTCCATGTTCTAATTTTTCTTTTTAAATTATTTTAGCCTTTTTGTAAAATTAATTAGGAAAAAATGGCTATTTAAATTATAGCCAGATTTTATTTAAAATATAGCCTAACTTAACACCCTATTTCAGCATAATTTTTAAACTAATTTAATGACCCATAGCCGCCTGATTTTAACCCGGTCCATCTTTGGTTTAATCTAAGCCGTTGATCAAATCAGATCAACGACCCAGATCCCCTTACATTAATTAAATCTAACCTACCCCTCCCAAGCCCTCATTCACACAGGCCCGTCTCTCTATCTCTCTAACAAATGCTCTCCCTTATCTCTAGGACCTCCTGGTCCATTCTTCTCCGATGAAGATCATCACCTCTCCAGCCATACTTTTCCCTCACTTCTCTCGACCTCGAGTAGCCATGAAATCCTTGTATCATTGTTTTCTCTCTAAATCTTGAAGTCCAGCAGCTCCCGCCATGAAAGACGATAACAGAAGCTTCACTTGGGTCTGTTTTTGGCTTTTCTCTGGTGGTTTTTGTCCGATGATGCCTTCTATGGCATTATATACGAGTTTCACGGCAGGTTCTTCATTTTCCCTAATTTGTTTATAAACACTAATTTTTTCTACTCGAACCTCGTTTATCTCCGCTTTTTTAAAACAACTCTCAGTTTGATTTTGTTTTCTACTCTATTCTTACTAAGTGTTTCCGGTTATTGCAAATTTCAGATGGCTACTACCCTTTCAAATTAGGGTTTCTGACCCCCTTCTTCAAAATTGTTTCGTCTGCTCTTTCTGAGTACTATATTTTCGTTTGTGTTTATTTGCTTACTTGTTTGTTCGGTGTCCTTGTTAACCTGGGTCCATGCTTTAATTTTTATTGCTAGGGTTTCCGACCCCCTATTAAGATCACTACATCTTCTGCTTCCTTTGAGTATTATGTATGCATACGATTGTTTTTGGGATGAGCATGTTTGTTTCGGAGTTCCATGCTTTAAACTCTTTTACTGGGGTTCCAACCCTCTACGCTTCTATGATTTCTTGCACAGTGTTCTCTGCTTTTTCACGCCTATTGTGTTTATTGGTCTAATCGTTATTCGAATGATTCTATGCAATCCCTAATATGTATGCGTTTTTCTTAACGGTTCTTACACTGATTTCTTAAATTATTTCCTTGCTTATGAAATGCTCTCTATATTAGCACTGATTCCCTTTGATTTTTAGTCTCATCAGTAATTATTTGACTAATTTAAGAGTTAAATTTTTATTCTTACAAGATTTGTGCTCTTAAATATTTTTTACAATATTCAGTATATGTTTTCCTTATTCGAGTATTATGTAATTCGCCTCTATTACATACTACATGCTACTACTTTAATCTGGTGTAATTAGTCGTCTAATTTATTCTTTCCTTATATGGTATAGCTGCATCCAAGATTAATTTGAATTAAGGTCCTGTGATTGATTCTAATTGGTACCGTTTCTATGACTATATACTCCCTACCCTATTCTCTGCTATTTTCAAAACTATAAGTACTACTCTTATCTTCACACAGATACATGAATACAATTTCTCTAAACTTTCTTTCGAAAACCAACACATTGCATATCTCTCACAAGTTCAAACTCTCTGCACTCTTTCTCTCACTTTATCTACTGTTAGTACACTCTCTCATTCTTCTATCTGAACAATCAATGGGCTGAAAGCCAAGATCGAGTAATCTTGGATGTCTACTACACTACTGGGTTTCTACTGCATTATTTGCTTGGGTTGCGTGTTGCTTGCTTCTCTGCACTACTATTTTCACCCTCATGCTCAAATTCTCTGCACACTTTGCTCTCCCTTTGTGCACTATTGCTCATTGTTATCGTATTCTATTATCTGCAACTGTTATGTCACCTATTTAGGATATAGCATCCAAAACAACATGCTTCTATTAGTTTTACACTTCATATTGTTTCTTGTGTGCTTTTACCTATGGGTTTGTTGCTCTTATTGCCGCTAGCATGTAATTATTAGTCTACCTAGTTTCACTTAACATGTTCTCCCCTACCCCCCTTTCCTTGTCTCAATGTATGTTCTTCCTCTTCTATGTGCTACTAGTATGCATTCAGGCTTGCTTAGCTACATAACAACCCTGAAATCTGTCCTTGAGTTTGATTATATTAGGGTTTAATGCAGTAAGAACTGAACCCCTGTTTTGCAACCATGCCTGATTATTTTCCTCCAATATGTTATCTGTGTGTGAGTAGTTCACGTTTCTTGGTAACGGTAGTGAAACTCGAAAGAAGTGAGGTTGGAGATCTTTGGCCAGGCTGTAGGCTCCCTATAGAATAACTTTTTTTTTTATCACTGTTGTATTTTTAAATCACTTGGTCTGTAATAACTTGTAAAAAACAATGGGGATTCTAGTGAATTTGGGGAGGGTTATGCATGATTATTAAGGGTATGGGTAGAAAACATGTTTATAGGATTTTACTTCTCTATTTGTGCAATAGAAACCATGTATAAGACATGTATCTCACATATAAAAATCCTGTTTTTAGGTCTTTTACTTTCCGCTTGTTATTTTTTATAACCACAATCAGTTAATAATCAAGTTACTGCCATTGCATATAGATACTGTTGATATTCAATTTTTCCATATGTATTTTGTACCCAAAATATTTTCAAAATAGCTTGTGAATGCATATATAAGCATCCACAAAATGTTTGCTATTTTTTCTATATTTTTCCAATTATTTTAAAACCAATTTACAACTTATTTTGTAATATAAAATCTAAAATTTAGTATCAAATCTTGTTATTTTAGTAAATAATTTATTTTACTCTCTCATCTACGTAAAAATATAATTTATGTAATTTTTATTGAATTTTTACAAAGACGTTAGGTATTTTTAAACTAAAATTTGCATTAAATTGTAATTTTAGCCTATTTCTCAATTTAATAAGTATTTCAAGTATAAAATTATTTCTAATTTTTTTAGTTAATTCCTAAACATATTTTATTATGTCATTATCTTTATTGGATTTTTATAAAATTATTTACTATTTTACAAAATTAAATTAGGGGAAATTTGGGCATTTAAATTATAGCCCTTTAACCTTTCAATTTTGGCCACATTTTAAACACAAATTCACCCCCTAAATCACGGCCCAATTACTAAACCACCCGACCCAAATCTATTTGTACCAACCCACCCGGATCCCCATTTTAAATCATGGTCGTTGATCATAATGATCAACGATCCACGATTGATCTTACCTTAATTAAACCCATGACCTCCATTTACCCTAAACCATTTCTCTGAATCCGTCGCCCTCGTATTCCCTTTCACTCCCAAACACTCTCTAACACTTCGTCTCTCTAGAAAATTTTGGTTCTCTCATGGCCTTCATCGCCATGCCAGCTCACTCCTCCCTCACTCGTCTCGACTTCCGGCAAACCATGGAGTCCCTATATCATGGTTTCCTCTATCAAGCTTGAATCCTAGCAGCTTTTGCCGTGGAAGACGGTCGCTAAGCTCTATTTGGGGTCTGTTTCCGCCTTTTCTTCGGTGGTCTTTGCACGATGATGCCTTCTATGCCATTGTATACGGGTTTCACATCAAGGTTCTTTGTTTCCCTAATCTGTTTGAAACCCCCTTTGAAAATAGTTTGCTTTTCTGACTTTTAGCACTAATCCATGGCTCTCAATACTACTCCTAAAGTATTTTGTTAAAATCTGATAAAAAAAACCCTAACCCTACATGTTTGTATCTGTATTTGCCTATTTGCATGTTTCTTCTGGTTTCTTCTATCAGCCCCGTGCCTTTTTCTTTGTTTTTTGTTGCTAATGTTTCATTTCCATACCATGGTGTTGTTCTTCTCCTGAAGTGTTTTGTTGTCTATATGGTGATTTTATACTGACTCTTACCAATTCTTTAAGGATATGATTACTGTCTTTAAAATTGTGATTTTGTATTCTCCTTACAGTTTGGTATTGATTTTCCTCAATCAGTGGGATACATTCCCCAATTAATAAATGATTTCCTAGGTTTTCAATCTCGAAAATTATTTTCCAGAATTAAAATGGTACTTTTCCTTATATGTGTGTACAAGTATGTCTACTTATTTGCTTGACAGATTTCCTTGGTTAAAGTTTCATTTACCTAGTCTGCATTGTATACATTATACTATTTTGTTTCCTTATGTGACGATGCCATACTCTGTGATTCTTTTCCTTTAAAAACAAGGGACTGTTTAATACCGTTTGACTATGATTCCTTCATCAAAGGGAGTCCCTATGCTTATTTGATTCTGATTGATATCAGTTCCTTAAATAGGGATTGACACCTTATTTGATTACTCGTTTTAGTACTATAAATACTCCTCACTTCCCTCTTTGAAAAACACAATACACACTGCTCTCACAAACTAAAACTCTATGAATTCCGTCTGTCTCTGCTATTACTATACTCTCATTCTCTTCTTTACACACTCAATTGGCTAACATCCAAGGTTGAGTAACTTGATTTGTTATTTTATACTACTGGGTTCTATTTGTTTGTCTACATTGGTCTGTTGCTGATGCTATTCTCCTATTGCTGCTACTATTTTCCTGCTACTGTTATTCTCACACTGCTGCTCTCATTCTTTGCACAATTTTCTCTCCCTTTGTAAATTTCTATTGTATCCTATTTCCTACAACTGGTATGTCACCTATTTGAGATACAGTTTCCAAAATAGCATGTTCCTATTAATTTTACAATTCATATTATTTCTTGTGTGCTTTTATCTATGGTTTTGTTGCTATCTTTGTCACTAGCATATTACTTACTAGTCTACTAGTGTAACTTAGCATATTTTCCCCTATTCCCTTTTCCATGTCACTATGCATGGTCTTCTTCCATGTGCACCACTGTTTGGCTACTTAACACCCCTGCAACCTCTATCTGAGGTTAATTAAATTTGGGGTTTGGTACAGTAAGAGCTAAACCCTTGTTTTTAACCATGTCTGATTAATTTTACACAACATGTTGTCTGTTCCCTTTACTTATGTGTTCCCTTATCCCCTCCATGTCTCAATGGATGTTTTCATTGAGTGCCACTACCATGCATCCATGTCTGGTTGGCTACTTGTTTAACCTAAAATCTCTGTTTGAAGCTAAGTATTAGAATTTGATGCAGTAAGAAATTGAACCCCCCCCCCCCCCTTTTTTTTTGGAAAACCGCTAGGCGAAGCGTAGGGTTAACATTTTATTAATAATAGAAAATTAAAATTACATCATGAAAACTAGGTAGTGCGAAATAAAATATGGTCATCTCAGAGTTTGAACCATACTCTGCGATGATATTTCAAGATGGGAAATTAAATAAACTTACGAAGAAACGACGGAGTTGCTGTCCGTAATTCATGATTTATTCCTTTTACTTTGGGAAATCTGTTTATGTTTAGCAATTCTCATTGGTGAGTCTTATATTTGCTTCTTCTGCCACCCTGCCGTCTCAACTTCTATCTCTTTGACGACCCTTCTTAATTGTTTTACTGTGCATTGGTGACAAATCTCCTTTTCTTGCAGCGTCTTTACGGCTTTGCGCTAAAATATCCTCTTCCTCTCCTTCTTCATATGTACGCTTTTCTTCCATATCATTATGGAAATGTCTTTTCTCTGAAGAGGTTTGCATAGGAGAATAGTCGTGCTGATATTGCTGCTGTCCAGTGTGTATAGGTATAACTTGATTTTGTTCACTATCCGGTAGTGCTGCTTTTTTACCATTAGGTGAGGGATCACCCGAGAATTGGATTACACTTCGTGCTGTTTCTTTTTGGTCAAGCTTTGCAGTTGCTACCATTGAGTCATCTGCTGTTGTCTTGGATTTTGGGATGAAAACTGGAGCATTACGATTTAGAAGACTGTTTAACTTTGCGCCACTGTTTGAGTTTGCTTCAGTTTGCATTTCTCCATTCCAGAATACCATTGCAAATTTTTTTTGAGATTCCATATCTTCGCTTGAGTTATCGAAATCTTCTTCTCGCTCTTCTTCAGCTGACGAACAACCAGTGGAGTCTTCATCCCAACTCTCTTCATCATCAAAGTGTCGTTGGTCCCCCAGTTTCGATTTTATTGCCATATCCCTCGTATTAGCTAAAACTAACTGTTTGTTCTCTCCATTTAAGGATGAAAATTCTCCATGATATTTGTGCTCAACATGTGTATAGGGAATGGGAGGATAACTTTTCACCACTTGTATATTCCTTCCAGCCATCTGTCCAGATGAATTGGCTGTAACCATTAGTGCTGTGTTTTCAATTGTAACTTGCTTGTTGTTTTTTGAACACTCTGTCTGTTTTGAGAGATCCTTAGCAAGCAGCATGGCCTTGTCCTTCTGCTTCTTCTGCTGTTGATCATTTGCAGGTCTGTGGTTTGATTTCATTTTTCCAGTTGCTGCATTAACTGATTGTAGATGCTTCAAGTTGTGCTGCTGTTCTTCAGAGCCAGTTATATCATTTTGCTGTCCAGTTTTTTCAGAAACTTCAAAGACAGCAGAAGCTAAAGTTTTTTCTTGTGCATTGTTCTTTTGGTTGACCTTACCCTGCATTGTCCCAGCTTTATGTACATTTCAAACTGTATTTTCATTATCAACCTTACACATCAAGTTAGATGAAATAGTGTCCTGTGTTTCCTACCCAAATCAAAGGCACCTTCCAGTGTTGGTTGAAATTCTGCAGATGTAGCAGCAGTTATTTGCCGCTGGACATTACTCTTGGGCTGTTGTATATCACTTTCCACAAACTGGACGGCCAGTGCATTGGTGTTACCACAAACTATAGTTGACTGTTTTTTCACAGTCGACTGAACACATGAAGTATCATGAATTGTAGCCTTAGGATTCTGTACTTCATTGGTGATCTGACCTGATGATGCAATATGAGAGGCCTCTGGTTTACCATCTAGCTCAGCTGATTTCCATAGAGACTGGTAATCTACAACATTTGTAGTAGCCACTGAGGGTTGAGTAGTCTTTAAATATCCATTCTGTTTTGTATCATCCTTTACAATATCAAGATGACCACAATTGTCGATCAAAGCTGCATTCGGTATAGTGACACCTACTTCCAAGATTGCATTTTGTTGTGCGACTTTTTTGACATCAACTCCTGAATTACCATCCTTGACTTGTAGCTCCATATCTTCTTGATCATCACTAGTACTGACTTGTTGATCAACAAGGCTAAGGGTTTACATATTGTAATCTGGCTTTGGCTCTACAGCAGATGTAGTAACTGTTTCATTTTGCAATAAACTATTTGGAGCATTTTGACCCTTAGCGTTTGATAACTTTTCCTGTGATTCAGCAGATTGAAAAACTGGTTAATTTTTTGTCAAATTCAGCTGTTCCATAGCTTCACTCTGCATTGATGCATCACTAGGGGGTTGCACTATATTATTGAAGCATGACATAGAACTTGCAGAAGCTGGCTCAATATATATATTGCTTTGACTTGGTTGGGCCATATCTTGAGTTGGCAGAGGTTGAGACAATTCTGGTTGGATATTGTCATGATAGCTAGCAGATTGAAAAACAGGCAAATGCATCAAATTTTGCTTTTCCATAGCTATACTCTGCACTGATGCATCATTAGGGGGCTGCAATATAGCTTTGAGGCATGGCATAGACCTTGCAGTAGCTGCCTAAATATTAATATTGCTTTGAACTGGTTTGCTACATCTGGATTTGGTAATGGTTGAGGCAATTCTGTTTGGATCTTGTCTTGACAGTTAGGAGATTCAGTCATCTATTTTGGCTTATCCTTAGGTTCAACTGATACAACACTTAGCTTCGAGCAATGCTGTTGTGTGACATCTTCCAAAACAGAACTCTCTGGAAGGACTGCTGGAGATAGAGATTCACAAAGGATTGACAACTTAGCCTGGTCTCTGACTGAATGATTTTTAGCTAATCTGTTCAGATGCTTTTCTGGATCCGAGACAGAAATGTTAGCAAAAGGAATAGTCAATTCAGAACTAGGCAATGCAGAGACAGAAGGTTGCCGAGGTAGAATTCCTTCAATCCGACGTCTTGCAATATTAGCATTCAAGTACTCCCTCGCGTCACCCCTTAGTTTAGCAACTGTAATCTGACTTCCAGATTCACCAACTGAATCAGTCAAGGCATCTGAACTCCAACAACACGAATTAACATCATGTCCTTGATGATTGCAACAAGTGCAATATTTTGGTAATTTATCGAAGACTATCCGCTGGTCGTATTCAATAATTTTTCCAGCTTTCTTGTCGACTATCTTGATCTTAGCTTTCTTTGGATGCTTGTCGAGTAAATTAAACAATATTTTAACTCGAGCCGTACTAGGTCTAGTTCGATCATGAGTAGCCTTATCAGTTGCAATTGGTTTTCCCGCAATAGAAGCGATGAACACTAGCGACTTTTTGGCGAAAAAGTTTGCTGGCAGTTCTGGAAAAGAAATCCAAGTAACTGCTTTAGAAGTTTCTTCATGGGGATTAAATCCCATTGTCCATGGAAATGTCTCGCCTTTGGACGTAACATAACCAGATGTTTTGGATACGACATTTGCGAAATCTTCAAAAAGATTGAATCTTACCAGAATATGCCGGTATTCTAGCTGTCCAATATTGCAATTACCTTTGACGTCGAAAAATTTTGGTAGTATTCGGCGCAGCTCCCGAAGTTCCGGCTTTCCATATGAAAATTTAAAGATGACTGCTTGATGAAGACCTTCCTCCCTTGTGAAGGAATTCACTTCGTCTACTGTAAATTCAATAGTAGGAATTCCTTGTTCTTTTGTAATTGGACTAAGATCCAGTTTTTGAATTTTTTCGACATCAACCTGTCCAGTGAACAGTGAAGCATAAGTCTGCTTTTTTGTAGATTGATTTTTTAACACTGACCAACCACTCCCATAGCGGGATGCTGGGGAGAGGTCGTATCATCCATAGAATCGGAGGACTTCAGCAGTGATTCACCATTTCCACCAACTCGAAACTACTATAAAGAAAAGCTAATAAACTGAAAACTTCTCCAGCCTTTAGCAGTTCATTTTCTCTGTTGGAGAACGTTGAAGGAAACTCGATCTACACAGACCACAGTCCGTCTCACAAAGATAACTGATATTGGATTCAAGTGAATAGTAATTCGAATCGCAAGATTTAAGAGTTAGATAAATAGGTTATATATTTGAAAAAAGGTTTATAGGGGATTGATCGCAAAGAGAAGAGGATGTCTTGATGCCAAATTTGTGATAATCCACCACCGGAATCCGGTAAGTCGTCCGATGAATAGTGAAGGTGAATAGTAATTAGAATGAATAGTAATTTGAATGAACAGTTAGCAATCATTGTTAATCCGAGAGCATCCGAGAGCTCACCATGTGGGTTACTTCAGCAGATAGAGATTTCAGAGTGAAATTGAACCCTTGGCTTACAATCATGTCTGATTATTTTCCTCGAGCATGTTGTATATATGCCTGTAGTACACTTTTCTTATTTATTCCCCTTTCCCTTCCCCCATGTTTGTGTGATGCCCTGCTGTTCTAAAACTAGTCAGTCTAAAATAATTTGAATAGAACATTTTCAACTGTTTCTTCAAACTGCCTTAAATATTCTTAAATGTCTCTCAACTGTTTTCAACTCTCTCAAGAACAATCTCATTGTTAGAGCTTTAGGGTCTGCCCCCCTTAGTGTAAGCATTGCCATGGGAGCCTTGAGCACCCATGGAACTCTGATGCACAAGGCTGACACTTCCATTATTTGCACTTGTCTAATTGGGATATTTTTGGGTGCTTCGTATTGGCCAGGGGTTAAAATGATCCTTTAGGGAATTTTGCCGCACCCAAGCCTTGGTAATGGCTATGAAACTCGAAAGGAGTGAGGTTTGAGACGCTTGGGCCTACCTGAAGGCTCTCTATAGAATAACGTCTTATTTTCTTTTATTACTGTTGTATTTTTAATTACTTGGCTGTAATAATGTTTAAAGAATAATGACGGATTATAGTGAAATTGGGGAGGGTTGTGCATGATTATTAAAGATATGGGTAGAAAGCATGTTATAGGGTTTTACTTACCTATTTGTGTAATAGAAACCATGTATATTGCATGCATCTGACATGTAGAAATCCTGTTTTTAGGTCTTTTACTTTCAACTCGTTATCTTTCAGTTAAATAATCAAAATTATTGCTTTTCATTTAGATACCATGCTCTAGGGCTTTTATATGCATTAGCAATCATGTACTTAGGGTCTCTCTTTTGCAACTGTTGAATGCCTCACTAATCTTGCTAAATAAAATTATAAAACTGACTCCTTGTTAAAATCAAAAGTTAATGCTCACCATTATTCATAACACCTAGGCAAATCTTAGGCCAGATAAAATGATTAAATGTGCTAATCACTTTCAAGTCTAGATTCGAGTTAATTCACTTCGGTCGGAATATGTTTGTTTCTAATAGCTCTCTCCATATTTTTTACAAACTTCTGTCACATTTTTTTAAAATCATCTATGCAAAAATGTTTTGCTGCTTTCCTGTCCAGATTAGACCGCTATTTCAACTGTCTGCGTACTAATTTTCAAAAGCTCAAAAGGCATCTATATTTACTGTTCTATAACTTCAAAATGCTTTCATGCTCAGTCTCTTACTTTGCCTGACTAAACCGTTTTACAAGGCATTCCAAATGTTTCTAAATGACTTATGCAGATTTCTAAATAAATGAACTTATACTGCCTCTCTTAAGTTCTTAACTTTTTTCTCTTATGTTTTTCTGCAAACTCACCCACGTCTATTTCAATTCATACTCCAGCTTTTAAAACCCTCTCTCTTCCTTAGACCATACATATGTTTGAGACGTGCTAATTACGTGTTGTCATACAGGGTTATTTGAGCCTTTACATGACTTATATGATTCCTTTATATGTAAGTCTTTTCTGTTTTGTGTATGTCGCCTAGTATTTTAACCTTTAAACTTAAGGGTTCGGCTTAGTTCCAACCTTATAGGAATAGTGATACTAAATTCCCTCTAGGATCTATAGGACGAGACAGGAAATAGCACGCAATAAGCATTCGTGACCAATTCATACACTTAAATAACCTCTAAGGGGTGGGAAGGGCAGAATATCGAGATGATGACAATGAGATAATATTATAAAGCGATCCCTCTTTGGGAATATGTGTGGGATATTGCATCGAGTGATTAAACGTAGGATCCTTCTCTCTTTTCTTGTTTTATTCAAATGTTGTTTCATAGTAATGCTATTCAGATCAACATTCTTTATTTTAAATTTGCGTACCTTTTTCTTCTTCGAAGCTTTTTTCTTCAAGTTATATAAATGCTATATTTGTGAGCCTTACTTGCTTAATTGCTTCACCTTTCATAAAGTCACAATTAACACGGCCAGGAAACCACACTAGTGGAACTTGAGCGGTGCCTAACACCTTCCCTCAAGATAATCTCAAGCCCTTACCTGAATTCGGGTTTTCTTTTCAAAATAATCTCTCTTAAAGTGTCCTAATGCACTATAATCATTCGGTGGCGACTTTTCGAAATCCATAACCCAATTCCCAAATAGGAAATAGAGTTGGTTTGCTCATAATGTTTTAATCCCGATTTTGCTTTCTTTTAAGGAGGGAAAAGGGGGCGTCGATAGCATGGAGACTCTGCTGGGGACTTTCTTTTAGGCTTTTACCACTACGTGTTTTGTGACTTTATTGCTTTCTTTATTTATTGCTTTAATTATTTTTTTTATTCTCACAATTTCTAACTTATTTCTTCGTGCCTTTCTTTTTTCTTTAACTGTTTTACTACTTTATTGCCTTTACTTTATTTCAATTCCGTCTTTTATTTCGAGCATTCATTGTAACCATCATTGTATGAACGTGAAAATACATGTACTTATTTCCTTATTGTAATTGCATCCTTCAACATAATTTTCCACTCGTCCAAACAAATTCTATAACAATGCTTATAATGAGTGGTTGCGCTCATCCATATTATAAACCACGTAAATTTGGCAAAGGCATATTTGCGGTAAAACCAGTCAATCAACGGTGTAGTCGACGGTTCCGTGCCTTTCCCTCATGAGTTGTCCGCTCAAGGGCACCTTTTCTAGCACTTCAAAAGTAGAAACCTTACTCTTTTATGTTCATGCATCATGGTCAAACGTAGACGAGTCAGTTATGTTGTCCGCATAACGACTCCTTAGGATAGCCTAAACAAAAGTCCATCGGGTTTTCTCGAAATCCAAATGAATAATCACGTTATGTGCATTGATTTGGAGAATTAAATACCTTTGCTAATAATTGATTTAATTAGTCGTGTACAGTGGGGTTGAGGGCCTAACTCTCTATTTTGCAGGAAAATGAGGCACGAGGTCCCCAGATTCGGTATGGTATCGAACATTCATCCAAAGTTGCTAAGCTGGTGGGATGCTTTGCATGGTAGGAATTGGGTTCTTGTCCGCAAGCACTTAGGAAATCTTCCTTCACTTCTGGAAGTTAGGCCAGATAATAATATTGTGGAAGCTCTACTATGTTTTGGGATAATGAACGGTTTGTCTTCTGCTTTGGAGGCATTGAAATGACGCTGCTGTTGGAGAACTTACGGGTCTAGCTGGAATTCCTTGGCATAGCCCGGGGCTGCTTATGCCGGAAATCCGCAAAGGTAGAGGGTTCTTGAAAATGATGGGGCTCAAGAAGAATCCTAATCTGACCAGTCTGAAGGACTCCTTCATATCATTCGACTTCATGTATGAAAGGTCAGACATAGCAAATCATACCACAATTATATGAATGAGTTCGCCCTCACCTCTTTAGGGCACATACATAGGAGTGATTTTGTATTCATGTTCTATTTTCTGGGCATGATATCCGATGAAGAAGGCTAGAATCCATACAAGACTAGACATGGTAGCCAAAGCCATAATGGAGGGTATCAACGGGCAGACATTCAGCATAACACCACACTTTGAAGGGTGCAATTTGCTACTACAACTCTGGCTCATCGAGCATCTTTACAAGGGAGACTATAGACAAGGGATCGTGCGACGAGATTGGGATGACCATATTGCTTTCCATCATCCAAGGCGGATGCACTTTATGCCAGATATGTTTGCTCACCCCGAAGACGCTAGTGGATGTGTGGAACTATTAGGGAATATGAGAGAAGAGCAGGTGCAATTGATGTGCGATTGGTTTCCAACTGGAGAATTTATCATTTTGTCTAGGGATGCACCATTCCTTGTACTCATCGGCTTAAGGGGAACTTACCTTTATGTCCCTCTTCAAGTCATGAGGCAAGCAGGAAGGAAGCAAATTTTACCAAGGGTGGAAAAGATAAGTCCCTATAGGGCTGATTTTCAGGATGACGATAGCCCATATAGGCGTCGGGCTTAGCATATGTTGCACTCCAAAATCATTTTTGGAAAGGGATCTATGGAGCCAGATAGGGCTCGGATGGGGCATGCGCCGCTTTATCCGGGGTGGCTAGAAGATGATTACATTAGCTTGGGCAAAATGGGTTTCGTCCATGGTCACAGGGTTATTGATGAGGAGGCTGCAACAAAGGTCAAGTATAATCAGTTGTGCAAGTGGATACGAGAGTGTGAAAGTGAACATTGGGAAATGCTAGAGGCTCAAGAGAAGGTAATAAATGAATGGAACGACATGGCTGTCCACGCAATCAACTGTTTAGGGTACTTGGAGCGGGGTCTAGTGGAGCTGGAAGGCAAATTTTTGAAAAGGAAAAATGACTGTTAGGAAGCTGACAGTAATAAAGGTAGGAACTTGGCTCAACCTTACTTGTTGCTGGGACTGCACGAGCTGATGAAACTGTATGACGGAGGCAAAGATACCGAATCTGGGGAAGGTCCTTCCGAGACGAAGTAGTTAGGATTTTACTACTTTCTTGATGTAATAAGGCCTTTGGCCAGTAGTGACAAATTTTCTATTTCAGTTTGTTTTGACTCGTTCTATTTTTTGTCAATAAAATGGGGCATCTGGTATTACGAGTTCTCCAAATCATATTTGTCGTTAGGCCTACCTCGGGTACAACGAGGCACCCAAATAGGAAACGACTTATGTTCCTGCAACAATGTGTTTAAATACCGCAATGTTTTCTTTCTCGGAATGCTAACTAACTTATTACCTTTTGTTTTTTCTTTTATTTTTTATTCCCCTCCCAAAGGTTAGTTTGCGCATTCTGGCACATCAGCATACTCAATAAGATCAAAGTGTCCTCCTCCTCTAAGTCCTCCCAGAAATAGGAACAAAGGAAAGTTGGGAGATAATGAAGCAAGAAAGGAAATTGAAGGAACTTCTCAGGGTACCCCGATCACCAAAGAAACTGCAACTCACTTGGAACAAATTTTGCTAAGATTTCGAGAGGAATTGGACCAGGTCCGGAGTTTGGCATGCTTGTCCATCTCCTTTGCTGCTGCAGATATCAACTACTAGGTCTCTGCAGCTCCACAAAAGATTCCAACACAAGCTGACAAAAATTTCCATCGCTCATCGCTGAGCCTCAAAATGCTCCAAACCACCAGGATACCTCTATCTGTGTGGATATTGTGCTCTAATATACACAACCCATATCAGATGTGTCAGAATTGGATTCACTCATTAAGAAATTGGCTGCTGAACTCAAGAAACTCACTAGCAGGGTTCAAGGCGTGGAAATTAACAAATGTGTGGAAGGTCTGAATTATGAAGACCTGTATCTCCAGCCTGATGTCGAGCTCCCGGAGGGGTACAATCCTCCTAAGTTCTAGATGTTTGATGGTATGGGTGATCCCAGGGTTAACCTCAGGATGTATTGTGACAAGTTAGTGGGAGTCGGTAGAGATGAAAAGTTCCACATGAAACTGTTCATGAGGAGCGTGAAAGGTGATGCGCTATCTTGGTATATTAGCCAAGATGCGAAGAAGTGGACTAGTTGGGTAAACATGGCATCTAATTTCATTGATCGTTTTAGGTTCAACACTAAGAATGTGCCAGACGTGTTCTATGTCCAGAATTCGAAGAAAAAGCCTACTGAAACCTTTCACGAGTATTCTACTCGTTGGAGTTTGGAAGCTTCCAAAGTCAGGCTGGGTTTGGAATAAGAACAAATGAACAGATTTTTAGTTCGTGCTCAGGACCCGCAGTATTATGAGGGATTGATGCTGATAGAGGGACAGAAGGGCGCTGATATCATCAAAGTGAGAGAAAGAATTGAAGAGGGGATAAAAAATGGTATGGTTATTAACTTGAGGCACTGCAGGCCACAAACAAAGCATTGCAATTTGTGGTTCATCGAAGAAAAAGGATGGAAACTCCGTAATGGCTACGTAAAGAAACCACTCTCCCGTGAAATACCAAACCTACCCTCCAACTTCACTCACATACCAACCCTATCCATGTTAACAGGCACCTTCACCCACCTATCAAAATCCACATCCCGTCTACCAAACATCTCCATCACCAACATATCAGCCAACCTCGCCAGGATATTCCCAACCTGCACCCGTACACCAAGCTTACAACCCCCAACCTCCTCACTATCCATCACTGCCTACCCGCAAAAACTTCCTACGACCAAGACCAAACTTTGACTGCAAACCGCCCAGACAGTACACTGCTATTGCTGAACCCATTGACCAATTATATGAGAAGCTCAAAGCCACTGGATATGTTACACCCATCCCAGCCGTAACCCCAGAAAACCCCTCCCAATGGATCAACCCAAAAAAAACCTGCACATACCATTCTGGGATGAAGGGCCATACCATTGATGAGTGCCGCTCGTTGAAAGACAAAATCAATATCTTAATTGACAACAAGGTCATCATAGCTAAGGAGCCTGCTCCTAATGTTCGTAACAACCCTCTGCCAGACCATAAAGGCAGAGGCATCCAAATGATTGAGGTAGAGGACGACTGGGACCCCGAATGGTCGATTGGTTTGATATCCGAGGGAGATTAGCCTAAGAAACATGTGGTCACTCTTAATCCTATTGTTGTGCAAATCCAGCCATTTATGGACAACGTGGTGAATATATCTGTACCATTTGAGTGTGAGGCACCTCCTGCAAAAGAGCCAAAACTAATTGAGGTGGCGTTCTGGAATCCAAAGACGCATGCAGCAATTGAAGTTGCTATGTTTCCTCCAAAGGTGCCCATTCCGGTCACCATATCAGACATAGCCCAATTTCAGTCAAATGCCATACCCTGAGACTACACAGCCAAGGCGATAAAGAAAGTAAAAGCGCGCACTGGTGAAGTACTTTCCGTGCAAGGTATTACTAGAACAGGTAGGGTATACACACCACAACACCTGGCCGAGTCCAGCAAGCATGCCTCTAGGTATCCCATTGAAATTGGACTTGATGATCTCTGGAGAAAGATACAGGCTAAGGAATATTCAGTTGCTGAACAGCTAAACAAGACTCCGGCGCAGATTTCCATCTTAGCATTGCTGCTGAGTTTCGAGGTGCATAAGAATGCCTTGATGAAGATATTGAGCAAGGCTTATGTCCCGAGCAACATAACAGGAGGTGAAATGGAAAACATGATAGGGCAGGTGTTGGAAAGTCACAAAATCACTTTCCATGAAGATGAATTGCCACCTGAAGGGCTCAGTCATAACAAAGCACTATATACAATTGTGCAATGTGAGGATCATTTCATCACCAGAATCTTAGTCGATGGAGGTTACAGTCTCAACATCTGTCCATTGATCACCCTCAAGAATCTAGGCAAAGGATTACACGAGATAAAAGACGGGGCTATTAATGTTAAGGCTTTTGACGGTTCTCGGAGGTCCACTCTCGTGGAGATTAGCCTGTGTTTGCAAATGGGGCCCACTTGGTTTGATGTTGATTTCCATGTCATCGACATACCAGCATCTTATAACTTACTACTGGGATGAACCTGGATCCACGCCGCTGGGGCTGTAGCATTCACCATGCATCAGGCTGTAAAGTTCGAATGGAACCACCAGGAAGTAATCATCCATGGCAACAGTAGCAACCCCATATACAAGTCGCCAGACCATTCCAATGGTTGGAGGCAGAAGAAAAATAGGCGGAGAAACATATCATCGTTTTGGGCGGGTCAACGCAATGGATAAGGGCAAATGGTGGAGCAACAAGGTCAAAATCATTCTAAATTGGAGTGGGTATGAACCAGGAAAAGGACTTGGTAAGAATCTTCAAGGTGTCACCAAACCTATCCAGCTAAAGAAACATGGTACTACCTTCGGATTGGGGTACGAGTACACTTTGCAGGAATTCAAGAACTTGTCACCACCATGGCGTGGCCCATATTACCCATTGGAGCACCCCATACCTCAGTTAGAGCAGACATTTAAGCCAGCCGACACTGTCTACCAGTCAGAAGAAGACGAGGCTCTTGCGGCAATGAAAAACCTATTTCTGGAGGACATGGACTGTTGTGTGATATTTGAAGAGGAAGGGGAGGAAGGTCCTTCCATTCAGGTTGTGAATTGAGGGGAGCCCTTCATCAATTGGTTAATCAGGACCACCATCGCATGAAAACCTTTGGGGTAGCAAGGCTGAACAAGCATCATGCCTCTTTGTTTTAGTTGTTTTCTTTATTTTCCGCATTTATCTTTACTTTCCGAAAGAGCTCCGATATTTTTGAACATTTATGAATTTAATCAACAACATTTTTCAGTTTTATCAAATATCTTGCTATTTATTACTTTTCTCTGCTATTTACTTTATTTTCACACAACATTACTATTACGTATAGTGATGATGAAACAACAACTGTAACTTGCGTTGAGGCTATGCAAAAAAACGGACATAGACTTAGAGGAGGAGGATATACTAGAAGAGGTTGTTAGACAGGCCAAAAATTTTGAGAATAGACCTAAGTCCAACTTGGATAACACCGAAGTCATCAATTTGGGAGATATAGAGAATGTAAAAGAAACGCGCATCAGTGTGCACTTATCATAGATAGAGAAAGAGGAATTCATAGAATTCTTGAGGAAATATGAGGATATCTTTGCATGGTCTTATGATGGTATGACTGGCCTCAGCACATCCATCGTCGCTCACAAGTTGCGGACAGATCCTGCATGTCCGCTGGTAAAGCAGAAGCTCAGAAAATTCAAGCCAGATATGAGTTTAAAAATCAAAGAAGAGGTCACCAAGAAGGTCAAAGCCAGAGTTCTTCAAGTGGTAAAGTATCAAAATTGGTTATCTAACGTTATTCCAGTACCCAACAAGGATGGAAAAATTAGAGTCTGTGTCGAGTACCGGGATCTCAACTAGGTCAGTCCCAATAATGATTTCCCCTAGCGGAGCACACACATTTTAATCGACAACTGTGCCAAGCAAGATTTGCCATCATGCGTTGATTGCTTTGAGGGATATCATTAGATATGGATGGATAAAGAAGATATACAGAAAATGGAATTTATCATGCCTTAGGGAATGTATTGCTATAGAATGATGTTGTTCGGATTGAAGAATGCGGGAGCTACTTACATGAGAGCCATGACTACCCTCTTTTATGACATGATACACAAGGAGATTGAGGTATATATGGACGACATCATCATTAAGTCCAAGAAGGTTGACGATCACATGGAGGACCTCCAAAAGTTTTTCAACAGACGAAGAAGGTATAACTTGAAACTGAATCCCGCCAAGTGTGCATTTGGTGTCTCTGCGGGAATGTTATTTGGTTTCACCATGATTCACTGAGGAATAGAGCTGGATCCATCAAAGGTAAAATCTATTAAGGAGTTGCCACTGCGAAGAGCAAGAACGAGGTAATGCGTTTCTTGAGTAGACACAACTATATCAGCCGTTTCATAGCTTGTCTACCATCGTCTGCGATTCTATCTTCAAGATGCTAAAAAGGGACGCCGCCACCAAATGGACCGATGAATGACAAAAGGCTTTTAAAAGGATCAAGGAATACTTGTCTACGCCTCCAGTCCTAGTTCCACTGAGCCTGGGAGGCCCTTATTGCTCTATCTCGCAGCTTTGGATGGAGCATTTGGTTGTGTCTAGGGACAACATGATGAAACCGAGAGGAAGGAGCAAGCTATTTACTACCTCAGAAAGAAATTTACCCCGTACGAGGCCCGGTATTCCTTGCTAGAATGCATCTATTGTGCTTTGACTTGGATAATTCAGAAGTTGAGACATTATTTCTGTGCTTACACTACCAACCATATATCAAGAATGGGTCCACTAAAGTATATTTTTCAGAAGACCATGCCTACTGGCAAGCTCGCCAAGAGGAAAATTTTGTTGGGTGAATTCGACATTGTCTATGTCACCTAGAAGGTAGTTAAAGGACAGGCTTTAGCAGATCATGTCACAAAAAATCCTATGGAGGAGAGTACGAACCATTGAAGACGTATTTTCCCGATGAGGAAGTAGCTTTCATAGGAGAAGATATTGCAGAATCCTATGGCGGTTGGAGGATGTTTTTTGACGGGGATGCATATTTCAATGGAGTTGGTATTGGAGCAGTCTTGTTATCGAAAATCGGTCAAAATTTCCAGATATCCGCCAATAACATGGTCGAGTATGAAGCTTGCATCTTGGGGCTTAAACTGGCATTGATAGTAAAATTCAGGAGCTGATAGTTATTGGGGATTCATACCTACTCATACACTAGGTTCTAGAAGAATGGGCAACTAAGAATTCCAAGATACTCCATTATTTGCACTACACACTAGAGTTGAGAATAAGGTTCAGAAAAACGGAATTCCAGCATGTTCTAAGAATACAGAATGAGTTCACAAATGCGCTTGACACTTTATCATCCATGATTCAGCATCCAGACACAAATTTCATCGGCCCTATCTAGGTCAAGATTTAGGATCATCCGGCTTATTGTGCATATGTTGAAGAAGAAGCCAATGGAAAGCCTTGGTTCCACGATATCAAAGAGTACCTAACAATAGAGGACTATCCAGAGTTTGCTAAAGTTACTCAGAAGCGCAAGCTTCGAAGGTTGTCCAACAATTTCTTTCACAGCGGAGGAATCCTGTATAGGAGGACTCATGACTTGAGACTATTGAGGTGTGTCGATGCGGCAGAAGCAACCAAGTTACTGGAAGAAGTGCACTCAGGGACTTGTGAGCCGCACATGAATGGTTTTGTTCTAGCAAAGAAGATACTCGGGCAGGATATTTCTGGGTGACTATGGAAACAGATTGCATTCAGTATGTCCTGAAGTGCCATCGCTGTCAGATACATGCAAATATGATAAAGATACCTCCAAACGAGCTCACTGCAATGAGCTCACCATGGCCATTTGCCGCCTTGGGAATGGATGTTATTGGACTAATCGAGCCTGCACCTCACTGCAATGAGCTCACCATGGCCATTTGCCGCCTTGGGAATGGATGTTATTGGACTAATCGAGCCTGCACCTCAAATGGACATAGGTTCATCTTAGTGGAAATTGATTATTTCAGTAGATGAGTTGAAGCAGCATCATATAAAGTAGTAACCAAGAAAGTCGTGGCAGACTTTGTCTAAGATCATGTTGTCTGTCGGTTCAGTGTTCCGGAGTCAATCATCACTGATAACAGTTCCAATCTCAATAGTGACTTCATGAAAGCGATATGTGAGACTTTCAAGATCAGATACAGAAACTCTGCAGCTTATAGACCTCAGATGAATGGGGCCATAGAAGCAGCCAACAAGAACATCAAGACAATACTATGGAAAATGATCGAAAGGCATAAGAAGTGGCATGAGAAGTTGTCATTTGCTTTATTGGGTTATCGCACTACAGTACGCACATCAATCGGGGCAACTCCCTACATGTTAGTTTACGGTACAGAAGCGATAATTCCCACCGAGGTAGAAATTTCGTCCGTACGAATCATACAGGAAGCTGAGCTAGAGGACGCAGAATAGGTCAAGGTTCACTACGAGCAACTAGCCTTTATAGTTGGAAAAAGAGTGAACGATGTCTTTCACAATCAGTTATATCGGAACAAAATGTCTAGAGCCTTCAACAAGAGAGTTCAACCAAGGAAGTTTACATTAGGGCAGCTGGCGTTGAAGAAGATATTTCCACATTAAGATGAGGCCAAAGGAAAGTTCTCTCCTAACTTGCAGGGTCTGTACATGGTTCACCGGCTTCTAATTAGGGGAGCCCTTATTCTTGCAGAGATGGATAGAGACATCTGGCCAAAACTGATCATCTCAGATGCAGTGAAGAGATACTACATTTGATTGTATGCCGTTCTTTATGATGTAATTTGAACTACGTCTGACCTGATTCCCGTTTAAGAGGGGATACGTAGGCATCCCTGTAGGTTCGGTCACGATCTCTAATAAAATTCCATTTCCCCCGCATTAGGAATTGGGGCAGAAATTTAAGGAGGACCCTCAAAATTTTGAAGTCGTCTTGTAAATTTTCTTCAATATCGACCCAGTAAACTGGGGTAGAATTTTGAGGACCCTCAAAATTTTAAGGTCAATCCCCTTTCAGTCATTCTACACCGCTGTCGACAGCACCAACCCAGTAAACTAGGGCAGAATTTAGAGGAGCAACCTCAAAATTCCGGAGCCAACAAGGTTGTCGTGCTTCGAGCCACGTTGCAGTTTTCGTTCATCATAAAAAAAAGATATTTTTTCTTTACTTATACTTATACATTTGCATCACGATTGTCAAATTTTGCAAAAAATCAGTTGGATCACTATCGTTCAGCAACGCTACCCCAAATGGTATAGGACACCATGAGCCGAGGGATGCGAACTAACCTCCCCCTTTACAGAACTCACGATTTATCTTTGGATGTAGGAATCCTGGGTACAAATAGGCGATGTAGGAGCTTTACAAAAACTGAAATTCCCGAAACCACTACTTACTTTACAAAGGTTTACTACCTACATTCAATGCTTCCACAGCAGTCATGATGTCGCAATCATCTATCCAACTAAGAAAATCACCACCATCCTCTCCTTTATATTTCTACATTCTCCGAGGCTAAGCTCCACCTCCATCCTCCATAAGGCTATTTTCTGCCTTTCAAGGCTAAGCTCTGCATCCACCCTGCATAAGGCTATTTTCTGCGTTCCGAGACTAATCTTTGTCTCCATCTGCTTTTTTGATTGCATATGGCTACTCTCTACTTTCTAAGGCTAAGCACTGCCTCCATCCTACGTTTTTACATTGCATAAGGCTACTATCTACCTTCCGAGGTTAAGCTCTACCTCCATCCTGCATTTTTACATTGCGTAAGGCTACTCTCTGCCTTCCGAGGTTAAGCTCTACCACCACCCTACATAACGCTATTTCTCGCTTTTCGAGACTAAGCTCTATCGCCATCTGCATTTTTGCATTGAATAAGGCTACTATCTGCGTTTCAAGGCTATGCTCTGCCTCCATCCCGCATAAGGCTATCTTCTACCTTCTGAGGCTATGCTCTCTCTCCGTCCTGCATTACATAAGGCTACTCTTTGCCTTTCGAGGTTAAGCTCTACCTCCATCCTGCATAAGGTTATTTTCTGCTTTTCGAGACTAAGCTATGTCTCCATCTGCATTCTGCATCATGCATAATGCTACACTCTGCCTTCCGAGGTTAAGCTCTACCTCCATCCTGCATAAGCCTATTCTCTACCTTCCGAGGTTAAGCTCTACCTCCATCATGCACATGGCTATCTTCTACCTTTCGAGACTAAGCTCTGTCTCCATCTTAATTGCACAAGGCTATTCTGTGCCTTTCGAGGTTAAGCTCTACCTCCCTTATTTTGTATTTGGCTGAAAAATTGCCACCTTGTTTCATTTTGTTGAAATATCACCGCCCTGCATTTTTAAATTCTCGCTATGGTTGAAACATCGCCACCCTTGCATTCATCCGGCTGAAAGATTGCCACCTTTTCATGGGCTAAAATATCACCAACTTATTCAAAGGCATCATAGTTCAGAGGAACCATTAGCATAGCCCGAGAACACCATATCATGGCCTGTGAATCTTTACTTTTATGCTCTTCATATCCTAAGACGTCATAGTCTGAGGATGCCCTCTTATGTTAGAATATACGCTTAACGCTAGAGGGTGGGTGAATAGCGTTTTAATAAAAGTCAAGATAAATTTGCGGAATTAAAATTGCAGGAGTAAAATAAGTGCGGTAAATAAAGTAGTAAGGAGAGAACACACCGAACTTATACTGGTTCACCACAACGTGTGGTTAGTTCAGTTTTCCGAGAGACTCTCTCGAGTTTCAACTAACTCCGTTAAGCTTATGGGTGCTTAACAAACCGTTACAAACTGAGAACACAAGTCTCAACGATGCTTGCCTGAAGATACCACACTTCAAGACTTCACGTGAAGGAACTAACCTTTCCTTCTTACAACCACAAGGGATTAGAACTTCCCTTCAAGTGTATACAAACACTTAGCACTCAAGACAAGACTCTCTTATAGAGTAGATATGAGTAAAATTAATACGCTCAAGAACACAACAACTTCGTCAAGAATTTGGCTCTCAAAAACTATGAAATAAATATGAAATGATTGATATGAGAGTATGTAAGGTTAAGCAAGAATTGTAATCAGTTGTTGTACTTAAAAGAGAGGTTTAGAGGTGTATTTATAGTCCTCAAAGTCACCAAGACCGTTCCTTAATTGCCAATCACTAATTGCTGATTTTGTGCTAGAATAATCGATTATCTGATTTGCATAATCGATTATCTGCAAATCGTTCAAAAATCATATGCTGATTTTAAGCTAGAATAATCGATTATTCAATTTGCATAATCGATTACCTGTTAACGTTCAAAAATCAGACGCTGTTTTTATGCTAGCATAATCGATTATTGCCTTGTGCATAATCGATTATCTTTCAGCGTTTATAAAAAAACTTTGGCAACGGTCAGTGAATAATCGATTATGCTATATAGGATAATCGATTATTGACCTCTGTAGAATTTCTGATTTAATCTGAATAAAAAGGATAATCGATTATCATATTACATAATCGATTATTTTGCTGTTTTGTAAATTCCGGTTTTTGGCTGACTTAACATAATCGATTATCAAATTACATAATTGATTATTTCTGTCCAGATTTGAAAAACATGTTTAAAAATCATTTTGGCTAAAATGAAAATGTTTTGAAAATCATTTTGTTTTAAATCAAAGATGCATGGTTTGATGAAAATGATTTTTCGAGAGAAGGCAAGACTTGAATCTATTGTTGGATCATGATCACAATATAGAAGGACTCATGTATATCTTCGTTGCTTTACTTGATCTTGTTCTTTGTTTCTCTTGTGCTTGGACTTCGGCATATGTCAATGTTCCATGCGCGTCGGTTTGTCATTTATCAAAACCTACAAAGATGAACACACTTGTAGTTTTAGCGACTTGAGAACGTGTTTCAACAATTTACCCCTTTTTGATAATGGCAAACCGATATGGGGATATGCATATTAAATAACTGATAATGACAATCCAAGACAAGTATATAAATATGTGAATGAGTTCCCCCTCAATTTATGAGTTCCCCCTCAATTTATGCCACATGTATTAATGTGCATAGCCCTTATTCTTCCCCCTTTTGTCATTAGCAAAAATAATAAACTTTTATTGAGAATAAAATATTGAAAATACATAATAAACCAAGAAAAGTAGACGAAATATTATTCAAACGATACATAATGGAAGCAAGAAAAAAATAGACAAGATATTATTCATCGTCGGCATCAACATCCGCCTCGGCATTCGGCACTTCTTCCGGAAAGGCAACTTGGGCATAGGGATAGTGGACGTGGTCAAAATATTCATGAAGCTCGTGGGACAATCGAGTGACATTCCTATCAATACGAGTCATGGACGTGGACAAAGAGGCAAGTTGCTCAGAAATGGTTTGGAGGGAAGCAACGGAAGGGGCCTGAGGACGACGTCTTTGAGTAGGAGGAGGAGCCGGATGTTCACCGATATTAGGTAATGAAGATTCTTGAATTTCCTAATGTTTTTTTGTCTTTTTGTGAGGACCGACGGAGGTGTCGATACCGGAGGCTACAAGAAGAGCCATGATAACAAAAGCATAGGGGAGTCGCTTATCGTCCCTAATTGCATCATACATGTGATAATTGAATGCATGAGTTTTGAATCCTCATGAGAGAGAGTTGTATGATTGAATTTGCGCTGTTTGAGAACGCGGGTTATGAAATAAAAGATTAGCCGATATTCTGGGAGCATGTGCGTAATGGTTGGGTGACGATTCTCCGGACTTGCAATAATTCGCCAATGCCAATTTGGTTGAAAAGGAGTTGTTCATCAAATAAAGCTCCTTCTTCTCTAGTGTAGAGTGAGATATCTTCCCCATTTCGTGGAAGTTTTGTGAGGAGTTGCATGTTTTCCTCATTTAAAAGAATTGGAACTCCATTGATGCTCGAGACAAGTTCACCGTCTTCGTCCTTCCATAGATTGGAAAAGAAGGCACGAATTAGAGAAGGGTGAATGTAAGGGGATTGAAGATATATGAATTCAAGAAGTTGGCTTTGCATAAGAATGTTTGCCGTTGATGGAGGGCGCTGTGGCTAAGGTATCGACCAGTGGAGAACCGAGGAGGAAGGATTTCTCGATTCTCAAATTTTTCGACAAATCGAAGGAGTTCGGCTTCACTGTCGAACCGTAGATAAGATCCGTCATTATAGCAGTGAACGGGTGGAGGAGCAATGGAATAGGAGGCAATATGTTTGCCGGAACGAGCTCGTTTAGAATTCTTGCCCGTCATTAAAAAGAATTTTGAGAGCCTTTGCAGAAATTTTTGGAGACTTTTTGAAGAATATTAGGAGCTAAGAGTGATGTTGGAGTGAAAAATTTGACAGGTGGAAGCACCTATTTATAGAATTGAAGAATTTAGGGCATTTATTGAACAAAAGCTGCAGATTTACTAAGCCAAACGGTCAAAAACGGTAACAATTTTGAAGAACTGACCGTTGATAACCGATTACTGGATTTTGATAATCGATTATTGCTACACAGTGTGTTACGGACTCGGGGAATAATCGATTTTGTTTTGGAAATAATCGATTGTTTCAGGAAGTGCAATGACGAAAAACCGAGACGGTAAGAGGAAATCGATTACGCAGTTTTCAATAATCGATTACTTTAGCTTTGGCATAAAACCTGTAAAACTGAACCTCAACATGATCGATTAGTAATATTGATAATCGATTATTGTATATGATCGCCAAATTCATGCAAAACAAATACTTATTATAATCTATTTTGTTAGTTAAATGATCGATTTGTGTTATTTTCCAGCAGTAGTCTCATAAAACATAAGGAAGTAATAGTCGATTATTGAATAGAAAAATCAATTTTTTTTCACCAATGCCCGAAAATTCCCCCTCACTTTTGGGCGATACCTGCAAAAAAGAGTTAGGCGCCTCCGACGCTCAAGTTAGTAATCGTTAAAAAAAATGCAATGCATGTACTAGATCATCGTGGAGTCAAGAATTCGGAGTTCACTACGAATTCGGAAAAATGGACTCTTTCTCTAAAGGCTTTGTGAAGATGTCGGCCAATTGATATTTTGTTTCAACAAGCTCAATTTTGACATCACCTTTGAGAACATGATCTCTTGTGAAGTGGTGCCTAATTTCTATGTGTTTCGTTCTTGAGTGAAGAACAGGGTTCTTCGTCAAGCTTATGGCGCTAGTATTATCACATCGAAGAGGGATATGATGGATACTAAGACCATAATCCGAGAGTTGTTGTTTCATCCAAAGGATTTGAGCACAACAACTCCCCGCGGCCACATATTCAGCCTCGGTTGTGGATAACGCAACATTTACTTGTTTCTTGCTAAACCAATAAACTAGAGAGCTACCGAGCAAATGGCAAGTGCCACTAGTGCTCTTGCAGTCCAATTTGCAACCTGCAAAATCGGAATCGGAATAGCCAATAAGTTGGCATGAAGAACCTTTGGGATACCATAGTCCCACATTTATAGTTCCAACAAGATACTTCATTATCCGTTTTACCGCAGTTAGGTGCGACTCCTTCGGACATGATTGATATCGAGCGCATAAACACACGCTAAACAAAATGTCTGGTCTACTTGCAGTAAGATAAAGAAGGGATCCGATCAGACCTTTATACTTCTTTGTGTCAACTTCCTTACCTTTGTCATCTTTGTCAAGATGGTCGGATGTACTCATTGGAGTGGCCATTGCTTTGAAGTTGCTCATTTCAAAACGGTTTAGCAACTCCTTGAAATATTTAGATTGACAAATGAAAGTTCCCTCTTTCATTTGTTTCACTTGCAACCCCAAGAAGAAGTTTAGCTCACCCATCATTGACATTTCAAATTCACTCGTCATTAATTCAGAGAATTCCTTGCACAAAGAATTATTAGTAGCACCAAAAATAATATCATCTACATATATTTGAACTAATAAGATGTTATTGTTTTTGCTCTTAATAATGAATGTTGTGTCAACTTTCCCCCTAATGAACTCATTGTCCAAAAGAAATTTGCTTAAGCGTTCATACCAAGCTACGGGAGCTTGTTTAAGACCATAGAGGGCTTTCTTAAGTTTGAAGACATGATCGGGAGATTTAAAGTCTTCAAAACCCGGGGGTTGTTCAACATATACTTCCTCTTGAATAAACCCATTTAGGAAGGCACTCTTGACATCCATTTGATATTAATTAAAATTCATAGATGAGGCGAAAGATAGTAATAGACGAATAGCTTCTAACCGTGCTACGGGTGCATAAGTTTCTTCATAATCAATTCCTTCTTCTTGATTATATCCATTAGCTACAAGCCTAGCTTTGTTTCTAGTGATTATACCGTTTTTCATCTAATTTATTTCGAAAAACCCATTTCGTACCAATTATGGTGTGATTATCGGGTCTTGGCACCAATTCCCAAACGTCATTTCGTTTGAATTGGTTAAGCTCCTCTTGCATTGCCAAGGTCCAATGCTCATCCCCAATTGCTTCGAAAATGGTTGAGGGTTCTATTTGAGAAACGAAAGCAGTGTGTCCTATGGTGTTCTTAGGAGTGTTTCGAGTACTTACCCCTTGTTCGATATTGCCAATTACCTTGTCGAGAGGATGGTCTTTGAATGTCCTCCAGGCGTTGGGCAGCACCGTTTCTTCCTCCTGTGGTGGTGCTTCCTCCGATGGTTGTTCCAAGATTTCATCTTGAATTTCCTTTGGATTTTCCTCTTGTACCTTGTCTTGAAGACTTATTTTGTTTAAAGAATCTGCAAGATCAACACAAGAGTCCTTTCTCGCCAAGCGAGCACCATTTTCAGAAAATACAACATGAGGAGACTCCTCGACAGTTAAGCTGCGGTTGTTGTAAACTCTATATGCTTTACTACACAATGAGTAACCAATAAATATGCCTTCATCAGATTTTGCATCAAACTTTCCTAAGCTATCTTTTCCGTTATTATGAATGAAACATTTACAACCAAAAACTCGAAGATGGGAGAGGTTAGGCTTCCTTCCCTTGTATAGTTCATAGGGAGTTTTCATGAGTATCAGTCTTATGATAGCTCTTATCAACACATAGCTTGCGGTACTCATGGCATCCGCCCAAAAATTTTTGGGAATCTTTGCCTTATCGAGCATTGTTCTAGCCATCTCTTCGAGAGACCGATTTATCCGTTCCACCACTCCATTTTGTTGTGGTGTACGTGGAGCAGAGAAGGTGTGCTCCATACCGAGTTCGTCACAAAAATCCACGAAGAGATTATGATCGAACTCTCCCCCATGATCACTTCTTATGGAAGTGACGGTTGTGTTCTTTTCATTTTGAACACGTTTAAGAAAACTTTTAAACCTTTGAAAGGCCTCACTTTTGTGAGCAAGGAATAATGTCCATGTGAATCTAGAGAAGTCATCAACAATTACAAAAGCATAGAGATTTCCACCAAGACTTTTAGTACGAGATGGTCCAAAAAGATCCATGTGAAGAAGTTGTAAAGGTCTGGAGGTTGAAACAACATTATTAGATTTAAAAGAGGCTTTTATTTGTTTCCCTTTTTCACAAGAATCACAAATAGTGTCTTTTTCAAATTTTAGACTTGGAAGACCAATTACTAAATTTTGTGAAACTAATTTGTTTAAAAGATTCATGTTGATATGAGCTACTCTACGATGCCATAGCCACATGTCGTCATCTTTACTCATAAGGCATTTCACATAATCAGATGAAGAATTTTCAAGATCAACCATATAAATATTATCAATTGTAATACCACGAAGAATGACTTTAAAATCACTGCGACGTATAACTAAGCATTCTTCCGAATCAAACAATACAAGATTTCCCTTGTCACATAATTGACTTATGCTCAAGAGATTGTGTTTAAGCCCTTTTACTAATAAGATATTCTTAATAGAGGAGGATTCGTTCTTACCTACGGAGCCGATGCCGATTATTTTTCCTTTATTGTTGTCTCCAAATACAACGCTTCCTCCTTCTGTGGGTTTTATTTGAAGGAATTTTGATGCATCTCCAGTCATATGTTTAGAGCATCCGCTATCAAGGTACCAAAGTACACTTGATCCCTTCAAACACACCTACAAAACAAATTAATGAGTTTTTGGTACCCAAGCTATTTTGGGTCATTGTGTGTTAGGTGCAAAATGGTGGTGTGATTGACATGCAGTGAAGTGTCTGTGTCTAGTGAAACAGGCAGGAGCAATATGTCCTATTCGATTGCAATAATGGCAAATGACGTTAGGATTATGCATTCTTCTAGGATGATAATAGTTGGAGGGTCGAAATTCATTTACTCTATTTTTGACAGTATTTGACGCAATTTTTGAAAATCTTTTCTCTGTGTTCTAAATTGCTCAACATTCCTTCTGGTGTTTATTCTAGGATATGTAGCGATCCTAGGATAATTATTTCTAGGTTGCAATTTTTGAAAGCCATTTCTAGGTGTTCTAAATTGCTCAACATTTCTTCTAGTGCTTATTCTAGGATGCATAGCGGTTCTAGGATTATTATTTCTAGGTTGAATGTTAACATTTATTTTATTTTGCCTAGGTTGAGCCTTAGGTTGTTTAGGGATGGTCTGAACTTTTTCTTTAGACTCATTTTTGAGACCTATACCATGTTTAGTAGATTTTAAATTCACAAGAACATCATTTAGATTTTTGTGAGAGGAATTGAATTTATTCAAGGTAACCTTAAGTTTCTCTACTTCATCTTTTAGAGATTTGCAAGAAGTACAACCATGTTTGAACTCTCGGGTTTATCGGCGCTTCTTTTGCCATAAAACTTATTTTCCTCTTTTAGCTTCTCATTATCGAGAGTCAATTTTTCCAAATCTTTTTTTCAAAGAAAATTGTTTCTTCAATTCTTTTATGGTTTTGGAAGCTTTAATAAATTCACCATATAATTCATCAAAGGCATTTTGCATTTCTTCAAGAGAGAAAAAATTCTTAGAAGGAGATTAACATAACTCTTCTTGAGTTTCTTCGTGTGCCATGAGACATAAATTAGCGGTTTAATCTTTTTCTCCGTCACTTGATTCATCTCCGGAGTCACCTCCCCAAGAGATGTAGGCTCTTTGTTTCTTGGCGAATTTCTTTTCTGTTTTGTTATTTGGACAGTTGGATTTGATGTGCCCCGCTTCTCCGCATCCATAGCATTTGAGTGGTCCTCCTGGCCGCTTTCCTTTAAACTCTTTCCGCATGAATTTTTGGAATTTCTTAATCATGAGTCCGAACTCGATATCTTCATCACTTGATTCCTCTTCGTTTTGAGGTTGAGTCGTAGGCTTTGAGTGCAATCCTTCTTTTCCTTTGATCATCCAAAGGAGGGTTAAGAATAGTAGATTCATAAGTTTTGAGATTACCTCGAAGTCCGTCCATGGTGACATTTGATGCCGATTGATTCATGGATAGAATCGGCTTTGGAACGCCATTCCGGAGTAAGGCTTCGTAGAATTTTTCGGACAAGCTCCTTATCCGTAAATGTCTTTTTGACAGCATGAAGGTCATTTACGATTTTTGAAAATCTCTCAAACATGTCATCTATTTTCTCATTCTCCTTCATATGAAACAATTCATATTCATGGGTTAGAAAATCAATTTTAGCTTCTCGGACTTGATCCGTACCTTCGTAAGTGATCTCTAGTTTGTCCCACATTTGTTTGGCCGTGGTGCAACATGAGATTTTTTCGATATTCATCGGGATTTACAGCACAAAACATCATGTTGATGGCCTTTGCATTATATTCCACCTTTCTGATATCGTCCATATCATATTCGTCTTCCGACTTTGGAATGAGTTCATCTCCAACCTTTTTAGTGGGTAGTTGTTCTCCATTCTTTATAATTTTCCACAATTGGAAGTTGTTTGATTGAATGAAAATTCTCATCCTCTCCTTCCAATAAGTGTAATTGGTGCCATAAAAGAGTGGTGGCCTTGTGAAGCATTGTCCTTCACCTAATCCTGCATTAACGTTACGAGTAGAAGCCATGGATTGTTTCTCTCAAACTGTTAAGTCTTTCAGAGAGTTAGGCTCTGATACCCATTGTTAGAATATACGCTTAACTCTAGAAGGGGGGTGAATAGCGTTTTAATAAAAGTCAAGATAAATTTGCGGAATTAAAGTTGCAGGAGTAAAATAAGTGCGGTAAATAAAGTAGTAAGGAGAGAACACACCGAACTTATACTGGTTCACCACAACGTGTGATTAGTTTAGTTTCTCGAGAGACTCTCTCGAGTTTCAACTAACTCCGTTAAGCTTACGGGTGCTTAACAAACCGTTACAAATTGAGAACACAAGTCTCAACTTTGTTTGCTCGAAGATACCACACTTCAAGACTTCACGTGAAGGAACTAACCTTTCCTTCTTACAACCACAAGGGATTAGAACTTCCCTTCAAGTGTATACAAACACTTAGCACTCAAGACAAGACTCTCTTACAGAGTAGATATGAGTAAAATTAATACGCTCAAGAACACAACAACTTCGTCAAGAATTTTGCTCTCAAAAACTATGAAATTAATATGAAATGATTGATATGAGAGTATGTATGCTTAAGCAAGAATTGTAATCAGTTGTTTTATTTAAAAGAGAGGTTTAGAGGTGTATTTATAGTCCTCAAAGTCACCAAGACCGTTGCTTAATTGCCAATCACTAATTGCTGATTTTGTGCTAGAATAATCGATTATCTGATTTGCATAATCGATTATCTGCAAATTGTTCAAAAATCATATGCTGATTTTAAGCTAGAATAATCGATTATTCAATTTGCATAATCGATTACCTGTTAACGTTCAAAAATCAGACGCTGATTTTATGATAGCATAATCGATTATTGCCTTGTGCATAATCGATTATCTTTCAGCATTTTAAAAAAACTTTGGCAACGGTTAGTGAATAATCGATTATGCTATATAGGATAATCGATTATTGACCTCTACGGAATTTCTGATTTAATCTGAATAAAAAGGATAATCGATTATCATATTATATAATCGTTTATTTTGCTGTTTTGTAAATTCCAGTTTTTGGCTGGCTTAACATAATCGATTATCAAATTACATAATCGATTATTTCTGTCCAGATTTGAAAAACATGTTTAAAAATCATTTTGGCTAAAATGAAAATATTTTGAAAATCATTTTGTTTTAAATCAAAGATGCATAGTTTGATGAAAATGATTTTTCGAGAGAAGCCAAGACTTGAATCTATTGTTGGATCAAGATCACAATACAGAACGACTCATGTATATCTTCGTTGCTTTACTTGATCTTGTTCTTTGTTTCTCTTGTGCTTGGATTTCGGCATATGTCAATTTTCCATGCGCATCGGCTTGTCATTTATCAAAACCTACAAAGATGAACACACTTTTAGTTTTAGCGACTTGAGAACGTGTTTCAACATCTTAATTATCCGAAGATGGTCCAAAGGGAACCTGCATCACGTTTAAATTATGCAAAATATCCGCACACCGTTAATTTTCAGGTACTCCATCCGACACAGTCTTCTCATTGGAAGCGATCCCACTCCATGTTTTCATAACCGTCCGATCTCCGAACACTTGACAAAATTTCAAACCAAATTGTGTCTGCCTTTTCCAAAATTTTCATTGGCATATTCCACCAATGGCTCCTGAACTACACATGGCCTGATTCCTGTAAAACTAGGGACATGTAGGCAGCTCAGAAGCCAGCGCGCAGTCGAAATTCTCTTACAATCGTCATTTCCGGTCAAAATTGGCCATCTTATCTTTACCCGACAACTGTTTCATCCTCATTGGGTAAAGATGGGCAGTTGTTGATACCCAATTTTTTATTATGTATTTTGCACCATAAATATTTTCACAATAGCTTGTGAATGCATATATAAGCATCCACAAAAAGTTTGGTATATTTTCTATATTTTTCCAAGTATTCTAAAATCAATTTACAACTTATTTTGTACTAGAAAATACATAATTTAGTATAAAATCTTGTTATTTTAATAAATAATTTATTGTACTCTCTCATCTACGTAAAAATATAATTTATGTAATTTTTATAAAAGTTTTACAAAGCCGTTAGGTATTTTTAAACTAAAATTGCATTAAATTACAATTTTATCCTATTTCTCAATTTAATAAGTATTTCAAGTATAAAATTGTTCCTAATATTTTTAATAATTTCCTAAACATATTTTATTATCCAAATATTTTTATTGGATTTTTATAAAATCATTTGCTATTTTACAAAATTAAATTAGGGGAAATTTGGGCATTTAAATTATAACCCTTTAACCTTTCAATTTTGTCAACATTTTTAACCCGAATTCACCCCCCAAATCATGACCCAATTACTAAACCACCTGACCCAAACCTATTTGGACTAACCCACCCTGATCTCTATTTTAAATCGTGGCCGTTGATTATTTTGATCAACGGTCCATGATTGACCTTACCTTAATTAAACCCATGACCCTCCTTTACCCTAAATCATTTCTCTCAATCTGCTGCTCTTGTATACCCTTTAACTTTCAAACACTCTATAACCCTTTGTCTCTCTAGAACCTTCTGGTTCTCTCATGGCCTTCATCGCCATACCAGCTCACTCCTCCCTCACTCCTCTCGACTTAAAGAAATCATGGAGTCCCTATATCGTGGTTTCCTCTATCAAGCTTGAAGTCTAGCAGCTTCCGCCATGGAAGATGGTTACTGAAACTCTATTTGGGGTCTGTTTCTAGTTTTTCTCCGGTGGTCTTTGAACGATGATGCCTTCTATGGCATTGTATACGAATTTCACAGCCATGTTCTTCGTTTCCCTAATGTGTCTAATTTATTGTCTTTAATATCTACTATTTTAAAATAACTCTTAGTTTGATTTTTGTTTTCTACTCTATTTCTAATTAGCTTTTCTGATTATTTCAAGCTAGGATTTCTAACCCCTTCTTCAAAATTATTTCTTTTGAGTGATATGTATGCGTTAGTGTTTGTTTATTTCACTTGTTTGTTTGTTATTTTTTGTTAACCTGGATTTCATACTGTGATTTCTAGGGTTTCTCAGCCCCCTTCGAAAATACTTTGCTTTCTGACTTTTAGCACTAATCTGTGGCTCTCATTACTACTCCTAAAGTATTTTTTAAAATCTGATAAAAAACCCTAACCCAACATGTTTGTATCTGTATTTGCCTATTTGCATGTTTTTATCGCTTCTTTTATGAGCTCCATGCCTTTGATTTGATTTTTGTTGCTAATGTTATATTCCCATACCATGTTGTTGTTCTTCTCTTGAGGTTTTTGATTGTTTATATGGTGATACTGACTCTTACCATCTCTTTAAGGATATGATTACTAAATTTAAAATTGTGATTTTGTATTTCCTTTACAGTTTGGTATTGATTTTCCTCAATCGGTGGGATACATACCCCAATTAATAATTGATTTCCTAGGTTTTCAATCTCGAAAATTATTTTCCAGAATTAAAATGATACTTTTCCTTATATATGTGTACAAGTATGTTTACTTATTTGCTCGACAGATTTCCCTGGTTAATGTCTCATGTATCTAGTATGCATTGTATACCTTATACTATTTTGTTTCTTATGTGACCATCCATACTTTGTGATTCTTTTCCTTTTAAAAAAGGTTCTGTTTATTACCGTTTGACTATAATACCTTAATTAATGGGGAGTCCCTATGCTTATTTGATTATGATTGATATTAGTTACTTAAATAGGGATTGACACCTTATTTGTTTACTCGTTTTAGTACTGTAAATACTCAAAGATTGTCTCTTTGAAAAACGCAATACACACTGCTCTCACAATCTAAAACTCTCTTAATTCTCTTTTTCTCTGCTATTACTATACTCTCTGATTGTCTTCTTTACACACTCAATTGGCTAACAGCCAATATTGAGTAACTTAATTGGTTACTTTACACTACTGGGCTCTATTTGTTTGTCTATATTAGGTCTGTTGCTGCTGCTATTCTCCTATTGCTGCTACTATTCTTGCACTGCCGATGTCATTCTTTGCACACTTTGCTCTCCTTTTGTGCACTATTACATTGCTATTGTATCCTGTTTCCTACAACTGGTATGTCACCTATTTGAGATACATTTTCCAAAACAACATGTTTCTATTAATTTTGCAATTCATATTATTTCTTGTGTGCTTTTATCTATGGTTTTGTTGCTATCTTTGTCACTAGCATGTTACTTACTAGTCTACTAGTTTAACTTAGCATATTTTCCCCTATTCCCCTTTCCCTGTCGCAATGCATGTTCTTCTTCTATGCGCACCACTGCTTGGCTACTTAAAAGCCCTGAAACCTCTCTCTAAGGTGCATTAAATTTGGGGTTTGGTACAGTAAGAGCTAAACCCTTGTTTTAACCATGTCTGATTACTTTTACCCAACATGTTGTCTGTTCCCTTTACTTATTTGTTCCCTTATCCCCTCCATGTCTCAATGAATGTTTTCTTTGAATACTACTACCATGCATCCATGTCTGTCAACTGGTTTTCTTTAATCTTTTCTCAACTGTTTTCAACTCTCTCAATTATAATCTCATTCTTAGACTTTAGTGTCTGCTCCTTTAGTGTAAGCACAGCCATGGGAGCCTTGAGCACCCATGGAACTATGATGTACAAGGCTGGCACTTTCAATGTTTGTATTTGTCTAATTGGGACATTTTTTGGTGCTTGGCATTGGCTAGCGGTTCAAACGAACCATTAGGGAACTTTGCACACCCAAACCTAAGTAATGGCTGTGAAACTCGAAGGGAGTGACGTTGGAGATGCTTGGGCCTGGCTGAAGGCTCTCAATACAATAACTTCTTATTTTTTTTATCTCTGTTGTATTTTTAATTACTTGGCTATAATAATTTGTAATGAACAATAGGGTATTATAGTGAAATTGGGGAGGGTTATGCATGATTATTAAAGATATAGGTAGAAAGAATGAAATAGGGTTTTACTTAACTATTTGCGTAATAGAAACCATGTATAGGGCATGCATCTCAGATATAGAGATCATGTATTTAGATCTTTTACTATCTGCTCGTTATCTTTCAGTTAATAATCAGAATTACGGCCTTGCATTTTGATACCATGCTCTAGGGCCTTTATATGCATTAACAGTCATTTACTTAGAGTCTCTCTTTTGTAACTGTTGAATGCCTCACTAATCTTGCTAAATAAAATAGTAAAACTGACTCCTTGTTATCAGAAACCATTGCATGCTCACCATTTTTAATAACGCCTAGGCAAATCTTAGGTCGGATAAAATGATAAATGGGATAATCACTTTCATGTCTTGATTTGAGTTAATTCACCTCGGTCGGAATTGATCTGTTTTTGAAAGCCCTCTCCATTTTTTTTACAAACGTCTCTCCCACTTTTTTATTTAAATCTAAAATGTTTTGCTGCATTTCCTGTCCAGGTTAGACCACTATTTCAACTGTCTGCGTACTAATTTTCAAAAGCTCAAATGGCATGTATGTTTACTGTTATGTAACTTCAAAATGCTTTCATGTTTAGTCTTTTGCTCTGCCTGACTAAACCATTTTACTAGGCTTTCCAAATGTTTCTAAATGACTTTTGCATATTTCTAAAAAAATGAACTTATACTACCTCTCTTAGTTTATGAACATTTTTCTCTTATGTTTTTCTGCAAACTCCCCCTCTTCTATTTCAATTCATACTCGTACTTTTAAAACTGCCTCTCTTCCTTAGACCTTACATGTGTTTGAGACATGCTAATTACATGTTCTCTTAGAGTTATTTGAGCCTTTACATGTCTTATATGATTCCTTTGTATGGAATTCTTATCTGTAATTTGACCTTTAAACTTAAGGGTTCGGCTTAGTTCCAACCTTATAGGAATAGTGATCTTAAATGCCCTCTAGGATCTATAGGAAGGGATGGGTAATAGCACGCAATAAGCATTCATGACCAGTTCACACGCTTAAATAACCTCTAAGGGGTGGGAAGGGTAGAAATGGAGATGATGACGATGTGATAATATCATAAAGCAACCCCTCTTTGGGAATATGTATGTTATATAGCATCGAATGATCCATACTGTAGTAAAACCTAAGACCCTTCTCTCAGTTGCTTGATTTATTCAATTGTTCTTTCATAGTAATGGTTTTCAAATCAACTTTCTTTTATTTTAAATTTGCGTACCTCTTTCTCCTTCAAAGCTTTTTTCTTCAAGTTATATAAATGCTACATTTGGGAGCCTTACCTTGCTTAATTGCTTCACCTTTCATAAAGTCACAATTAACACAGCGACGAACCACACTGGTGGATCTTGAGGGGTGCCTAACACCTTCCCTTCGAGATAATCTCAAGCCCTTACCCGAACTCTGGTTTTATTTTAAAAATAATCTCTCTTAAGTGTCCCAATGCATTATAATCATTCTGTGGCAACTCTTCTATATCTATAACCCAATTCCCAAACGGGAAATAGAGTTGTTCTGCCCATAATGTCGTATACCCGATTTCGCTTTATTTTAAGGAGGGAAAAAGGAGGCGTCAACAGATACCATGTATTAGGGCCTTTATATGCATTAGATATCATCTACTTAAGGTCTTTCTTTTTTTCAACTGTTGAATGCCTCACTAATCTTGTTCAATAGACGTAAAACCGGTTAACAAGTTCCTTTTTCAAAAGAGGAAATAAACACGCATGTTCACTTTCTCTTATGGCTAAAAAAACATCTAGGCATACCTTAGGTTAGAAAAAATTAATTATTCACCTTAAGTCATGCTCAAATAATTTTGTCTCTCTGAAGTCCGCTGATTTTGTACATTAACTTCTGCCTTATTTTCAATCACTTCTATGCAAATATTTTTTTACTAAGTTACTCTTCTTCCTAGTTCAGAAATGGATGACTATTTTCTACAACTTATCTGAATACTATATCATCTGCAATTTTCAAATTTATAGTTCAAAATTAATATACTGACACGTTCTTTTACGCCACTGAATAGTTTCACATCTGCTTTCTGCCTCTCCTATCCGAAGACTGGTTTATGATATGTGTTATGTCTTAGCATGTATCTTCAAGTGTGTTTAAAAGGTTTTCCCTCCGATTCCTAATCTATAACACATCCATTGCCTTTCTAAAGTCCCAAAAGTCTTCATCCAACTCTTTTCTGCGAATTCTGTTTTAGCGCATTTTCAGCTATTGTTTTAAATATATTTGTCGACACTCCCACTTATAAAACTCTCTCTTTCTTAGGCCTTATATCTGTTTGAGACGTGATAATTACGTGTTCCCTTGTAGAGGGTTATTTGAGCCTTTTGTATGTTTTATATGATTCTTTTATATGCAGGTCCTATTTGTTCGTGTATATCGCCTAGTATTTTAACCTTTAAACTTAAGGGTTCCGTTCCTACCTCATAGGAATAGCGATCCTAAATTCTCTATAGGATCTATAGGATAGGACGGGTAATAGCACAAAATAAGTATTCGTGACCAATTCACACGCTTAAATAACGTCAACGGGGCAGGAAGGGTAGAATATGGAGATGATGACGATGCGATAATATCATAAAGCGACCCCTCTTTGGGAATATGGGTGGGACATTGCATCGAATGATCCATATAATAGATAAACCTAGGACCCTTCTCTCTTTTATTTACATTATCTAAATGTTCTTTTATAATAATGCTTTTCCAAATCAACCCTCTTTTTTATTTTAAATTTACGTCCTTCTTTCTTCTTTAAAGATTTTCAAGTTGTGTGAATGCTATATGTGTGAACCTTACTTGTTTAATTATTTCATCTTTTTTTATATAAATTCACGATTAACATGGCCAGGAACCACATTAGTGGATCTTGAGGGGTGCCTAATACCTTCCCCTCCAGATAATCTCAAGCCCTTACCCAAACTGTGGTTTTCTTCTCAAAATATTCTCTTCTTAAAGTGTCCTAATGCACTATAATCATTAGGTGGTGACTCTTCAAATTCCATAACCCAACTCCTGATCAGGAATAGAGTCGTTTTGCCCATAATATCATAATACCCGATTTCGCTTTTAGGGAAAAAAAGAGCATCGACAACATGGCGAATCTACTTGGGAATTCTTTTTAGGCTTTTACCATTACGTGTTCCATGACTTTATTGCTCTATTTGCTACATTATTTATAGCTTTAATTATTTCTTCGCAATTACTAACATGTTTCTTCACATCTTTCTTTTTCTTTAACTGTTTTACTGCTTTATTAACTCACTTTATCTCAATTTCGTCTTAAATTCCAAGCATTTATTTTAATCGTTATTGTATGAAAGTGAAAATACATGTACTCATTTCATTGTTGTAATTGCATCCTTCAGCATCATTTTCCACTCGTTCCAAATTTTTTTTATAGAAACTCTTATAATGAGTGGTTGAGCTCTTCCAATATTTACAAAATCCCTATATTTTGCAAAGGCATATTTGCGGTAAAACCAGTCGATCAACAGTGTAGTCGACGGTTCCGTGCCTTTCCCTCTAGAGTTGTCTGCTCAAGGGTACTTTGTCGAGCACTTCAAAATAGACTCCTTACTCTACTTAAATGTTCATGCATCATGGTCAAACTTAGACGAGTCTGTTATGTTGTCCGCATAATGACTCATTAGGACAGCCTAAGCCAAAAGTCCATCGGGTTTCCTCGAAACCCAAACAGACATTCTTGTTATGTGCATTGAATTTGGAGAAATAAATGCCTTCTGCTAATTATTGATTTAAATAGTCAAGTCCGGTGGGGTTAAGGGCCTAACCCTCTATTTTGGAGGAAAATGAGGCACGAGGTCCCTAGATTTGGTATGGTATCAAACATTCATCCAAAGTTGCTAAGCTTGTGGGATGATTTGCATGGTAGTGATCAGGTTCTTGTCCGCAAGCACTTAGGAAATCTTCCATCACTTTGGGAAGTTAGGGCAGATAACAAGATTGTGGAAGCTGCTACCATGTTTTAGGATAGTGAACGGTCTGTCTTCCGCTGTGGGGGTATTGAAATGACACCGCTGTTGTAAGAAATTAGGGGTCTAGCCGGAATTTCTTCGAATAGACCAGGGTTGCTTATGCCGGAAAACCGCAAAGGTAGAGGGTTCTTGAAAATGATGGGGCTTAACAAGAATCCTAATTTGACCAGTCCGAATGACTCCTACATATCCTTCGACTTCATGTATGAAAGGTTCAGATATAACAAATCCTACTGCACTCATACGGACGAGTTTTCCCTCACCTCTTTAGGGCACATACACAGGAGAGTCTTTGTATTCATGTCCTGTTTCCTGGGCATGATAGTCTTTCCGATGAAGAAGTCTAGAATCCATACAATACTAGCCATGGTAACCAAAGCCGTAATTGAGGGTATCGATGGGCATAAATTTAGCATAGCACCTATGATCCTCGCCGAACTGTACTGAGCCTTAGAAAAATGTCAACAAGGGGCACCGCACTTTGAAGGGTGCAATTTGCTACTACAAATCTGGCTCATCGAACACCTTCAGAAGGGAGACTACAGACAAAAGATCATGCGACGAGATTGGGACCACCATATCACTCTCCATTATCTAAAGTGCACTTCATGCTGGATATGTTCGCTTAACTGGAAGACGCCAGTAGATGCGTATAAATATTGGAGAATTTGAGAGAAGCGTACATATAATGGATGTACGAGTGATTTCCAACTTGAGAGTTTATCATTCGATCTAGAAATATGCTATTCCTTATACTCATCGGCTTAAGAGGAACTTACCCTTATGTCCCTCTATGAGTCATGAGGCAAGAGGGAAGGAAGCAGATTGTACCAAGGGTGGAAAAGATGAGTCATTACATGGCTGATTTCCAAGATGACGATCGCCCACACAGGTGTCAGGCTTAGCATATGTGGCATTCCAAACTCATTTTGGTAAAGGAAACTATGGAGACAGACAGGTATCAGGCAGGGCATGCGCCACTTTATCCAAGGTGGTTAGAAGATGATCATATTGGCTTGTGCAAAATGGGTTTCGTCCATGGTCACAGGGTTATTGATGCGAAGACTATGGCAAAGTTCAGGTATAATTAGCTACGCAAGCGGATGTGAGAGTGTGAAAGTGAACATCGGGAAACACAATAGGCTTCAGAGAGGGTAATCAATGAATGGAAGGACATGTTTGTCCGCGAAAATAATTGTTTAGCACACTTGGAGTGTGGTCTAATGGAGTTGGAAGGCAAGTTTCTGAAAAGGATCAACGACTGTCAAGAAGCTGAAGATAACGAAGTTGGGCACTTTGCTCGGGCTTACTTGCTGCTGGGGCTGCGCGAGCTGATAAAACTATACGGGGGAGGCAAAGATACCGAATCTGGGGAAGGTCCTTCTGGGACCAAGTAGTTAGGATTTTAATGCTTTCTTGATGTAATAAGGCCCTTGGCCATTAGTTACACTTTTTCTTTATTACAATCTGTTTTGACTCGTTCTGTTTTCTGTAAACAAAATGAGGCACTTGGTGTTATAAATTCTCCAAATCGTATCTATCGCTAGGCCTACCTCAGGCACAACAAGGCACCAAATAGGAAATGACATATATTCTTGCAACAATGTGTTTAAATACCGCAATGTTTTCTTTCTCAGAATCGGCACTAACATTTTACCTTTTTTTTCTTTTTTTTTTATTCCCCTCCCCAAAGGTTAGTTCGTATATTCTGGCACCATCGTCATACTCAATAGATCTAAGGGTCCTCCTCCTCCTCCTCCAATAAATAGGAACAAAGGAAAGATGGGAGATAATGAAGCAAGAAAGGACATTGAAGGAACTTCCCAAGGTACCCCGATCACCAAAGAAACCGCTGCTCATTTGGAACAAACTTTGCTAAGGTTCCGAGAGGAACTAGTCTAGGTCCGGAGTTTGGCTAGCCTGTCCATCTCCCTTGATGCTGCAGATGTCGACAATCAGGTCCATGCACCTCCGCAGAAGACCTTAACCCAAGCTCGTAACAATGCTCCACCGCCCATCCCTCAGCCTCAAAATTCTTCAAATCATCAAGATACCCCTATCTTTGTTGATATTGTGCCATACTATACACATCCCATATCATATGTGTAAGAATCAGACTCACTCATTCGAAACTTGGCTGTTGAACTCAAGAAACACACTAGCAGTGTTCAAGGCGTGGAAGGTAATAAATGTGTAGAGGGTCTAAATAATGAAAACCTTTGTGTTCAACCTGATGTCGAACTCCTAGAGGGGTAGAAACCTCCTAAGTTCGAAATGTTTGATGGTACGGGTGATCCCAGGGTTCACCTCAGGATGTATTGTGACAAGTTAGTGGGAGTTGGTAGAGATTAAAAGATATGCATGAAGCTATGCAGGAGGAGCTTGAAAGGTGATGCCTTATCTTGGTATATCAGCCAAGATGCGAAGAAGTGGACGAGCTGGGTAAACATGGCGTCTGATTTCATGGACCGTTTCAGGTTCAACACTGAGAATGCACTGGACAAGTTCTATATCAAGAATCTGAAGAAAAAGCCCATCGAAACTTTTCGCGAGTATGCTACTCGTTGGAGGTTGGAAGCTGCCAAGGTTAGACTGGCTTTGGAAGAAGAACAAATAAACAAATTTTTCATCCGTGCTCAGGATCCACAGTATTACGAGAGATTAATGTTGATAGAGGGGCATAAGTTCACTTATATCATCAAACTGGGAGAAAAGATTAAAGAGAGGATAAAAATGGTATGGTTACTAACCTTGAGGCATTGCAGGCCACCAACAAAGCCTTCCAATCTGGTGGAACGTGGAAGAAAAAGGATGTAAACTCTGCATTGGCTGCGCAGAGAAACACCTCTCCCTTGAAATCTCAAACCTACCCTCCAACCCCACGCATATACCTACCCCCTCTAAATTACCAAACATCATCACTTACCTATCAAAATCCACATCCCGTGTGCCAAACTTCTTCACCACCAACATATAAGCCCACCTCGCAAGGATATTCCTAACCCGCACCCGTATACCAAGCTTACAATGCCCAACCACCTTACTATCCATCACCACCTACCCACCAAAACTTCCCACAACCAAGACAAAACTTTGACCGTAAACCACCCAGACAGTACACCGGTATTGATGAACCTATTGACTAACTTTATAAGAAGCTCAAAGCCACCGGATATGTTACAACCATCCCATCCATAAACCCTGAAAACCCCTCCCAATGGATCAACCCAAATAAAACCTTCGCATACCATTCAGGGATGAAGGGACATACCATCGACGAGTGCCATTCGTTGAAGGACAAAATTCAGACCTTAATTGAAAACAAGGTCATCATAGCTAAGGAGCCTGCTCCTAATGTTCGTAACAACCCTCTACCAGACCACAAAAGTGGAGGCATCCACATGATTGAGGTTGAGGACGACTTGGACCCCGAAGGGTCAATAGTTTTGATATCTGAAGCCGATGAGCCCAAGAAACCGGTGGTCACTCTTAATCCTATATTTGTGCAAATCTAGCCATCTGAGGGCAACATGATGAATATATCTGAACTATTTGAGTTTGAGACACCTTCTGCAAAAGTGCTAAAACCAATTGAGGTTGCGTTCGGGACTCCAATGGCACCCGCACCAATTGAAGTTGCTATGGTGCCCCCAAGGGTGCGCATTCCAGTCGCCATGTCAGACATAACCCCATTTCAGTCAAATTCCACACCTTGGGACTACACAACAAAGGTAAGAAGGAAAGGAAAAGCATGCACGGGTGAAGCAATTGCCGCACAGGGTATGACTAGAACAGGCAGAGTGTACACACTAGAGAACCTAGTTGAGTCCAGCAAGCAGGCCTCTGCACGTCCCATTGAAGCTGCACCTGATGATCTCTAGAGAAAGATACAGGCTAAATAGTATTCAATTGTTGAACAACTAAGCAAGACTCCAGCGTAGATTTCCATCTTGGCATTACTGCAAAGATCCGAGGTGAATAAAAATGCAATGATGAAGATACTGAGCGAGGCTTATGTCTCGAGCAACATATCGGGAGGAGAGATGGCGAACATGGTAGGGACGGTATTGGAAAGTCACAAAATCACCTTCCACGAGGATGAATTGCCACCTGAAGGGCTCACTCATAACAAAGCACTACACATCACTGTGCAATGTGAGGATCATTTCATCACCAGAATCCTGGTCGACGGAGGTTCTAGCCTCAACATCTGTCCATTGATCACCCTTAAGAAGTTGCGCAAAGGATTGCATGAGATAAAAGATGGCGCTATTAACGTTAAGGCTTTTTCTGTTCTCAAAGGCCCACCCTCAAGGATATTAGCATTGTTAGGATTTATGCCCGTCACTAGAGGGGGGGTGAATAGTGCGGCACGAGAATATTGATAAATATTGCGGAATTAAAATTGCAGGAATAAAATAAATTCGGTAATTAAAATAACAAGGAAAGAACGCACCGAATTTATCCTGGTTCACCACAACTTGTGGTTAGTCCAGTCCCCGAGAGACTCTCTCGAGATTCCACTAACTTCGTTAAGCTTACGGGTGCCTAACAAACCGTTACACTTGCTCGTAGATGTACACTCTACAAGACTTCAACTTGCTCGAGGATACCGCACCTCAAGACTTCAACTTGCTCGTGGATACCGCACCACAAGACTTCACACACTAAGACTTAGGGTACTTAGCAAACCCGACAATAAATGAGAAGATATGTTCTTCTCAAACACCTTTCTCTTTTACAACAAGAACTCTCTCAAAAGAGTGGATAAAGAGATACAAAATAAGCTCTATGAACAACTCAAAGTTGTCTCTCAAATGGCTCAACAAAAGCTCTAAAATGATGCTCAAATAATGTCAATATGTATATCAATATTGGGAGGTGTTGTGTGTTTAAAATCAGCTCAAAAGACCTCTTTTTATAGGTGAAAAAGGGTGCATGTCTGTTGCTTAATTGGCAATCAATTATGCTGATTTTGTGCAATATAATCGATTATGTAATTTGAGATAATCGATTATTTCTAACGTTCTGAAAATCAGAATGCTGATTTTCTGCAAAATAATCGATTATTTCATATTGAATAATCGATTATGTGGAGGCAGTGTTCAAACACTAGCAACGGTCTAAGCATAATCGATTATGCAACTTTGTATAATCGATTATATACCACTGATATACACTTGATATTCACTGTGTATACCAGAATTGAAAACTTACTTCAAAACCTATTTTGGTTAAAATGAAAACGTTAAAATCATTTTGTTTGAAGGATTTAAAATATGTTTATGATAAATATGATTTAATAAAATATGTTTATGAAAAATATTATTTAATAAAATGATTTTATGCATATTTATGATGACCTATGTTGAGCCAAAAGACGAGATAACTTAAGTGTTGCTCTTACATTGGTTCTACCTAACGACCTACGCCTTGGGTCTTCGGTCTTGAACATTTCAGCTCGTCTTTGGCTTGTCTGTGCAATTCCGTCATTAATATGCTTCTCGCCATTGTCATATAATATCGTTGTTTTACAATTGACTTCATTGTTTGTCACTCATCAAAACCTATACCTAAAAATCATGCTCATACAACCAAAGCGCACATATCATAGATAGAGTGATTTTCTACAAGCATGTGGTTGCAAAAGGGTCCCACTTGGTTTGACGTTGATTTCCAAGTCATCGACAACAAATATCTTACAACTTACTGCTGGGACGACCTTGGATCCACGCTGCTGGGGTTGTGGCATCAACCTTACATCAGGCCATAAAATTCGAGTGGAACCATCAGGAAGTGATCATCCACGGCGACGGTAGCAAACCCCATCTTCAGTCGCCAGACCATTTCGATTGTCGGAGGCAGAAAAAGAATAGGCGGGGAAACATATCATTATATTGTGCAGGTCAACACAGTGGACAAGGAAAAATGGTTGAGCAACAAGGTCGGGAGCATTCTAAATTTGAGTGGGTATGAACCAGGGAAAAGGCTTGGTAAGAATCATTAAGGTATCACCAAACCTATCCAGCTGAAGAAACGTGGTACTACCTTCGGACTAGGGTACGAGTACACTTGGCAAGAATTCCAAAACTGGTCACCACCATGGCACGACCCATATTACCCATTGGAACACCTCATACCTTAGTTGGAGCAGACATTTCAACCAACCGACACTCTGTACGGGTCAGAATAAGACGAGGCTCTTGCGGCTATGAAGAACCTATTTCTAGAAAATAAGGACTGTTATGTGATTTTTGAAAAGGAAGGGGAGGAAGGCCCTTTCATTCAGGCTGTAACTAAGGGGAGCCCCTCACCAACTGGTCAATCAGGACCACCATCACCCGAAAACCTTCGGGGTAGCAAGGCTGAACAAGCATCATGCATCTTTGTTTTAGTTATTTTCTTTATTTTACGCATTATATCTATTTTCCAAAAGAGCTCTGATGTTTTGAACGTTTATGAATTTAATCAAAAGCATTTTCAATTTATCAAATATCTTGCTATTCATTACTTTTCTCTGCTATCTACTTTAGTTTCATACAACATTACTATTGCGTATCTTGATGATGAACCAACAACTGTAACTTGCAACGAGGCTATGAAACAAACTGACATAGACTCATAGAAGGATGATATACCAGAAGAGGTTGTCAAAGAGGCCGAGAAATTTTAGAACAGACCTAAGTTCAACTTGGATGAAACCGAAGTCGTCAATTTGGGAGATACAGAGAATGTCAAAGAAACGCGCATCAGTGTGCAGTTATCACAGACAGAAAAAGAGGAATATACAGAGTTATTGAGGGAATATGGGGATATCTTTGCATGGTCTTATGACGATATGACTGGCCTCAGCACATCCATCGTCGCTCACAAGTTGCCGACAGATCCTGCATGTCTGCCGGTAAAAGAGAAGCTCAGAAAATTCAAACCAGATAAGAGTTTAAAAATAAAAAAAGAGGTCACCAAGCAGGTTATAGCCAGAGTTCTTGAAGTGGTAGAGTATCCAACTTTATTAGCTAACATTGTGCAAATATCGAAGAAGGATGGGAAAGTTAAAGTCTGTGTCGACTACCGGGATCTCAACCGAGTCAGTCCCAAAGACGATTTCCCCTTGTGAAACATATACATTCTGATCGACAACTGCGCCAAGCATAAGTTGTAGTCATTAATCAATTGCCTTACAGTGTACCATCAAGTATGGATGTATAAAGAAGATGTAGAGAAAATGACGTTTATCACGCCTTGGGGAATGTATTTATACAGAATGATGCCATTCGGATTGAATACTGCAGGAGCTACTTATATGAGGGCCATGACTACCCTCTTTCTTGACATGATACATAAAGAGATTGAGGTATATGTGGATGACATCATCATTAAGTCCAAGAAGGCTACAGATCCCATGGAGGACATCCGAAAGTTTTTAACAGACTAAGGAGGTATAACTTGAAACTAAATCTCGCCAAGTGTGCACTTGGGGTCCATGTGGGAAAGTTATCGGGTTTCATCATGAGTCACCGAGGAATAGAGTTGGGTCTATCAAAGTTCAAATCTATTTAGGAGTTTCCACCGCCGAAGAGCAAGAAAGGGGTAGTGAGTTTCCTGAGGAGACTCAACTATATTAGCCGGTTCATAGCTCAGTCTAGCATCATCTGTGAACCTATCTTTAAGATGCTAAAAGGCTTTCGACATTATCAAGGAATATTTGTCTAAGCCTCCAGTCCTGGTTCTGCCTGAGCCTGGGAGGCTTTTATTGCTCTATCACGCAGTTTTGGTTGGAGCATTTTTTTGGTCTTGGGACAACATGATGAGATGGGAGAAAGGAGCAAGCTATTTACTACCTCAGCAAGAAATTTACCCCATACGAGGTTCGGTATTCCTTGCTAGAATGTACCTATTGTGCTTTGACTTTGATAGTTCAGAAGTTGAGGCATTATTTCTGTGCTTACAATTTCTTATATAGGTGGAATCCCGATTTGGGACTATTGAGGTGTGTCAATGCGACAGAAGCAACAAAGTTATTCGAGGAAGTGCACTTAGGGACTTGTGGGCCGCACATAAATGGTTTTGTTCTAGCAAAGAAGATACTCATAGCATGATATTTCTAGATGACTATGGAAATGGATTACATTCAGTATGTCCGGAAGTGTCACCGCTGTCAGATACATGCGGATATGATAAAGGTACCTCCGAACAAGCTCACTGCAACGAGCTCACCATGGCCGTTCACTGCTTGAGGAATGGATGTTATTTGACCAATCGAGCTTGCCGCATCAAACGTACATAGGTTCATCTTAGTATCAATTGATAACTTTATTAAATGGGTCAAAGCAGTATCATACAAAGCAGTAACCAAGAAAGTCATGGCAGACTTTGTCCGAGATCGTATTGTCTGTCGGTTCGGTGTTGCAGAGTCGGTCATCACTGATAATGGTTCCAATCTCAATAGCGATTTGATGGAAGAGATGTGTGAAACTTTCAAGATCTGGCACAGGAATTCTATAGCTTATAGACCTCAGTTGAATGGAGCCATGGAAGTAACCAACAAGAACATCAAAAAAATACTAAGGAAAATGATTGAAAGGCATAAGTAGTGGCATGAGAAGTTTCCATTAGCTTTATTGGGTTATCGTACAACAGTTTGCACATCAACCGTGGCAACTCCTTACATGCTCCTTTACGGTATAGAGGCGGAAATTTCCGCCGAGGTATAAATTTCGTCCTTTAGAATCATAGAAGTAGCTGAGCTAGATGACGTAGAATGGGTAAAGGGTCGATACGAATAGTTAGCTCTTATAGATGGAAAGAGAACAAATGATGTCTATCATGGTTAGTTATATCAGAACAGAATGTCCAAAGCCTTCCACAAGAGAGTCCGACCAAGGAAGTTTACACCAGGACAGTTGGTGTTGAAAAAGATATTTCAACATCAACATGAAGCCAAAGGGAAGTTCTCTCCCAACTGGGAGGGTCTGTACATGGATAGAGAAATGTGGCCAAAACCGATCAACTCAGATGCAGTTAAGAAATACTACATTTAATCGGTATGCTTTTTCTTTATGATGTAATTTAAACTACGCCTAACCTAATTCACATTTAAGAGGGGATACGTACGCAACCCTATGAATTCGGTCACATCTTTAATAAAATTGCATTTTCCCCCGCATTTGGAACTGGGGCAGAATTTTGAGGAGTACCCTCAAAATTTCGGAGTCAACTTGTCAATTTTTGTATCAGCATCGACCTAGTAAACTGGAGCAGAACTTTGTGGACGACCCTCAAAATTCCAAGGTCGATCCGCTTTCAGTCATTCGGCACCACCGTCAACAACGCCAGCCTAGTGAACTGGGGTAGAATTTTGAGGCGGACCCATAAAATTCCGGAGCCAGCAAGGTTGCCGTGCTTCGAACCACGTTACAGTTGCGATTCATCATAAAGTAAAATTAACTTTTCTTCACTTATACTTATACATTTGCATCATGATTGCCAAAATTTGCATAAAATCATTTGGATCACTATCGTTCAGCGACGCTGCCCCCAATGGTACAAAATGCCATGTGTCGAGGGATGCAAACTAACTTCCCCCTTACAAAACTCGCGATCTTTCTTTAGGTGCAGGAATCCAGGGTAGAAATAGGCGATGCATGAGCTTTGCAAAGCTGAAGTTCCCTAAACCACTCCTTACCTCGCAAAGACTCACTATCTACATTCAACGCTTCCCTAGCAGTGATTGATATTTCATTCATCTACCAGCTAAGAAAATCACCACCATCATTTACATTTTTTACATTGCTTAAGGGTATTCTCTGCCATTCGAGACTAAGCTTTATCTCCATCCGCATTATTTGCATTGCATAAGGCTACTCTCTGCTTTCCGAGGCTAAGCTCTACCTTCATCTTGCATTTTTGTATTGCATAAGGCTACTCTCTGCCTTCTGAGGCTAAGCTCTACCTCCATCCCGCATAAGGAAATTCTCTGCCTTTTAAGACTAAGCTATGTCTCCATTAGCATTCTTTGTATTGCATAAGGCTACTCTCTGCCTCCATCTTGCATAAGGCTATTTTCTGCCTTTTGAGACTAAGCTCTATCTCCATCTGCATTTTTTGCATTGCATAAGGCTACTGTCTGCCTTCAAAGCTAAGCTCTGCCTCCATCCTACATTTTTGCATTGCATAACGCTACTCTCTGCCTTCCGAGGTTAAGCTCTACCTCCATCTTGCGTAAGGCTATCTTCTTCCTTTCGAGACTAACATCTGTCTTCATCTGCATTTTTGCATGGCATAAGGCTACTCTCTGCCTTTCAAGGTCAAGCTATACCTTCTTTATTTGCATTTGTCTGAGAAATCGCCACCCAATTTCATTTTGCTGAAATATCACCGCCCTGCATTTTAAATTCTCGCTTTGGCTGAAACATCGCCACCCTTGCATTCATTCGGCTGAAATATTGCTACCTTCCCATGGGCTGAAAAATCGCAAACTTATTCAAAGGCGTCATAGTTCAGAGGCACCATCTGCATAGCCCGAGAACATCGTTTCATGGCCTGTGAATCTTTGCTTTTATGCTCCTCATATCCCAGGACGTCATAGTCTGAAGATGCCACATTAATCGTCCGAAGAATGCATTCATGGTCCAAGTGGGAAGTTGCATCACATTTAAATTATGCAGTATAGCCGCACATCATTCATTTGCAGTTACACCGGCCGGCGCGGTCGTCTCAGCGGGAGCGATCCTGCTCCAGTTTTCGCAACCGTCTGACCTCCTACCCCTAACAAATCTCAAACCCCGTTGCACCCGTCTTTTCCGAACATCCATCGGCATATCCCGTCAATGGTTCCTTAACTACATATAGCCTGATTCCTGTAAAATCAAGGATATGTAGGCAATTCACAAGCCAGAGCACAGTCAAAGATCTTTTACAATCGCCATTTTGGTAAAAATTGGCCATCTTATCTTTACCCGACAACTCTTTCATCCTCCTCGGTTAAAGAGGGGCAGCTGTTGATACCCAATTTTTTTCTATCTATTTTTTGCACCCAAAATACTTTCAAAATAGTATATGTATGCATATATAAGCATGCTGGGGAAATTTGGTATTTTTCTTTAATATTTGAGATCTTTTAAAATTGATTTACTGCTTATTTTTGATAGTATAAAGGCCAAAAATATTTTTCAAATTATTATTTTTGGTGAATAATGGCTTCACTCCCATATATACAACAAAATATAATTTATGGAATCTTTTCAAATTTTTTACAAATTTACTTGGAATTTTTAAGGCTAATTGCACAAAATTAAAATTATGGCGAATTTCGTAATTAACAATGTTTTATAGTTATAAAACTATTTCTAGTATTTTTTATTAATATTTATATGTTATTATTTAGTTCCATGTTTCTAATTTTGCTTTTTAAACTATTTTAGCCTTTTTATAAAATTAATTAGGGAAAATTGGCTATTTAAACTATAGCCAGATTTTATTTAAAATATTTCCCAATTCAACCCCCTATTTCAGCACAATTTTTAACCCAATTTAATGACCCATACCAGCCTGATTTTAACCCGGTCCATCTCTGGTTAATCTGAGCCTTCGATCAAATAAGATCAATTGCCTAGATCCCTTTACCTTAATTAAATCTAACCTACCCTTCCCAAACCCTCATTCACACAGGCCCGTCTGTCCATCTCTCTAACAATACTCTCCCTTCTCTCTAGGAACTCCTAGTCCCTTCTTCTCCGATGAAGATCATCGCATCTCCGGCCATACTCATCCCTCACTTCTCTCGACCTTGAGTAGCCATGGAATCCTTGAATTGTTGTTTTTTCTCTAAAGCTTGACCAGCAGCTTGTGCCATGAAAGACGGTCACTGAAGCTTCACATGGGTATGTTTCCGGCTTTTCTCTGGGGCTTTTTGTCCGATGATATCTTCTATGGCATTATATACGAGTTTCACGGCCGGGTTCTTCGTTTTCCCTATTTGGTTTATAAACCCTAATTTTTTCTACTCAAACCTCTTTGATCTATGCTTTTTTAAAAAAACTCTTAGTTTGATTTTTTTTTCTACTCTATTCTTGCTTAGTGTGTTAGGTCATAGCAAATTTTAGATGGCTACTACCCTTTCAAATTAGGGTTTCTGACCCCCTTCTTCGAAATCTTTTCTTCTGCTCTTTCTGAGTACTATATGTTCGTTTATTTTTATTTGCTTACTTGTTTGTTTGATGTCCTTGTTAACCTGGGTCCATGCTTTAATTTTTATTGCAAGGTTTTCCGACCCCTTTTTAAGATCACGACATCTTCTGCTTCCTTTGAGTATTATGTATGCATATGATTGTTTTTGTTACGAGCATGTTTGTTTCTGAGTTCCATGCTTTAAACTCTTTTACTGGGGTTCCAACCCTCTACACTCATATGAATTCTTGCACAATGTTCTCTTATTTTTCACGCCTTTCTATTCGAATGATTCTATGCATCTCTTTGAATCCCTAATATGTATGTGTTTTCCTTAAGGGTTCTTATATTGATTTCTTAAATTATTTCCTTGCTTGTGAAATGCTCCCAATAATTAGCACTGATTCCCTCTAATTTTTAGTCTCGTCCGTGATTCTTTGACTAATTTCAAAGTTAATTTTGTATTCTTACCATATTTGTGCTCTTAAATAGTTTTTACAATATTCAGTGTATGTTTTCCTTATTCAAGTATTATGTATTTGGCCTCTATTACATACTACAGACCTACTAATTTACTATGGTGTAATTAGTTTTCTGATTGATTATTTCCTTATATGATAATGCTGCATCCCAAAATTAATTTGAATTAATGTCCCATGATTGTTTCTAATTGGTACTTTTGCTATAACTATATACTCCCTACCCTATTCTCTACTATTTTCAAAACTATAAATACTACTCTTCTCTTCACACAGAGACATGAGTACAATTTCTCTAAACTTTCTTTTAGAAACCAATACATTGCATATCTCTCACAAGTTCAAACTCTGCACTCTTTCTCTCACTTTCTCTACTATTAGTACACTCTGTCATTCTTCTATCTGAACACTCAATCGTCAGAAAGCCAAGATCGAGTAAGCTTGGTTGTCTACTACACTACTGGGTTTCTGCTGCATTATTCTCTTGGGTTTCCTGTTGTGTGCTTCTCTGCACTGTTGTTCTCACCCTGCTGCTCTCATTCTCCGTACACTTTGCTCTCCCTTTGTGCATTATTGCTCATTGCTATTATGTTCTATTATCTACAACTGGTATGTCACCTATTTAGGATATAGCCTCCAAAACAACATGCTTCTATTAGTTTTACACTTCATATTGTTTCTTGTGTGCTTTTACCTATGGGTATGTTGCTCATATTGCAACTAGCATGTAATTATTAGTGTACCTAGTTTAACTTAACATGTTCTCCCCTACCCCCCCCCCCCCCTTCTTTGTCTCAATATATGTTTTTCCTCATCCATGTGCACTACTAGTATGTATTTAGGCTTGCTTGTCTACTTAACAACCCTGAAATCTCTCCTTGGGGATGATTATATTGGGGTTTAGTGCAGTAGAACTAAAGCCCTATTTTGCAACCATGCCTGATTATTTTCCTCCAATATGTTGTCTGTGCATGAGTAGATCATGTTACTTACTTGTTCTCTTTCCCCATTGCCCCCCCGTTTTTGTGATGCCATGAAAAGGTCCAAATGATTTCTGAAGGACTACTTTCAACTCCTTCAAATATTTTTTTTAAACTGTCTCAAACTTTAACAACTCTTTAAACTATTTTCTTAAACTGTCTCTAACTTCTTCAACTCTTTCAACTATTTTCTTAAACTGTATCTCATTTGTTTTCAACTTTCTCAATTCCAATCACAATCTCATTCTTAGAACCTTAGGGTCTGCCCCCTTAGTGTAAGCATTGCCTTAGGAGCCTTAAGCACCCGTTGAACTTTGATGCATAAGGATGACACTTCCACACTTGTCTAATTGTGATATTTTGGGTGCTTGGTATTGGCCAGGGGTTCGAACGAACCCTTAGGGACCTTTGCCGCACCCAAGCCTTGGTAACGGCTGTGAAACTCGAAAGAAGTGAGGTTGGAGATCTTGGGCTTGGCTATAGGCTCCCTATGGAATAGCTTCTTGTTTTCTTATCACTATTGTATTTTTAAATTACTAGGTCTGTAATAACTTGTAAAAGCAATGGGGATTATAGTGAATTTTGGAAGGGTTATGCATGATTTTTAAGGTTATGGGTAGAAAATATGTTTATAGGATTTTACTTATCTATTTGTGCAATAGAAACAATGTATAGGACATGCATCTCAAATATAGAAATCCTGTTTTTAAGTCTTTTACTTTTAGCTTGTTATAACCACAATCAGTTAATAATCAAGTACAATTCGAATTTCGAAAACTCATCTCTTTCTGTTGAAACGGCGTCTTGATAAACGCCGCTCCTTGTCCTCTTTGAAATTTGAATTTTTAGGGTTTCGTTAAAAATGAGAGAGTGATTTCGATCCACATTGGTCAGGCTGGTATTCAGGTCGAAAACGCCTGCTGGGAACTTTACTGCCTGGAGCACGGCATTCAGCCTGATGGCCAGATGCCAGGTGACAAGACTGTTGGAGGGGGTGATGATGCATTCAATACCTTCTTCAGCGAAATTGGAGCTGGAAAGCATGTTCCTCGGGCTGTCTTTGTTGATCTTGAGCCCACTGTCATTGATGAAGTGAGGACAGGAACATACCGACAGCTCTTTCACCCTGAACAACTCATAAGTGGCAAGGAAGATGCAGCCAACAACTTTGCCCGTGGTCACTATACCATTGGGAAAGAGATTGTTGATCTTTCCTTGGATCGCATCCGAAAGCTTGCTGACAAATGTACTGGTCTTCAAGGGTTCCTAGTTTTCAATGCTGTTGGTGGTGGTAGTGGTTCAGGTCTGGGGTCGCTTCTTCTGGAGCATCTCTCTGTTGACTACGGAAAGAAGTCATTCACAATTTACCCTTCACCACAGGTCTCAACTTCTGTTGTTGAGCCTTACAACAGTGTCCTCTCTACTCATTCCCTCCTTGAGCATACTGATGTTTCCATCCTTTTGGACAATGAAGCCATTTATGACATTTTTGCAGGCGCTCACTGGACATTGAGCGCCCTACTTACACCAACCTTAACCGCCTTATCTCACAGGTTATCTCCTTACTCACAGCATCTTTGAGGTTTGATGGTGCTTTGAATGTTGATGTGAACGAATTCCAGACCAATCTTGTGCCATATCCAAGGATCCATTTTATGCTTTCCTCATATGCTCCTATCATTTCTGCTGAGAAGGCCTACCACGAGCAGCTCTCAGTTGCAGAGATCACCAACAGTGCTTTTGAGCCATCTTCTATGATGGTTAAGTGTGACCCTCGTCATGGCAAGTACATGGCTTGCTGTCTCATGTTCCGTGGTGATGTGGTGCCAAAGGATGTTAATGCTGCTGTGGCCACCATCAAGATCAAGCGCACTATCCAATTTGTTCACCGGTGCCCTACAGGATTCAAGTGTGGTATTAACTATCAGCCGCCGACTGTTGTTCCGGTGGTGACCTTGCTAAGGTGCAGAGGGATGTTTGCATGATTTCCAACTCAACCTGTGTCGCTGAGGTCTTCTCACGCATTGACCATAAGTTTGATCTGATGTACGCCAAGCGTCCTTTTGTCCATTGGTATGTTGGCGAGGGCATGGATGAAGGTGAATTCAGTGATTCTCGTGAAGATCTTGCTGCCCTGGAGAAGGATTATGAGGAGGTTGGTGCTGAAGGTGATGATGAAGGGGAGGGAGAAGACGAAGATGAGTACTGAGCTGTGTTGTAATATGTAGAATGCTTTTCTGCTTTAATGTTACCAGTTACTACCTTTATGTTGGTTGCACTAGTAAGACCATATATTTCATGAGCTTGTTAATTCTGCTATGTTGTTAAAACATTGGTGTATGTTTTACTAATAAAAAAAACAAAAAAAAAGTTAATAATCAAGTAACTACCATTGCATTTAGATACCATGTTTTAGGGCCTTTATATGCATTAGATATCATGTATTTAGGGTCTTTCTTTTTTGCAACTATTGAATGACTCACTAATTTTGTTAAATAGACATAAAACTGGTTAACAGGTTCCTTTTTAAAAATAGGAAATAAACATGCATGTTCACTTTCTCTTATGGTTAAAACAACGCCTAAGCAAACTTTAGGTTAGATAAAATTGATTAATCGCCTTAAGTCATGCTCAAACTATTTTGTCTCTCAAAAGTCTGCTGATTATTTACACTAACTTCTGCCTTATTTTCAATCACTTCTGCGCAAATATTTTTTTACTAAGTTACTCTTCTTCCTAGTCCAGAACTGGATGACTATTTTCTAAAATTATCTGAATACTATATCTTCTGCAGTTTTCAAATCTATAGTTCAAAATAATATACTTACACGTTCTTTTACACCTATGAATAGTTTCACATTTGTTTTCTACCTCTCTTGTCCGAAAACTAGTTTATCATATGTGTTATGTCTTAGCATGTATGTTCAAGTGTGTTTAAATGGTTTTCCCTCCTATTCCTAAACTGTCACACATCCATTGCCTTTCTCAAGTCACAAAAGTTTTCATCCACCTCTTTTCTGCGAATTCTATTTTAAAACTTTTTCAGCTGTTGTTTTAAATATATTTGTCGACACTCGAGCTTTTCAAACTATATCTTCCTTATACCTTACATGTGTTTGAGACATGCTAATTACGTGTTCTCTTATAGAGGGTTATTTGAGCCTTTTGTATGTTTTATATGATTCTTTTATATGTAGGTCCTATTTGTTTTTATATGTCGCCTAGTATTTAACCTTTAAACTTAATGGTTCCACCTAGTTCCTACCTCATAGGAATAGCGATCCTGAATTCCCTCTATGATCTATAGGATGGGACGGGTAATAGCACGCAATAAGTATTGGCGACCAATTCACATCCTTAAATAACCTCAGTGGCGTGGGAATGGTAGAATATGGAGATGATGACGATGCAATAATATCAAAAAGTGACCCCTCTTTGGGAATATGCGCGGGATATTGCATCGAATGATCTATATTATAGTTAAACCTAGGACCCTTCTCTCTCTTGTTTGTTTTATCTAAATGTTCTTCTATATTACTTCTTTTCCAAATCAATCCTTTCTTTTATTTTAAATTTACGACCTTCTTTCTTCTTTAAAGCTTTTCAAGTTTTGTGAATGCTATATGTGTGAAACTTACTTGTTTAATTGTTTCATCTTTTTTATATAAAGTCACGAATAACATGGCCGGAAACCACACTAGTGTATCTTGAGGGGTGCCTAATACCTTCCTCTCGAGATAATCTCAAGCCCCTACCCGAACTCTGGTTTTCTTCTCAAAATATTCTCTTCTTAAAGTGTCTTAATACACCATAATCATTAGATGGCGACTCTTCAAATTCCATAACCCAACTCCCAAACGGGAAATAGAGTCGTTTTCCCCATATTGTCGTAACACCCGATTTCGATTTCAGAAAAAAAGAGGGCGTGGACTACTGTCCGTCCGTCTGAGGGTGAAATGTTATACTCATTGTCACATGAGTACCCAACTCCCGCTGAACGGTTCTCCAAAATCGTGATGTAAACTGAGGACCCTGTCCGAGATGATAGTAACTGGAATACTGTGCAGACGGACAATTTCTTTGATATAAATTCCTGCTAACCATTCCACTGAGTAAGTAGTACACACTGGAATGAAATGAGCAGACTTGATCAGCCAATACACGATAACCCAAATAGAATCAAATTTCCTCGCAGTTAGGGGGAGACTAACTAGAAATTCTATGGTGATCTTCTACCACTTCCACTCTAGAACCTGAATCTGCTGAAGTAACCCACCCGTTCTCTGATGCTCAGCCTTTACCTGCTGATAGTTGAGGCATTTAGCTTAAAATCTCACTATATCTTTCTTCATCCACCTCCACCAGTAATGATGCCTCAAGTCGTGATACATTTTTCCGGCACCCGGATGGATGGAATATCGCGAACTATGAGCCTTTTCCAATATGAACTCCTGAATATCATCAACATCGGGTACACATATCCAACCCTAAATCCTCAATTCCCCATCCTCTCCGATAGTCACATCTCTAGCATCGCCATGCTCGACCCTGCACTTGAGTTCAAGTAAATGGGGGTCATCATACTGCCACTCCCTGATACGATCAAACAAGGATGACTGAGAGACCACATAAGCTAGAATCCGACTGGGCTTCAAAAGGTCCAATCTCACAAACTAACGGCTAAGGCTTGAATATCTATTTCCATGGGCCTCTCAGCTGTTGGTAGGTATGCCAAGCTAGCCGAACTCTCTGGCCGACGACTTAAGGCGTCGACTACCACATTGGCCTTGGCCAGGTGATACAGAATAGTAATGTCATAATACTTCAATAACTCCAACCACCTCCTCTGGTGCAAATTCAGATCCTTTTTGGTTAAACAAGTGCTGCAAACTCCGATGATCCGTATAAATCACACAAGGCATGCCATACATGTACCAAATCTTCAAGGCTTGAACAATAGCAGCTAACTCAAGATCATGAACAGGGTAATTCTTCTCATGCACTTTCAACTATATGGACACGTAGGCAATCACCCTACCGTCTTGCATAAATACTGCTCCAAGGCCAATCCTCGAGGCATCACAATAGATAGTATAAGAACCCAAACTTATAGGCAATATAAGAACCAGGTTTGTAGTGAAAGCTGTCTTGACCTTCTGAAAGATCGACTCGCACTCTTCCGTCCACTGGAATGGAGCACCCTTCTGGGTCAGTCTAGTCATAGGTGCTGCGATAGAAGAGAAACCCTCAATGAATCGATGGTAAATACCTACCAAGCCAAGCAAACAACGAATCTATGTCGCGGAGGAAGGTCTAGGCCAATTCTGCGCTGGCTTTACCTTCTTCGGATCAACCTGAATACTCTCGCTCGACACCACGTGACCCAAGAAAGTCACAAAATCTAACCAAAACTCACATTTTGAGAACTTTGCACACCACCATTTTTCTCCCAAAGCCTGAAGCACTGTCCTCAGTGCCTCTTGTGCTCTTCCCGAATCCGGGAGTAAATAAGAATATCGTCTATGAAAACAATAACGAACAAGTCGAGGTATCGCCTGAACACACTGTGCATCAAATGTATAAAAGCTACTGGGGCATTGGATAGCCCAAATGACATTACCAAAAACTCATAATGACCATACCGAGTCATGAAGGCAATCATGCGGATATCTGGCTCTCGAATCTTCAATTGCTGGTAACTTGAGCACAAATCAATCTTAGAAAACACACGTGCGCACTGAAGATTGTCAAATAAATCATCAATACAAGGTAAAGGATAACATTTCATCAACGTAACCTTGTTCAACCAACGATAATCGAAGCAAATGCGCATAGAACCATTATTTTTCTAGACAAACAAAATAGGAGCACCCCACGAGGAAACACTGGGATGAATAAAACCCTTATCGAACAACTCTTGTAACTGATCCTTCAACTAATTTAACTCAGTAAGAGCCATATGGTAAGAAGGAATGGATATGGGTTGAGTGCCTGGCAACAAATCAATAGCAAAATCAATGTCCTGATCGGGCAACATGCTCGAAAGATCAGCTAGAAACACATCGGGATATCACGTACTACGGGGACAGAATCAATAAAAGGGGTATCAACAGTGACATCTCTCACATAAGCCAAATATGTGGCACACCACTTCTCCACCATACGCTGAGCTTTTTGAAAAGAAATAACTCTATTGAGAGTGTGATCAAAAGTACCACTCCACTAAATACGTGGAATGTTAGGCATAGCCAGCGTCACAGTCTTAGTGTCACAATTGAAAATAGCAAAATGGGGAGAAAACTTGTCCATGCACAAGATAATATCGAAATCAACTATATGGAGTAATAAAATATCTGCCCTGGTCTCAAAACCACGAATAGTAACCAAACATAACTGATAAATGCGGTCCACAATGAGAGAATTTCCCACAGGAGTAGAAACATAAATAGGAGAACTCAAAGAGTCTCGGGTTATGCCCTAATATGGAGAAAAATAAGAAGACACATAAAAGTAAGTAGAACCTGTATATGCTTCCCGGCGACAAACCAGTATAATACATGTGATGATAGAATCAGAGGCAACAGCCTCGGTACGAGTGGGCATAGCATGATATCGGGCCTGGCCTCCCCATCGAAAGTGACCTCTACCTCCCCTTCCTTCATCCCTAGCTAGTTGGGCAGGTGGAGTGGTAGCTGGAGCTGGGACAATAGCCTTAGAATCCTACCGGGCACGCGACAGCTGAGAATGCTGTGGAGAGGCATTCCTCCAAATCCTAGGGCAATCCCTCACTACATGGCGGATGTCCCCGCACTCATAACAAGCTCTGGGAGGTCCCGGAAGCTGTGAATGACTGGGTCTACTCATGCTGGATTATCTTCTGAAAGCACCCCGTGCAGGAGGCGCGCTAGAAACTGGAAGTGATGGTAAGGCTCCTGAAGTCTAGAAGGAGCCGAAGAGCTGTTGGATGAAGGAAGAGCTCAATGAACAGGGCGAACCATATAGCCCTTAGCTCGATGCCATGCTGCTACGGTACAAGTACCAGAGTAGCAACCCAACTCTCGAAGTATCTTGGCCTCTCTGTCCTCTCGATCTCTTGTATGCAAACCCTCGTCCCTCCAAGGAATGCTCACTACCTGCTTATAAGGAATGTCTATCTCCAACTCTCGAGCCATGCTAGATCTGATGGATGAGATAATACCTTCACTGAATCGACGAACTCTCTCGAACAATGACAACCTAACTAGGTACATGCTTAGCCAACCTAGTATAACAGATGGCATACTCAGAAATAGTCATAGTGCCCTGGCGCAGTTACTGAAACTCCTCGTGACATGCATCTCTGATGCTCTAGGGAACAAATGCCCTCTCAAACATAGCTTAAAATTGTGCCCATGTCAGGGAGGCAGCCTCGTCCCGGCTATCTAACTCAAGTGTGCGCCACCAGTCATAGGCGGCTCCCCAAAGCTGGAAACCTCAGAAAAAACCCCACTTGAAGTAGTAATACCCTTAGTTTGAAAGATATAGTGACAATCCCCTCCAGAAATCCCAATGCATCATCCGTTGCTAACCACTGAAAAACGGAGGGTCATACTTCTTGAACCTCTCCCCGTTGTTCATCCTCAAAAGTAGGTGCCCTATCCTCGGGGTGAACCAGTGCTACAGGCTGGAAATGGATGATATTAGTGGCCTTCTCAACATGAACACGCTTCTCAGGCCTACTAGCGGTGGGAGTTTTTACTCCTCCCCTGACCTGGGATGTGGCTACATGAAGGGGAAGCAACCCTTCCTGAGACAACATAGTATACACACTCATAAACTGGGCCAACGCCTCTTGGACAGCCGTATTAGTAGTGGTTATAGGCGTGTCAGGAGTCTGAGCCCCGACTAGATCTGCTGGTGGTACCGCAGCGGCTGCTCGCGCAGGTGATCTCGCTGCACCACATGCGCATCCACGACCCCTGCCCCGGCCCCTGCCTCTTGCGGGTGCAGGAGGGGGTACGGGTTCCTGATCATCTTGAGTCGTGCGTGTCATCACCATCTGTGAGAGAATAGATAAGTACATACATCTCTGTACTGATCAGCGAGACCCTAATAAACCGGCATGTGTTCCGTGACTCCTATGAACCTAGAGCTCTGCTACCAACTTGTCACGACCCTAGTTCATTGATTGTGAACTTGTCATGACGGCACCTAGTCTCTAAGACGAGGTAAGCCTAACACAATGGGTAATTAGCATTCTTTATAATAAAATCAACAAAAACTAAATAACATGGAGAAATGTATTAGGTTCCGCCTGGCACATACACTTAACCTTTTAAACATCCTGGAAACTATCCCAAAGACCCAGAAAGTCATGAGCAACACAAGCTAAGAGAACATAAAATACGACTCTATCATCCGGAACTGTCTACAACAACTGAATAAATGAAATGGAACTGCTAACTATAAGGTAGAGTAGAAGAAGACTCTTCGGCCTGCAGACGCGACAGATATACCTCAAGTCTCCGTAAGCTCCCTGCAGCTACTGATAATGCGCCTGCGCAGAGGTACCTGGATCTACACATGAAAAACATGCGCGGAAGAGGCATGAGTACAGAACATCGGTACTCAGTGTGTGCCAACCCTAACCTCGGTCAGGTAGTGACGAGGAAGGTTAAGGCCTTACTAAGGCAAACATGATAATTAATAAGAGAATGAAAAGTAGGTACAAAAGTAATTTACGACGAGAATATATCAGCATAATAAGTAAAGACAATAATAAGATAACAAGCTCAATCAATGGATAGAGAAATAAACCACAACCTAAAATTAATCGTAGGGGATCTCCTAGCATCCCGGGGATCTCCCAGTATCCTCATCATATGCATGAGGGATCTTAAAGTATCCCAAGGATCTCCTACTATCTTCAATTTTATACACGGGGGCTCCCCTTGTATCCCGAGGATCTCCTAGTATCCTTTATTTTATTCACAAGGGATCTCCAAGTATCTCGAGGTTCTACTAGTATAATTCATTTATAATCATATCAGTGCAACCCCGTACTTCCAATCTTTAGAACATAACACGTGAAGGGGAAGCTCTTTGGGTGATTTATCGTAGTCCCCGAGTAGTAAACACACCACAACAGTTCAAATATCGTAAATTCCAAGTAAGGACAATAGATAGAATTCCTAGTCTAGCATGCTTAACGGAAAAGCAGACATTGAAGTTCTGTCAAATAAAACATGTAAGCTAACTAACATGCTTTTCTTAAGCTAACACAGGTGAAGTTGCATTTCTAACAATTAAGTAAGTGAGAAAACACAGTCTAAGTAACTCAAGCAAAGTGAATTTTCAAAAATTAGCACAAGTGCACGCCCTCACCTCGCGCACAAGGCATATTAAACAACAGTCAAGATATCCTACGGGTAGAGGTCCCCCACACAAAGTTAGGCAAGCCACTTACCTCAAACCGGTATAAAAATCGCGATGAAACGATGCTCTTGCCACGAATATCTGACTCCAAATGGCCCGAATCTATTCAAACCAAGTACATTCTGTAAATAACATCGCAAGTAACTATTTCCTCTATTGAACCATTAACTGCATTTGCGGTTTCGCTTACGCGGAAGGGAGACCGCTTCTGCGTTTCCCTGAGGAAGTACTTGATTCTGCTTCTGTGGCTCTGCTTCTGCGGTTCCCTAGCCGAAGAAGCGAAAATACCAAAAGGTCTACTGCAAATTGCCTTCTGACTTCAAAAATACGCCAGTTAAGCATTCGAAATATACCCGAGGCCCCTAGGACTTCAACCAAAAACACCAGTTCCACTTAATACCTTATTCGAACTTGCTAGAATCATCAAAACACCACCGTTAACATCAAAATCATTGAATTTCATCAAATCAATGTCTAAATTTAACCAAACCTTCTAAAACTCGCATTCGATCACAAACCTAACCAAACCACGTCCAATTGAATTGAAATTTTGCACGCACGTCCCAAATGACAGGATGGTGCTACAAAAACTTCCAAAATCCTGTTCCGACCCTCGGATCAAATTTTTGCTATCGAACAGGAAACATCCAAATTCTAACTTCTGGCATTTCTTGCCTAAATGAGCTACGGATATCTAAAACATATTCCGGACACGCTGCCAACTCCAAAATCACCTAACGGGGCTAATGGAACCATAGGATTCTCATTCCGAGGTCGTCTTCACACTATTTCGAATACTTACCATCTTCCAAAATTTAAGCTCTCATTTCAGGACGAAGTGTCCGAAAACACTCCGAATCCTAATACCGAATGTCCCGGCAAACCAAAATAGGAGAATTTAACTTAAGGGAAATAGTTAATAAGGGAACGAGGCTCAAATTCTAAAAAAATGACCGACCGGATCGTTACAAAACCATAGCTCTATAAAACTTAACTTTGAGTATCGGTGACACTTTCTTGTCACACAAGACGCTAGATGCAAACCTCCATTTCATCCAGCCTCCCCCATACGGTGAGTGACGTCCTCGTCGATCTCTCCGTCTCCCAGAATCATCGACCCAGGATACTTAAAGTTATCTCTCTCGGGGATTACATGTGATCCAAGCCTCATGTCTCAGCCTACTTCCTTCGACTCAGCGCTAAACCTGCACTCCAGCTACTCTGTCTTAGACCTACTCAATTTGAAACCCTTAGACTCGAGTGTTTATCTCCAAACATCCAATTTCTCGTTAATACCGACCCTCGTCTCATCAATTAGAACTATGTCATCAGCAAATAACATACACCATGTCACATCCCCTTGAATATGGTGTGTCAATGCATCCATCACCAAGGCAAATAAGAACGGGCTAAGCGCAGATTTTTGGTTAATCCCATAACAAGCGAAAAATGCTCTGGGTCGCCTCCCATAGTCCTAACCTTAGTCGATAGTCGATATATGCACCTATATATCCATAAGAATAACATATTAGATAATATTGATATGATTTACCTAAGGATCTAATAATAAGTAAATTAGTAATAATATGCAAGAAAATTAACTAACGTATTAGCAGTACTACAGAATCGAGAAGAAACAAATTCTGAGAATGATACAAAAAAAAATGATTTCAGTTTCCATTTCTTATAACAATCAGGATCTCCTTTTAGTACATTTTCTTTCTCCCTTTTTTATCTTCATTTTTTGTTTTTTGTTATTTGCATTTTCTGGTAAAATATTACATCACATTAATGTAAAAATGTCTATCTCCATTCACTCAACATATTATGCATGGTAAAGAGGAAGTATTTTTAGAAAGTAGACTTCAGTACAATTACATATTAATCAAACAAAGTATTATTTACTACTAGTTATGCGATAATTATTTTTTATTATGCTGATTAATCAAATATTCTAATATTGTTTATGAGATAGTTTACCATAAGACTATCTAAGAGAATCCTGTATTTCTTGTCGCACTTTATGAAATGTTTGGATCCTTCCAAGTTCTAAGAACCACCAACTCGCAGCCTCAAAACCCTCTCAATTCAAGTTTTGATTAGTCGACCAAAAAGTAAGCTCTCTCCACATTTGCCTTTTGAACATTCTAAATAGATTTATAATGTATTTCGTTTTCATATGAGAAAAAGTATATTTCTTTATTTTGGTTGTTTACGTTTTTCTGGGACGTGGGGGATTGGACTGTATTGAGAAAAATTAAATTTACATATAGATTATTACGTGCAATGATACGTGTATTAGTTAATCTGTCCAAGCACTGTAATCAGCCACGAGGCATGAGCAATAACAGGTACGGAAGAAGAAACTTAAAGAGGCATGAGTTGTTATTCAAATGGCACAAGGCTCGTACCTATTCAAGTCATTTAGAGCTCGAGGATCAGAAGGGATTAAAGAAATGAACTTGATAACGCAGAAGATGCCAAATTCAACATTATATGCCAAATACGTTAGAGAATTTGTATTTAATGTAAATGATTGAGTAACGTTTCTTTTAGTATTACTTGTTGCTCATTATTGCCTCATTAAGACAAATGCATTAAACATTCTCCTAGAATCGACTATAAAAGGATAAGGCCTCACCATTTGTAAGGACACGAAATGTTATTGGGATAACATTGAAATACATGCTTCTTTATTGCTTTACTATTGCTCATAAAAATCTTTTCTTATGTCTGTCTTTTGATTATTTTGAAGCGTCAGTTCTCGAATATCTGCTTCACTCTCTTTTCTCTCTCTTCTCTCTCTTCTCTAACGGCTCTCTGCTCTTCTTCTCTCTCCGATCTCTCTCTTCCCGTCTGAAGAGACCACCGTCGCCGGTCGAGACAGGTAAGTCCCCCCCCCCTCTTCCAGTTCTCTCTCTTCTCTCTCTCCTCTCTCGTCTTTTCCGACTGCACAGTGCTGTCGGAACACTGTTCTGAGCTTCTGATTGCAAATTCGACTTTTAAGAAGAGGGATGAGCATTTGGTTACCTTCAAGAGTTCAGTGGCGAGGATGCAGATTGATTACATTCTCATCCGAAGGAGCGATAGGGGCCTGTTCAAGGACTGCAAGGTTATTCCAGGTGAGTCTCTTTCTACTCTCCAAGACTCCTAGTGATGGATGTCGGCCTCTGGGGGAAGAGGAAGAGGAGAGGCACTCGGGGACAACCGCGGATAAGATGGGGTGCTCTGTCAAAGGAAAAAGCTCAAGAGTTGGAAAGGAGGTTAGTTGAGGGCGGAGCTTGGAGGAGTTCTGGGGAAGCAGACGCTATGTGGACAGCGACGGCGTCCTTATTTAGGGGGGTAGCACGGGATGTGCTCGGGGTGTCCAAAGGATACTCAGGTAGTCATCAGGGCGAATGGTGGTGGAACAATATAGTCAAAGGAAAAGTGGAAGTGAAGAAGGCGGCGTTCGTTAGGTTGACAGAGAGCACAAGCGAGGATGATCGGCGAGCGAACAGGGAGATCTACAAGGTGGCAAGGAAAGAAGCGAAGATGGCAGTCACGGAAGCTAAAAATGCGGCGTTCGGTCGCATGTACGATGAGCTAGGGGAGAGAGGCGGGGATAAGAAGTTATTCCGGTAAGCTAGAGCGAGGGAGAGGAAGAAGCGTGATCTAGACCAAGTTAGGTGTATCAACGGCGAGGATGGTAGAGTTCTGTTGGGGGACTCTCAAATCAAACAGAGGTGGTAGGAGTACTTTCGGGACTTACTTAACGAGGAGGGGGATCGTAACATAGAGCTAGGGGAACTGGGGCACTCAGAGCGTCATAGGGACCTTGGGTGCTGCAGGCGCATTAGGTTAGAGGAGGTCATGGGGGCTCTGCGTAGGATGAGTAGGGGTAGAGCGACCGGACCTGACGAGATCCCAGTGGAGTTCTGGAAGTGCATGGGTAAGTCGGGGGGGGGGGGGAGTGGCTCTCCAGGTTGTTCAATGCGATCTTCAGGTCCAAAAGGATGCCAGACGAGTGGAGATGGAGTACAGTGGTGCCCTTGTACAAGAACAAAGGGGACATCCAATGCTGCAAAAATTATAGGGGTATCAAATTGATTAGTCACACCATGAAGGTTTGGGAGAGGGTGATTGAGGCGAGGGTGAGGGAAGTGACGACTATTTCTGGGACCCAGTTCGGTTTAATGCCGGGCCGCTCCTATACTGAGGCTATCCACCTCGTCAGGCGGCTGGCGGAGCAATACAGGGATAAGAGGAAGGACATCCACATGGTGCTTATTGACCTGGAGAAGGCGTATGATAAGGTCCCGAGGGAGGTGCTGTGGAGGTGTTTGGAGGCGAAGAGCGTGCCGGAAGCCTATATCAGAGTAATCAAGGATATGTACTCAATGGAGCGAAGAGGCGATTCAGGCCATTTTCCAGTGGTTACGGGGCTTCATCAAGGATCGGCGCTGAGCCCCCTCTTGTTTGCCTTAGTGATAGATGCTCTTACCCATCATATTCAAGGGGATGTGCCTTGGTGTATGTTATTTGCGGATGATATAGTTTTGATAGATGAGTCGAGGGACGGTGTTATCGAGAGGTTAGAGGTATGGAGGCAGACTCTCGAGTCTAAAGGTTTCAAAATAAGCAGATCTAAGACAGAATACCTGGAGTGCAAGTTTAGTGCCGATCCGAGTGAAGTAGGGAGGGACGTGATGATTGGCTCTCAGATCATCACCAAGAAGGACAGCGTCCGTTATCTTGGGTCGGTGATTCAGGGGGATGGAGAGATTGACGGGGACGTCACGCATCGTATAGGAGCAGGGTGGGCTAAGTGGAGGCTTGCATCAGGAGTCCTGTGTGACAGGATAGTTCCACACAAACTGAAGGGGAAATTCTATAGAGCCGTGGTTAGACCTGCGATGCTATATGGGGCGGAGTGCTGGCCCGTACAGAATTCTCATAGTCAGAGGATGTGGGTCGCGGAGATGAGGATGCTTAGGTGGATGTGCGGGCATACCAGGCTAGATAAAATTAGGAATGAAATTATTCGGGAGAAGGTGGGGGTGGCACCGGTTGTCGAGAAGATGCGTGAAACGCGGCTGAGGTGGTTTGGGAATGTGCGGAGAAGAAGTCCCGATGCACCGGTGAGGAGCTGCGAACGGCTGGTGATTGCTGGCGGTCGGCGCGGCAGAGGGAGGCCCAAGAAGTATTGGGGAGAGGTGATTAGGCAGGATATGTCTAGATTGCAGGTTTCAGAGGACATGACCCTTGATAGGAAAGCTTGGAGATCTAGTATCAGGGTTGTAGGATAGGGGCACCTAGAGTTTTTCGTTCGCTCCTCCCGGGGTTGGGGGTGGGGTAGCAGGGTTATTCATAGATGATACGTTCCTACTGTACGCTACTATTATTTGTTATTGTATTTTGGTATTTTGTTTTCTTTTGTTCAGATTATTTCTAACGCTATTTACGCTGGAATTTCTATTGCGCTAATTCTATACTGTTGCCGTTTTGTTTTGTTTCTGTTTGTCTTACTACTGTTTTCACCTAACCCTATGCACCGAGGGTCGATTGGAAACAGCCTCCCTGCCCTTCGGGTAGGGGTAAGGCTCGTCTACATATTACCCTCCCCAGACCCCACCTGGTGGGAATACACTGGGTAGTTGTTGTTGTAGTTGTTGTCTTTTGATTATCAGTAGGGGTGGCAAAATGGTTCAAATAAAATAGTTAACCACTCATATTATACATTAAAATATGGGTTAGATAATGAACATTTTAAAAATGGGTCAAATATGGATAAGAACCATATTATCCATCTAGAAAATGGGTAATCCATGAGTAACCAATTAATAGCCAATGTGTCTAACTTTTACAAGTGTAAAGCATCAAATTGGGTGTTCCTCATGTTAGGCAGAATAAGAATTCTCCCAAAAGTGATCATATAAAAGATAGTCATGGATAATATGGGTAACTCATATTATCTGTCGGTTAATCCGTTTTCTATGCGGATTAAATATGGTCGGTCCCGATAATTGATCCGGTTTTTCAATACTCGTTCTTTACCCGAACCATATCTGACTTGACCCACCCATTTGCCACGCCTAATTATCATTAACCCGAATTTCTCTTAATTCTAATTTTGACAAAGGACTTAATTTTTTGGTTAAATAAACATGTTCCGTTATTGGGAATCTGATTATCTATTTTCTTTAGCTACTTTCTACATGTTGTTATCATCAGGTCAAACAACAATAAAAATATTCAAGAAAATCATACCCATCAATTGGATAGAGATCAACGACATAATAATTCTCCACGAGTCTCTCCACGTAGATCTCGAGAATGCACTCCTGATGATAAGGAACAATCTGAAAATTTTGAAGGGGGGGATGAGGTTTTATAAAAAGTAATTGATGCATTGGTTCATAAAGTTTTAAAGCTTTGATCAGTCGATTACCTGCTGTACTACCAACGTCGAATAATAATACATTGGAAAATCCTCGTTTTGGGCTGGAAATGGAGCAACCCCCAGTGAATCACAAGAGAGAGAACCAGGTAATTCCACTAATTCTCATTGGCAAAATTTGGTACTAACCTTGCAGAAATAGCTCCAGGAATAAAATGAGCGCATAGCAAAAATTGCCAGAGTTCCGCATGTAATCAAAGGAGTAGATATGGATAAATATTCACAACAACCATCGAAACCAAGTGTTTCTCCCCTTCAAATCCCTAAAAAGTTCAAAATGCCTGACATCCCAAAGTACGAAGGCACAGCAGACCCACTTGATCACGTAACTGCATTCAAAATGGGCAGAAAGGGCAACAACTTGACCAAGCAAAAAATTGAATCAGTACTGGTCAAGATATTTGGGCATCACTCACCAAGGGTGCATTAACCTAGTATTCTCTTTTAACTAAAAATTCTATAAATTCTTTTGTTGTGCTTGCAGATTCTTTTATTAAAGCACACTCGGGAGCTCAAAAAGTTGAGAAAAGAATGGAGGATATTTTCAAAATCAAGCAAGGGGACTTAGAGTTGCTTGAAGATTTTGTTGAAAGATTCCAACATGAAAGAATGACTTTGACCTGTGTTCCTGATAATTGGTGTCACACCTCCTTTTTACCTCCCCTGCGAAAGGTGAAGGAGTTTTTTCCAATTAAAGGACAATTGAATGGGATTTGTTTAATTATTTCATAGTCACCACTTGGGAGATTTATGGTGTCCCAAGTCACCGGTTTCAATCCCGAATCGAGGAAAGGAATGACTCTATATTACAGTTTGTGTGCCAAAAATCCAGATAAGGAATTCTGTTAACCCGAAAGAAGGTTTTAGGCATTCCCGAATTCCATGGTTCTAGCACAGTCGCTCAACTACCATATTAGGCTTGTTTATCTTATTTTGAAATTGTGCACTTACATGGGAGTTATGACTCTTTTACCGTTTTTATCATTATTATTGTTATATTTACAAAGAATTGCAACATCGTGAAAATGTATCTCGAACCTCATCACATTCAATTACCAGAGGCTATCGACACATTTCGACTCTGTTGAGATTTGGATTTGGGATACATAGAGGAAGTAGTTTATTAAAGACGCACCTAAAGCGACTAGCGTAGTGTTGTTTTGAGAATGACTGTAAAATTAGCTATGCGGCTTACCTCGCAATCTAAATAACTTTACAAACATGTATAGAGGGCTCCGCATCTTGTGTATTTTTATTTGGTGAGGCTCATCTCATATGTTATTTGTTTTAAAGAATTGCAACGTCAAGGAAGTACATTTCAAACAACGTCACAATCAATGTACCCGTAATTTGTCGATGCATTTCGACTTTGTTAAGATTTGGATTTGGGTTACATAAATGCATACCCGAGTTTAGGAGGGCAAGATTAATTAAAGCGTGTCCTAAAGAGGCTATCCTCTTATTATTTTTCGGAGGAGGTCGTGAAAATTCACTAAACGGCCAACTCAGAAGTCTAACCAATTATTGTGTATATTTATTAAGGGCCCCGCAATTTGTAATTTGTTTGGCGAGGCACGCCTCATTTTTTATTTAAAAGGATATCCTAAGGTGACTATGCTTTCCGTGTTTCCGTCCATATCTAAAAATGAAATAAGAAAAAGGACCTACTTATTTACATACTTACGATTATTATAGATAAGTTTCGAACAAGATCTGTTAATTCTGAAAACGAACATGTATATGGGAGTTATATGACAATTATGGGCCCAGGTCCGACATGTATGGTGTGAAGCTGGACCTGGGTCGTCCTTATTCCGATTGGGCCTGGTTAACCTATTTTATACATGTTTCACATTTACAGGGGCGGCTGAAATGCGAACAGATGATATCTAATTAAAGTTGTTCTTACGAATTTAGATAAGCAATTTGTTAAATGAAATAGTTCAAGCTCTTGAGTAATTAACCGAAAGCCCGATGTGCATCTAGAATATGCTTTTAAACAAAATAAACTGAAATGACAGAACAATTAATACTACACCAGTAGTCTTTTGTTATCTTGAAAAGAAGTGAGGAAGTTCACTTAACTAAACTACTATAAAGTGTTCAGTTATGCATAGTAAACACCTACATGATCATATTGAAGGAAACTACTATTACATATACAACTAAGATTCAATACATGACGAAAGGAATTCGAAACAACTACAACTCTTCATTTTCATTCATACTTCAAATTTCAGCTTACATTAAACCAGTGTATCAGCTGTGTACCGGGCATTTGAAAGCAAAGAGAAGAGAAAGATCAGTAGAAAACATCAGTACTGTAAGCAGCCACACAGGTTCAGCAATACAGCAAAACCAGCAAGAACATTAGCAAACAGTGCAGAAAACCTAGGAAAGATTAACCAAGCAGAACAACCAGGATGGCCAATGGAACGGTTTTTCAAACCAATAGAAACACAGGCAAATAGACTCAACAGCCAACCAGGGAAACAAGACACTCAATAAAACAATGTACATTTTCCAAATGGCCACCCAGTAAATACCAAACTGAAACTCAACAATATCAAAAGAACAAAAACGGATTCAAGAGAAATTGTAGTTTCTGATTTGTCAAACACTCAAAGAAAAGCAGCCTGAAACTCTTAAAGTAGGAGTTCAGCCTTAACACTCTATATTTCTCTCAGCTTATAAGGGTAAAAGTGAGCCTTAAACTATATCTGTCTATGGACTTTTTCTCTCAAAAATCCAGCCTATATTAATCTCTTAAACTTTGGAATCTTAGTGTAAGTTCCAGCATCATTGTCACTCTTTCTAACTGAATATCTATATTCTAGACTCTAGCCCTTACTTATTCCTAAATGAGCCTATTTATAGGCAAAAAGAGACCTCATAGGTCTGCGTTGAACCTCACAGATTCTAAGTCTGCCCGTACCTTCAATATTCCCACGCCTAAGTGTATTTCTTGATGCAAGTTATTTTGTTCCCCATGCCTTGTCCTATTGTTCTGATCAACGGTTATGGGGGATGGATTATTGTATTCTTATTGAATTCCCATGCTCTTATGTCTTGTTCCCCATTTCCTATTAAGCTAAGGGTAACTAATTGACCACTAGGCAGACCCCTAAGTTAATTCTGATTAAACCCTGTTAAATGCCAAAATTACTATTAAGGTCTATTAGACCAAAACCCTTCTTTTAATTGGACAGACCCCGTGGTTTTGAGTTCTAGGGTTCATATAGGCCGATTTAGGGCTAGAACCTTTCTAGTTAGATTCGAACCAAACCAAGATTGGTTTGGCCACGATGGAGGTCAGGGGATTAACTGGTGTGATTTTGGGGTGGTTTGCGATAGATTAGGGTTTTGCTGTAATCTTTAAATGAAGATTCAAGATGATGCAGGTTTATTCGAGGTTAATGATTTGTGGATTTGGATTCAAGGTAGCTAATTTGTCCTAGGGTGTTAAGGCGGTGATGCTGCCGAGTTTCAAGCGAAGGCGAACGGTGGCAGCTAGGGTTTTGTTGGTTTCGTCTCTGAGTTGATATAGATGAAGATGGTAAAGGGGGTGTTTGGTTATGGGGGCGTGGGGTGAGAGATAAGAGGTCATATACTGTAGGGGTGGTTTGATCCTGGTCGTTGGATTAAGTGAGATTGATAGCTAGGATCTCTTCATTAAGGGGAACTATGTCGTGTGGTTAAGCTGGGGACTGGGTCGGTCTCAGACCTAAACGGGTCAGGTATAGGGACATGCTTAAGGTCGTTGGGTTGAATGAGATGAACGGCTAAGATGAATGCTCCCGAAACTTCATCTTTCAATTAGTGTTGGGCTGGACTGGACCGTTTGATTAAAGCAAATCAACAGCCCAGATCTGGTGCTTAGAAACGACGTCGTTTCTTCTATCTGAGAGACCGGGTGAACATGGACTGGGTCAATGTATTTTGGGCCTGATTTTCAACCCTTTCTTTTCCTTCTTATTATTTCTAATTCCTAATTTAATTGTAAAATCAAAGTAAGACTACACAAATATCAATTAACACTTAACCACAATTAACACACAAATTAAAATATTTAATTAAAAAAAATCACACAATGACAACAAATAGAACAAAATGCATATTTTTGTGATTTTCACTTTTAAAACCAAATCATGGTTTAACTAGTTCCTAAATGCACAATTAAATCCTAAATATGCATGCAACATGTATTTTTGTATGTTTTTAATTAACTACAACAAAGTAAACATTTGCGGACAAAATAATTACCAAAATGTCACGCAAATTCTCAAAATTGTACCCGAAGGCAACTTGATTTATTTTTTGATTTATTTTGGAGTTATATCCGTGAAGCAAAAATCACGTGCTCACAACTGCCCCTATTTTTTTCGAAAACGCAAAGAGTTTTCGTGCAAAGATGAAGTGAGCGGATACGAGTGATTTGTGCACGTTGGAATATTCCTTGTGAAACATTTTTTTCTGAAAAACGATTTAACCGAACCTTTGCTTCAAAGGTTTCCTACATATCCCTGGCTAAAGGGGAATCGGGTTAATGTAGTTCAAGAAGTTTTGGAAGCTGGGATGTGACGACACGACCCGTTGTCCTATGTGTTACTGCTCCATTTCCCTTTATTGTGTTGCTTCATGTTTTAATATCTGTATTAGAGTCTATCGAGTGTAATTGAATTGGTTTTGGTTTAAAATAAGGCTCATGGCTTCGTAAAATGAAGCTTATTTTGGAAAAGTCAACTGGAAGTTGACTTGTGAGTTATAAGGCTCGGATGCAATTTCCGAGGATATGTCACGTCCGCGTAGAGAAGGGATGTTGTACATCGTTTTCGCGTGGCCAGACACACATTCACATATAGTATTTGGACGGTTAAAATATTTTTGTCTTCGTGTTCGCATGGGTGAAGTCGCAAACGCGATGAAGGATTTTTAGACCTGGAGCAGAATGTTTAAAAACATTTCCTCTGTAAGTTTAAGTCATTTTTCCTCCGTTGTTGAGCGATTTTGGAGGTATTGGACGCGGAAATAAGAGGATTTTACCTAGGTTTTGATTCAAAGTAAGTATTATGAGCTTAATACATGAGATTGTTGAAGAATCATCCATTAATTCTATTAATTTGGGTATGTAATTGAAGAAGCTAGGGCTTGAGTTTTTGGCATTTTCAATTGGGATTTGGTAGGTCATGGTATGTATGAACTCGTGGCAAGACGACGATTCCGGAAGTGTAAGTTTTGTAAATTTTTGAGAAGAGGATAACTTGATTATTTTCGATTAGGTATTGTCCCATTTGAATATTATGATGTATTTGCTTTGTTTTTGGTTAGATTCGACGCACGTGGAGGCCGAGTTGAGGGGCAAAGGATTCGAGAGCTTGAGATTTCACCGTTCGAGGTGAGTAATATTTGGGAATGATATCTTGAGTGTTTGAAACCCCGGATTTATGTTTGGGGCCTTGTGTCGACTTGTAGAATCCTTTAGGGATTGATATATTAGAGTTAGCATGATATGCATACTATCTGAATTCAGTCCAGGGGTTTTTAACATTAGTTTTGCAAACTCAGCCAAAATTCTATGTTTTGAAAACACAAATGATTCTTATATGATATTTTGGGTTGACGATCATTATCACTATTTTTGGACTGCATACTATTTATTGGAATGGTGGTAACTATTGGCACCGTGTATTGAAATGTAAACGGTGGTAACTATTGGCACCATGTATTGTAATGGAAACAGTGGTAACTATTGGCACAGTATGATTTGCGCTTGGCCTGAAAGAGCCCCTCCAGAGTCCGTACACACCCCCAGTGAGTGTTGTCAATGTTAAATCATATGCATGGTTGGCTCGGGCTGCACGCTTCAGCGTACTCATGTGCATTACAATGCATTCATGCATTTACATCTGTTTGTACTACGTGGCATGACATTTAGAACTCATATACCATGGACATACATATTGTTACTTGCCTTGTTGACCAGATACCCTGGTGTTATATGTTAAGGAGTGCTAAGCCCAAGAGGCTGATGTTGGACATTGTGAGTTGATATTGAGCCCGAGGGGCAATTTCTGATTATTTCTGACTTGTTGAAATTACCTTTGCAATTGTTGAAAAAGCATATCTTCAAAAGAGATTTTTGAACTGAACTTGAGATTTTCTAAAGGATTTTTCACAATATTTCGATTTTCTTAAAAAGTGGTTGTTTTATCTTTATATAAGTCTGGTGCGCTCATACATGTTTTCTTATCGCTCAGATATTATTCTCCCTTATTACCACTGAGTTGAAAGTACTCATTTTTCTCCCTGCACCTTGCGTGCAGTTGCAGGTATTGTTCCCCGATAGCGGGTCATTAGTAGGATCGATGGCCATATTCTTATAGTAGAGCATGCTGACCGCCAACGTTCGCGGCACAACATTTCAAACTTTGAGTTCTAGTTTTACCTTGTATATATATTTTGTTGGCCCAATAATAGTGTCCCTACTCAGTAGATGCTCGTGACTTATGATACCCCAGTCGGTTTGTATTGAATGAAATTTCATAGTTAAATGCAATTAAGGAGTATGTTTATTCATTTATATTTAATAACTGCTTAAAGAGGATTTTAGGTTTTTGGCTGGCCTTGTCTTCATGAGAGGCACCATCACGACCAGGTATGAAATATGGGTCGTGCAAAGTTGGTATCAGAGCCTAGGTTACTAGGTCTCACGAGTCATGAGCAAGGTTAGTAGAGTCTCGCGGATCGGTACGGAGACGTCTATATTTATCCTCGAGAGGCTGCAGAACCTTTAGGAAAACTTTCCACTCTTAGAATTCTTATCGTGCGTACTTGATTCAACTTGAGATATAACTTTTGAAATTCCTTCGACACGTCTATATGCGCACGCGAGTGATCAATAGTATATGTGCCTAGAGGGCTTGTGATTCCCCAATCGAGGGGCGAGAGGAAATCTCCATGAGTTCATGTTGGGCTAATCTGGAAGACTCCAGGCCAGATATTTGCATATGGTTTGAGCACCGAGGTGGTGATTGTTACCAAGTGATTTGAACTTATATGCTCAGTGTTGTTCTTATCAGCCGGAATGGCAGCTAGATATCCATGTGATGAGTATGTTAGTACTGCGAGGTGTATCTATTAATTTTTTGTAGTGACGAAGATGTCTGATGGATAATTGATGAACTATTAAGTGTTTGATTCCTATTGTGCTTTTATATGTAGTCCGAGTTATGGGCACGTGGAGAATATTCATGTCTCTTAGTTAGCAAGTAAAGTACATTCCATGTGGCAGCATGAGTATAGACTTAGAAAAGACTAAATGATTATGTATTACGTACACAATGGTGGAAGGTTCATGGAAAGATTGAAATGAGGCGAAGCAGATGGGTTATCTCCTGTGGAGGATTTTGAATGGTATGATCCTTATGTGTGTGTAAGATATCTCATGTGCAATTGAAGGGTATGTGTTGTATTTTGAAGTATTGGGATGCTTAACAAAATGGACTCAGCTGATGTGGAAATGAATGTGAGGTTTGCAGAGAATGTCAGTGCTAGATGATCTGTGTATTCACAAAACTTGTAAATGATTTGAGTTTGATCTCATTGTGTGGCATCATTAGAGAAAAAGTGCTATGAGTTGTTAAAAATGCCTTAATATGTGGCTTCAAGCCAAGTTGGGGAGGTTGACGTTGGTCAGCTGATTGCATGGTTATGTGTTATGTTGGTTTCGTTTTGAGGTATGATGGCGGACCAGTTCTGGTTAAGGAAATTTAGCCGAGGATGACACGTATGAAGGAAAACTTTCTACAAAGGTTATATGGTGCTTTCATAAATATGAGAAAATACTAGGATGTTTTGAGCTGTTGTTGATAAAGAATGTCCAACATATAGAGAAGAAAGATGGTTGTTGTATCTTTATGAAATGATGTTCTACGGTGTCTGGGTACTAATAAGGCACGAGTGGTTTCGTTCATTTAGGGCAAGTGAATTACAGCTGAATAAGAGTGAATCTCTTAAGAATGGTTTTATTATGTTCAAGAGTTTGCATGTAACAATCAGGTATCTTATATTTTTGTATGTGGCTAGAGACTGTGTTTTCATTAGAAGAGATCAAGACTTGTGGTATTTTATGTTAATCATGAGATTCTTTGTATCCGTATTTGGAAGGAAATGGTCACAAATTAAGATTCACAGGAAGTTCTTCAAGATAAAGCATTATGGAACATTGTATTTATGAGAAGTGTCGAGAGGGAATTCAGTGGCCTGTGGGCCTTAGATAGTCTGGTCTTATGTTCGAGTCTCGCTATGGTAACCTGAGTTGAGGTATTGTGGTGCTACAACAAGGGAGAATATCAAATTAATGATGAGTCATGAAGTAATTGAGATGAATAGAATAGCTTGATAATAAACCAAATCGTTATGGTAAGGATATGAATAATTCTTATATGTGTTTGAGGTAATGAGTCATACAGGGATTTCACAGCAAAGCTCGTGCGTGCTGGCAGTTGCTTAGCTTGGTTGGGTAGACGGATTCAGTTCTGGAATTTTAGCTTATGCAATGGTATTGGGAGAAAGAGTTCTTGATTTGTTTTACCATGGTGTGAAGATGGGCTTGTTATCCTAGTGTGGTAAGTTCTGTGTGTCATGATATGGATAATTGAGAAATTGCGTGTTCCAGGTTTTGGTTCAGTTCATAATGGGAAATCAATAAATTCTTGAGCAGCCCGGACAGCTTCAGGTGAGTAAGAATCGATCTTCAGATGATTACGATGATGAAAATTGATGATACGTCAGTAGTATTGCGACATTTTCTTCTGGATCGACTACGGATATTTGAGTTTGTTGATGGCACAAGAACATTTTGAATATCTTCCGTGGTATGAATGAATACTTGATGTGTGTTATGTATTCGTACGGTGGAGTGTGGGTTCAGGCGTAGTGATTCATACGTTATATTTGTTGGAGACTAGAATTTCTCATGATCCGACCATGCAGTGGTTGTGGGTCGTGTGTATCGACATCGTCTAGCATTTATTGGAACTGGAGGTCCAAGTGGATTTTTCTTTGCTTGGTATGTTAAATTTGGGTTATGGTATTAGACTGCAGACTGGTTATCCCAATGTCAGGTTGTCTATACTATTGTGTTATGGCTATGTCAGAAAAGGCCACAAGTTGCGTTGTAAGGTGCATCGGGTTATTGTTCTAGCAGAGTAGTTTATATTCCGAAGACCAGTAGACGGTTGACATGTATTACTTTGTTAATTGGGCCTTCGTGGTGGATGTCGATTCAGAGGTTCCTACCATTGATTCAGTTCCAGTATTGAGGGACTTATCGGATGTGTTTCTTGCAGGCCGACATGAGGCTATATGTCTTTATTGTAATGAGCAAATTTGACTCGATGTGCATCCCCTTTTGTGAGATATATGTGCTGGATCGTGTGGCACGCCACCACGCGTATGTTATCTGGAGCGGGCTGTACACCACAATGTGATGTGGAGAATAGGTTTCTATGTGTTACTTTGTATGCCTTGCTTTACCATGGGTGTGATTGATTGCTTCGTTTCAGACCTCAATCTGTGTGTGGCTGTCTGTGTTGAGCATGGTGGCTTGAGGTCCTTCATGGGTAATAGTGTTTGGATAGAATCGAGCGTTGTGGCAAGGACACATGATGTTATGACCTTTCGAAGAGGATTCAGTACTCTATTCCTTGGTGGTGAGATGGGATCTCGGTTTCGTGTTGTGATCTTATGGAGTAATTTGAATTATAGCTCTTTCGTTTAAGTCGGTTGTCATGATTTGAGTGTGTTCAGATTGTTTTTTTATTGGTGTCATACTGAGCACGTTGTGGCTTAGGCCGAAGTGGATTTGTCATATCACTAAAGTGGCGTGTTATAGCTGTGATGATCGTTGGAGTCATTAATGAATACGAGCATATTTGATTTCAGCTTGTTAGAAAGGTAATATCGAGGTTTTGCTCTGAAACCTGTTGTAGTATCAGTCAGAAAGGGAATGGACTCATGTTTGGGTGGTCTGAGAGATGGGTTCGGTTAATCACATGTTTCAGTTGTCATTGGCACTATACGAAAGTTTTGGAATAAGACTTTATCTAAATAAGAGGTACTCTATTGGTATTGAGTATTGTGGGAAACTGTTGTATATATAGACTATCGTTCCGAGTCTTGGAATGTGTGATATATTTTATGAATTCACCTGAGGTTGCAGGTGTGGGTTATTACAGTTGGTTCAGGATAATTCTGTGTATAGACATGGGTTTCTTATCTAGTGGAAGATTTCGGGAAGTGCAATATGGTTTATGGTTTAGATGGACTGTGAAATTCCGGCTATGTTATGGTATCGGACCTATGTGAGTTAGGGTGACGTGGGACCACCCCGGGTATGCGCCTGGTAAGGTCATTTGGCTTTTGGGTCGCTTCTAATTCTAGTATAGCTGTAGGTATGCTCGAGGACGAGCGTATGTTTAAGCTGGGGAGGATGTGATGACCCGACCCGTCGTCCTATGTGTTACTACTCTGTTTCCCCCTTATTGTGTTGCTTCATATTTCAATATCAAAATTAGAGTCGATCAGGTGTAATTGAATAGTTTTGGTTGAAAATAAGGCTCATGGCTACGTAGAAGGAAGCTTGTATTGGAAAAGTCAACCAGAAGTTGACTTGTGAGTTAGAAGTCTCGCATGTGATTTTCGATGGTTTGTTTAGCTTCGGGAGATGATTTGTGACTTAGGAGAGAGATCATACTTGAATTTGGAGGTTTGGTGTAGAATTGAATTCCGAGATTGTTGTGGCTTCGTTAGGTGATTTTGGGTATGTTCTAAAAAATTTCAAGTCATTCAGATGTCGTTTGGATGGGCTTTTATCGAATTTGAGTTTCAGAAGTTCTAAGAAAAATTTATGCTTGAATCTATCGTGATTTGATGATTTTTGTGTCAAAGGACGTGTTTTAATGATTGGAACAAGTTTGTATAACGTTTCCGGGTATGTTGGTGTCTTTGGTTGAGGTCCCGGGGGCCTCGAGGTGATTTTGAGTGTTTAAACGGACTAGTTTTGGCCTTGGGAGAGATTAGATTTTTTATGTCATATGTTGCAGAACATAAAGCTATACGGCCCCATGAGAATGAGTGCTCAGGTGTTAGCAGCTCATAGATTCGGGTCTACCTACGTGGATCAGATTCTTATTACTGTTTTGAAGGGAAATTGAATTTTTTCCAGAAAGTGGTCAAAATGCGGTCAAGGATGCGGTCGCAGATCAGCTATGCGGACCACATTCCTACCGCAGATTGAATCAGCGAGCAACCAATTTTGATGTTCAAAATGTGGTCAAATCTAGGATCGCATAATCAATATGCGGACTGCAGAGTGATCGCATATTGTCCTTGAGGAAATTCAAAGGTCAGTTCTGCGGTGCATTCTGCGACCGCAGAACGTAAATGTGGACCGCATATCTACCGCATTCCCAACCCGAGAGGTTTGATACTTGAGCAATTTTTGCGGTCCATTCTGCGGACCACATGTTCGTTCTGCGATCACAGAGCTGCATCGCAGATTGAGCTCACCCAATTATTTTTCTAAAAATCTAAGCCCAACCTCTCTTTAATAAAAACACCATATTCCTCATTTTAACCCATTTTCTGAAAAAAATAAAAGAGAGGAAGAGATGGTCCTAGAGAGAGAAAGCGAATTCTTCATCAATTGATCTTTCATAACCATTGGAGCTTAAAAAATTATTGGTGCATTATCTTCTCTATTTATTTATCAGGTAAAATCCCTAACCCATTTCCCCCAAATTGCGATATTTAAGCTTGGAAAGGGAACCCCATACTTGCTTTGAATTTTCTTCATAAACTCTTCATGCATGCTTTAAAATTCAAAAATCTTGTAAAAAGGGGAATGGGGTAGTAACTATGAGTTTAAATTTCTAAAACCTAAGTGCTGTTCATGAACTATATTGACTTCTTCATTTCTTGGCAAATTGGACTAAAGATTAAAGGGGAAAACACAACTCCAGGTATGTATGGCTAACTGTTATCCTTGTGAAATCGCCATATACTAGTTGTGAAATTGTTGATAGTTGATATACATGTGAGAATCATTGTGAAGCGTGTTGTATAATTTTGTAATAACACTTGTGGTGAATGTTGTGGAAACTAGTAATGTGGAACAATGGAAATGGAAACAACGTGGAACAATGGAAATGGAAATAATGTGGTATAGTGGAAATGGAATTATTATGGAACAACGTGTGTGATTAGTTATGAATAACTGTTATGATGATCTAAATTGTTTAACAATTAGATGAACATGAGGAAATTGTTGCTGCTAGTTGTGGGATTTCATTTTCCTTGTTGTGGATCTATTTTAACAATGTGTCATCGTTGATTCCTTGTATTTGTTGTTGTGCTGGTTGTTTTTGTGAATTGAATACTCTCAGGCGGAGTCGGGTTGTTCGCCGCAACACGGTGAAATAAGGTGTGGGTTGGGGTGATTAGGGTGGCCGAGGTAATAAGGGTGGACGAGGCAATAAGGGTGGAAAATGTGATTCAATATCACTATTGATATGAATATGAATCATGAAATGATAAATGGGGAAATGTGAAAGGAGACAGCATGAGAGTTTGTAACCTGTGGGGCACTGATTGCCACTTTGTTTGACTACTTGAATCAATCGATATGAAATGTTTGGTTGTTGCTTCATCATTGTAATTGTACTGTTCTTGTTCAGTTCTATAATTGTACATGAAATATTGGCTTGAGTTTACTTGGGACAGAGATTGTTTATGCATGCCAGTACAATTCAAATGTAGTGACTTCCCTTTTGCTGGGGGCGCTACATTCATATTATGATTGTAGGTGGATCCGTGGCAGGCACTCCAGTCCACCGTTCATAGCTCCTCCTCCTCTCTATCGGTTGTATTCGTATTTGGTGTGCCCCTCTCTTTTCGGGGCCTTGTGTGGCTCATGCCACCTATGTCATTGTATTTTGGAGTCTTGTGTCCTTTTGTAAAGGTATAGTCGGGGCCTTGTCGCCGATAAATGTCGTACTATCTTTTTCTTAGAGGCTCCGCACATTGTGGTATGTGGGTTAGAACTTATGTATAAAGGTTTATGTATTAGGCACTGTAAACTTTCATACCACGTTCCCTATTAATCATAATGTATGTTTTGCAAAAGATATTCCCTGTTAATCATAATGTGTGTTTATAAAAGAGGAGTCATATGTTCTTTCAGTTGCTAATCTTGTTTCTTTTGGCTAATTAACAAATAATGAAGGGGGGTAGCGCGTGGGAAATAGGAAAGGCACTGAGGTCCACTCGATTGGTGATACACAGTTGAGTGCCGGTCATGCACCTTGGATTGGGGCGTGACAAACTTTGTATCAGAGCCTAAGGTTTTAAAGGAGTCCTAGGGTGTCTCAGAGCTGTGCCTAGTAGAACCCTTATTATAGGTGTGTTATCGACCACATCTATAAGTCGGGGGCTACACGGGCATTTAGGAAAAATGATTCTCTTCTTTGTTATTCCAAGTTCGTGCAATGAAGTGATGTTGTGTCTAATTTGTGCTCTATTTCGAATTTTTAGTGATGGCATCTAAGAAGAAAGCTAGACTTGGCCTAGGGACCAATGCCACTTCCAGTGCGGCTGTGGATCATGTGCTGACTGCCGTGGGTGAGAGTGATTTCCCCGTTCTGAATTTTCCTGCTCCATCCAATCCTGAACCAAGCAAACATGCTGCAGCAGCGGCCGAGGGTGCTACTATCACTCCTGCCAATGCTCCCCATCTTGATGTTACTCCATCTTCCGATCTTGAGATTTCTGATGGAGACCTTAGGGGAGCTATCCTTATGCTGACTCAGTTAATGGCCTCCCAATCTCAGAGATGTCATGATGCCCTTGTGTCCTCCAGTGGACAGAGAGATTCCTCCAGCTCCAGAGTTCACGAGTTTCTGCGATTGTCCCCTCAAAAGTTCTCAGGCACAGACCCAGAGGCCGATCCACAAGAATTCCTTGTTATGATGTACAAGACCTTCGAGTGATCAAGGCAACGGAGATAGAAGGGGTAGAACTGGCTTCATACAGGTTGAAGGGGGTTGCGCGTTCTTGGTTTGAGATGTGGGAGGATTCCCGTGAGGAGGGGAGCCCTCCAGCTAGATGGGATTAGTTCATAGATACCTTCTTGGACCACTTCTTGCTTGCCAAGACCATGGAAGCCCATGCCACTGAGTTTGCGGTTCTTAAGCAGGGTAGTATGAGTGTTTGGGAGTCTCATATGGAGTTCGTGAGGTTGTCCAAGTATGCTCTTCAGCTGCTCTCGACTATAAAGACTAGAGTTTGGCCATTTGTTCAGGATCTCGGTCCTTGGTAGTAAATGATGCTACTATAGCAACTTTGCATTTAGACGTGAACTATGGGAAGATTATTGGATTTTTCCCAAGCCACAGAGGCCAGGAAGTCAAAGATTCGAGTAGACATGGAGAGTAGCAGTAGGTCCCGGTCTATGTGTCACTCAAGGAGGTTAGCTCCAAGGAGAGGGTCATCGGGACCATCTTAGTCTTATGCTCAGTCTCAGCTAGATCACCGCTATCCGTAAACCATTTCAAGTAGAGTAGCCCTTCGGGGCCAGGTTCAGACAGTAGAAGGTCCCACCAGTTCAGTCATTCGGGGATGAGACCTCGACAGCAGGGAGGTATATGTCCCAAGTGTGGGAGATTTCATATAGAGTCTTGTTACTTGGATGCTCTAGTGTGTTACAATTGTGAGGTGAGAGGCCACATACAGCAGGACTGTCGTGCGCCCAAACAGGGCACGGGTAGGGGACTTGCTCAACCATCCAGTTCATTTGTTGCTACGTCATCAGTGTGCCCTCCAGCCCCAGCAAGGCGTGGTGCAGCCAGAGGTGGAGCTCGTGGTTAGGGAGGACCCAGTAGGTTTTATGCATTTGAGTGGCCGTTAGATTGTTGAGGTTCCCCAGATGTTCTCACATGTATCCTATCTATTCAGACCTTGGATTGCTATGCTCTTATTGATCCGGGGTCTTGTTTGTCCTTTGTCACTCCATTCGTTGTTTTGAGTTTTGAGATTGAACCCGAGTAGTTCCTTGAGTTGTTCTCTGTATCGAATCCAGTTGGTGATTCTATTATAGTCGTGCGGGTCTATTGGAATTATGTTGTTATGGTGGGTGGTCATGTTACCATGGCTAACCTTATCGAGCTTGGGATGGTGGATTTTGATATAATCATGGGGATGGATTGGCTCTACTCGTGCATTGCCAAACTTGATTGTCAGACGAGAGTCATGAGACTCGAGTTCCCTAATGAGCCGATTGTTGAGTGGAAGGGAAATGGTGTTGTGCCGAAGGGTAGGTTTATTTCCTACCTCAAGGCTTCGAAGATTATCAGAAAGGGGTGCATTTAACATTTAGTTCGGGTGGTGGACACTACTCCAAAGGTTCCTGCGCCCGAGTTCATACCAGTTGTGAATGAGTTTCTTGAGGTATTTCCAGATAAGCTTCCTTGAATTATGCCATATAGGGAGATTGATTTCGGGATTGATGTATTGCCAGATACCCAGCCAATATCTATTCCAGCGTACAGAATGGTGCCAACAGAGTAGCGATAGTTAAAAAAGTAGTTGAAGGATCTATTAGAGAAGGGGTTTAATTTGGCCAGGTGTATCGTCGTGGGGCACTCCGGTTCTTTTTGTCAGAAAGAAGGATGGGTCGCTTTAGATATGTATTAATTATCGGAAGCTTAATAAAGTCACCATAAAAAATAAGTACCATTTTCCTCGGATAGATGATTTGTTCGATCAATTGCAAGGTTCTTCTCCAAAATTGATTTGGGGTCCGGGTACCACCAATCGAAGATCAACAAGCCGGATATTCCTAAGGCCGCTTTCAGAACGCGTTATGGCCAGTTTGAATTCTTGGTCCTGTCTTTTGGGTTAGCCAATGCCCCGACATCTTTTGTGGATCTGATGAATCGGGTGTTCAAGTCATTATTAGACCCTTTCGTGATTGTTTTCATTGAAGATATCCTCGTATATTTGCGAAGCAGGGAGGATCATGCCAGGCACCTCAAAGCGGTTTTGCACACTCTACATCAGCACCAATTGTATGCCAAGTTTTCCAAATGTAAATTTTGGTTGGATTCCGTCTCTTTTCTGAGTCATGTTGTTTCCAGTGAGATGATTCAGGTGGACCCCCAAAAGGTTGCAGCGGTGAAGGATTGGCCTAGGCTCACGACCCCGACAAAGATCTGTAGCTTTTTGGGGATAGCAAGGTATTATCAGAGGTTCGTAGAGGGATTCTCCAACCTCACCTCTCCTTTGACTAAATTGACGCAGAAATCAGCCAAGTTCCAGGGGTCAGATGCTTGTGAGAAAAGTTTCCAGGAATTGAAGACAAGGTTGACTTCGGCACCAGTGTTGGCATTGCCAGAGGGCATGGAGGGGTTTGTGGTTAATTGTGATGCCTCCATGTTGGTCTAGGGTGTGTTCTGATGCAGCACGGGAAGGTCATAGCATATGCTTCCAGGAAACTCAAGAATCACGAGAAGAATTATCTGATGCATCATTTGGAACCTGCAGTAGTTGTATTCGCCTTGAAAATATGGCGGCATTACCTTTTGGGGTTCATATAGATGTGTTTTCAAATCACAAGAGTCTTCAATATTTGTTCAAGCAGAAGGAGCTGAATTTGAGGTAGCAGTGATGCTTAGAATTGCTTAAGGATTACGATATGGACATCTTGTACCATCCAGGGAAGGCGAACGTGGTGGCCGACGCCCTTAGTCGGAAATCCATAGGCAGTTTGGCTCACTTGATAGAGGATTAGAGGTTCCTAGCTCGGGAGTTACATCAGTTGGCCAGCCTTGGGGTTTGTATCTCGGACCTGAATGAGGAGGAACTTATGGTGCATAATAAAACAAAATCGTTGCTCGTGGCAGAGGTTAAAGAAAAGTGGTTTATTGATCCATCATTGGCACAACTTAAGGAGGCACCTCTAGGTAAAAAATTTCAGCATTTTCACTCGACAGCGATGATGGTGTGCTTCGGTGCCATGACAGGTTATGTGTCCCAGATGAAGATAATCTTCGGGAGAGGATAATGGCGGAGGCTCATCATTCTATGTATTCGGTGCACCCGAACTCTACAAAGATGTATCACGATCTCAAGGATGCCTATTGGTGGAGTGTATGAAGAAGAGTGTAGCAGACTTCGTCTCTAAGTGCCCGAATTGCCAGCAAGTGAAGGCCAGACATCAGCGGCCAGGAGGGTTGACTCAGCTTGCAGAAATACGGATGTGGAAGTGGTAGATGACCAATATGGACTTCGTGACAGGACTACCTCGTACTCAGCACAAGTTCGACTCGATTTCGATAATTGTTGATAGGCTCACCAAATCAGCTCACTTTTTGCCAGTCAAGTCCACCGATATTGTGGAATAATATGCTCGGTTGTATATGAAGGAGATAGTGAGGCTTCATGGTACGCCACTTTCTATCATTTCGGATCGAGGAGGTCAGTTTATAGCTAACTTCTGGAGGAAATTTCCGCAGACTGATGTCCAAGCAGAGTGATTCAGACACTCGAGGATATGTTGCAGGAATGTGTTTTGGATTTCAAAGGTCATTGGGATAATAACCTGCCCTTTATAGAGTTTGCTTATAACAACAACTTACATGCTAGCATTCGGATGGCCCCATTCGAAGCATTGTATGGAAGAAGGTGTAGGTCCCCGATCGGGGGGGTTCAAGGTTGGTGACACAGAATTAATATGGCCAGGTCTCGTGTATCTGGCCATGGAGAAGGTAAGAGTCATTCAGGAAAGGATGAAGACTGCTCAAAGTCACTAGAAATCCAATGCAAACGTGCGTCAAAGAGAATTGAATATTCAAGAGGGAGATTGGGTACTCTTGAGAGTGTCTCCTATGAAGGAAGTCATTCCCTTTAGGGAGAAAGGAAAACTAAGTCCTACTTATGTTGGGCCTTATCAAGTCATTCAAAGGATAGGTCAAGTTGCGTATAGGTTGGAATTGCCCCCTGAAATGTCCTAGTGCACCCGGGTTTCATGTATCCATGTTGAGGAAGGTTGTGGGTTATCCGTCTAAAATTTTGCCAGTTGAAGACACCAAGGTTATGGAAGAGTTATCATATGAGGAGATTCCGGTTAGCATTCTAGATAGGCAAGTCCGAAAGTTGCGAAACAAGGATATTGCTTCAGTTAAAGTGTTGTGGCGAAATAGATAAGTCGAGGAAGCCACGTGGGAACTGGAAGATGAGATGAAGATAAAATACCTCCATCTATTTGAATAAGTTCAGAAATGATCGTGCGAATCTTGTCCCTAGGAGAGCTAGTGATGTGTCCCATTAGGTGTAAGAATCATTCCTTCTCTTTCTAAGTGCCTTTTCGTTGTAGTTTCTCCAAGCTGTGTCAACCAACTTTATGCGTTGTAACTATTTGAGCAATGTGCAGTCCTTTTTGGTAGGGAAAGTTTTGTGCTCGCATGGTCAGGTGATGTATGGAAGTAATAATTAATTTTGCATGGAAACTGTGTATCAAAGTGTTCTAATTGTCTAATGATTAGTTTTTACATGTAGTGTGCCGAAATGGTTGAAAAGTGTATCCAGAGGTTGAATATGTGCAAGTGTGAGGATTATGCATTTTCTAACATTGATAAGGTAGCAAGTTTGTGTAGTAATGCTTGGAAATGTGTGTTGGGAATTCTTTGATAGGTGGTTATGTCCAAATTTCAAATGAAACTCTGGTAAAGTTTTTCTAAAACAATCTTGAAAGTTAATAAAAGTGTAGAAACTTGTAAATCATGTTTTCAAACTCATTTGGTTCCCAAGTCCTTATTCGAGTACGAATGATCTTAAGCGGGGGAGGATGTAAGGCCCCGTGAGAATGAGTGCTCAGGTGTTAGAAGCTCATAGAGTCGAGCCTAACTATGTGGATCAGATTCTTTTTACTGTTTTGAACATAAAAAATGGGAAATCAAAATTTTTCAAGAAAATGGTCAAAATGCGGTCCCAGATCAGCTATGCGGATCGCATTCCTACCGCAGAGTGAATCAGCAATCAACCAATTTTAGATGTTGACAAAGCGGTCAAATCTGCGATCGCATAATCAATATGCGGACCGCAGAGTGATCGCATATTATCCCAACGGAAATTCGAAGGCACGTTCTGAGGTGCATTCTGCGACTACAGAATGCAAATGCGGACCACATATCTACTGCATTCCCAACCAGAGAAGTTTGAAACTTGAGCCATTTATGCGGTCCATCCTGCGGACCGCATGTCTGTTCTGCGATCGCAGACATGCGTTGCCGATTGAGCTCGCCCAATTATTTTTCTAAAAATCTAAGTCCGACCCATCTTTAATAAAAACACCCTATGCCTCATTTTAACCCATTTTCTAAAAAAATAAGAGAGAGGAAGAGAGGGTCCTAGAGAGAGAAAGCAAATTCTTCATAAATTGATCTTTCAAAACCGTTAGATCTTGGAAAATTCTTGGTACATTGTCTTCTCCATTGATTTCTTAGGTAAAATCCCTACCCCATTTCCCACAAATTTTGAAATTTAAGCTTGGGAAGGGAACCCCATAATCTTGCTTTGAATTTTTTTCATAAAATCTTCATGACGCCTTCAAAACTCAAAATCTTGAAATATCCAATGACTGCAAAATGATTAAAAGAAAGAGAAATTTTCAGAAATTACTACGATTTAGTTATTATTAATTTGTTATAACTGTCATTTACTTTCTATAGCTATATTTTCAGTTGTTATAAAACGTATTCGATGTATTTTTGCTATTGTATCATGAATACAGTAGCAAAACTCGACGAGAAGTAGGGGACTCACACTAAGCAGAGAATGTATTCGACTGTATTCGCAAGCTGTATTGGTGATACGGTAATGGAATTTACGAAAAAAGGTCTTCAGTTGTTTAAAAACGGTAAGTGAATCGATTTACGTGATAGACTCCTAATATAACTCAACAAACTCAATTATAACACTCAAAATTGCATTTCTACTTTTCGAAAAGATTCCTAACTAAAAAATACCCCAAAATAGAGCAATCTTTAGAGATTCAATCCATACTTTCTTTGTGTGGTGTCTTTATTAAAATATTTTTAGTTGTATCTTTGCAAATAGATTTATATATTAAAATTATATAATTAAATTGAATACAAATAAATACATAAAAGTACATTGAATACATGAAGTATAATATTATCTATAGTGAAGATACATATGAATGCATGCTGCACATACATTTGAATATATATAAAAGTTATTTTAATACATAAATTATATTAATTAAAAAAACATATAATAAATTCTACAATACATTGAATACATATTGTTGGAAAAAATAGTAAAACAATGTAAAGATTTGAAATTATATAATTACATTGAATACAGTTAAATACTATGAATATATTGAAAAAGTAAAAAAAAACTAAAGACACTGAAATTCGTTTCAAAATTGGCCAAATCTAACCACAATTTACTCATATGTGTCAACAAATGAGTGTTAAATCAATTTGAATGCATAAGAACAAAATTTCCAAGGTTTTACCCAAAAATTTCCAAAATTCCCCCGGGACCACGTGATCAAAACCCGAGGTTCGAACCAAAACCGGGTTACCCATTCCCCCACGAGTTCATATATGTAATTTGTTTTGAAATCGGACCCCAAAGTGAGGTCCAAATCCCCAATTATTAAAAACCTAAATTCTACCCAAATCTTCATTTTCAACCATGAAAGCTTTGATTTATGGTTGAAATCATGTTAGAAGATGATAAGGATTGAAGAAAACTAGTAAATATTGACTTACATTTGGTTTGGGGACGAAGGGGTTTGAGAGAAATCACCTATGCAAGTTTTGAGTTTTGAAAATATGAAAAGTGAGGCTTAAAATCGGTGAAGTATAAAATTCACAGGTGCAGATGTCGCAAATGCGATATTAACTTTGCATTTGCAAACTGGGCAGAAATAAAGGGGACCTCACTTTTGCGAGAAATTGCTCGCAATTGCAAACACAGGCTTAGGCTGGGGAAACTCGCAATTGCGAGATTGACTTCACATTTGCAAAGTCTGGTTGGCAAGTGGGAATATCGTATTTGCAATAAAAACATCGCATTTGCTCAGACAAGGCAAACAAGGGAGGTTCGCATTTGCTAGTCTTCACAATTGCAAAGACTGGAGACACCAGCAGTTAAAAATGTTTCAAATAAGCCTAACACATATCTGAAACTCACCCGAGCCCTCGGGGATCCAACCCAAACATGCACCCAACCTCTAAAACATCCTACAGACTTACTCGTACGATCAAATTGCCAAAATAACATCAAAATCAAAGAATCAACATCCAAAACTCATGATTTTCATTTCAAATTCTAAACTTTCAAACTTTTCACTTTTAGTCCGAAACACGTCAAACGAGGTTCGAAACACGTCAAACTTTACAGATAGCGCATTATACCCATGTCAGACATGTACCAGGCGTTGGAACCAAAATACGAGCCCGATACCATCACTTTTGATCAAATTTTCATTTCCATTTTCTTTAAGCATTTTCAAAAACAATTTCAATGAAAAGCTCCGTACTTGGGCCTGGGACCTCGGATTTTGATTCCTGAAATATGCCCGGGTGCCAAATTTCCTTACGGACCCTCCGGGACTATCACATCACAGGTTTGGGTTCGTTTACGCAAAATGTTGACCAAAGTCAGCTTTAACAATATTATTATCAAAATTCATGGTTTTCAACAGAGAGTTCAAATATTTTCACATATAAATTTTCCGTCTTTGCGCCAGGACTGTGCACTCATATCGAGGCAACCACATATGAGGTTTTCAAGGCCTTAGAGGCACAAAAAAAGGGAGAATTACGGAGATGACCCTTTGGGTCGTCACACTTTTGATGCAAAAAATCTGCATCTGCCAAGTTTCTCAAAGAATTGTCTGCATGGTTAGATGAGAGAAGCTCTAGAAGAGGCTGTAAAATGCGGTGATTGCCAGGTTTTGGTCGATATAACCCATGTGAAACACTAAAAAATTAGATTAAAAGACAAATGACCCTTGAAGTGTGAAGCAGACATGTCGTCCAGGTATTTGTTAACTCTCTCTTATTATATATGAGAGAATATATATATATATCTATATCTATATATATATATATATATATATATATATATATATATATATATATATATATCGGAGAGGTATTAAAAGGACCAAGAGATGCTACGTAGAATTTAGTTTCATTTATTGTTATTTATTGTTTACAAAAACTGGAGGTTAGCACTAATCCCTGCTTCTTTTATCCAAGAACGTGAGTTAACGCTTAGGAAGATCTGTACTTGAAGCTTGGTTTATCTTAATATAAGTGTCATGACTATGTAAGAATTTCTTAACATCATACAATACATGATTTTGAAAATCTACTCATGACTTTTTGAATTTATTTGTAGAGTACATTTAATATGATCTAATATCAATGTCTAATTTTTAGGATTTCAAATGTTCCATCCAAGGATTGGTTGGATTTACCAAAGTATAGCGAAGAGTATATTAATGTTTTTCAATCTTTCTTAGAATTTGATTACTCTTATGGTGATCCTCAAGGTGGGGAAATTCAATGTCCATGTACAAAATGTTGCACTATTCGTTGGACTCAAAGAAATATAGTGTTTGATAATCTAATATGCTACGAATTTGTACAAGGATATACAAGATGGATTAATCATGGTGAGTGGCAAATCCCAACAAATGTTGATGGTGACTTAGATGATGAAGCTAACTTGTATGATGATACTAATGGGTTATTGAATGATCAATTAGAGATGTTGCACAAACTGAAGGACTTTACGAAGGTCCAAATGAGGATTCCAATAAATTCTATAACTTAGTTGATGAAGCAAGTCAAGAACTATATCCTGGTTGTAAAGGATTCTCTAGATTATCTTTTACAATCCGTCTATGTTTGTTGAAGTGCCTATACGGATGGAGAAATGCATCATTCACTTCTCTTTTAGAGTTACTGAAAGAGGCGATACCCCAGTTGAATATTCCCCTATCCTACTATAATGGCAAGTCTATGGCAAAGGATCTCGGTCTTGATTATGAAAAAATCGATGCATGCCCTAATTACTGCATGCTATTTAGAAATGAACAAAAGGATGATGAATATTGTCATGTTTATGGAGCTTCCAGATACATTAAATATCCTGAAATAGATCGCGAGATTGAGCCATCTAGAAAAGCTCATCGTGTTCCAGCAAAAACTTTGATATACTTTCAATTAATTCGTAGACTCAAAAGGCAATTCATGTGCTCAAAGACAGCAGATATATTCAGGTGCCATAACGAGGAGCGCTCTAAAGATAGAAAGTTAAGGCATCCTGCCGATGGCCAAGCATGGAAAGTGTGATGACCCAAAAGGTCATCACTTGATTTAAATTAAATTATGTATATTTGAGGCCTTAAAAATCTCATTTAGAGTCATCTCAATTTGCTTGCGCAGTTCGGGCACGTAGCCGGAAAGCTTGAATATGAAAATTTATGAAAAATAATAAAATTAGTTATAAAATAAGTGAATTTGACTTCTGTCAACATTTTGGATTAATGATCCCAAAGGGTCCGTAATAAAATATGAGACTTGGGCATACGTCCGGAATCAAATTGCGAGGTCCCAAGCCCGAGAAATGAATTTTTTAAAGAAAATTATTTTCTGAAAATTATTTAAGAAAATTTGAAATGAAATCTGATTAGAACATGATGGTATCAGGCACCTATTTTGGTTCTGGTGCGTCTTATATATGTTTAATATATTTTTGTAAAATTTTGTTAAAAGCGGGTGTTGTTTCACGTGATTCGGACCTAAATTGCTAAAGTTGATGCTATATGAAGTTTGAGAAAAATTCTTTGATTTCGAGATTTAATTCATTGATATTGAGGTTATTTTAGTGATTTGATCGTGCATATAAGTTCGTATGATGTTGTTGAGCTAGTACATGTGTTTGACTAGGAGCCCCGAGGGCTCGAGTGTGTTTCGAATGTCTTTCGGGAAGCATTAAACTTAAGAAAAATTGCAGAAACATCTGATTTGGTGTCCTGGTGTTTTCTTCTTCGCCTTCCCGAGAGAACCCACACGAACGAGATGCATTAATTTTTATTGAAGGAAATGCTTCTACACGAATGCGTAACTCAGTTCGCAAATGCGAGGCATTGGGGGTTATCCCTTCGAGAACGCGGTCCTGGCACGCGAACGCGAAGGCCAAGTGGGCCTGGGCGAGCAAACTTCAGCTTACAAACTATTATAACCTAAGAATTATTATTTTTTTTTTTGCCGTTGAAGGTTGTAAGATATGCCCATCGTTCTTCTAGATCACAGAACCATGTGCCCTAATAAATATTACTTTCTTTCAAGGAGTATCGCTGTTTTTATTCCACACATTGTACAAAAATTTGTTAAACCAAGAAGCTCTTGAACCTCTTAATCATTTATGTCGATGTCGAATGTCTCTATTTCCACTACAACACATGAAATTTTATCGTTTCAGGAACTTTTTAGCTTGCTTAAAAATGGATGACGGTCCGTAGCAATTCAAATCGATTGATTGTCTACTCTTCGCCTAATGACTTCACAAAAGATGGGGACAATTGAATCTTTACTAACTATATATATCCTAATCAACAAGCTTGCAATCATATCGTTAACTCTTCTATAACTCTAGTAGTATTATTTTGTAGCCGCCCACCTACTTTAGTAAACTAAAATACCCGTCAAATGTAAAATATATGTAATATTCATGTATAATATATGTGTGTAACTGTGTATAAGAAATGCGCAATCAATTTATATCGGTTAGAAAAAATAAACATTGGATCTCTCGTGCTATTTGTGTAAAAATCTCACCTATGGAAAACAACTGAAAGCCTACTTCAGGATTATCTTTTAAATCATTGGAAGAAAAGTTCTCCAATATGCAAAATTTACTTCCACAACAATAATCAACAGAAGAAAATCGGGTAATCATAAAATAGTTGTATTGGAATAAAAACAATAAAGAAAAGGAAGCAATGAAATGCGGAGAAATAAATAAAAGAAAACAAGGCGTGCTTCTAAGCTTCTCCTTGTATTGGGAATACCCTCCTCCTCATTTTGGCTAAACATTGTATGTTGTCAATTCTCACCCTTGCCACGCTTAAGAAACTAAATAGTGTGGTCAAAATTAAAAAGAAAATAGGGATGATCATTAAATAACCACGTTTGCGAGTACTATGAGGAAAAATGAAATATCCTCCAATGAATAGTCCCCATGCGGAACTGCCACTTAAAAAAGCAGAAGCCAGCGTTAAACAGTGATACCCGCTGTCTATGCGATCATTCCACATACAACAGGCAGTATCATCCTCCATAGCTGTATATAGTGATTACTTTTGAAGAAAATCTCTAAGTATTATATATAGATATAGTCCTAGTTGAATTATATAATTGACAAATGGAATATGTAGGAGGCCTTCTAATGCTAGTTGAACTCTATCAGGTGCTAATAACTGTGGGAGAATAAATGATTTGTGTTGCTTAATTTAAATATACGAAGATTCTGAAGAGAGATCTAGGTAATTAGAAGTAACCTGACCATGGCTATTATTAATTATACATATTGGATACACCACCTTTGTTAACCCAAATAATAGCGATCCAAATAATCTCTACACATATTAATTATTCGCAAATTACGTCAAACATTTAAATTGGAATCACTTAATTCTCTCACAGTTATTGGCACCTATTGGAGTTCAACTACTATCAGAAGTCCTCCTACATATTACTATCAACTCTAGGACTCTATATATAGGAGTTCTTTCCTTTTTATATATAACTGCTACAAATATTTATTCCCTCCAAATAATCATTTACTATATATGGATAAATAGCTTAGACCGTTAGACGCTTACTATTTTTCTGCAATTGAAATCGGTTCAGCCGGAACTCCAATATATTATGATGACGTTCTAGTGCACTTATGCTGGAACTCTATCATATTATGCTGGACTTACATTATATTTATCCTGTAACTCCAGTATAATATGCTGGAGCTCAAGCGTACTTATGTTGAAACTCCTGTATAATATGATGGAGTTCAAGCATACTTATGGTGGAAATCCAGTATAATATGCTGAAGTTCAAGCATACTCATGCTACAACTCTAGTATAACATCCTGGTGTATTTTCGGGTTTTGAACATTATTTTCGATCAAATTTATCTTTACATAAAAAGTTGCTAAATTTAAATCAATTTTGAACTGAGCTCTTTTCGAATGACCAGTTGAAAATCTCCCCAAAAAAGGCGGGTCCATAAGATTTATGAACCCGACACCGTAATGTGCGCCTATGCACAATTGTGAGTATATTTTGTTTATTCGCATTGCAAATTGGATAAGTGTAACAATCAATCTCCACATTGTATACATGCATGGTCAAAGCTTAAATTAGCATACTAACGTTAATCAAGAGATGTATACTTCTTCTCACAAGCAAAGTCATGGTTTAAAATATGAGACTTGGCATACGTCCGGAATCAAATTCCGAAGTCCCAAGCCCGAGAAATGAATTTTTTAAAGAAAATTATTTTCTGAAATTGATTAAAAAAATTTGAAATGAAATCTGATTAGAACATAATGGTATCAGGAACCTATTTTGGTTCTGGTGCGTCTTATATATGTTTAATATATTTTTGTAGTTGCCCGATTCCCTTGGATTTACAATTGCATATATATATTGGAGAGGTTTTAAAAGGACCGAGGGATGCTACGTAGGCCAAGAGAGATTATTAGACAAGCATACCCGAAAAGTTTATTTTCAGAAGTCAAAAACTAATTTAAAGCGCCACTACAATCATACTACTCTCAGTAAACTTCATTGTGTTATGAAATCTCCTATTTAAGGTGAATGTCTATAATTAGAGAGATTCTAGATTTCTATTCTTGGTAGCTAAATCATCCCCCTCCCTATAAATAAAGGGGTCTTCTACCATTGTAAACCACTCCTAACATTCTCTAAGTATCAATAAGAAGAACTCTCTCTACTCTTCTCTCTATTGCTCTTGTTCTTGCATTATTGTTCTTGTTTTGTATATTATTTCATAACACATTGGCTTTTATTGGTGCCATTACAATCACACTCCAATTGCGACTTGTTCTTGACAGCTTGCTGCCCAGTAATCACAGAGGCATATGAATTTTTGGATCGATTTGCAGGTTGCTTTTCCGAGTATATTTTAGAAGCCTCCAACAGCACAAGGCTGGGGAGAGATCGACACTTCAATATGATCGATCAGAATTCAATCTTAATTCCCTCCATGAAATCCGAATGAAGTGAGACTCTAAAAAATTACTGTAGCACGGAAATGAGATCCAAGATTTAGAGAGATTGGTTGTAGATATGATAAAAAAACCAAAATAGGATTGTTCGCAATAAGAAGGGGATTATGTGGCTCCAACTTTACGACAATCCACGCAGATTCCGGCTAAAAAAGAGTCGGAAAAACTATTACAATGAATAGTGGAAAAGTGAATTACTGTTCATCCGAGAGAAACCTGCTGCCCAACACAGAATAAATTATTACTCCCTCCATAATACTCTCGATTAAACTTCACTGTCATTTTCTTTTTCGACTTAATATTCTTCAAACTGTTTAAAAGGTATACACCTTGTTAATTTATTAGGATACAGTTTTCTTCTGGCTTCTAAGGCGGTTTGGTAATTAAATATTTCTGCTTTGGCGTTTCAATATTCCAAAATTGTTCTATGTCATTTAGCATAAAGTCGATATTGGTGCATGATTCATCTTTGAAGCTAGCCGTCTAAAAATTAAATTGTGCTAAAACAAAATTATATATGCGCAATACTTCAATTTTATATAAAAATATAATGGAGTCCACCAGTGGAATAGTTACGGCCTTTGTTAGGCACATCATGAACAAAAACAATAGGTAACAATATTACGAAACGAAAAATAGTTACTATTTTGCTGCAATTGAAATCGGTTCAGCCGTAACTCCAATATATTATGCTGGTGTTCAAGTGCACATATGCTGGAACTCCATCATATTATGCTGGACTTACATCATATTTGTCCTGTAACTCCAGTATAATATGCTGGAGTTCAAGCATACTTATGTTGGAACTCCTGTATAATATTATGGAGTTCAAGCATACTTATGGTGGAACTCCAGTATAATATGCTGGAGATCAAGCATACTCATGCTAGGACTCTAGCATAATATCCTGGTGATTTTTCGGGTTTTAAACATTGTTTTCGCTCAAATTTATTTTTACATAAAAAGTGTCTAAATTTAAATCAATTTTAAAACTGAGCTATTTTTGAACGACCAGCTAAAAATCTCTCCAAAAAAAGGCGGGTCTATAAGATTTATGAACCCGACACCGTAATGTGCGCCTATGCATAATTGTGAGTATATTTTGTTTATTCGCATTGCAAATTGGATAAGTGTAACAATCAATCTCCACATTGTATACATGCATGGTCAAAGCTTAAATTAGCATACTAACGTTAATCAAGAGATGTATACTTCTTCTCACAAGCAAAGTCATGGTTTAAAATTTATGAATTTAATATTTTAATTCTTTTAAATTAGTGGATTTTACATTAATAATTTATGTACAATTTAATTTTTTTAAAATAAATATAAATATGAAAAAAAATTATTGGTTCCGCCAAACCCGTAATCGAAGTGCTTTTCTACATTTATTATGTCTCGTTAGATGACTTATGGTGGATGAAATTGTTATATAGCAAGACTAAATCATCAAAACTTCATCAAGTTATTGATAAAATGTTGGTTTCGCTTTTCTACTAGGCTAGTAATTGCTTTTAAATTTCTTTTTCCTTTTTCTTTTCCGAACACTCACTCACTCTCGCATGATCCAAGTCTGCCAATTTTCTATTCTCTTTCTCTTTACTTTTCCATGATACAGGAAAGGACTCACCAAAATGGTGAAATATCAGATGACTGCAAAACGATTAAAAGAAAGAGAAAATTTCAGAAATTACTATGTTTTAGTTATTATTAACTTTGTTGTAACTGTCATGTACTTTCTATAGCTATGTTTTCAGTTGTTATATAACATATTCGGTGTATTTTTGCTATTGTATTCATGAATACAATAGCAAAACTCGACGAGAAGTAGGGGACTCACGGTAAGCAGAGAATGTATTCGACTGTATTCGCGAGCTCTATTGGTGAATACAGTAATGGAATTTGCGAAAAAATGTCTTCAGTTGTTTAAAAACGGTAAATGAATCAATTTACGTGATAGAGCCCTAATATAACTCAACAAACTCAATTGTAACACGCAAAATTGTATTTCTACTTTTAGAAAATATTCTCAACTAAAAAACACCCCCAAAATAGATTCAATCCGTACTTTTTTTTTGTGTGGTATCTTTATTAAAATATTTTAGTAGTATCTTTGCAAATAGAAATATATATTAAAATTATATAATTAAATTGAATACAGATAAATACATAAAAGTACATTGAATACATGAAGTATAACATCATCTATAGTGAAGATACATATGAATGCATGCTGCATATACATTTGAATATATATAAAAATTATATGAATACATAAATTATATTAATTAAAAATCATATAATAAATTCTTCAATACATTGAATACATATTGTTGGACAAAATAGTAAAACAAAGAAAATATTTGAAATTATATAATTACATTGAATACAGTTAAATACAGTGAATATATTGAAAAAGTAAAAAAAAAAACTAAAGACCGTGATACATTTAAATACAATAAAAACTAGGTGACAGACTCTTCATGTTTCTCAGCCCAAAATTCCATCCCAAATCCACCGATATCCAGGCCGCCGTCATGCGGCACATCACCACAGGTTAAATGAAGATAGTCGTTGAAGAAGCAGCAATTTAAAGGATCAAACAGAAACTAGAGCAAAAATTCTTCAGATCTCTCAAGATAAACATGAACAATCAATGCAAAATCTAAGAAAAATTTAACGCGATGCCCTGCCCAGTTACCCTTCGCGAGCGCTATTCTCTTCGCGCGAACGAGAAGGGCAATTTTTCCCAATTATATTATAATTTCAAAAACAATAGCTATGGTAATTCTTCATTAAACACTCGGACCCTTTCTTCTCCAAAGATTCTAGGTAACTTTTAGAGCGTTTCTTCACCAATGCTTCTTGGGTAAGTATTGTTTAACCCGTTTGTTCATTTTTCATCATCACTTATTGAATCCCTAATCTTAAAAAATGTAATTTATGGTAGAAATTGTGGGAATGGGTAGAGTTAGGGCATTTCAATTTTCTTGATTTAGACCTTGTTTTGGGGTCAAATTTACAAATAAATTATATATTCGGGCTCGTAGGGGAATGAGTGATATAAATTTGGTCTTAACCTTGTGTTTTGACAAAGCTTGTCGGGGGTCGATTTTTGAAATCTTGAGAAGAAAGCTTGGAAATATATATATATTTAGGTAATGGGTTTAATTTTTTTAGCATATATTGATAATATGGAATCATTATTGTATAGATTTGAGTAAGTTGGAGCCGAATTCGAAAGGGAATGCATTTTTTGTGGATTGATTTGGCCGTGAAAATTGAAGTAAGTGTTTAGTCTAACCTTAGCTTGAGGGAAATAGGAGTTGAGTCTTATTTTCTACTTGCTAATTGTCGAATACGGTGTATAGTCAAGGTGACACGTATCTATACATTGGTGTCTAGCATGACCTTGAGTCCTTAAAATGCGATTATCATGATTTTGTTGTAATTTCCATATTTAATTGAGGATTTCTATATATTGTAAAGAACGTGTGCAATACATTATGATTCATTTGATTTCGAGGAGCATTAGCCCGAGATGTGATAAAAATTGTGAAGGTAGTTAGATGATTTGATTCTCTGTGGCGTTGGCTCAAATGATAAAATGAATTACAAAGTAACAAAACGAAAGAAAGAGATAATTCATTGATTATTCACTTGCCGGGAGTTTTTGTTGTTTGTTAATTTTCTCCCTTGCCGGGATATTGAGTTTATTCATATTGTTCCCTTATCGGGATTTAATTGCTTTACTGTATTTCCTTACCGGGATTTTTCACCTAATTGTTTACTTCCTTGCCCCTTATTTGTGACTGTTATTGGGTGAGGAAAATATGTATATGTATATGTATGTATGTATGTATGTATATGTTTATATATATATATATATATATATATATATAAATATATATATATATATATATATATATATATATATATATATATATTGAAATTACAAGGGGGGTGAATTGTTACTGATTTAAACTTAATCGCAAATAAGTCGACTTAAAACTTTATTAGTTGACTTAATGTGATAGTGCACCAGACGAGATTATTCAAACATAAGTATGTTGTAAGTAAATGCAGAAATATAATGACACCCAGAATTTTCATACTGGTTCGGATTCAATGTGAATGCTAATCCAGTCCCCTTGGGTTGCTAGGGATTTCTCTTAAGATCAATAACTTTCTTTTGAGTATAAAAGTGATGTTTGTTGCACAGTCTTCTTTCACTTGTTTGATACAATGCCTCACCAGTTGAGAACTCTCTTTCTATTTCTGACTTATTGCACAATGAATCAAACTAGATTACTATGCTTGTTTGTAGTAAAATGAAGAGGGATGTATTGGTGTGATCAAAGTATATTGGTTGATACAAAACACTATGAAATTTATACAGCATGGTTATCGTGGAGGCTTGTCAACCCAAGGGATTTGATCCTTGGAAAGTGTTGATTCTTTCCAAGAATAATGCACTGGCCATTGCTTTGATGAAGATCTGTTTCCCTTTGCTGGAGATATAATTGACACAGATGCCGGGCCTTCCATACTTGCCTTTTATTCAAATCAACCGTTATAGAAAATCTTCAGTGATTTGCATTAAATCCGTTGATCCATCTGGATGGATATGATTTCCCAAAAATCACAGGAGAATTCCTGATTTGCTGATGGGACGCCGATCTTTTCCTTGTGCGCCAACGACTTCCTTTATGAAAGATTTCCTTCCTTATTTGATCTCACTGCCTTGATTGAATGTAGTGGCAACTTGCCTTTAAGCTTTGCTTCATTAGTTTCAGTGGTTCTGCTTTCTTCGTTGAATCATTCATGATGCAGAAAGTAAGTAAGATTGTTGCACATAGCGTCCTTCATTTGGTCAAAGCTGGTGTTGGCAACAACCTGCATTCCATCCAACCTATCATGCACCTCTTTAAATGCCTTGACTGCATTCTCTCTTACCTTTTTCATAGCCACACGATCCCACGGTATCTCAGGCCAAATAATAATAATTGGACGGCGCGCCACACGATCCCCTAATGCAATGTATAAATGGACCGCGCGCCACACAATCCCATAATGCAATGTATAAGTGGATGGCGCGCCACATGATCCCCATAATGCAATGTATAAGTGGACGACGCGCCACACTATCCCACGGCATCTCAGTCTGAATAACGATAAGTGGACCGCGTGCCACACGATCCCATATTATAATTGGATAACTCCAACAATCTCCTCAAAGGAGGCCCCATTAGGGAAGTTCATTCACACAACAGTTAAACCCGTCAAAGGTTAAAACTACAGCCCAATTAACTCAATTGTTTCACATCTTTTGAATTTCAAGGCAATTACGACTCACAATCATGCTAGACACCGGTGTATAGATACTCATCACTATGCATATACATCGTACTCGATCATTTAACAAATAGAAATCAAATACTCTAATCCTATTCCCTCAAACAAAAATTAGATCAAATACTTACCTCGAAAGATTCCAACTCAACTCACGCCTCTAGAGTAGCTTTACCCCTCGAATTCGCTTCAAAATTGGTCGAATCTAACCACAATTTACTCAAATGTATCAATAAATGATAGTTAAATTTATTTGAATGCATATGAATGAAATTCCCAATGTTTTACCCAAAAATTTCCAAAATTCCCCAAGCCCACATGATCAAAACCTGAGGTTCGAACAAAAACCGAGTTACCCATTTCCGCACGAGTTCATATATGCAACTTGTTTTGAAATCGGACCCCAAATTGAGGTCAAAATCCCCAATTCTTGAAAATTCTATATTCTACCCAAATCTCCATTTTTAACCATGAAAGCTTTGATTTAAGGATGAAATCATGTTAGAAGATGATAAGGATTGAAGAAAGCTAGTAAAAATTGACTTACATATGGTTTGGTGATGAAGGGGTTCAAGAGAAATCGCCAATGGAGGTTTGGGTTTTGAAAATATGAAAAATGAGCTTTCAAATTGGTTAAGTATAAAATTCATAGGTGCAGATATCGCAAATGCGATGTTAACTTTGCATTTGAGAACTGGGCAGAAATAAAGGGGACCTCGCAATTGCGAACACAGGCTTAGGCTGGGGAAACTTGCAATTGCGAGATTGACTTCGCATTTGCGAAGTATGATGCCAAGTGGGAATATCGTATTTGCGAGAAAAATATCGCATTTTCGAATATTGGGTAAACAAGGGAGGTTCCATTTGCAAGTCTTTGCAATTGCGAAGACTGCAGATACCAGCAGTTGGAATCAAAATACGAGCCCGATACCATCACTTTTGATCAAATTTTCATTTCCATTTTCCTTGAGCATTTTCAAAAACAATTTCAATGAAAAGATCCATACTCGGGCCTAGGACCTTGGATTTTGATTTCAGGAATATGCCCGGGTCCCAAATTTTCTTACGGACCCTCCGAGACTGTCACATCACTGGTCCGGGTCCGTTTATCCAAACTATTGACCAAAGTCAACAATAGCAATATTATTACAAAAATTAATGGTTTACAACATAGAGTTCAAATATTTTCACATATAAATTTTCCTTCTTTGCGCCAGGACAGTGCACGCATACCTAGGCAACAACATAAGAGATTTTCAAGGCCTTAGAAGCACAAAAAAAGGATAATAAAGATGATGACCCTTTGGGTCGTCACACTTTTGATGCAAAAATATGCATCTGCTAAGTTTGTCAAAGAGTTATCTGCCTGGTTAGAAAAGAGAAGCTTTAGAAGAGGCTGTAAAATGCGGTGATTGCCTTATTTTGGACGATATAACCCAAGTGAAACACTAAAAATTAGATGAAAAGACAAATGACCCTTGAAGTGTGAAGCAGACATGCCGTCCAGGTATTTGTTAACTCTCTCTAATTAGATAGGAGAGAATATATATATATATATATATATATATATATATATATATATATATATATATTAAAAGGATCAAGAGATGCTACGTAGACTTTAGTTTCATTTATTTTTTTTCATTGTTTACAAGAGAACAGAGGTTAGCACTAACCCCTCCATCTTTTATCCAAGAACGTAAGTTAACGCTCAGGATGATCTGTACTTGAAGTTGGGTTTAGCATAATATAAGTGTCATGAATAGGTAAGAATTTCTTATCATCATACAATACATGATTTTGATAATGTAGTCGTGACTTTTTGAATTTATTTGTAAAGTACATTTTATAATCAAATCATTGCATATTTGATGATCTAATATCAATGTCTAACTTTTAGGATTTCAAATGTTCCATCCAAGGATTTGACGGATTTACCAAGATATAGCGAAGAGTATATTAATGTTGTTCAATCTTTCTTAGAATTTGCTTACTCTTATGGTGATCCTCAAGGTGGGGAAATTCAATGTCCTTCTACAAAGTATTGCAATATTCGTTGGACTCAAAGAAATATAGTGTTTGATAATCTAATATGCTACGGATTTGTAAAAGGATATACAAGATGGATTAATCAAGGTGAATGGGAAATCCCAACGAATGTTGATGGTGATATGGATGATGAAGCTAACTTGTATGATGATATTAATGGGTTATTGAATGATCAATTGAGAGATGTTGCACAAATTGAAGAACTTTACAAAGGTCCAAATGAGGATGCCAATAAATTCTATAACTTAGTTGATGAGGCAAGTCAAGAACTATATCCTGGTTGTAAAGGATTCTCTATATTATCATTTACAATCCGTCTATATTTGTTGAAGTGTCTACACAGATGGAGAATGCATCATTCACTTCTCTTTTAGAGTTATTGAATGTGGCGATGCCCGAGTTGAGTATTCCCCTATCGTACTATAATGTCAAGTCTGTGGTAAAGGATCACGGTCTTAATTATGAAAAAATTGATGCATGTCCTAATGATTGCATGCTATTTAGAAATGAACAAAAGGATGATGAATATTGTCATGTTTGTGGAGCTTCTAGTTACATTAAATATCCTGAAATAGATAGCGAGACTGAGCCATCTAAAAAAGCTCATCGTGTTCCAGCAAAAACTTTGATATACTTTAAATTAATTCCTAGAGTCAAAAGGCAATTCACGTGCTCAAACACAGCAGATATATTAAGGCGGCATAACTTGTTTACGGCATAACTCATGGAAAGTTAAGGCATCCTGTCGATAGCCAAGGAGGGAAAATGTGTTGACCCAAAAGGTCATCAGTTGTTTATATTAAATTATGTATTTTTGAGGCCTTAAAAATCTCATTTAGAGTTATCTCAATTTGCGTGCGCAGTTTGGCCGGAAAGCTTAAATATGAAAAAATGTGAAAAACTAATAAAATTAGTCACAAAATAAGTTAATTTGAATTCGGTCAACATTTTAGATTACCGGTCCCGGACGGTCCTTAAGAAAATATGAGACTTGGGCATACGTTCGGAATCGAATTACGAGGTCCCAAGCCCGAGAAATGAATTTTTTGAAGAAAATTATTTTCTGAAATTGTTTAAGAAAATTATAAATGAAATCTGATTAGAACATGATGGTATCAGGCACTTATTTTTGTTCAGGTGCGTCTTATATATGGCTTAATATATTTTTGAAAAATTTGGTTAAAAGAGGATGTCGTTTGACGTGATTCAGACCTAAATTGCTAAAGTTTATGCTATATGAAGCTTGAAAAAAATTCTTTGATTTCGAGATTTAATTCATTGATATTGATGTTATTTTGGCTATTTGATCGCGCATATAAGTTCGTATGATGTTGTTGAGCTAGTATGTGTGTTTGATTAGGAACCCTGAGGGCTCGAGTGTGTTTCAGATGTATTTCGGATGTATTTCGGGAAGTTTTGAACTTAAGAAAAATTTCAGGAATAACTGATCTGGTGTCCTGGTATTATCTTCTTTGCCTTCCCGGTAAAGCCCACGCGAACGAGATGCATTAATTTTTATTGAAAGAAATCCTTCTAAGTGAATGCGTATCTCAGGTCGCAAATACGAGGCATTAAATATTTATGACATTTAGCATAAAGTCGATATTGGTGCATGATTCATCTATGAAGCTAGCCGTCTACAAATTAAATTGTATTAAAACATAATTATATATGCGCACTACTTCAGTTTTATATTAAAATATAATGGAGTCCACAAATGGAATAATTACGGCCTTTGATAGGCACACCATGAAAAAAAAAAGGTAACAATATTACGAAACGAAAAATAGTTACTATTTTGCTGCAACAGAAATTGGTCCAGCATAATATATTTGAGTTCCGTATACTTGTATATGAAATCTAGCATATATAATACGTTGACCGATATACTTTGCTGACTCTAGTTTAATCTACTGGAGACTGGAGCACCGGTGCTTCAAACTCCAATACATTAAATTATATAATTATACTTGCTTGAACTCCAATATATTATGAAGGTGTTCTAGTGCACTTGTGCTGGAACTCTATCATATTATGCTGGACTTACATCATACTTATGCTGGATCTCCAGTATAATATGTCGGAGTTCAAGCATACTTATGCTAGAACTCCAGTATAATATACTGTTATATTTTTTGGGTTTTGAACAATATTTTTGCTCAAATTTATCTTTGCATAAAAAGTGGCTAAATTTAAATTAATTTTGAAACCGAGCTATTTTTGAATGACCAGTTGAAAATATGACTATTTTTGAATTTCTCCCAAAAAAAGGCGGGCCTATAAGATTTATGAACCCGCAGCGTAATGTGCACCTATGCACAATTGTGAGTATATTTTGTTTATTCGCATTCCAAATTGGATAAGTGGAACAATCAATCTCCACATAGTATACATGCATGGTCAAAGCTTAAATTAGCACACTAACGTTAATCTAGAGATGTATACTTCCTCTCACAGGTAGGGTCATGATTTAATATTTATGAATTTAATATTTAATTCTTTTAAATTAGTGGATTTTACATTAATAATTTATATACAATTTAATGTTTCTACAATAAATATTAATTTGAACAAAATTTACTGGTTCCGCCAAATCCGTAATCGAAGGGCTATTCTACATTTGTTATGTCTCGTTAGATGACTTATGGTGGATGAAACTGTTAAATAGCAATACTAAATCATCTAATCTTATTGATAAAATGTTGGTTTCCTTTTCTACTAGGCTAGTGATTGCTTTTAAATTTCATTTTCCTTTTTCTTTTGCGAACACTCACTCGCTCTCGCATGATCCAAGTCTGCCAATTTTCTATTCTCTTTCTCTTTACTTTTCCATAACACAGGAAAGGACTCACCCAAAAATTGTGAAATATAAGATGACTGCAAAATATCAAAAGAAAGAGAAATATTCAGAAATTACTATCTTTTATTTACTATTAATTTTGTTATAACTGTCATTTACTTTCTATTGCTATGTTTTCAGTTGCTATATAACGTATTCGATGTATTTTTGCTATTTTATTCATGAATACCTTAGCAAAAGTTGACGTGAAGTAGGGGACTCACGCTAAGCAGAGAATGTATTCGACTGTATTCGCGAGCTGTATTGGTGAATACAGAAATGGAATTTGCGAAAAAAGGTCTTCAGTTGTTTAAAAACGGTAAATGAATCAATTTACGTGATAGACTCCTAATATAACTCAACAAACTCAATTATAACACGCAAAATTGCATTCTACTTTTAAAAAAGATTCTCAACTAAAGAACACCCCCAAAATAGATTCAATCCATACTTTTTTTGTGTGGTATCTTTATTAAAATATTTTAGTAGTATCTTTGCAAATAGATTTATATATTAAAATTATATAATTAAATTGAATTCTAATAAATACATAAAAGTACATTGAATACATGAAGTATAACATCATCTATAGTGAAGATACATATGAATGCATGTTGCATATACATTTGAATATATATAAAAATTATCTGAATACATAAATTATATTAATTTAAAAACATATAATAAATTCTACAATATATTGAATATATATTGTTGGACAAAATAGTAATACAAAGTAAAGATTTGAAATTATAAAATTACATTGAATACAGTTAATTACAGTGAATATATTGAAAAAGTGAAAAAAACACTAAAGACGGTGATACATTGAAATACAATAAAAAAGGTGACAGACTCTTCAAGTTTATTAGCTCCAAATTGTTGTAAACACGTTCTCAATGCAATATACTAAAACGTGTATTCTTTTGTGTAGGTTTTGATGAATGACAAACAAATCGAAAATTGATATATGACGAAGTTCAAGAAACAAATGCACAATTGATATACAACGAGATTCAAGCTCAAAACAAAGTTTTATAGTTTAATTGAGTCATTCTTAATTGTGATCTTGATCCTACAACTTGACTCGTAACATGGCTTCTCTCATAAAACTATTTTCCAAAATCATGCATATTTAATTTAATGTCAAATGATTTTAAATCATGCATATCTACATTAGTCAAAATGAGTTTTAGACTTGCCTAAAAAATCTGGACTAAGATAATCGATTATGTACTTATGATAGTCGATTGTTTTAAGCCAAGACTGCATGGCAATCGATTGTGAACTAATGACAATCGATTGTGTGTAAGGCAGTGAGCATCAGGTTTTTCAAACCTGCATGACAATCGATTGTGAACTAATGACAATCGATTGTGACTGAGGCAGTGTCCATCAAAGTTTTTCAAAACTCAGAATAATCGATTATGAACTAATGGTAATCGATTATGTTGAGACAGTGTCTTCCAGTGATTTTAAAATTTATTAAATAATCGATTGTTTCAATGGAAAATCGATTGTCGAACAGACAGTGTCTAAAATGTTTTTCAAAAACTGATAAGTAATCGATTGTTGACATTGTGCAATCGATTGTGATGCTGACCGTTGTCGTAAAGTTTTCAAATACCGTCAGGTAATCGATTATTGATTTTGTATAATCGATTGTTTTGATTAAAATCCGGAAAAGATTTTTTTAACGTTATTGGATAATCGATTATTGATTCTGTATAATCGATTGTTTTGATTAGAATCCGGAAAAGATTTTTTGAGCGTTGCTGAGTAATCGATTGTTGATTCTGGACAATCGATTATTTGTGGTAAAATCTGGAAAGGATTTTTTGAACGTTGCCAGTAATCGATTATGGATTGTAAGTAATCGATTATCAAGCGTAAAATCTGGGATTGAATATTGGTCTGACTGGCAGACAATCGATTGTTGGGGTTTGACAATCGATTGTCAGTGAGTAAAATCAGCAACTCTTAATTGGCAATTAGGAAACGGTAATGCCAAGTTTTTCAACTATAAATACAGTTTCATTTCAGTATTTTAAAACACAACAACATACTACAACTGATCATTACATTGCTATAAGCTTACATACTTGTGTTTATCATTTTATATTCAATTTCATAAAGCTTTTGAGAGCCATATTCTTGTTCAAAGTTGTTGTGATCTAGAGCTTACTTCTTTCACTCATATCTACTCATAAAGGAGTGTTTTGTTTTGAGTGGTTAGTGTCTTGTACTCTTGTAAGAGAATTGTGATTCTCTTGTTGTAAGGAACTTGTGTTTCCTTGGTTGAAGTCTTGGAGTATTGTAACTCCGAGCAAAGGTGTTGAGGCTTGCGTCCTCAAGTTGTAAAGGTTTGTTAAGCACCCGGAAGCTTAACAAGGTAGTGGAAATCTCGAGAGAGTCTCTCGGGGACTGGACTAGCCACATGTTGTGGTAAACCAGGATACATCTGTGTGTAAGTTATTATTTATAGCACTCATTTACTTCCTGCTAATTGTAATTTCCGCAAGTTTACGCTAAATTTTATTATAACGCTATTCACCCCCCCTTTAGCGTTAAGCGTTTTAACTAACAATTGGTATCAGAGCCATACTCTCTGAAGAGTTAACTATTTGAGAGAACCATCCATGGCTTCTACTCGTGATTCTTTTGCAGAAATTGATGAAGGACAGTGCTCCACACGACCACCTCTATTCAATGGTACAAATTACACGTACTGGAAGGAGAGGATGATGATCTTCGTTCAATCCAACAGTTTTCACCTTTGGAAGGTGTTTACGAAGGGAAATCAAATTCCAACAAAGAAGGTGGAAAATGAATGGGTTCCCAAGTTCGAGGATGAGTATGACGCGGATGACATCCGAAAGGTCCAAAATAATGCTAAAGCAATAAACTTATTATATTGTGTTGTTAATGCTGACGATTACACGAAAATATTGTGTTGTACAACAGCAAAGGAGATGTGGGACAAGCTAGAAGTTACATACGAAGGAACGGATCAGGTAAGGGAAGCAAAAATTGATTTCCTAACCCATGCTTATGAATTATTTCACATGAAGGAAGGAGAAAAGGTGGACGAAATGTTTGAACGATTTTCAATAATCGTAAATGATCTACATGCCCTCAAAAAGACATTCACGGATAGAGAACTTGTACGGAAGATCCTTAGAAGTCTCACTCCGGTATGGCGATCAAAGGTCGACGCAATCCAAGAATCAATCGGCGTCTCAAATGTCACAATTGATGCATTAAGAGGTAATCTCAAGACCTATGAATCTACTATTCTTAACCCTCTTGTTGATGATCAAAGGAGGCAAAGAATAGCTCTAAAAGCGAGCACAAGTCAACCACAAATTGATGAGGAAGGAGACAACGAGTTTGGACTCGTTATCAAAAGATTTCAAAGGTTCATGCGCAAGGAGTATGAACGCAAAGGGAAAAAGCAAGGAGAAATAAAACGCTACGAATGCGGAGAAACCGGGTACATCAAGTCAAATTGCCCAAACCTCAAAAAGGAAAAGAAACCTTTTAAAAAGCAACGCGCATATATTTCTTGGGGAGGTGACTCTGGAGATGAGTCAAGTGAAGGAGAAGAAGACGAAGCAGCAAATATTTGCCTCATGGCACAAGAAGATAACAAAGACGAGGTATGTCAAATTTCATCTCAAAACTTCTATACTCTTGATGAGATGCGAACTGCTTTTGATGAATTATATACTGAATTTATTAAAGCTTCAAAAACAGTCAAAAGCGTAAAAGAAAATGCTTCTCTAAAAGAAAAACATTTTCAAAAACAGCTTTCTTTAAAAGAAAAGGATTTAGAAAAACTGGTTTTAGAAAATGAGAAGCTGAAAGAGGAAAACAAGTTTTTTGGAAAAAGAAGTTCCGATAAGCCCGAAAGCTCTACTAGAAATTGCACTTCTTGTTCACATCTTAAGAATGAAGTAAGTAGGCTTAAAGGCACACTAGATAAGTTTAATTCTTCGCACAAAACCTTGAATGATGTTCTTGTTAACCTGAAATCAACCAAGCATGGAATAGGCTTTAAGAATGAAGAAATGGTTGAAGCTAAAACCCAACAACCTAAAGCTCAACCTAGGATTAACAATAGAAATGCTTATCCTAGAAACAACAACTCTAGAGCCAATATGCATGCTAGACAAAATGCTGAACATTTTAGAAGACCTAGGAATGACTTACCACCTAGAAATAGTCACCCTAGAAATGATGCATATTTTAGGCCAAATTTTGAACCCTTTAGAAGACCTAGCAATGGCCCTCAACCGAGAAACAATCACTCTAGAAATGCTGCCCATCCTAGAGCTCACAGTAGGAGAAATAATTCTCATGAAATGCGAAATAGTCATAGTGTTCAAAATAGAGCAAGAAATTTTCATCCGTCTAGTTACTATGAACCTAGAAGGATGCATAACCCAAATGTGACTTGTCATTACTGTAGACGTATTGGTCATATTGCTCCTGCATGCTTTACACTCATAGACATATTACTCAATCGCATTATTATAATATGCCTAACCCCCTAGGACCCAAGATGGCATGGGTACCTAAAGAACATTAGTTTGTTTTGTAGGTGTGCTTGAAGGGATCAAGTGTACTATGGTACCTTGATAGTGGATGCTCCAAGCATATGACGGGAGATGAATCCAAATTCCTTCAAGTAGAGCACAAAGAAGGAGGAAGTGTTATCTTCGGTGATAACAATAAAGGAAAGATTATCGGCATCGGCTCGGTCGGTAAGGATGAAAATTCCTCTATTAAGCATATATTACTTGTTAAAGGATTAAAGCATAATCTCTTGAGCATAAGCCAATTGTGTGACAAGGGAAATCTTGCTTTATTTGATTCGGATGAATGCTTAGTGTTCAGACGTAGTGATTTCAAAATTATCCTCCGTGGTTTTAAAGTGGATAATATTTATATGGTTGACCTTGCTAATTCCTCACTCGATTATGTTGATTGTCTAATGAGTAAAGAGGATGATACTTGGCTATGGCATCGTAGAGTAGCACATATCAATATGCATCTTTTGAACAAATTGATTTCTCAAAACTTAGTTGTTGGTCTTCCCAATTTAAAATTTGAAAATAACTCTATTTGTGACTCGTGTCAAACGGGGAAGCAAACAAAAGCATCTTTCAAATCTAAAAACATTGTTTCAACTTCTAGACCATTGCAATTGCTTCATATGGATTTATTTGGTCCTTCTCGCATTGAAAGTCTAGGAAGGAATAGATATGCTTTTGTGATTGTTGATGATTACTCTAGATTTACTTGGACTTTATTTCTTGCCAATAAAAGTGATTCTTTTCAAAATTTTAAATATTTCCTTAAGCGTGTTCAAAATGAGAAAGAAACAACCGTCACTTCAATTAGAAGTGATCATGGGGGAGAGTTTGATCACAATCTCTTTGCGGACGTTTGTGACGAACTCGGAATCGAGCATACCTTTTCCGCTCCACGTGCACCACAACAAAATGGGGTGGTGGAAAGGAAAAATAGGTGTCTCGAAGAGATGGCTAGAACTATGCTCGACGAAGCTAAGATACCCAAACATTTTTGGGCGGACGCCGTGAGTACCGCTTGCTATGTTCTAAATAGAGTAGTAATTCGGCCGATACTCATGAAAACCCCCTACGAACTTTATAAGGGTAGAAAACCAAATATTTCACATTTTAGAGTTTTTGGTTGCAAATGTTTTGTTCATAACAATGGCAAAGACCAATTGGGTAAATTTGATGCTAAGGCGGATGAAGGTATTTTCATTGGATATTCCTCACGTAGTAAAGCATATAGGGTCTTTAATAAAAGAACCCAAATTGTGGAGGAATCCCCTCATGTTGTATTTTCCGAAAATAATGCTCGCTTGGCGAGAAAGGATTCCGGTTTTGATCTTGCAGGTATCTTAGATAGCTTGGAAGACAAATACAAGAGGAACCACCTGAGGAAAATAAAGATGAAACTGAGGAACAACCAACGGAAGAAGCGCCACAATTGGAAAAAGAAACAAATATGCCTAACGAGTGGAGGACAATCAAAGATCACCCTCTCGAACAGGTAATTGGCAACGTTGGAGACAAGGTAAGTACCCGAAACTCTCTCAAAAATACCTTAGAACATACTGCATTTGTTTCTCAAATTGAACCCAAAACCATCTCAGAAGCAATTGGGGATGAATTTTGGACCTTGGCAATGCAAGAGGAGCTTAACCAATTCGAACGCAATGACGTTTGGGATTTGGTGCCAAGACCCGAAGGTCATACCATAATTGGCACGAAATGGGTTTTTCGCAATAAACTAGATGAAAATGGTATAATCACTAGAAACAAAGCTAGGCTTGTAGCAAAAGGCTATAATCAAGAAGAAGGTATTGACTATGAGGAAACATATGCTCCCGTAGCTAGATTAGAAGCTATTCGCTTATTGCTTGCATTTGCCTCTTCTATGAATTTCAATTTATATCAAATGGATGTGAAAAGTGCCTTTCTAAACGGTTTTATTCAAGAAGAAGTTTATGTTGAACAACCCCCCAGTTTTGAAAACTTTAAATCTCCTGATCATGTTTTCAAACTCAAAAAGGCTCTTTATGGTTTAAAACAAGCACCCCGAGCTTGGTATGAAAGATTAAGTAAGTTTCTTTTGGAAAATGATTTCATTAGAGGAAAAGTTGACACAAATCTCTTTGATAAGCATAAAAACAATGATATTTTGTTAGTTCAGATATATGTAGATGATATTATATTTGGTGCTACTAACAATGTTTTATGCAAGGAATTTTCCGATTTAATGACAAGCAAATTTGAGATGTCTATGATGGGTGAGTTAACATTCTTTTTGGGATTACAAGTAAAGCAAATGAAAGAAGGTACGTTCATTTGCCAAGCCAAATATTGCAAAGAATTGCTGAAACGATTTGAGATGAACAATGCAAAAGAAATGGCAACTCCCATGAGCACATCCGATCATCTAGGCAAAGATGAGAAAGGTAAGGAAGTCGACACCAAAAAGTATCGAGGTATGATTGGATCTCTTCTTTATCTTACTGCTAGTCGTCCGGACATCATGTTTAGCGTGTGCTAATGCGCTCGTTATCAATCGTGCCCGAAGGAGTCTCACCTTACTGCGGTAAAACGGATCTTGAGGTATCTTGTTGGTACTACAAATGTGGGTCTATGGTACCCCAAAGGTTCTTCATGCCAACTTGTTGGCTACTCCGATTCCGACTTTGCTGGATGCAAATTGGACCGCAAGAGCACTAGTGGCACTTGCCATTTGCTCGGTAGCTCTCTAGTTTCTTGGTTTAGCAAGAAACAAGTAAGTGTTGCGTTGTCCACAACCGAGGCTGAATATGTAGCCGCGGGGAGTTGTTGCACTCAAATTCTATGGAAGAAACAACAACTCCTGGACTGGCCTAAGTCTTGATCATATCCCTCCTAGATGTAATAATACTAGTGCCATATGCTTGACAAAGAACCCCGTTCTTCATTCGCGAACAAAACACATTGAAATTAGACATCATTTTATTAGAGATCACGTTCTCAAAGGCGATGTCGAAATTGATATTGTTGAAACCAAAAACCAATTGGCAGACATCTTTACAAAGCCTTTAGAGAAAGTGTCCTTCTTCCGAATTCGTAGTGAACTCGGGATTCTTGACTCCACGTTGATCTAAGTCATGCATTGCACTTTTATTTTACATAATTTCTAACTTGAGCGTCGGAGGCGTCTAACATATTTTTGCAGGTATCGCCCTAAAGATAGGGGGAATTATTAAGCATGACGCACCACAATCAAATCCTCTTCAGAAATATCGGTTTACTCCGTCTAAAAATCGATTATCCCGTATCAATAATCGATTGTCTTGCTATTACTTATGATATTTTTGCTAAAAAAATTTTCAATAAATAAACAAGGTTTATTTCATCTTTGGCATCTTATTATTATGTTATTTTTGCTAATGGCAAAAGGGGGAAGATAACGGGTATGCACTCTTAAGCTTAAATTGAGGGGGAATTCTCAAATTGAGGGGGAACAAACTTGCATAGTTGTTGCATGTATATACTTGTCTTGAATCGTCAATATAAAATACTTGTCTTGCATATCCCGCTTAATGTTTGCCATTATCAAAAAGGGGGAAATTGTTGGAAACACGTTCTCAATGCAATATACTAAAACATGTATTCTTTTGTGTAGGTTTTGATGAATGACAAACGAAGCGAAAATTGATATATGACGAAGTTCAAGAAACAAACGCACAATTGATATACAACGAGATTCAAGCTCAAGACAAAGTTTTATAGTTTAATTGAGTCATTCTTAATTGTGATCTTGATCCTACAACTTGACTCGTAACATGGCTTCTCTCATAAAACTATTTTCCAAAATCATGCATATTTAATTTAATGTCAAATGATTTTAAATCATGCATATCCACATTAGTCAAAATGAGTTTTAGACTTGCCTCAAAAATCTGGACTAAGATAATCCATTATGTACTTATGATAATCGATTGTTCTAAGCCAAGACTGCATGGCAATCGATTATGAACTAATGACAATCGATTGTGAGTAAGGCAGTGAGCATCAGATTTTTTAAACCTGCATGACAATCTATTGTGAACTAATGACAATCGATTGTGACTGAGGCAGTGTCCATCAAAGTTTTTCAAAACTCAGAATAATCGATTATGAACTAATGGTAATCGATTATGTTGAGACAGTGTCTTCCAGTGATTTTCAAATTTATTAAATAATCGATTGTTACATTGGACAATCGATTGTCGAAGAGACAGTGTCTAAAATGTTTTTCAAAAACTGATAAGTAATCGATTATTGACATTGTGCAATCGATTGTGAAGCTGACCGTTGTCGTAAAGTTTTCAAATACCGTCAGGTAATCGATTATTGATTTTGTATAATCGATTGTTTTGATTAAAATCCGGAAAAGATTTTTTGAACGTTATTGGGTAATCGATTATTGATTCTGTATAATCGATTGTTTTGATTAGAATCCGGAAAAGATTTTTTGAACGTTGCTGAGTAATCGATTGTTGATTCTGGACAATCGATTGTTTGTGGTAAAATCTGGAAAGGATTTTTTGAACGTTGCCAGTAATCGATTATGGATTGTAAGTAATCGATTATCAAACGTAAAATCTGGGATTGAATATTGGTCTGACTGGCAGAAAATCGATTGTTCGGGTTTGACAATCGATTGTCAGTGAGTAAAATCAGCAACTCTTAATTGGCAATTAGGAAACGATAATGCCAAGTTTTTCAACTATAAATACAGCTTCATTTCAGTGTTTTAAAACACAACAACATACTACAACTGATCATTACATTGCTATAAGCTTGCATACTTGTGTTTATCATTTTATATTCAATTTCATAAAGCTTTTGAGAGCCATATTATTGTTCAAAGTTGTTGTGATCTAGAGCTTACTTCTTTCACTCATATCTACTCATAAAGCAGTGTTTTGTTTTGAGTGGTTAGTGTCTTGTACTCTTGTAAGAGAATTGTGATTTTCTTGTTGTAAGGAACTTGTGTTTCCTTGGTTGAAGTCTTGGAGTATTGTAACTCCAAGCAAAGGTGTTGAGGCTTGCGTCCTCAAGTTGTAAAGGTTTGTTAAGCACCCGGAAGCTTAACAAGGTAGTGGAAATCTCGAGAGAGTCTCTCGGGGACTCGACTAGCCACACGCTGTGGTAAACCAGGATACATCTGTGTGTAAGTTATTATTTATAGCACTCATTTACTTCCTGCAAATTTTAATTTCCGCAAGTTTACGCTAAATTTTATTTTAACGCTATTCACCCCCCCTCTAGCGTTAAGCGTTTTAACTAACACAAATTCCGTCCCAAATTCACTGATATCCAGGTCGCCGTCACGCGGGACATTGCCGCCGATTAAATGAATATAGTTGTAGAAGAAGCACCAATTTAAAGGATAAAACAGAAACTAGAGACAAAACTTCTTCAGATCTCACAGGCAAACATAAACAATCAATGCAAAATCTAAGAAAAATTTAATGCGATGCCCTGCCCAATTACCCTTCGCGAGCACTATTCTCTTCCCGCGAACGAGAAGGGCAATTTTCCCAATTATATTTTAAATTCAGAAATAATAGCTATGGTAATTCTTCATTTAACACTCGGACCCTTTCTTCTCCAAAGATTCTATGTAACTTTTAGAGCATTTCTTCACCAATGCTTCTTGGGTAAGCTCTTTTTAACTCGTTTTCTTCATTTTTCATCATCAGTTATTGAATTCCTAATCTTAAAATACGTAATTTAGGGTAGAATTTGGGGGAATGGATAGAGTAAGGGATTTTCGATTTTTCTGGATTTAGACCTCGTTTTGTGGTTCAATTTATAAATAAATTATATTCGGGCTGTGGGGGAATGAGTGATATAAAATTGGTCTGAACCTTGTGTTATTACAAAGCGGGCCTGGGGTCGATTTTTGAAATTTTGAGAAGAAAGCTTGGAAATCTATATTTAGATAATGGGTTTAATTTTTTTATCATATATTGGTACTATGGAATCATTATTGTATAGATTTGATTGAGTTGGAGCCGAATTCGAAAGAGAAAGCAATTTTTGTGGATTGATTTTGCCGTGGAAGTTGAAGTAAGTGTTTAGTCTAGCCTTATCTTGAAGGAATAGGAGTTGAGTCTTATTTGCTACTTGCTAATTGCCGAGTACGGTGCATATTCATGGTGAAGAGTATCTATACATTGATGTCTAGCATGACCTTGAGTCCTTAAAATGCGATTATCATGATTTTGCTGTAATTTCAATATTTAACTGAGGATTTCTTTACATTGTAAATAACATGTGAATAACATTATGATTCATTTGATTTCGAGGAGCATTGGCTCGAGATTTGATACAAATTGTGAAGGTATTTAGATGATTTGATTTCTGGGGCGTTGGCTCAAATGATAAAGTGAATTACGAAGTGATATTTGTTCCCTTGCCGGGATTTAAATATCGAGTATATAAGTGATATTTATTGCACAATCTTCATTCACTCGTTTGATACATTGCCTTACTAGTTGAGAACTCTCTTTCTATATCTGACTTATTACACAATAAATCTAACTAGACTACTATGCTTGTTTGCAGTAAAATGAAGAGGGATGTATTGGTGTGATCAAAGTATATTGTTGATGCAAAACACTATGAAATTTGTATAGCAAGGTTATGGTGGAGGCTTGTCAACCCAAGGGATTTGAATCTTAGAAAGTATTGATTCTTTCCAAGAATAATGCACTGGCCATTGCTTTGATGAAGGACTTTTTACTTTTGCTGGATATATAATTGACGGAGATGGCGGGCCTTTCAGACTTGCATTTTATTCAAATCTACCGTTATAGAGAATCTTCAGTGATTTGCGTTGAATCTTTTGATGCATTTGCTTGGCTATGATTTCCCAAAAATCATGGGAGAATCCCTGACTTGCTGATGGGATGCTGATCTTTTCCTTGTGCGCCAACGACTTCCTTTAAGGAAGATTTCCTTCGGCATTTGATACTTCAATTTCACTACCTTGATCGAAATGTAGTGGCAACTTGCCTTTTAGCTTTGCTTCATTAGTTTCAGTGGTTCCGCTTCCTTTGTTGCATCATCCACGATGCAGAATGTAAGAGTGTTGGAGATAGAGTCCTTCATTTGGTCAAAGCTGATGTTGGCAGCAACCTGCATTCCATCCAACCTGTCATGCACCTCTTTAAACGCCTTGACTGTATTCTCTCTTACCCTTTTGCAAATCCACACAATTCCTGGGTATCTCAGGCCGAATAACAATAAGTGGACGGCGCGCCACACGATCCCATAATGCAATGTATAAGTGGACGGCGCGCCCACACAATCTCGCGGCATCTCAGACCGAATAACAATAAGTGGATGGCGCGCCACATGATCCCATAATGCAATGTATAAGCGGTTGGCGTGCCACACGATCCCATATTTCAATGTATAAGTGGACGGCACACCACACGATCCCGCGACATCTCAGGCTGAATAATAATAAGTAGACAGCATGCCACACAATCCTATATTACAATTAGGGAAGTTCATTCACACAACACGTAAACCTTGTTAGGGTACGGCTACAACCCAAAATATCCGGGCAAGGGCGTATTTAGTAATAATAGCTTACTCATCCCGGCAAGGGAAAACAATTAAACAACAAGTTTCTGGCAGTGGAATTCAATTCAACAACAAGTCCCGGCAAGGGAAAAGTACTAAACTTCCTTCATTGGCTCATTTACCTTTCAACAATCATTTCATAATTTAATTAGCCTCAACTTAACTCAATTATTTCACATGTTTTAAATTCCAAGGAAATTACGACTCACAGTCATGCTAGACACCAGTGTATAGATACTCGTCACCATGTCTATACACCGTACTCGATCATTTAGCAAATAGAAATAAAATACTCTAATCCTATTCTCTCAAACCAAAGTTTAATCAAATACTTACCTCGAAAGATTCCAACTCAACTCACGCCTCTAGAGTAGCTTTACCCCTCGATTTTGCTTTAAAACTGGTGTCGAATCTAACCACAATTTACTCAAATGTATCAATAAATGATAGTTAAATCAATTTGAATGAATAAGTATGAAATTCACAAGGTTTTACAAAAAAAATTTCCAAAATGCCCCTGGCCCACGTGATCGAAACCCGAAGTTCGAACCAACACCTGGTTACCCATTCCCCCACGAGTATATATTTGCAATTTGTTTTGAAATCGGACCCCAAATTGAGGTCCAAATCCCCAATTATTGAAAACCCTAATTTCTTCCCAAATATCCATTTTAACCATGAAAGCTTTGATTTGAGGATGAAATCATGTTAGAAGATGATAAGGATTGAAGAAAACAAGTGCTTTGGGGACGAAGGGGTTCGAGAGAAATCGCCTATGGAGGTTTTGGTATTGAAATTATGAAAAGTGAGGTTTAAAATCAGTTACATATAAAATTCACAGGTGCAGATGTCGCAAATGCGATATTAACTTCGCATTTGCGAACTGGGCGAAAATAAAGGGGACCTCACATTTGCAAGAAATTGTTCGCAATTGTGAACACAGACTTAGCAGAACACGCACACAAAGTCTGGCTGCAAAGTGGGTATATCGTACTTCCGAGTAAAACATCGCATTTGCGAAGACAGGGAAAACAACGGACGTTCGCATTTACAAGTTTTCGCAATTGCGAAGACTGCAAACACCAATAGTTAAAAATGTTTCAAATGAGCCTAACACCTATCCGGAATTCACCCGAGCTCTCGGGGCTCCAACCTAAACATGCACCCAAGATCTAAAACATCCTACAGACTTACGCGGCGATCAAATTGCCAAAATAACATCAAAATTAAAGAATCAACCTCCAAAACTCATGATTTTTATTTCAAAGTTCTAAACTTTCAAACATCCCACTTTTAGTCTGAAACACGTCAAACGACGTCGGAAACACATCAAACTTTATAGATAGCGCTTAATACACATTTAAGACTTGTACCGCGCATTGGAACCAAAATACGAGCCCGATCCCATCACTTTTGATCAAATTTTCATTTCCCTTTTTCCTAAAGCATTTTCAAAAATAATTTCTATGAAAAGCTTCGTACTCGGGCCTAGGACCTCGGACTTCGATTTTGGGAATATGCCCGAAACCAAAATTTCCTTAAGGACCTTCCGAGACTGTCACATCATGGGTCCGGGTCCGTTTACCTAAAACGTTGGCCAATGTCAACTTTAGCAATATTATTACCTAAATTCATGGTTTTCAACACAGAGTTCAAATATTTTCACATATAAATTTTTCCTCTTGGCGCCAGGACTGCGAATGCATATAGAGGAAACCACATAAGAGGTTTTCAAGGCTGTAGAAGCATAAAAAAGTGAGAATTACAGTGATGACCCTTTGGGTCGTCACCCTTTTGATGCAAAAAATCTGCATCTGCCAAGTTTCTCAAAGAGTTGTCTGCCTTAATAGAAGAGAGAAGCTCTAGAAGAGGCTGTAAAATGCGGTGATTGGCAGGTTTTGGTCGATATAACCCAAGTGGAACACTAAAAATTAGATGAAAAGACAAATGACCCTTGAAGTAAGAAGCAGACACGTCATTAGGTATTTGTTAACTCTCTCTTATTATATACATATATATATATATATATATATATATATATATATATATATATATATATATATATAATAAGAGGTATTAAAAGGACCAAGAGATGCTACTTAGACTTTAGTTTCATTTATTTTTATTCATTGTTTACAACAAAACATAGGTTAACACTAACCCTTCTTCGTTTATCAAAGAACGTAAGTTAACGTTTTGCAAGATCTGTACTTGAAGTTGGGTTTAGCTGAATATAAGTGTCATGACTAGGTAAGAAATTCTTATCATCATATAATACATGATTTTGAAAATGTACTTGTGACTTTTTGAATTTATTTGTAAATTACATTTAATAATCAAATCATTACATATTTGATGATCTAATATCAATGTCTAATTTTTAGGATTCCTAATGTTCCATCCAAGGATTGGATGGATTTACCAAGGTATAGCGAAGAGTACATTAACGGTGATCAATCTTTCTTAGAATTTGCTTTTTCTTATGGTGATCCTCAAGGTGGGGAAATTCATTGTCCATATACAAAGTGTTGCAATATTTGTTGGACTCAAAGAAATATAGTGTTTGATAATCTAATATGCTACGGATTTGTACAAGGATATACAAGATGGATTAACTATGGTGAATGGGAAATCCCAACGAATTTTGATGGTGACATGGATGATGAAGCTAACTTGTATGATGATATTAATGGGTTATTGAATGATCAATTTAGAGATGTTTCACAAACTGAAGAACTTTACGAAGGTCCAAATGAGGATGCCAATAAATTGTATAACTTAGTTGATGAGGCAAGTCAAGAACTATATCTTGGTTGTAAAGGATTCTCTAGATTATCATTTACAATCCGTCTATATTTGTTGAAGTGTCTACACGGATGGAGAGATGCATCATTTACTTCTCTTTTAGAGTTATTCAAAGAGGCGATGCCTGAGTTGAATATTCCCCTATCCTACTATAATTTCAAGTCTATGGTAAAGGATCTCAGTATTGATTATAAATAAATCAATGCATGTCGTAACGATTGCATGCTATTTAGAAATGAACAAAAGGATGATGAATATTGTCATGTTTGTGGAGCTTCCAGATACATTAAATATCCTGAAATAGATCGCGAGATTGAGCCATCTAGAAAAGCTCATCGTGTTCCAGCAAAAACTTTGATATACTTTCAATTAATTCGTAGACTCAAAAGGCAATTCATGTGCTCAAAGACAGCAGATATATTCAGGTGGCATAACGAGGAGCGCTCTAAAGATAGAAAGTTAAGGCATCCTACCGATGGCCAAGCATGGAAAGTGTGATGACCCAAAAGGTCATCACTTGATTTAAATTAAATTATGTATTTTTGAGGCCTTAAAAATCTCATTTAGAGTCATCTCAATTTGTAAAATTTTGTTAAAAGCAGATGTCGTTTGACGTGATTCGGACCTAAATTGCTAAAGTTGATGCTATACGAAGTTTGAGAAAAATTCTTTGATTTCGAGATTTAATTCATTGATATTGAGGTTATTTTGGCGATTTGATCGCGCAATTAAGTTCGTATGATGTCGTTGAGATAGTACATGTGTTTGAATAAGAGCTCCGAGTGCTCGAGTGTGTTTCGAATATATTTCGAAAAGTTCTGAACTTATGAAAAATTGCAAATGCGAGGCATTGGGGGTTACCCCTTCGAGAACACGATTTTTTGGGTTACGTTTCATAGGACTTATGAACCCGCACCGTAATGTGCGCCTATGCGCAATTGCGAGTATATTTTGTTTATTCGCATTGAAATTTGGATAAGTGTAACAATCAATCTCCACATAGTATACATGCATGGTAAAAGCGTAAATTAGCATACTAACGTTAATCTAGAGGTGTATACTTCTTCTCACAGGTAGAGTTATGATTTAAAATTTATGAATTTAGTATTTTAATTCTTCTAAATTAGTGATTTTACATTAATTATTTATGTACAATTTAATTTTTTTTAAATAAATATAAATTCGAACAAAAATTACTAGTTCCGCCAAACCCGTAATCGAAGGGCTTTTCTACATTTATTATGTCTCGTTAGATGACTTATGGTGGATGAAATTGTTAAATAGCAAGACTAAATCTTCTAAACTTCATCAAGTTATTGATAAAATGTTGGTTTCGCTTTTCTACTAGGCTAGTGATTGCTTTTAAATTTCTTTTTCCTTTTTCTTTTCCGAACACTCACTCGCTCTGGCATGATCCAAGTTTGCCAATTTTCTATTCTCTTTCTCTTTTTAAGGCAATCCACTAGGCAAATCCTAGGGTTAGATTTCATTAATAAAAGGAAAGTACAACAGAAAACAAAAACAAACAAACAAAACAAAATTACCACAAATAGGTGAATTAAGAATAAGGGAGTCAATATCGCCGGAGTTGTTACCTTAGAACGACCGGTCTAACTTAGCGTATTTTACCTATTATGATAATGTTACGTAAAATAACACTAATGTGATGTAACATTAAAAGGCTGAAATATGGCTTCAATCCACTATTCTCTTTCTCTTTTCTTTTCCATGACACCAAAATGGTGAAATATCCGATGACTGCAACATGATTAAAATAAAGAGAAATTTTAAGACATTACTATGTTTTAGTTATTATTAATTTGTTATAACTACCATTTACTTTCTATAACTATGTTTTCAGTTGTTATAGAACGTATTTGATGTATTTTGTTTATTGCATTCATGAATACAGTAGCACAACTCGACGAGAAGTAGGGGACTCACGCTAAGAAGAGAATGTATTCGATTGTATTCGCGAGCTGTATTGGTGAATACATTAATGGAATTTGCGAAAAAGGTCTTCAGTTGTTTAAAAATGGTAAGTGAATCAATTTACGTGATAGACTCCCAATATAACTCAACAAACTCAATTATAACACTCAAAATTGCATTTCTATTTTTAGAGAAGATTCTCAACTAAAAAATACAACCGAAATAGGGCAATCTTCAGAGATTCAGTCCATAATTTTTTTTGTTTGGTATCTTTATTAAAATTATTTTAGTAGTATCTTTGCAAATAGATTTATATATTAAAATTATATAATTAAATTGAATACAGATAATTACATAAAAGTACATTGAATACATGAAGTATAACATCGTTTATAGTGAAGATACATATGAATGCATGCTGCATATACATTTGAATATATATAAAAATTATTTGAATACATAAATTATATAAATTAAAAACACACAATAAATTCTATAATACATATTGTTGGATAAAATAGTAAACAAAGTAAAGATTTGAAATTATATAATTACATTGAATACAATTAATATAGTGAATATATTGAAAAAATAAAAAAAAAAACTATAGACGATGATACATTGAAATACAATTAAAAAAAGGGTGACAGACTCTTCAAGTTTCTTAGCCCCAAATTCCGTCCCAAATTCACAGATATCTAGGCCACCGTCATGTGGGGCATCGCTGCCGGTTTTATGAAGATAGTTGTTGAAGAAGCACAAATTTAAAGGATCAAACAGAAAGTAGAGACAAAATTTCTTCAGATCTCACAAGGCAACCATGAACAATCAATCCACAATCTAAGAAAACATTAATGCGATGCCTTGCCCAGTTACCTTCGCGAGCGCTATTCTCTTCCCGCGAATGAGAAGGGAAATTTTGCCCAATTATATTTTAATTTCAGAAACAATAGCTGTGGTAACTCTTCATTAAACACTCAGACCCTTTCTTCTCAAAAGATTCTAGGTAACTTTTATAGCATTTCTTCACCAATGCTTCTTGGGTAAGTATTATTTAACCCGTTTTCTTCATTTTTCATCATCACTTATTGAATTCCTAATCATAAAATATGTAATTTAGGGTAGAAATTGGGGGAATGGGTAGAGTTAGGGCTTTTCAATTTTTCTTGATTTAGACCTCGTTTTGGGGTCTAATTACAAATAAATTGTATATTCGGGCTCGTGGGGGAATGAGTATATAAATTTTGTCTGAACCTTGTGTTTTTACAAAGCGGGCCCGGGGTCGATTTTTTAAATTTTGAGAAGAAAGCATGGAGATCTATATTTATGTAATGGTTTTAATTTGTTTAGCATATAGTGATACTATGAAATCATTATTGTATATATTTTATTGGGTAAGAGCTGAATTCGTAAGAGAAAGCATTCTTTGTAGATTGATTTGGCCGTGGAAGTTGAGGTAAGTTACTGTTATTGGGTTAGGAAAAATGATATATATATATACATATATTTATATATATATGAATCGGGTTGTGCTTTGCAACAATGTTAAATGATACGGATCGGGTTATATATATATATATATTGAAAGTACATGTGGGGTGGTGAATTGTTACCGATTTAAACTTAATCACAAATAAGTCGACTTAAAAATTTATTAGTTGACTTAATGTGATAGTGCACCAGACGAGATTATTCAAATAAAAGTATGCTGAAAGTAAATGCAGAAATATCATGACACCCAGAATTTTTATACTGGTTCAAATTTAATGTTAATCCTAATCAAGTCCCGTTGGGTTGCAAGGGATTTCTCTTCAGATCAATAACTTTCTTTTGAGTATAGAAGTGATGTTTGTTGCACAGTCTTCTTTCACTAGTTTGATACAATGCCTCATCAGTTGAGAACTCTCTTTCTATTTCTAACTTATGACATAGTGAATCTAACTAGACTACTATGCTTGTTTGTAGTTGGATGAGGAGGGATGTATTGGTGTGATCAAAGTATACTAGTTGATACAGAACACTATGAAATTTATACAGCAAGGTTATGGTGGACGCTTGTCAACCCAAGGGATTTGATCCTTGGAAAGTGTTGATTCTTTCCACGAATAATGCACTGCCCGTTGCTTTGATGAAGATCTCTTTCCTTATGCTGGAGATATAATTGACGGAGATGGCGGGCCTTCCAGACATGCCTTTTCTTCAAATCTACCATTATAGAGAATCTTCAGTGATTTGCGTTGAATCTGTTGATGCATCCGACATGATATGATTTCCCAAAATGCTGATCTTTTCCTTGTGTGGAAACGGCTTCCTTTAAGGAAGATTTCCTTCCTTATTTGATACTTCAATCTCAGTACCTTGATTGAATGTAGTGGAAACTTTCCTTTTAGCTTTGCTTCATTAGTTTCAGTGGTTCCGCTTCCTTCGTTGAATCATCCATGATGCAGAAAGTACGTAAGAGTGGCGCAGATAGCATCCTTCATTTGGTCAAAGCTGGTGTTGGCAGCAATCTGCATTCCATCCAACCTGTCATGCACCTCTTAAATGCCTTGACTGCATTCGCTCTTACCCTTTGCACAACCAACCTAATTTTTGAGACATCAAACACTATTTCCTTGGAGATAGCATGAATGACATCCACAGTCGACTTGATGTTGGAGAGTTGAGATTCCACAGAGCACAGCTTGTGGATGAGAACTGAGGGAATAGACGGAGGTGGAGCAACAGAAGATAGCTTGATTTCCTCAGGAGTGGGTTTGGCCACACTTTCTCCCTTCTTGACTAGACCCCTTTTATAGACGCATACCCCGCGCTAGAGAAGGCCCTGGAGTTGTAGCATTTTGACATAGGAACAAATGGGTAGTTTCAAAGTGAAATTTGGTGTGCTTTCAAGAATGTATGTGATGGCCATACCATATGGAAGGCTGGTGGGGTCTTCAGCACTCTCAATCATGAAGTTAATAACTCAGGAGGACAACTTGATTTTGAATTTGAAGATAAGACAGTAGACAAATAAGGTGTCCTTTTGAGAGAGAGTTGAAAAGGAGCTAGTTTTAGGAAAGAGAGTGGTTGCAACAATGCGAGCAGTAACTCTAGTTTGAAAGATAACATCACTGGGTCCTAATTGATGGGGAAGGTTTTCAGAGGGGTTTTCTGCAATGATTTGTTTAGCCTGATCAAAGGATATTTCAAAATCTTCAGGCCACACATTTTTAAATACCGTTGGAAAGCCAGAACAACGACAGAGAAAGATAGAATCAAATAGGTTACAATCAAGAACAATGTGTTTGCCAAGGATAAGGTTTTCGATCCTATCAGACTTGCTAGAGCAAAGATTGGCATATAACATACGGACTAGAATTTCATACACTTTAGGCGAAGAGATAGAGAGAAATTTGTCCCACCCATGATAAACAAAAAGTTCCTTTACCTTACAGTTAAGGGAGTCCATACCATTTGGATCTACTACACGACCATGGTCTATGGGCTTGTCTTTGAGGGAAGTAAAGAAATCCCAATTAGGGGTGTCCCAGAAATTAAGGTCAGAATCAAGAGAGGCAGAGAAATCAAACTTTGGTTTTTTGGGAGAGGAGATAGGGGCTATTGATACCCAATTTTTATCTATATATTTCTTTCACCCACAATACTTTAAAAATAGTATATGTATGCATATATAAGCATGTATCATAATTTAGTGTTTTCCTTAATTTTGTAAAGATTTTTAAAATCACTTTAATGACAATTTTTGACAATATAAAGGAAACAATTATTTCCAAATTTTTATTTTTAGTGCACAATATATTTTATTCTCATATTTACAACAATACATAATTTATGTAATTTTTGCATATTTTTTACAAATTTATTTGGATTTTTAAAAGCTAATTGCATAAAATTGCAATTATGTCCTATTCTGCAATTCGCTATGTTTAATAACTATAAAATTATTTCTAATATTTTTAGATTAATATTTATATGTTATTAGGTAGTTCTATGTTTTCAATTTTACTTTTTAAACTATTTTAGCTAGTTTATAAAATTAATTGGGAAAAAGAGGCTATTTAAAGTTGTCCAGATTTTGTTTAAAACATAGCCTAAATTGCACCCCTATTTCAGTCCAGTTTAAAATCCAATTGCACTGAACCATACCCGTAAATTCTACCCGGCCCACCTTTGATTTAATCTGAGTCGTTGATCAAATAAGATCAACAACCCAGATCTTATTGCCTTAATTAAATCAAACTACCCCTTCCCCAAACCCCCATTCACTCAGACTGTCTCTCTCTCTCTCTCTAACAAATCTTCAGCAGATATTTTCTTTAATTAAATTATCATGTATCTAACCTTTATTGCATATTATATGCTCTACTATTCTTACTAGGGTAAATAAAACAGTTTAATTAATTCCTTTCCTTTAAAACCTGTGCTTGTTACCGTTTGTCTCAGACTCCTTAATTAAAGGGGGAGTCCTTATACTAATTTGATTTTGGTTGATGCTAGTTCCTTAATTAAGGATTGCTACTCTGTTTGTGTGCTAAATTTAGTACTACAAATACCCATTCTTTTTGAAAACACCAACACACACTGCATATCTCTTACAACTTCAGACTCTCTGAATTCTCTCTTTCTTTGCTATTTCTATACTCTCTCATTCTCTTATTTGAACACTCAATTAGTTGAAAGCCAGCATTGAGTAGCCTGGGTTGATTGCTTCTATACTACTGGATTCTATTGCTTATTTACTTGGGTTTCGCTGCTACTGCTACTCTCACACTACTGCTGCACACTGTTATTCTCTCTGCTTACCTTGTTCCGCTGTGCAATGTGCTCTATTTGTCTGCAACTGGGTATGTTATCTATTTAGAGTACAGCCCCCAAAATAATATGCTTCTGTTAATCCTGCACTTCATATTGTTCCTTGTATGATTTTATCTGTGGTTCTGCTATTCTTATTTTCACTAGTATGCACTTACTAGCCTATTTACCTTAGCTAAGCATGTTCCCCTTACCCCTTCCCTGTCTCAATGAGTGTTTACTTTTCCTTGTGCGTTACTACTATGTGTCCAGGGATGCTTAGCTACTTGATTAGTCTAAAACCTCTTCCTGAGGTTAAGTGTATTGGGGTTTGGTGCAGTAAGAACTATACCCTTGTTAGTTCTACAACTGTGTCTGACTACCTACCTTCATTATGTTTGCCTGTGTGTGAGTAGGTCCCTGTACTTATCTGTTCCCTTGCCCTTTGCCCCTGTTTGTATGGTGCTCTGCTCTAACTTGGTTAGTACAAATGATTTCAAAAGAACTACTTTCAACTCTCTTATACTATTGTTTCAAACTATCTCTCAAATCTTTCTGCTGTTTTCTTAAATGGACTCTCAACTGTTTTAAACTCTTTCAATCCTATCACAACTTCAATACTGTTAGAACACTAGGTTCTGCCCTTTAGTATAAGATTTGCCTTGAGAGCCCTTTAGCGCCCATTGTACTTTGAGGCACAAGGCTGGCACTACCACACATGCACTTGTCTAATAATGATACTTCCGGTGCTTGGTATTGGCTAGGGGTTCAAAGGAACCCTTAGGGAACTTTGCCACACCCAAGCCTTGGTAATGGCTGTGAAACTCCAAAGAAGTGAGGTTGAAGATTTTTTTGGGCTTGGCTGTAGGCTCCCTATAGAATAACTTCTTATTTTCTTTACCACCGTTTGTATTTTAATTATTTTGGCTGCAATAATTTATAAGGAACAATGGGGATTATAGTGAATTGGGAGGTATTAAGGGAATGGGTAGAAAACATGTCTATAGGCCTTTATTTACCTATTTGTGCAATAGATATCATGCTTTAGGACATGCATCCTCACATATATAAATCATGTTCTTACGTATTTCATTTTCATTTTGTTATTCTGAGTATTCTTATAACCGTGACTAATTAAAAATCAACAAGTCTTTAACCTCACATTTAGATATCATGTTCATAGGACCCTTTGTGCATTAGATACCATGACTTTAGGACTTTTGTTGCAGTTATTTAAGAATTTCGTTAATCTGGGTTAAAATTGGTTAACAACTCTCTCTTTAAAACTGGAAAAAAATGTTCATGCTCTCCATCCTTTAATAATACCTAGGCAAGCCTTAGGCCGGATAAAAATTGACTAAATATCTAATCTGCCTCTGCCTGAACTCGTCTGTTTCTGAAGCTGTCAATTTTTTTTATTAACTTCTACCCTATTTTAGTACTTATGCAAGTGATTTCTACTTTATCCAGAATTCGTATACTATTTTCAAACCATATATGTAAATGTTTCTACTGTGTTTGTCGTCCAGCACTAGGCTACTATTATTTAAGCTATCTGAATATTGTAATTTTCAAAGGTTCAAAACCTAACATGTTTTTCTTTATACTTCTGCAATATTGAAATACTTCCATATTTGTTCTTCTATTATGCTTGTCCGAAAACCGTGTTCCACAAATATTTTTATAACATATGTAGATTTTTCTAAAACTGCTATTGCCTCTTGAAAATTCTGAATGCTTTCCCTTGTGTTACTTTTCTGCAAAACCTCCGAATTTCTGTTTAATTTATACTCTAGTTTTTTGAAAGATTCTTCCTTCCTTAGACCTTAAATGTGTTCGAGCCGTGCTAATTATGTGTTCGTCTGTAGAGGGATATTTGAGTCGTTTACATACTTCTATGATTCCATTATGTGCAAATCCTATTTGTTCTTGTATGGCGTGTAGAATTTTAACCTTTGGACCTAGGAGTTTAGCCTTCTTACCTTATAGGATTAGTGATCCTATATGCCCTCTAGGATATATAGAATGGGACGGGTAATAGCACACAATAAGTATTCGTGACCAATCCACACACTTAAATAACCTCTACGGGGTGGGAAGGGTAGGATATGGAGATGATGACCATGCGATGATATCATAAAGCGACCCCGCTTTGGGAACATTTGCGGGATATTTTATCGAATGACCCATATTATAGTCAAACATAGGACCTTTTTTTTCTTTTTCTTGATTTATTCTAACATTTTCGAAATCTAATGCTCTTCTCCTTTCTGCTTTTATTTAAATTATGTCTTTTCAAATGTCTCAAGTTGTTTGAATGTTTATGTCCAAACCTTACTTGTTTACTTGACTTATTTCTCATTAAAGTCACAATTAGCACGACCGGGAACCACACTAGTTGATCTTGAGGGGTGCCTAACACCTTCCCCTCGAGATAATTTCAAGCCCTTAGCCGAACTCTGGTTTTACTTCAAAAATACTCTCTTCTTTTTAAAAGTGTCCTAATGCACTATAATCATTAGGTGTCGACTCTTAAACTTCCAATACCACACTCCCAAATGTGAATAAGAGTTATTTTTTCCGTAGTGTCATAAACCTGATTTCGCTTCTTTTTTTAGTGGTCAGAAAAGGGGGCGTCGCCATTACGTGCCTAGTGACTTTGCTGCTGTCTTTACTGCCTTTTTCACCGCTTTAGTTATTTCTTCATGATTACTAACTTGATTCTTCGTGTTTTTCTTTTTTCTTTAACTTCTTTACTGCTTTAACTTCATTTATATTCCGTCTTAAATTTCGAGCATCTATTGTAATCATTATCTTTTGAATATGAAAATACATATATTTATTTCATTGTTGTAATTTCAGCTTTCAACATCACTTTACACTCGTGCCAAGTGGTTGCACTCTTAAAACATTTATAAACCCCCTAAATTTGGCAAAGGCATATTTGCAGTAAAAGCAGTCTATCAACGGTGTAGTCGACAGTTCCGTGTCTTTGCCTCTTGAGTTTTCTGCTCAAGTGTTCCTTGTCTAGCACTTCAAAAGTAGAAACCTTATTCCGTAATACTACTCATGCATCATGGTCAAACATAGCCAATTTAGTTATGTCATTCGCGTAATGACTCATTAAGATAGCCTAAACCAAAAGTGCATCGGGTTTCCTCGAAACCCAAACGAACATTCACGTTATGTGCATTGATTTGGAGAACTAAATGCCTTTTGATAATTATTGATTTAAATTGTCGAGTCTGGTAAGGTTAAGGGCCTAACTCTCTATTTTGCAGGAAATGAGGCACGAGATCCCCAGATTCGGTATGGTATCATACATTCACCCAAAGTTACTAAGCTGGTGGGAGGATCTGCATGGTAGTGATCAGGTTCTTGTCCGCAAGCACTTAGGGAATATTCCCTCTCTCTTGGAAGTTAGGCTAGATAACAAGATTGTGGAAGCTGCTACTTTGTTTTGGATAGAGAACCCTGTCTTCCGCTTTGGGGGTATTGAAATGGCACCGCTGTTGGAAGAAATTAGGGGTCTAGCTGAAATTTCTTGGGATAGCCTGGGGCTGCTTATGCCAGAAAACTGCAAAGGTGGAGGGTTCCTGACAATGATGGGGCTCAGGAATAATCCTAATCTGACAAATCTGAGGACTCCTACATATCCTTTAACTTCATGTATGAAAGGTTCAGGCATAGCAAATCCTACGGCACTCACATGGATGAGTTTGCCCTACCTCTTTGGGGCACATACATAAGCGAGCCTTTGTATTCATGTTCTGTTTCCTGGGTATGATAGTCATTCGAATAAAGGCCAGAATCCATACAAGACTAGCCATGGTAACCAATGCCATAATGGAGGGTATCGATGGGCAGGAATTAAACATAGCACCCATGATCCTTGCTGAAGTACACCGAGCCTAGAGAAATGTCAACAAGGGGCACCACACTTTGAAGGGTGTAATCAGCTACTACAACTCTGGCTCATTGAACATCTTCAGAAGGGACATTATAAACAGGAGATCATACGCCGAGACTAGGATGACCATATCACTTTTCATCATCCAAAGCAAATGCACTTCATGCCGGATATGTTCGCTCGCCGGGAAGACGCTAGTGGATGGGTAGAACTATTAGAGAATCTTAGAGAATAGCAGGTACAATGGATGCATGAGTGGTTTCCAACTGGAGAGTTTATCATTCAGTCTAGAGATGATCCAATTTTGTACTCGTTGGACTAAGAGGAACTTATCCTTATGTCCCTCTCCGAGTCATAAGGCAATCGAGAAAAAAGCAGATTATACATGGGTAGAAACGATGAGTCACTATAGGGATGACTTCCAAGATGACGATAGCCCACACATGTATCAGGCTCAGCATATATGGCATTCCAAACTCATCTTGGGAAAGTAATCTATGAAACCAGACAGGTATCAGGCGGGGCATGCGCCGTTTTATCTAGGATGATTAGAGGCTGACCACATCAGTTTGAGAAAAACAAGTTTCGTCCATGGTCACAGGGTTATTAATGAGAAGACTGCATCAAAAGTCAAGTACAACCAGCTATGCAAACGGATGCGAGAGAGTGAAAGTGAACATCGGGAAATACTAGAGGCCCAAAAGAAACTAATCATTTAGTGGAAGGACATGGCTGTCCATGCAAACAACCGTTTAAGGTACTTGGAGTGGGGTCTAGTGGAGATGGAAAGGAAATTTCTAAAAAGGATCAACGACTTCCAAGAAGCTGAAGGTAACGAAGGTGGGCACTTGGCTCGGGCTTACTTGTTGCTGGGACTGCACGAGTTGATGAAACTGTACGATGGAGGAAAAGATATCGAATCTGGGGAAGGTCCTTCTGGACCAAGTAGTTAGGATTTTTACTGCTTTCAAGATGTAATAAGTCCACTAGACATTAGTGACAATTTCTCTTTTTTTGGGTTTGTTTTGACTCGTTCTATTTTGCTATCAATAAAATGAGTCACTTGGTGTTATAATTTCTCCAAATTCTATTTGTCTGTAGGCTACTCGGGCACAACGAGGCACCAAAATAGGGAACGACATATATTCTTGCAATAATGTGTTTAAATACCACAATATTTTCTTTCTCAAAATCCTCACTAACTTTTTACCTTTTTTTTTCTTTTATTTTTATTTCCCTCTCCAAAGGTTAGTTCGTGCATTCTGGAACCATCAGCATACTCCACAAAATCAAAGGGTTCTCCACCTCCTTCTCCTCCTTCCAGTCCTCCCAGTAACGCGAACAAGAGGAAAATGGAAGATACCAATGCTAGAAAGGAAGTCGGAGAGGCTTCAATCACCAAAGAAACTGCTGCTGATCTTGAGCAAACTTTTTTGAGGTTTCGAGAAGAGTTGGAACAAGTCCGAAACTTGACGAGTCTGTCGGTCATTCTTGCTGCTGATGATGCCTACATATCACCACTACAAACCTAGCATGCTCAGACTCAAGTCCGCAACATAGGCAACAATGCTCCGCTTCTTATCCCAGAGCCCCAAAACACCACAAATAACCAGAACGCTCCTATTTTTGTGGTTACTATACTACATTACGATCATCCAGTCACCAATGTAGCCGAGTCGAATGAAAAAAGCTCTCTCATTCAGAATCATGCTGCTGAAATTAAGAAGTTGACTAATCAGATTTAGGGTTTTGAAGGTAACAAGGGTGTTGAAGGTTTGAACTATGAAGATCTCTGTGTTCAACAAGATGTTAAGCTCCCAGAGGGGTACAAACCGTCTAAGTTCGACCTGTTCCATGGTACCGGGGACCCCAGGGTTCATTTGAGGATGTAGTGTATTAAGCTAGTAGGAGTTGGTAGGGACGAAAGGATCCGTATGAAGCTATTTATAAGGAGTTTGAAGGGTGATGCCTTATCCTTGTACATTAGCTAGGATGCGAAGAAATGGACTAGTTGGGTAAGCATTGCATTTGATTTTACGGATCGATTCATGTTCAATAATGAGAATGCACCAGACGTGTTTATATCTAGAATCTTATGAAGAAGCCTACGGAGACCTTTCGCGAGTATGCTACTCGTTGGAGGTCAGAAGCGTCTAAGGTCAGACCGGCCTCGGATGAGGAATAGATGAATAGATTCTTTGTCTGTGCTCAAGACCCACAGTACTATGAAAGCTTGACGCTAATTGAGGGTCAAAAGTTCTCTTATATCATCAAATTGGGAGAAAGGATCGAAGAAGGCATTCAGAACGTTATGGTCACTAACCTAGAGGCATTGCAAGTCACCAACAAGGCTCTACAGTCTGGTAGCTTACAAAGAAGAAAGAGGTAAATTCTATAATGGCTGTGTGAAGAAAAAACTCTCCCATGAAGTACCAAACCTATCCCTCAACTCCACTCACATACCAGCCTACCCCAAATTACCCAACACCACTACCTACTTACGTAATTCCACCTCCTGCTTACCAATCACCTCCACCACCCACATATCAACCCACTTTACCGCGATATTCCCAACCTACACCCGTATACAAAGCATATAATTCCCAACATTCTCACTACCCATCACAACCTACTCGCCAAAAAGTCCCTCGACCTAGACCAATTGTATAAGAAACTCAAAGCAGCAGGATACGTCACCTTTATCCCAGCCGTGACTCCGGAAAAACCTTCCCGGTGGATTAACCAAAACAAAACTTGCGCATACCATTCCGGGATGAAGGGCCATACCATTGACGAGTGCAGCTCGTTAAAAGACAAAATTTTGAATTTGATTGAAAATAATATTATTATAGCAAAGAAGCCCGCACCTAATATCTGCAACAACCCTCTACCTGACCACAAGGGTGAAGGAATCGACATGATTGAGATCAATGATATTGGGACCCCAAGGGGTCGATCGGTTTGATAGCTAAAGGAGATGAGCGTAAGAAGCTGGTGGTTAATCTCAGTCCTATTATTGTTAAATTCCAGCCGTCTGAAGGCGATGTGGTAAATGTATCAATTCCACTCGAATTTGAAGTACCTTCCTCAAAGACACCAAAATAGATTGAGATTGAGTTCGTAGCTCTGAAACCACCTACACCGTTTGATGTTGATGTGTTGCCTCCTAAGGGACCTATTCCAGTCTCCATGATAGACATGACCCCATTCCAAACAAATGTTGTACCTTGGTACTACACAATTGAGGCGAGAAGGACAGGAAAGACACACATTGGAGAAGCAACTTCCACACAAGGAATGGCTAGAATAGGCAGGGTATACATGCCAGAACACCTAGTTGAGTCCAGCAAGTAGGCCTCTGGACGTCCCGTTGAAACCGGACCCGATGATCTCTGTAGAAAGATGCAAGCTAAGGAATACTCGGTGATTGAGCAGTCGAACAAAATGCCAGTGCAGATTTCTATTCTGGCCCTCTTGCAAATCTCTAAGGCACATAAAAATGACTTGAGTAAGATACTAAGTGAAGCTTATGTTCCCAGCAACATAACAGGAGGCGAAATGGCAAACATGGTGGGACATATACTGGAAAGCAATAAGATCACCTTCCACGAAGATGAATTGCCACCGAAAAGGCTTGGTCACAACAAAGCATTGCACATCACTGCGCAATGCCAGGATCCCTTTATCACCAAGACTGTATTCGACGGGGGATCCAGCCTTAACATTTGTCCATTGGCGACTCTCAGGACATTTTGCAAAGGGTTCCACGAGATCAAAGACAAGGCCATCAATGTCAAAGCCTTCGATTGATCTCAGAGGTCCACCATTGGAGAAATTAGTTTGTGTCTACAAATGGGGCCCACCTGGTTCGATGTTGAGTTCCAAGTCATTGACATACCCGCATCCTACAACTTATTTGCTAAGACGAACTTGGATTCACGCTGTTGGTGCTGTGACATCAATGTTGCATCAAGCCATGAAATCTGTGTGGAATCATCAAGAAGTTATCATTCATGGTGATTGTTGCAATCCTATATACAGTCGCCAGGCTAACCCTATGATTGGAGGATGAAGAGGAATAGGTGGAGAAGCATACCGTCACATCGAACGAGTCAATGCCATAGATAAGGTTAAGTGGTGGGATAGCAAAATCGAGAGCATCTAGAATTGGAACAGATACAAGCTCAGAAAGGGGCTTGGCAAGAATTTCCGGGGTATCACCAACCCTATCCATTTGAAGAAGCATGGGACCACCTTTGGTCTAGGTTATGAATATACTTAAAAGGAGTTCCAACATTGGTCGCCTCCATGGCGCAGTCCCTCCTACCCGCTGAAGCACCCTCTACCTCAGTTAGAGCAGACCTTTCAGCCCGATGATACCATATAAGAGGAAGATGAGACGCTGGCAGCCATGAAGAACCAGTTTCTAGAGGAGGATATGGATTCTTGTGTTACCTTCGAGGCGGAAGGGGATGAAGCCCTTCCATTCAAGTTGTGACATGAGGGGACACCAATTGGTCAATGAGGACCACCAGTGCCCGTAGAGCCTTGGGTTAGCAAGGCTAAACGACACATATGCATCACACTTTACTTTTAATTTTTGCTTTTCAGCATTGTCTTTACTTTTAAAAAAGAGCTCCGATATTTCAGACAATTATGAATTTAATTAAAGCATTTTCAAAGTTTATCTTTATATTTTTCTCTCATTTATTTTCTATACCATTTATTATATTTTACACAGCATTACTATTAGATATCTTGATGATGAACCCACGACTGTAACTTGCAACAAGACAATGGGACAAACAGACATATATTCAGAAGAGGATGAAATACCAGAAGAGGTTGTAAAAGAGGTCGAAAATTTTGAGAACATACCCAAGTCCAATCTAGACGAAAATAAGGTCATTAATCTGGGAGATGCAGAAAATTCAAGGAAACACGAATCAACGTACACTTGTCACCATCAGAAAAGGAAGTATACATGGAGTTTTTGAAAGAATATGAGGATATATTCGCCTAGTCATATAAGGATATGACCGTCCTCAGCATATCCATTGTGGCTCACAAGTTGCCAACTGATCAGACATGTCCACCGTTCAAATAGAAACTCAAAAAATACAAGCAAGACATGAGATTGAAAATCAATGAAGAAGTCACAAAGCAAGTCAAAGCAAGGGTTCAGAGTAGTGGAGTATCCAACATGGTTAGCCAATGTTGTACCGGTGCCAAAGAAGGATGCTGAGGTTAGAATTTGTGTCGACTACTTCTCAACCGGGGCATTCCTAAAGATGACTTTCCTTTTCCAAATATACATATACTAATCGACAACTGCGCCAAACATAAGCTATGGTGGTTCGTCAACAGTTTTGCTGGTTACCATCAGATATGGATGGACTAAGAGGATGTAGAGAAAATGGCATTCATCACGCCGTCGGGAATGTATTGTCATAGAATAATGCCTTTCGATTTGAAGAATACTGGTGCTACTTACATGAGGGTCATTACCATGATCTTTCATGATATGATACACAAGGAGATCGATGTATATGTGGACGACATCATCATTAAATCCAAAAAAACTACTGCAGATCATATAGAAGATCTGAGAAAATTCTTTAACAGATTAAGGAGGTATAAGTTGAGACTGAATCCCTCCAAGTGCGCATTTGGGGTTCCTGCCGGAAAGTTATTTGGTTTCATCGTAAGTCATCGGGGAATAGAGCTGGATCCCTTGAAAGTCAAATCTATCCAGGAGTAGCCATTGCCGAAGAACATAAAGGATGTGATGAGTTTCCTAGGGAGAATTAATTATATTAGCCTCTTCATCACTCAGTCCACTATCATTTGTGAGCCCATCTTCAGAATTCTAAAGAAAGACGTCGCCACTAAATGGGCCGATGAATGCCAAAAGGCTTTTGACAGGATCGAGGAATACTTGTTTACGCCTCAAGTCCTGGTTCCACCTGAGCCCGTGAGACATTCATTTCTTTATCTCACTGTTTTGGATGGGGCATTCGATTGAGTTTTAGGTCGCCATAATGAAACAGGGAGAAAGGAGCAAGATATCTACTACCTCTGCGAGAAAGTTACCCCGTACGAGGCTCGGTATTCCTTACTAGAGCGCACCTGTTGTGCTTTGACTTGGGTAGCTCAGAAATTGAGTCATTATTTCTGTGCTTACACTACTTACCTCATATCAAGGATGGATCCACTAAAGTATATTTTCCAGAAGCCTATGCCCACTAGTAAGCTCGCAAAGTGGCAAATTTTATTAAGCGAATTCGACATTGTCTATGTCACCCAGAAGGAAGTTAAAGGACAGGCTTTGGCAGATCACCTCGCCAAAAATCCTGTAGGAGGGGAATATGAACCACTAAAAACGTATTTTCCCGATGAGGAGGTAGATTTAGTAGGAGAAGACATTGCTGAATCCTATGATGGTTGGAGGATATTTTTCGACGAAGCCGCAAATTTCAAAGGAGTTGGCCTATGAGCAGTCCTGGTATCAAAAACCAGCTAACATTACCCGGTGTCCGCCAAACTTAGGTTTTCGTGCATCAACAATATGGTCGAGTATGAAGCCTGCATCTTGGGGCGTAAACTGGCCATTGAGATGAACATTCAGGAAGTGCTAGTGATCGGAGATTTGGACCTACTCATACATCAGGGTTCGAGAAGAATGGGCAACCAAAAATTTCATGTTACTCCCCTATCCACATCATGTACATGAGTTGAGGAAAAGATTTAGAAAGTTGGAGTTCCAGCATGTTCCCAGAACACAGAACGAGTTCGCTGATGCTTTAGCCACTTTATCATCCATTCTCCAACATCCAAATAAAAATTATATTGATCCCATTCCAGTAAAGGTTCATGACCAGCCAGCTTATTGTGCACACGTCGAGGAGGAAGCCGACGGGAAAACTTGGTTCCACGATATCAGGGAATACTTGACAACGGGAGGGTACCCAGAGTTTGCCAACGCTACTCAGAAATGAACACTTCGGAGGTTATCCAATAATTTCTTTCACAAAGGAGGAATCCTATATAGGAGGACTCCTGATTTGGGATTGTTAAGGCGTGTCGAGGAAAAACAAACAACCAGACTATTGGAGGAAGTGCACGCGAGGACTTCTGGACCACATATGAACGGTTTTGTTTTGGCAAAGAAGATACTTCGAGCAGGTTATTTTTGGATTACTATGGAGACGGACTGCATTCTTCGAAGATGCCACCGATTTCATGTACATGTAGATATGATAAAGGTGCCTCCAAATGAGCTTACTGCGACAAGCTCACCTTGATCGTTCGCTAATTGAGGATGGATGGAATTGGACCAATTGAGCCAACCGCGTCAAATGGGCATAGGTTCATCCTAGTGGAAATCCATTTCATTACCAAATGGGTCGAAGCAGCATCATACAAGGGGGTTACAAAGAAGGTAGTCGCTGATTTCGTCAAAGATCGTATGGTTTGTCGGTTCGGGGTTCCAGAAACAATCATCACTGACAATGGCTCTAACCTCAACAGTGACCTATTGAAAGAAATATGTGAAATATTCAAATCAGACATAACTCTACAGCTTACAGACCTCAGATGAACGAAGCTGTAAAAGCAGCATATAAGAACATCAAGAAGATACTAAGGAAAATGATTGAAAAACACGAGCAGTGGAATGAGAAATTGTCATTCGCATTATTGGGAACCATATCATGGTCCGCACATCAACAGGGGCCACTTCTTACATGTTGTTTTATGGAACAGAGGCTGTCATTCCCGCTGAGGTAGAAATCCCATCCTTAAGGGTCATATAAGAAACTGAATTAGATGATGCAGAATGGATCAAGAATAGCTACGAGCACTTAGCCCTCATTGATGGAAAAAAGAATGAACGCTGTCTGTCACGGTCAATTATATATGATTAGAATGTCCAAAGCATTCAACAAGAGAGTTCGACCAAGGAAGTTCACACCAGGGCAGCTGGTGTTGAAGAAGATATTTTCACATCAAGGTGAATCCAAAGGGAAATTCGCTCCCAACTGGCAAGATCCGTACATGGTTCACTGGGTTCTAAATGGAGGAGCCCTCATCCTTGCGGAAATGGACGGAGAAGATTGACCAAAATCAATCAACTCAAATGCTGTAAAAAGATACTACATTTTATCATTACGCTTTTCCTAATGTAATTTGAAATACGCCTGACCTGATTCCCATTTAAGAGGGAATACGTAGGCAGCCCTATGGGTTCAGTCACACTTTAAATAAAATCCCATTCGCATTTGGAACTGGGGAAAATTTTGAGGAGGACCCTCAAAATTGTGAAGTCAATTTACCTACCATTCGCATCAGCATCGACCAAGTGAACTGGGATAGAATTTTGAGTAAGACCCTGAAAATTCTAATGAATTTGTTTTCAGTCATTTGGCACTGCTGTCAAAAGACCAGCCCAGTAAACTTTGGCAGAATATTAAGGAGGACCCTAAAAATTTCGGAGAAAGCAAGGTTGCCGTGTCTTGAACCACGTTGCAGTCATTGGTTCATCATAAAACAAAAATTATTCTTTTCCTTAATTATATACATTTGCATCATGTTTGCCAAATCTTTTCACATAAAATCATTCGGATCATTATCATTAAGCAACGCTTGCCCAGATGCACAAGCGTCACGAGCTGAGGGATATGAACTAACCTCCCTTTATAAAACTCACGATTTTTCTTTAGATGCAAGAATTCATGATAAAAATTGGCATTTCATGTACTTTACAAAGCCGAAACTCTTGAAGCAGTTATTCATTTCACAAAAGTTTATTATCTACATCCAACATTTACCCATCAGTCACGATACGGTGATCATCTACCAACTAAGAAAATCGCTACCGTTTTCTCCTTTATAATTTTCTTTTTTGCATAAGATTATTCTCTACCTTTCGAGACTAAGCTCTGTCTCCCTCTTACATTTTGCATAAGGCTATTCTCTGACTAAGCTCTGTCTCCATCTGCATTTTGGCATAAGGCTATTCTCTACCTTCTGAGACTAAGCTCTATCTCCATCCTGCATTTTGCATAAGGCTATTCTCTATCTTCCGAGGTTAAGCTCTGCCTCCATCCTGCATAAGGCTATCTTTTGCCTTTCGAGACTAAGCTCTGTATCCATCTGCATTTCCGTATAAGGCTATTCTCTGCCTTTTGAGACTAAGCTTTGTCTCCATATTGCATTTTTCATAAGGCTATTCTCTACCTTTCGAGGTTAAGCTCTACCTCATCATACATAAGGCTACTGTCTTCCTTCCAAGGTTAAGCCCTACCTTCATCCCACATAAGGCTATTCTCTGCCTTCGAGACTAAGCTCTGTCTCGACTTTGCGTTGCATAATGCTATTATCTGCCTTCCGAGATTAAGCGCTACCTCCTTTATTTTTTACATTTGGCTGAAAATCGCCCTACTTATTCATTTTGGGTGAAATACCGCCACCCTACCTTTAATCTCTTATTTTAGCTGAAGCATCTCCATCCTTGGATTCATTCTGCTAAAATATTATCACCTTCTCATGGGCTGAAATATCACCAACTTATTCAAAGGCGTCATAGTTCGGAGGCACCATCTGCATAGCCCGAGAAAACTATTTCATGGCCTGCGAATCTTTACTTTTATGCTCTTAATAGCCCAAGGCGTCATAGTCTGAGGAAGCCATCATAATCGTCCGAAGACAGCATTCATGGTCCAATGGGAACTTGTATCATGTTTAAATTATGCAATATATACGCACATCGACTCATTGCGGGTACATCAGTTGGCTCACGACCATCTCAGATGAGCGATCCCGCTCCAGTTCTCCACAGCATGTTCAATCTCCAAACTCCTGTCGCATCTCAAACCCCATTGTGTCCGTCTTTTCCGAACTTCTATCGGCATATTCCGCCAATGGCTCCTGAACTACATATGACCTGATTCCTTTGAAACCAGGGATATGTAGGTCAAAAACCGGAGCGCTGTCAAAACTATCTTACAATCGCCAATTCCGGTAAAAATTGGCCATCTTGTCTTTATCCGACAACTCTTTCATCCTCCTCGGGTAAAAGGGGCTGCTGTTGATACCCAATTTTTCTCTATATATTTCATGCACCCAAAATGCCTTCAAAATAGTATATATATGCATATATAAGCATGCCTAAGAATTTTGGTATTTTCCTTAATTTTTAAAAGATTTTTAAAATCACTTTAATGACTATCTTAGACAATATAAGGGCCAAAATTATTTCCAAATTATTATTTTAGTGCACAATATATTTCATTCTCATATTTACAACAAGAAATAATTTATGTAATATTTGCACATTATTTATAAATTAATTTTTATTTTTAAAAGCTAAATGCACAAAATTACAATTGTGGCCTATTCTGCAATATGCTATGTTTTATAGCTATTAAATTTATTCTAATATTTTTAGATTAATATTATATGTTATTAAATAGTTCTATGCTGTCAATTTTTCTTTTTAAACTATTTTAGCTATTTTATAAAATTAATTGGGAAAAAGAGGATATTTAAAAGTTGGTCAAATTTTGTTTAAAACATAGCCTAAATTGCACACCTATTTCAACCCAATTTAAAACAAAATTTCGATGACCCATACACATTAATTCTTCCCGACCCGCGTTTGATTTAATATGAGCCATTGATTAAATAAGATCAACGGCGCAAATCCTATTACCTTAATTAAATCAAATGACCCCTTCCTCGAACCCCCATTCACTCAGACCGTCTCTCTCTCTCTCTCTAACAAACGCTCCCCCTCTCTCTATAACCTTTTGGTTCCTTCTTCTCCGATGAAACTCGTTGTTCCGGCCATATTCCTCCCTCACTTCTCTCGATCTCCAGTCGCCATGGAACCCCAATCTCGTTGTTCCCCTCTGAAGCTCGAAGCCCAGAGACCTACACCATGAAAGATGGTCACTAAAAGATTTTCTTGGGTCCTTTGATGGCTTTTATCCAGTCGATTTTGAACGATAATTCTCTTTATGGCGTTATTAATGAGTTTCACGGCCAGGTTCCTTTTTTCTTTAACTTGTGTGCAAACCCTAATTTTTCACTCAAATCTCTTTAACATTTGTGCTTTTAAAACAATATTTTAGTTTAATCTTTCTTTACTACTCTATTTATCACTTAGTATTTATGATTATTTCAAGATTTCTAATGTTTTTTCTCTTTTTTAAAATTAGGGTCTCTGACCCCTTTTAAAAATCGTATGTCTTTTGCTATTCTTGAGTGTTATGCATTTGTTCCTGCTTGTTTGTTTGGTTTACTTGTTAGCCTGAGTTACATGCTTTAATTTTCTTGTTATGGTTCTGATCCTTTGTGCTTCCATGCTTACTTGCTTAGGGTTCTCTGATTTTCGTGTCTATTAGGCTTTGTAGGTCTAATTGCTCACTACTCAGGTAATATTCCACTAATTCTGTGCATCTCTCTGGATCTCTAATTCGTATGAGTTTTTCCATATAGTTTTTACACTGATTTATAATTATTTCCTTACTTGTGAGATGTTCTCTATATTTGGTTCTGTCTGTGATTCTTGGACTAATTTTTAGAGTTAATTTTGTATACCTTACCATATTTGTGCATAAACAGTCGTTTGAATGTTCAGCATATATTTTCGTAAATTGAATTATCATGTATGTAATGCATATTGCATATTATATGCTCTACTATTCTTACTGGGGTAAATACAGTAGTTTAATTGATTCCGTTCCTTTCAAACCTCAGCTTGTTACCATTCGTCTTAGACTCCATAATTAAAGGGGAGTCCATATACTAATTTGATTATGATTGATGCTAGTTCGTTAATTAAGGATTGTTGCTCTGTTTGTGTACTCGTTTTAGTACTACAAATACCCATTAACTTTGAAAACACTAACACACACTGCATACCTCTCACAACTTCAAACTCTATGAATTCTATCTTTCTCTGATATTTCTATACTCTCTCATTCTCTTATTTGAACATTCAATCGGTCGAAAGCCAAGATTGAGTAGCCTAGGTTGATTGCTTCTGCACTACTGGGTTCTATTACTTGTTTACTCGGGTTTTGCAGCTACTGCTATTCTCACACTGCTGCTGCACACTGTTATTCTCTATACTTCTCACACTCTCTGCACACCTTGTTCCTCTGTGCACTATTACTCTTTGTGCTCTATTTGCCTGCAATTGGTATGTTATCTATTTAGTGTACAACCACAAAACAATATGCTTCTGTTAATCTTCCACTTCATCTTGTTCCTTGTATGCTTTTATCTGTGGTTCTGTTGATCTTATTGTCACTAGTATGCACTTACTAGCCTATTTAGCTTAGATTAGCATGTTCCCCTTACCCCTTCCCCGTCTCAATGAATGTTTACTTTTCCTTGTGCATTACTACTATGTGTCTAGGGATGGTTGGCTACTTGATTAGCCTAAAACCTCTTCCTGAGGTTAAGTGTATTGGGGTTTGGTGCAGTAAGAACTAAACCCATGTTTATTCTTCAACTGTGTCTATCTACCTGCCTTCACTATGTTTGCATGTGTATGAGTAGGTCCCTATACTTATCTGTTCCCTTCCCCATTGCCCGTGTTTGTATGATGATCTGTTCTAAACTGGTTAGTACAAATAATTTCAAAAGAAATCATTCCAACTCTTTCAACTCTCATAAACTATTTTCTCAAACTATCTCTCAAATCTTTCAGCTATTTTCATATATTGACTCTCAACTGTTTTAAACTCTCTCAATCCTATCACAATTTCACTACTATTAGAACACTAGGTTCTTCCCCTTGGTATATGTATTCTCTTAGGAGCCCTTGAGCGCCTATTGAACTTTGATGCACAAGGCTGGCACTACAACACTTGCACTTGCCTAATAATGATACTTTGGGTGCTTGGCATTGGCTAGGGGTTCAAATGAACCCTTAGGGAACTTTGCCGCACCCAAGCCTTGGTAATGATTGTGAAACTCGAAAGAAGTGAGGTTGAAGATTTTTGGCCTGGCTGTAGGCTCCCTATAGAATAACTTCTTATTTTCTATACCACTGTTGTATTTTAATTATTTGGGCTGTAATAATTTATGAAAAACAATGGGGATTATAGTGAATTGGGAGGCTATGCATGTTTAATTAAGGAAATGGGTAGAAAACATGTCTATAGGCCTTTATTTACCTATTTGTGCAATAGATACCATGTTTTAGGACATGCATCCGCACATATAAAAATCATGTTCTTAGATTGTTCACTTTCAGTTTGTTATTCTGAGTATTCTTATAACCACGACTAAATAATAATCATCAAGTCATTAACCTCACATTTAGATATCATGTTCATAGGACCCTTTTTGCATTAGATACCATGCCTTTAGGACTTTTATTGCAGTTGTTGAAGTACTTCGTTAATCAGGGCTAAAATTGGTTAACAACTATCTCTTTAAAACTGGAAGCAAATGTGCATGCTCATCATCTTTTAATAAAGCATGGGCAAGCCTTAGGCCGGATATAAATTGACTAAACATCTTTATGACATGTTCGAACTAATCCGCCTCTAGCTGAATTCGTCTGTTTCTGAAGCTGTCAAATTTTTTTATTAACTTCTACAATATTTTAGTACTTATGCAAGTGATTTCTACTTTATCCAGAACTGGACAACTATTTTCAAACTATATATGCAAATGTTTCTACTGGGTTTTCTCGTCCAGCATTGGGCTACTATTTTTTAAACTATTTGAATATTGTAATTTTCAAATGTTCAAAATCTGACATGTTTTTCTTTATAATTATGCAACAAAATACTTCTTTATTTGTTCTTCTATTTTTCTTGTCCGAAAACTGTGTTTCAAAAATATTTTTAAAACATCTTTGGATTTTTCTGAAACTACTACTGTCTCTTCGAAAGTTCTGAACGCTTTCCCTTGTGTTACTTTTCTGCAATACCTCCAAACTTCTGTTTTATTTATACTCCAGTTTTTCGAAAGATTTTTCCTTCCTTAGACCTTAATGTGTTCGAGCCGTGCTAATTATGTGTTCTTCTATAGAGGGATATTTGAGCCTTTTACATGCTTATATGATTCCCTTATGTGCAAATCCTATTTGTTCTTGTATGACGTCTAGAATTTTAACCTTTGAACCTAGGGTTTAGCCTAGTTCCTACCTTATAGGAATAGTGATCCTAAATGCCCTCTAGGGTCTATAGAATGGGACGGGTTATAGCACGCAATAAGTATTCATGACAAATTCACACGCTTAAATTACCTCTAGAAGCGTAGAATATGGAGATGATGACGATGTGATGATATCATAAAGCGATCCCTATTTGGGAACATGTGCGGGATATTGTATCGAATGATCCATATTATAGTCAAACCTAGGACCTTTTTCTCTTTTGCTTGATTTATTCTAACATTTTCTAAAAGTAATGCTCTTCTCCTTTCAGCTTTTATTTAAATTATGTCTTTTCAAATGTCTCAAGTTGTTTGAATGTTTATATGCAAACCTTACTTGTCTACTTGCATTGTCTCTTATTAGAGTCAAAATTAGCACGGCCGAGAACCACACTAGTGGATTTTGAGGGGTGCCTAAAACATTCCCCTCGAGATAATTTCAAGTCCCTACCCGAAGTTTTGTTTTACTTCAAAAATACTGTTTTATTCTTAAAAGTGTCCTAATGCACTATAATCATTAGCTGGCGACTCTTCAACTTCCAATGCCCAACTCCTAAATGGGAATAAGAGTTGTTTTGTCCGTAATGTCATAAACGCGATTTCTCTTCTTTTTTTAGTGGTCGGAAAAGGGGGCGTCGATACGGGCTTCATCCATAGGTCGTTTACCAGCGGATTTTTCAACATGAATCAGAGAGTGCTCAGAATATGCACTTGAGAAGAGGCACACTCCTCAGACCTGTCGGACCCTAGGTCTACTTGCTCAGGCGGAGCTGAGGCGGGTTGTTATTTTGAATGGGTGATCTTCTTGTGGAAGCAGAGGGATTTTTGGGAGTCTTGGCCATGGAAGAGAGGAGGGTTTCGAAATATGAAAAGAAGGGGTTTGGTGAAAAGGATTAAAAGGAAAGGGATGATGGGGACTAAGTAAAAAGGAGGGATTTGACGGTTGAGTGGAAAAGGAAAAGGTGTCAGTTAGACCTACGCTCTTCGCTGCAGCTGATGTGAAATAATAAAAGAAAGAGAGAGAAAGAATGACGACGTAATTAATAAAGGCAATAATGACAAAACTTTAAAAAATTACACTTTGACCCTAAGAGTTAGTTGTGTGACAGATAATGCAAAGCAATTTCCTTAGAGCATAAAATCTTTTCTCTAATAAAGGTTTAGTAACAATGTCGGCTAATTTAGTCGATGTGCCAAAAAAGGTTAACTCGATATCACCCTTAACAATATGGTCTCTAATTAAATGATGTTTAATATCTATATGCTTAGCACTGGAGTGATGCACATGATTTTTCAAAAGACAAATAACCCTAAAATTATCACAGAAAATTTGTATAGGTTTGAAAAAAATATCATAGTCATCCTGTTAATGTGACATCCAAATCAATTGTGCATAACATTGTCCAACATCAATATCCTCAGCTTTAGTAGTCGAAAAGGCAATAGATGATTGCTTTTTACTGTTCAAGGAAATTAGAGATTTTCCTAGCAGTTGACATATGCCACTCGTACTTCTCCTATCTTCTTTGTCTTATGCTAAATCTGCATCTGAGAAACCTTCCAATTTAAATTATTTAGATCAAGGATACCGTAAACCATAAAGATATTGTCTAGATAATGTATCGATTAATTCTTTGTACAGCAGTTAGATGCAACTCCTTAGGAGCCGGCTGGAACCTAGCACATTTGCATATGCTGAATATAATATTCGGTCGACTTGCGCTTAGATATAGAAGTGACCCAATCATTCCTCTGTATTTGGTTTCATCAACTAGAGTACCCTGTCCGTCCTTATCTAAGTTTGTAGAAGGACTCATAGTAGTTCCAATGGATTTTATTGCTCATACAGAATTTTTGAATCAGCTCCTTGGTATATTTAGATTGCCAGATAAAGGTTCCTTCTTCAGATTGATGAATTTGAAGACCAAGGAAGAAGGTGAGTTGCCCCATCATGCTCATCTCAAATTTGCTTTGCATGAGATTTCAGAATTCCTTACACATAAGAAGGTTAGCACTACCAAAGATAATATCATCAACATAAATTTGAATTATAAGGTTACCATCGGATGAACGTTTGATAAATAACGTAGTATCAATTTTTCCTCTTGTGAATCCATGTTCTATAAGAAATGTACTTAGCCTTTCATACCAAGCATGTGGAGCATGTTTCAATACATATAAGGCCCTAGTAGGCTTGTACACATGATAAGGGTATTCGTGTTCTCAAACCCCAGAGGTTGTTTCACAAAAACTTCTTCTTTGATGAATCCGTTGAGGAAAGCGCTCTTGACGTCCATTTGAAATAGTTCGAATCCTTTGAATGTGGCATAAACTAACAGGATTGGTATTGAATCTAATCGAGCAACTGGAGAGAAAGTTTGATCATAGTCGACTCCTTCTTGCGGTGAGTACCCTTGAGCGACTAGTCTGGATTTGTTTTTAAGAACTTGTCCTTTTTCATTTAGCTTGTTCCTGAATACCCATTTAGTACCGATAACTGAAGCATTTTTAGGTTGAGGTATCAACTCCTATACTTGATTCTTATTGAATTGCTCTAGTTCTTCTTCCATAGCAGTTACCGGTTTGAATCTTTTAGAGCTTCTTCTACATTCTTTGGTTATATTTGGGAGATTAGTGCAATGTTTGCCTTCTTTTTGAGAGCTGCTCTGGTCTTCATTCCTTCATTTGGATCTCAAATAGTCAATTTGTGAGGATATTTAGTTTCATTTCTCTATTCATTTAGTCAAATGGATTGTGTAGCCGACTCAGGAGGTGGCTCTTAAGTGTTAACAATTGCTTGTTCAGTCGACTCTACCACTCCTGTGGAAGTTGTTGACTCCTGAGATTTTCTTTTTTCCTGAGCCTCTTGAACTAAATCTTCATCACCTGCATTAGATCCTTTCTCGACCAAGGGATTATTTTCACAGAATACAATGTGAACTGATTCTTCTACACATAAAGTGTGTTTATTGAAAATTCTAAAAGATATACTATTATTGAGTAACCAAGAAAAATACCTTCATCGCTAGTAGGATCAAAGTTTCCAAAATTTTCCTTACCATTGTTATGAATAAAGCATTTTCTTCCAAATGGATGTAAATAGCTCATGTTAGGACGTTTACCTTTCCAGAGCTCATACATAGTCTTTTTAAGAATAGGTCTTATAAGCCAGCGTTTTAGAATGTGGCAAGTAGTACTGACTCCTTCCACCCACAAGTGATTAGGCAATGAGTGTTGCAAGAGCAATGTTCTGGCCATGTCTTGCAATTTTTTGTTCTTCCTTTCAACTACTCTGTTTTGTTGTGGAGATCAAGGAGAAGAGAAATTTTGGTTATAGCCTTGACTATTGCAGAAGTCTTCGAATGCCTTGCTTTCAAATTCGCCTCCATGATCAGTTTGAATTACAAAGATTTGACATGCCTTCTCTTGTAAAATTTGCTTACAGAAGATCTCAAAGTTTCACAGGGCTTCATCTTTGTGAGATAGGAAAATCACCCAAGTGAATCATGAAATGTCACCAAATAATAACAAAAGCATATTTCTTACCACCTATGCTAGTAGTTCTAGTAGGTCCAAACAAATCCATATGAAGTAATTGGAATGGTTTTGAAGTAGGGACTATGTCATTCTTTTTGAAAGAATATCTAGTTTGCTTACCCATCTAACATGCATCACAAATATGAGTTCTTGAGAAATTTAACTTGGGTAGGCCGATGACTAAATCATGTTTGGCTAATTTTCTATTAAATGCATGCTAGCATGCCCCAATATTCTACTCCATAGCCAAGGGTCATCAGACATAGATGTTAAGAAAATGTGACATCTATATTTTCAAAGCCATCTAGTATGTAGACGCTTCTATACATTTTACATGCAAGGATTAATTTACCTGACTTGTCTTGAAGAGCACAACCAGTTTTCTTGAATTTTACCTTATATCCAGAGTCACATAGTTGACCTATGCAGAGGAGATTGTAGTTTAATCCATCTACTAAATAAACTTCAGTAATGTCGTAGTTGTTATTGAATGGAACAGTTCCAGTCCTAACAATTTTGACTTTTGAATCGTCTCCAAACTTGACAGTTCCTCCATCAATCTTTGTGATTTCCTTAAACAGAGTTTTGTTACCTATCATGTGACTGGAACACGCATTGTCTAGATACCACTTACCTTTGCACTTCACTCTGTGGTGTTCCTGCAAATCAGAATTATAACTTTCTTGTAGGTACCCAAGCTTTCTTGGGTCATGGAGAGTTAGTGTTACTAGATTCTGAATTCTTGGGCTTCCAAACCCATCTAGACATATGAGATTTACGAAAGTGATAGTTAGAGAATTTGTGCCCACTTTTATTATAGTAATGACATCTAACACGGCCCATTTTCCAGTTTTTCATGAGTGTTATAGTTAGTAGATCTACGATTTGCTGACTCCTTTCCATTTGATTTGTAAGTCAGCTGGTTTGATCGACTCGTCGACCTAGTTCTGATTGTCTCTTTTCCAGTTGACTTGTATGTTAACTGATTAGACTTAACAGAACTGTGACTGACTGATTTGCGCAAGCTGTTAAGCTGCAGTTGCATCTCCTCAAACTCTTCCTGAAGTACTTCTTTTTCGATTTCACATACTTCGTACATGAGTTTCCAGTCTTTAAATTCCTTTGCGAGTCTTTTAAGCTCATTCATCATTTTATGAGATTCAGAAAGGGTGGAGTCAAGGATGTCTTGTAATTCATTGCATCTTGCACAGTTATAGGATCTTACCTCGCTAGATTCTTCTTTTTCCATAAAGCAGTTTTCATCTTCTAAATCATCTTCATCAGCCCAGCATCCTAAAGTTTTGTTGATCTCGTTATCTAGAATCGTCATGAAGCATAGATTAGGAATTTCCTCATGGTCTGATTCATCTTAGTCACTCCAACTTCCAAATGATCTGTTCTTGCTGATCCTCTAGAAATATTTCCTTTCAGTTCTGGGCATTCTGCTTGGATGTGCCCAAATTTTCCACATTTATAGCATTTTCCATCATTCTTATCTTGGTCATTGTATTGTCTACTCCTTCTTTGTGGGAGTCTTCCTTTCTTTGCATTTCTGTATCTTCTCATTAGTCCGTCCATATTCATAGGCAGCATAGCAATTTATTCTTGTAGGACTTCTGGATCATCAGCTTCATTTTCAGTTGCCTCAATAGTAGCTTTGAATGCAACAAATTTCTTTTTATCTTCTTGATTTGTCTTATTTAAATGTGCTTTCGAAAGAAATGAGTGCTCCTCGCAGTTCATCATAAGATACCTTATTCAGACCTTGAGATTCCAGTGTGACGACTTTGGTCTGCCACATGGTTGGTGGACTTCTAATAATCTTTCTGACTTGATCGCCACTGGTGTAAGGTTTCCCTAAAGCTTTTAAATCACTGATTATTTTGCTAAACCTGGCAAACATTTCTTCGATGGATTCTCCTTCTTGCATAGAGAAAAGTTCATAGCCGTGAACTAGCATATTTTTGCGAGTTTCCATTACTTGCTGGCACCTTCATAGGTGAATTAAAGTTTGTCTCACATTTCTTTTGATGTGTCACAACTGGAGATTTTCTCATATTCTTTACCACTTATATCATTGTGAAGTAGATTCCTTGCCTTATAGTTTGTTTGAACAACTTCCAGCTGTTCCGTGAAATATGAATCAATGCCATCACGATCCGCGAGTGGTGGAGTTCTTTCAAGCAGTGGATAATTCCCTTTCTTGATGACTCTCCTAACTTTGATATCATATGCCTTGGTGAAAATCTCCATACGAATTTTCCAGTACGAGAAGTGTTGTCCATTGAAGTAAGGTGGTCTTACTTGAGAAGTTCCTTCTTGAAGCAGAGCTCCAACATAACCTGATTTGCCATGATCTTTTTCTCACAAGCTGTTATAATGTCACATACAATTTTTATACTGGTCATATTTAATGTGAATCATAATCCAATCCCCTTGGGTTGCACGAGATTTCTCTTCAGATCAATAACTTTCTTTCGAGTATAGAAGTGATGTTTGTCGCGCGGTCTTCTTTCATTCGTTTAATACAATGCCTCGCCAGTTGAGAACTCTCTTTATATTTCTGACTTATTACACAGTGAATCTAACCAGACTACTATGCTTGTTTGCAGTAAACTGAAGAGGTCTGTATTGGTGTGATCAAAGTATACTAGTTGATACAAAGCACTATGGAATTTATGCAACAAGGTTATGGTGGAGGCTTGTCAACCCAAGTGATTTGATCCTTGGAAAGTGTTGATTCTTTCCAAGAATAATGCACTGGCCGTATATAACTATTAGAGATGGCAGGCCTTCCAGATTTGCCATTTATTCAAATCTACCATTATAGAGAATCTTCAGTGATTTTCGTTGAATCTGTTGATGCATCCAACTGGATATGATTTCCCAAAAATCATGGGAGAATTCCTGATTTGTTGATGGGATTTTGCTCTTTTCCTTGTGTGCGAACAACTTCCTTTAAGGAAGATTTCCTTCCTTATTTGATATTTCAATCTTGCTGCCTTGATTGAATGTATGCCTTTTGGCTTTGCTTCATTATTTTTAATGGTATATATATGTATATATATATATATATATATTTTGTTGAGTTGCACGCCACAACAATATTTGTTAAACATTAGGATCGAGTTGCACGACACAACAATTGTTGGTTAAATATGTTTAATTTGGATATTTTTTTGTTGGCTGCTTCTATCATTAAATATAGATTTTCTATTTCTAATTGTTATCTCCTCACAGCATGTTTGCCCTTACTTTGTTGACTTTTTATTTCTTGTATTTCTTTCTGTTGCATATATATATTTGAACTGCGGATATTTATCTGGTAGTCTAGTCCTAGCCTCGTCACTGCTTTACCGAGGTTAGGCTAGGCACTTACCAGCACATGGGGTCAGTTGTGCTGATGCTAAACTCAATGCTATTTTACACAGATCCAGGCTTTGGACAGCAGCAACAACAGTTGCCAGGGAGCAGTCCTTCAGTCCACGAGATTGCCGAGGTAGTCTTGCAGGTGTTCACAAGCCCGACATCTCTTCTATCTTTGTATGTCCTGTTTCCCTTGTACCAAAATAGAGTTTATTTATATTGTTTCAGACCTTTGTATTTAGAATTTCTAGATAGTCCTTGAAATGTTATGACAATAGATGCTGGGTATAGACTTATATTGATGTTTAGACCCTATTTATGTATTTGGTTCAGATTTCTGCTTATGATTTTAATTCCCTTGATTCTTTTATTTTTCTAATGTTGTTTATTACTAAAAGGAATATGTGTTTAGTAAAAAGTAATTAAGTTGGGTTGCCTTGCTCCTATTAGTAGGCACCATCACGACTACCGAGGGTGGGAAAATCCGGGTCCTGACAAGTTGGTATCAGAGCACTAGATTGAATAGTTCTCACAAATCATAGACAAACTTGGTAGAGTCCGAGGGATCAGTATGGAGATATCTATATTTATCCCCCAAAGGCTACAGAGTTAGGAAAACTTCACATATGTTCTTTCTTGTCGTGCAATTTTGTTTTTGAAATACAGATTGTCTTTCTACTTCATTAAGAAACACCCCGTAAATTTGGCTTAGGTGTGAATGTGTTAAATGAGTGGTAAGGTTATATTTTGTACATTTGAAGTCCCAACAGGATGGTTGTGGCTAAAATAGCTAGTTCGAAAATCAATATGGAAAGAGAGGTACATAAGATTTGATAAAAATGACTAAGTTGTAGAAGGTCTATCTTCCATAAAGTTTTAGTGAAAATTTTAAGGAATTGGGGATAACTCAAAGCATAAAAGCTGTAGGTATTTGAAATAGCTTTCAAACAATATATTATGGAGCCCAAACGGATCTCAGTGAGAAACGTTATGTGTGTTTTTCGGAACAGTATGCGTATGCCCGAACACTCACGCGAACAAGCCTCAAGGTGCTCGAACACGTACGTGGGAGGGAGTGTTACTGCTGCAGTGTGCGAACTCTAGCACAAACAAGCCTCCGGGATCGGGAACTCGCGCATGGGGGGGGGGGGTAGTCATTTTAATGCTATATTTCGTCCCCCACAACTTCAAAAAATAAAAACATGCTCTAGAAAGGGGAACTCTCAAAAACCTAACTCCTTAAGCGTCCTTCCACCACCCAAGGTAAATTCAAATGGTGATTCTAAATTAATTTCACTTTTCCAACATCTTACTAACATGGTTAAACCCTCCATAACATTAGATATTAGATTAGATCATCGTTGTTGAGAGAAGCAACCCTAGAACTTAAATTCAAGGAGACTGAACGTCAAAAAGATAATATCTTCAACCTCTATTTGATTCTAGCATTGGTGTGATGATTATTATTGTTAGATAATACGCTTAACGCTAGAGGGGGTGTGAATAGCGTTATAATAAAATTTAGCGTAAACTTGCGGAAACTAAAATTTGCAGGAAATAAATAAGTCCGATAAATAATAAAGAACGCACCGATGTATTCTGGTTCACCACAACACGTGGCTAGTCCAGTCCCCGAGAGAATCTCTCGAGATTTTCCACTAACTTGTCAAGCTTACGGGTGCTCAACAAACCTTTACAACTGGAGGACAAAAGCCTCAACACCTTTGCTCGGAGATACAACACTCCAAGACTTCAACCAAAGGAAACACAAGTTCCTTCACAACATGAGGACACAAGCCTCAACGACCTTTGCTCGGAGATACAACACTCCAAGACTTCAACCAAGGAAACACAAGTTCCTTCTTACAACAAGAGAATCACAATTCTCTTCAAGTGTACAAAACACTAAACACTCAAACAAGACACTCCTTAATGAGTAGATATGAGTAAAAGAAGTAAGCTCAAGATCACAACAACTTTGAACAAGAATATGGCTCTCAAAAGCATATGAAATGAATATAAAATGATAAACAATAGTATGCAAGCTTATAGCAATTGAATGGTCAGTTGTTGTATTTAAGACACTGAAATGAAGCTGTATTTATAGTTGAAAAACTTGGCATTACCGTTGCCTAATTGCCAATTAAGAGTTGCTGATTTTACTGTGTGACAATCGATTGTCAAAGAGCCACAATCGATTGTCTGCCAGTCATTCCAAAAATCAATCCCAGATATTACGCTTGACAATCGATTATTTACAATCCATAATCGATTACTGGCAACGTTCAAAAAATCCTTTCCAGATTTTACCAAAAAACAATCGAATGTCCAGAATCAACAATCGACTACTCTGCAACGTTCAAAAAATCTTTTCCAGATTTTAATTAAAACAATCGATTATAACAAATCAACAATCGATTACCTGACGGTATTTGAAAACTTAACGACAATGGTCAGCTTCACAATCGATTATAAAAATTGAATAATCGATTATATATCAGTCTTTTAAAAACATATTAGACACTGCCTCTTGACAATCGATTGTCCAATGATCACAATCGATTATTTAATAATTTGGAAAAGTCTGGAAGACACTGCCTCAACATAATCGATTGTCATTAGTTCACAATTGATTATTTTGTGACTTTGAAAAATCTGATGGACACTGTCTCTTCACAATCGATTGTCATTAGCTTCACAATCGATTATTCTGAGTTTTGAAAAACTTTGATGGACACTGCCTCATCACAATCGATTGTCATAAGGTTCACAATCGATTGTCATGCAGGTTTGAAAAACCTGATGCTCACGGCCTTAACACAATCGATTGTCACTAGTTCACAATCGATTGTCATGCAGTCTTGGCTTATCATAATCGATTATCATAAGTACATAATCGATTATCTTAGTGCAGATTTAAGAGGCATGTTTAAAAATCATTTTGACTAATGTAAATATGCATGATTTAAAATCATTTAGCATTAAATTAAATATGCATGATTTTGGAAAAAATAGTTTTACGAGAGAAGCCATATCATGAGTCAAGTTGTCAGATCAAGATCACAATTAAGAACGACTCATCTAAACTATAAAACTTTGTCTTGTGCTTGAATCTCGTTATGAATCAATTGTGCTTTTGTTCTTGAACTTCGCCATATATCAATTTGCGCTTCGTTTGTCATTCATCAAAACCTACACATAAGAACACACGTTTTAGTATAATGCTTTGGGAACGTGTTTCCAACAATTTCCCCCTTTTTGATAATGGCAAACTTTAAGCGGGATATGCAAATTAAGCAATGTATAATGACGATTCAAGACAAGTATATATATGCGACAAGTTTGCAATTTGTTCCCCCTCAATATACGAATTCCCCCTCAATTTAAGCTTATAAATATTGAGAGTGCATACCCGTTATCTTCCCCCTTTTGCCATTAGCAAAAAAAAACAATATAATAAGATACCAAAGATTTAAATAAAACTTGTTTATTTATTGGAAAGAAAGTACAAAAATAACTCAAATAATAGCAACACAATCGATTATTGATACGAGATAATTGATTTTTAGACGACAGAAACCGATTGTTTTGAAGAAGACTCGATTATTGAGCATCATGCTTTATAATTCCCCCTACCTTTAGGGCGATACGTGCAAAAATATGTTAGACGCCTCTGACGCTCATGTTAGAAATCATGTAAAATGAAAATGCAATGCATGACTTAGATCAACGTGGAGTCAAGAATCCCGAGTTCACTACGAATTCGGAAGAAAGACTCTTTCTCTAAAGGCTTTGTAAAGATGTCGGCCAATTGGTCTTTGGTTTCAACAAATTCAATTTCGACATCGCCTTTGAGAACGTGATCTCTAATAAAATGATGTCTAATTTCAATGTGTTTTGTTCGCGAATGAAGAACGGGGTTCTTCATCAAGCATATGGCACTAGTATTATCACATCTAAGAGGGATATGATCAAGACTTAGGCCATAGTCCAAGAGTTGTTGTTTCATCCATAGGATTTGAGCGCAACAACTCCCCGCGGCTACATATTCAGCCTCGGTTGTGGACAACGGAACACTTACTTGTTTCTTTCTAAACCAAGAAACGAGAGAGCTATCGAGCAAATGGCAAGTGCCACTAGTGCTCTTGCGGTCCAATTTGCATCCAGCAAAATCGGAATCGGAATAGCCAACGAGTTGGCATGAAGAACCTTTGGGGTACCATAGTCCCACATTTGTAGTACCAACAAGATACTTCAAAATCCATTTTACCGCAGTAAGGTGAGACTCCTTCGGACACGATTGATAACGAGCGCATAAGCACACGCTAAACATGATGTCCGGATGACTAGCAGTAAGATAAAGAAGAGAGCCAATCATACCTCGATACTTCTTAGTGTCGACTTCCTTACCTTTCTCATATTTGTCTAGATGATCGGATGTGCTCATGGGAGTCGCCATTGCCTTTGCATTGTTCATTTCAAATCATTTCAGCAATTCTTTGCAATATTTGGCTTGACAAATGAACGTACCTTCTTTCATTTGTTTTACTTGTAATCCCAAAAAGAATTTTAACTCACCCATCATAGACATCTCAAATTCGCTTGTCATTAGATCGGAAAATTCCTTGCATAAAACATTGTTAGTAGCACCAAATATAATATCATCCACATATATTTGAACTAATAAAATATCATTGTTTTTATGCTTGACAAAAAGAGTGGTGTCAACTTTACCCCTAATGAAATCATTTTCCAAAAGAAATTTACTCAATCTTTCATACCAAGCTCGGCGAGCTTGTTTTAAACCATAAAGAGCCTTTTTGAGTTTGAAAACATGATTGGGAGATTTAAAATCTTCAAAACCGGGGGAATAAAACCATTTAGAAAAGCACTTTTCACATCCATTTGATATAAATTGAAATTCATGGAAGAGGCAAAAGCAAGCAATAAACGAATAGCTTCTAATCTAGCTATGGGAGCATATGTTTCTTCATAGTCAATACCTTCTTCTTGATTGTAGCCTTTTGCTACAAGCCTAGCTTGGTTTCTAGTGATTACACCATTTTCATCTAATTTATTTCGGAAAACCCAATTTCGTACCAATAATGGTATGATTTTCGGGTCTTGGCACCACATCCCAAACGTCATTGTGTTCGAATTGGTTAAGCTCCTCTTGCATTGCCAAGGTCCAAAATTCATCCCCAATTGCTTCGGAGATGGTTGTTGGTTCAATTTGAGAAACAAAAGCAGTATGTCCTAAGGTATTCTTAAGGGAGTTTCGGGTACTTACCTTTTCTCCGACGTCGCCAATTACCTGTTCGAGAGGGTGATCTTTGATTGTCCTGCACTCGTTAGGCACTTTCGTTTCATTCTCCAATTGTGGCGCTTCGTCCGTTGGTTGTTCCAAGATTTCTTTTCCTTTGGCGTTTCCTCTTGTATTTTGTCTTTCAAGCTATTCAAAATACCTGCAAGATCAAAACCGGAATCCTTTCTCGCCAAGCGAGCATTATTTTCGGAAAATACAACATGAGGGGATTCCTCCACAATTTCGATTCTTTTATTAAAGACCCTATATGCTTTACTACGTGAGGAATAACCAATAAAAATACCCTCATCGGATTTTGCATCAAATTTTCCCAATTGATCTTTGCCATTGTTATGAATAAAACACTTACAACCGAATACTCTAAGATGGGAGATATTTGGTTTCCTTCCCTTATTGAGTTCATATGGGGTTTTCATGAGTATTGGCCTTATTACTACTCTATTTAAAACGTAGCATGCGGTACTCACGGCGTCCGCCCAAAAATGTTTGGGAATCTTAGCTTCGTCGAGCATGGTTCTAGCCATCTCTTCGAGACACCTATTTTTCCTTTCCACCACCCCATTTTGTTGTGGTGTTCGTGGAGCGGAAAAGGTATGCTCGATACCGAGTTCGTCACAAAAGTCCGCAAAGAGATTGTGATCAAACTCTCCCCCATGATCACTTCTAATTGAAGTGACGGTTGTTTCTTTTTCGTTTTGAACACGCTTGAGAAAATATTTAAAATTCTTAAAAGCATCACTTTTATTGGCAAGAAATAAAGTCCAAGTAAATCTAGAATAATCATCAACAATCACAAAAGCATAACGATTTCTTCCTAGACTTTCAATGCGAGATGGTCCAAATAAATCCATGTGAAGCAATTGCAATGGTCTAGAAGTTGAAACAATATTTTTGGATTTGAAAGATGCTTTTGTTTGCTTCACCTTTTGACAAGAATCACAAATAGAGTCATTTTCAAATTTTAAATTGGGAAGACCAACACCTAATTTTTGAGAAATCAATTTGTTCAAAAGATGCATATTGATATGTGCTACTCTACGATGCCATAACCAAGTATCATTCTCTTTGCTCATAAGACAATCAACATATTCGGGTGAGGAATTTGCAAGATCAACCATATAAATATTATCCACTCTAAAGCCACGAAGGATAATTTTAAAATCACTACGTCTAAACACTAAGTATTCATCCGAATCAAATAAGGCAAGATTTCCCTTGTCACATAATTGACATATGCTCAAGAGATTATGCTTTAAACCTTTCACAAGTAATATATGCTTAATGGAAGAGTTTTCATCCTTACCGACCGAACCGATGCCGATAATCTTTCCTTTATTGTTATCATCAAAGATGACACTTCCTCCTTCTTTGTGTTCTAGTTGAAGGAATTTGGATTCGTCTCCCGTCATATTCTTGGAGCATCCACTATCAAGGTACCATAGTACACTTGATCCCTTCGAACACACATACAAAACAAATTAATGCTTTTTAGGTACCCATGCCATTTTGGGTCCTTGGGGGTTAGGCATATCATAATGATGCGATTGAGTGATATGTCTATGTCATGTAAAACATGCAGGAGCAATATGACCAATTCGTCTACAATAATGACAAGTCACGTTGGGGTTATGCATCCTTCTAGGTTCATAGTAACTTGACGGACGAAAATGGTTTACTCTATTTTCAACATGATAACTATTGCGCACTTTATGAACATCATTTCTCCTATTATGAGCAGCATAATTATTTCTAGGTGGAAAGTCATTTCTAGGTCTTCTATGTTGTTCAACATTCCTTCTAGTATTTGGCCTAGAATATGCATCATTTCTAGCGTAGTTATTTCTAGGTGGTAAGTCATTTCTAGGTCTCCTAAAATGTTCAACATTTGGTCTAGCATGCATATTGGTTCTAGGATTGCTATTTCTAGGACGAGCATTTGTTTTATTGATCCTAGGTTGAGCCATAGGTGGTTGGGGTTTAGCTTCAACCTTTTCTTTAGGCTCATTCTTAAAGCCTATGCCATGCTTGGTTGATTTCAAATTAACAAGGACCTCATTCAAATTTTTGTGGGAGGAATTAAACTTATCTAAGGTGCCTTTAAGTCTATCTACCTCATTTTTGAGATGCATGCAAGAAGAACAATTTTTAATAGAACTTTCGGGCTTGTCGGCGCTTCTTTTTCCAAAAAACATGTTTTCCTCTTTCAACTTCTCATTTTTGTAAAACCAGTTTTTCTAAATCCTTTTCTTTCAAAGAAAGCTGTTTTTGAAAATCTTTTTCTTTTAGAGAAGCATTTTCTTTTATGCTCTTGACAGTTTTTGAAGCCTTAATAAATTCAGTATATAACTCATCAAAAGCAGTTCGCATTTCTTCAAGAGTAAAGAAGTTTTTAGAAGAAATTTGACATACCTCATCTTTGTTGTCTTCTTGCGCCATAAGACAAAGGTTTGAGGCTTCGTCTTCTTCTCCTTCGCTTGACTCATCTCCGGAGTCGCCTCCCCAAGAAATGTATGCACGTTGCTTTTTAAAAGGTTTCTTCTCCTTTTTGATATTTGGGCAATTTGATTTGATGTTCCCGGTTTCTCCGCATTCATAGCATTTTATTTGTTCGCCTTGTTTTTTGCCCTTTCATTCATACTCCTTTCGCATGAACTTTTGAAATCTTTTGATGACGAGTCCAAACTCGTTGTCTCCATCCTCATCAACTTGAGGTTGGCTTGTGCTTGCCTTAAGCGCTATTCTTTGCCTCCTTTGATCATCAACAAGAGGATTAAGTATAGTAGATTCATAAGTCTTAAGATTACCTCTTAATGTGTCGATGGTGACATTTGAGACGCCAATGGATTCTTGAATTGCGTCGGCCTTTGATCGCCATGCCGGAGTGAGACTTCTAAGAATTTTTCTGACAAGTTCTCTATCCGTGAATGTCTTCTTGAGAGCATGTAGGTCATTTACGATTATTGAAAATCGTTCGAACATTTCATCCACCTTTTCACCTTCCTTCATGTGAAATAATTCTTAAGCATGGGTTAGGAAATCAATTTTAGCTTCCCATACCTGGTCCGTACCTTCGTACGTAACTTCCAGCTCGTCCGACATTTCCTTTGCCGTTGTGCAACACGATATTTTCCTGTAATCGTCAGCATTTACAACACAATATAATAAATTAATTGCTTTAGCATTATTTTGGACCTTTCAGATATCATCCGCGTCATACTCATCCTCGGACTTGGGAACCCATTCGTTTTCCACCTTCTTGGTTGGAATTTGATTTCCCTTCATTATCACCTTCTATAGATGAAAGCTATTGGATTGAACGAAGATCTTCATCCTCTCCTTCCAGTACGTGTAATTTTTACCGTTGAATAGAGGTGGTCGTGTGGAACATTGTCCTTCATCATTTCCTGCAAAAGAGTCACGAGTAGAAGCCATGGATGGTTCTCTCAAAATGTTAAGTCTTCAGAGAGTTGGGCTCCGATACCAATTGTTAGATAATACGCTTAACGCTAGAGGGGGGTGAATAGCGTTATAATAAAATTTAGCGTAAACTTGCGAAAATTAAAATTTGCAGGAAATAAATAAGTGCGATAAATAATAAAGAACACACCGATGTATTCTGGTTCACCACAACACGTGGCTAGTCCAGTCCCCGAGAGACTCTCTCGAGATTTTCCACTAACTTGTCAAGCTTACGGGTGCTCAACAAACCTTTACAACTTGAGGACACAAGCCTCAACACCTTTGCTCGGAGATACAACACTCCAAGACTTCAACCAAAGGAAACACAAGTTCCTTCACAACTTGAGGACACAAGCCTCAACGACCTTTGCTCGGAGATACAACACTCCAAGACTTCAACCAAGGAAACACAAGTTTCTTCTTACAACAAGAGAATCACAATTCTCTTCAAGTGTACAAAACACTAAACACTCAAACAAGACACTCCTTAATGAGTAGATATGAGCAAAAGAAGTAAGCTCAAGATCACAACTTTGAACAAGAATATGGCTCTCAAAAGCTTATGAAATGAATATAAAATGATAAAAAATAGTATGCAAGCTTATAGCAATTGAATGATCAGTTGTTGTATTTAAAACACTGAAATGAAGCTGTATTTATAGTTGAAAAACTTGGCATTACCGTTGCCTAATTGCCAATTAAGAGTAGCTGATTTTACTGTGTGACAATCGATTGTCAAAGAGCCACAATCGATTGTCTGCCAGTCATTCCAAAAATCAATCCCAGATTTTACGCTTGACAATTGATTATTTACAATCCATAATCGATTACTGGCAATGTTCAAAAAATCCTTTCCAGATTTTACCAAAAAACAATCGATTGTCCAGAATCAACAATCGATTACTCAGCAACGTTCAAAAAATCTTTTCCAGATTTTAATTAAAACAATCGATTATAACAAATCAATAATCGATTACCTGACGGTATTTGAAAACTATACGACAACGGTCAGCTTCACAATCGATTATAAAAATTTGATAATCGATTATATATCAGTCTTTGAAAAACATTTTACACACTGCCTCTTGACAATCGATTGTCCAATGATCACAATCGATTATTTAATAATTTTGAAAAGTCTGGAAGACACTGCCTCAACATAATCGATTGTCATTAGTTCACAATCGATTATTTTGTGACTTTGAAAAATCTGATGGACACTGTCTCTTCACAATCGATTGTCATTAGCTTCACAATCGATTATTCTGAGTTTTGAAAAACATTGATGGACACTGCCTCATCACAATCGATTGTCATAAGGTTCACAATCGATTGTCATGCAGGTTTGAAAAACCTGATGCTCACTGCCTTAACACAATCGATTGTCATTTGTTCACAATCGATTGTCATGCAGTCTTGTCTTAACATAATCGATTATCATAAGTACCTAATCGATTATCTTAGTCCAGATTTAAGAGGCATGTTTAAAAATCATTTTGACTAATGTAAATATGCATGATTTAAAATCATTTAGCATTAAATTAAATATGCATGATTTTGGAAAAAATAGTTTTACGAGAGAAGCCATATCATGAGTCAAGTAGTCGGATCAAGATCACAATTAAGAACGACTCATTTAAACTATAAAACTTTGTCTTGTTCTTGAATCTCGTTATGCATCAATTGTGCGCTTGTTCTTGAACTTCGTCATATATCAATTTGCGCTTCGTTTGTCATTCATCAAAACCTACACATAAGAACACACGTTTTAGTATAATGCTTTGAGAACGTGTTTCCAACAATTATGCCTAGTGTACGTGATATGAGCTGATGAGTTTGATAGAAAAGCATGAACGATTATAGGATTGGGGTGTTGAGTGTTGATTATTGGCTAAGAGTGTTGTTTACCTTGTTGATACCAAATATTTCCTTATGTATTTTTATGCTCAAAATACATTCAAAATTGCATGCATATGCATATATAAGCATCCCCAAATGTTTTAGTTTTTTTCCTAATTTTTAAAGATTTTTAAAACTGATTTATTGTCTATTTTTAACAGTATAAATCCAATTCTCAAATTGTCCTTTTCCTGAGACATTTATTTCCGATCATTATATTTACACCAAATGTAATGAAGGTAATTTATGCATAGTTTTATAAATTTATTTGATACTTTTACGCTAAATTGTTCAAAATTTCAATTGTAGCCTATTTTAAAATTTATCGCGTTTAATAATTATAAAATTGTTATTGATATTTTTAGATTAATGTTTATATATTATTAACTAGTTTAGTGCTTTTAACTTGTTTTAAATTATTTTTTACTATTTTAATTATTTAAAAGGGTAGAAGGTGGCTATTTGAAAGCTAACCTATTTCCATTTCAATTTTAGCCATATTTGACCCCAAGTTAAACACCAATTCCGCCCAATTAAAATGACCCAATTAACCGACCCCTTGACCCAATTCCAAACCCACCCGGCCGTCTATTTATTCTAGGTCGTTGATCATTTTGATCAACGACCATGATTTTCCCATTCCTTTTTAATTCACCAACCAACCCTAACCCTAATAATTTATCCAAAATAGCCGCACCTTGAATCCCTTCATCTCTCAAACTCTCTCTAACCCCGCTCCAAAACCGTAGCTCTACTCGCTGATTTCCATCTTGTTTCACCGGAATACATGGCGTCCCAAGCCCTAAGTGGCCTAATCTCACCGTCACGTGCACTAATACTCCGGTTACTTGATAATTCAAGGTTCTAGCTTGAAATCCATCACTTAGATCTCCACCGATTCAAGTGTTACCACCATCTCCAGCTCAACTCCAGTATATCCTAGCCCTATGAGTCTGTATCTGACTCATTCGACTTAGAGCACACCCTTTTCAGGCGTTTGTCGCTTCTAGGGTTCTTATGAAATCCTAGCCTTTCAAGGTTTTCCCATTTTTCTGTAGATCTTCTCTTGATCCGTGTTTATTTTAAGGTTTTCAAACGATTTCTTAAGCCTCTTTCAAGCCTTTTCTTTAAAAAGCTATTCATCTTCTTCGACTTAGGGTTTCTTTGATTTTACTTGTTCTACTGTGACTCCTACGTGTTTCTATTGTGAATTCTGTGTGTTTTATTCTACCATGCTATCTTCTACCATCACTCTTTGAGTTCTTCTATAGTATTTTGTTCCCTTATTATGTTTTCCTGAAATGTTTAATGTTTAGTTCCTTTTGGTCTTTTGTATTTTTTTCGTTGTTACTTTTGCCTGATATGTTTGCTTTCGTCTGTACACATGATTAATGGCAGAAATCCTAGAATTTGGGGTTTTTCATACCATTTGTAGGTGATTTTGTTTGTTTCTCTTCTCTGAGTTAATTTGATTTCAAAACCCAAATTTCTGAACTCATCTTTATTTCTCTATGTGATTCTGACTCTTGCTAAGATTTGCAAGACCTTTTAACTGACTTTTTGGATGCCATCTGATGTTCCCCCTTACCTAATAGTTCTCTAGTAACTACCTTTGGTTGCATGACACTTTTCTTTGCTTAAAATCTAGCCTCGCATGTTCTAAACTTATGCACTCTTTATATGTAGATTTTTCCTCTCAGAATAACCTCTGATTTTAGGGATTGATTTCGGACTGCCATTGTGTGAACTTAGTTGATTCTTTCCTTGTCTAGATTGAACGTTCTTATTCCCTAATATTCTGACTTGGTTCTTTATTCATTTCGAATATTTGATTCCATGATTTACTATGTACTAGTTGATTTACTTTTTTCTTTATTTACTTAACTGTGCGTTTCAAAACTTTCCCAATTGTATATACCCCTTATTTGCATGATGTGAATGATATTCTACTTGATTCCATTTCCTTATATAGCTTCGGCCTTTTTTATCATTCAAATTTGAACTTCTTAGTTAAAGAAATTCCCTTCTACTGATTGTTTTCTGATTGATACTTGATTATTTTCTTTCCCTGCTTACCTGCTTGACTTCAAGTATAAATACTTACTCCTCTCTTCAGTAATTAATCAATTTACTTCAAAAAATAAAAACAATTCCACACTAACATCTCTATCTTGAAATATTCCTTACTACTCTCTACTACTATTACTACTCTCTATTTTCTATACTACTGGTGAGAACTGTGCTCCATTATCTCCTGCTATCTAAATCTCCTAGTATTTTCTATGAACTCCCAAGTACTCGTTGAACTTCCTTCAGTTTGTTCCTGTTGACTGCTTGGCTGTTTGTTTGTTGTTGCTATTCTGTTGGTCTAAACTTGCAGCTGGTATATTTTCCTAGTTAAATAGCACCCTCCTTGTTATGTGTTCAACTTCTCCTCTTCTACACTTCTTTCCTTGTATGTTTACTTATGCTTTCCTGCATTATGTGATTATATTCAAGCAGGCTATGCCTCTTTATGTTTTCAATGCTTCATGTTCTTAATCCCTTCCCTCTATTCCCATTGTACATGGGTATTGTCATGAATCATGGCAGCACTTGGAATTATTATTTGTGATCCAGAACTAGACTCCCCTGAGTATTTACTCAATTGTTTTTCCCATTCCCTCTACCCCTTATGTGTTGAGCATTAATTTGGGTATGTTGGTGTCCTAATAACCAATCTGACTTAAGTTTTACTCTCCAAGAGTCTGCTCTTATTTGTTTGAATCTAAGCAAGGGTCAGGGGTGTGCCAGTCTTGGTATGACCACCTCCTACTAAGGTTCCTCCCTCACTTTGCACTTACTCCTACTTCTTAAGTTCTACCTCCCTTGGGTAAGCCATGCTTAGGGACCCTGGAGCTCCCTCTAAACTTGGATGCCATAGAGCGAGTAATTCCACACTTGCACTACTCCGTTACAATATTCACTCTTCAAAGTGTAAGCATTGCCTGAGCTCTTAATGTCCCTTATAATTTTGAAACTCTCTGAATAAGAGAAGGCATTGGAATCTGGAATCCGGATTTGGTGAAACGCATGTATTGGATATTGAGATTGCATTAGGCAATGTGAATCTAGCTGTGGGCTCTGATGTATTTTGTTTACCTTCTTTCTTCTAATTTTGTAATGACTTTGTAAAAGGATCTCGAGGAGTATATTAGTAAACGGTATGGGAGAGGTTTTATTTGCTTGCATATGTTAATGTGTAGATATCATTCCTATAGGATCAATATTGTTCTTTAATTACTTAGATACCATGCCTATAGGTTTAATACTTTGAATCACCTATATATCATGCCTATAGGGTTTTAATGTTTGAATTCGGCCACTTAGATATCATGCCTATAGGTCTAATACTTTGAATCGCCTAGAGATCATGTCTATAAGTTTTGCATTCTTTTTCATTCAAGCATATAGAAATCATGCCTATAGAAACGAATAAAAGATAGGGAAACAGTAGGGTCGCCTTCCTTAAATGTTAAAAGTAAGCATCGAGTTAATAAAACCAGAATAGATATCCTACCTATGGGATCTCAAGTTTTTTAAGTTACATAAGCAGTAATCTTGCAATTATTTTCAACGTTATCAATAAATTCGTCCAAACCTGTCTGCAGCATTAAAAACTTACATTTCTGTATCTAAAATCATTTTTCCAATTCTCTGTCTGAACTTTTATTCATGATGTTACTTTCAAAACAGATTTCAAACTCCCTCTTCCTTGTATAAGCACTTTACTTCTAAAAACTCTACTATTCATTTCCTTAAGCAGTTCTATAATTTTTTGAAACCTTTCTTGAACTTCTACAAGCTTCTGCTTCTTTTCCAAAACTTTTCTATATTAGGCCCTTAATCAATAATTTGTTAAAATACTCCAATTCATAACAATTTGATCAAAGTTGCCTAATTTAGACCTTTTATCAAATTCAATGTGTTAAACTGGTTCGTCCGCAACTTAAGTTTTAATTTAAGACCAACTAGTATGTGTAAGGCATGCTAAACTAAGTGTTATCTGATTTACGGGGTTTTATGTGAGCTTTGCATGTTTATTTGTCAACCCCCTTACTTGTTATTTGTTTTTGGTTGTCCAAACTAGTATTTTGTCCTTTTAAACCCCATATATGCCTCTATCCCTCCCTTTCCCTTTATGATTAGAAGTCCTAATACTCCGGGACTGATAGATTAGGATAGGTACTAGCATCAATAAGTAAAACGAGACTAATCGCGTTTAAATATCTCAACGGGGTAGAAGGGTAGAATATGAATACGATTACCGGTGTGCTAATAGGTCGTGTGAGAATGATTGACGGGTATTGCACCAATGTGATCCATATTATATTTAACCCTAGGACCCCCTTTTTTCCTTCTTTATTTATTTTAAAATTAATGTTTTCTTCAACTAAGCTTTCTCTTTTCAAAATCACCTGTGTCTTTCTTCTTCTTTTTTTTTCAAAATTTTCAACTTGTTTATACTTCCTATGTGCAAAGTTTTGTTTATTCCCACTCTTCTTAAGTCATAATTAAGCACGGGCGGAAACCACACTACTGCATCTTGAGGGTGCCTAACACCTTCCCCTCAAGATAATCTCAAGCCCTTACCCGAACAATGGTTTTCTTTCAAAATCTTTTTATTTTCTTTAAATGTTCTGATGCACTATAATCATTAGGTGGAAAATCTCAAAAATCGATAACCCGAATCCTCAATAGGGAATGATATTTTGTACATAATGTCGAAACCCACTTTCGCGAGAAAATGGGGCGTCGGCAGTATGACGACTCTGCTGGGGAATTCTTTAAGACTTATACCACTACGTGCTTTTGTGACTTTTTTGCTTCCTTAATTGCATTGACCTTCTGTCTTTAATTATTATATCAAAAATAATAACTTGCCTCTTTATGTTTTTCTTTTCTTTTAATTTCTTCTTTTACTGCCTTATTTTTTAATTCTGTTGTAATTTCCGAGCATTCATTGTAATATTTATGAACTTGAAAATACATGCAATTTCTTTCATTATTGTAACTCTATTACTAAACGTCATATTCCACTCGTGCCAAAATAAATCCTATAGCAACGCTTATAATGAGTGGTTGCGCCCTTCTGATATTATAACCCCTAAATGTGGCCAAGGCATATTTGTGGTAAAACCAGTCGATCAACAATGGAGTTTTTGATCTTCATGCCAGCGATCAAACCCTCGTCCGCAAGTACTTAGGGAATTTTCCCTCACTTCTAGAAATCCAGCCTAACTACAAAATCATAGAGACTGCAACTCTGTTCTGGGATAGTGATCGATCGCTGTTTTGCTTCGGGGATTTAGAAATGACTCCATTAGTTGAAGAAATAAGGGGTTTAGCTGGTATCCCTTGGGAGACTCCGAGTTTGCTTATGCCGGGAAAAACCAAAAGTAGAGGCTTCCCTAAGATGATAGGACTCAAGCAAAATCCCTACCTGGCTTGTCTGAAGGATTCCTACATACCATTTGATTTATTTTATGAGAGGTATGGCCATAGAAAGTCCTATTGCACCTACACTAACGAGTTAGCCCTCACCTCTATGGGGAACATACATAGGAGGTCTTGGTGTTAATGTTTTGCTTCTTGGGTGTGATGATCTTTCCCATGAAGAAGGTTAGGATCCACACCAGACTAGCCATGGTGACCAAAACCTTAATGGAGTGCATTGATGGGCAGACTTTCATCATAGTGCGCATGATCATTGCCTAGATGTATCGAGCCTTGGGAAAACGCCAACAAAGGGCTCCGCTCTTTGAAGGTTGTAATCTGTTGCTTCAACTTTTTTGCATAGAACACCATTAGAAAGGCGGCAAGTGGGATTGGGATGACCATATCGCTTTTCACCACTGAAAGCGAATGAACAAGATGATGATAGCCTGCATTGGCGTCAAGCATAGCACATATGGCACTACAAGCTCGTCTTAGGGAATGAATCAATTGAACAAGACATGTTTCATGCCGGGTAAATACCATACTATTCATGTTGGTTGGAACATGATCACATTAGTTTGGGTCGTCCGATATTTGTCTGTGGTCATAGGTTTATCGATGAGAAAACTGAAGCACAAGTCAAATACAATCAGCTGTGCAAGAGGATCCAAAAATGTGAGAATGAACATCAGGAAATATAGGATGCCTACGAGAAGCTGATCAATAAGTGGAAAGATATGGCTGTCAACGCGAACAATCGGCTGGGGTATCTAGAGAAAGGTGTAGTGGAGTTGGAAGGGAAGTTCTTAAAGAGAATTTAAGATTGTCAGAATGCCCAGGGAAGTGTAGGAGAACATCTGGCTCGAGCCTATCTGTTTTTAGGACTGTGCGGGTTGATGCATATGTGCGAGGGAAGGAAGAGTATCGAATATGGGGAAGGTCCTTCTTTGACCAAGTAGTTAGGATCTTTTATTTCATGCTTTCATAATGTAATAAGGCCACTGGCCATTAGTGACTTCTTTTATCATTCAGTTGTTTTAAGACTCGTCTTGTTTTATCATTAAAATGAGGCATTTAGCATTATAAGTTTTCCAAATTTAATTGGTCACTAGGACCTGAGGCACAATGAGGCACCCAAAATGGAAAATGACTTATACAATTGCACAACGTGTTTAAATACCGCAATATTATTTCTGAAAAACCACACTAACTTTTTACCTTTTTTTTATTTTTTTTATCCCCCTTCCTAAAGGTTAGTTCGTTCATTCTGGCACCATCAGCATACTCAACAAGATCCAAGGGTCCTCTTCCTCTTCCTCCAAGTCCTAGCAGAAACAAGAACATAGGCAAAATGAGAGATGCAAGCGATAGAAAGGAAGTTGTGGAAACTTCTCAGAATGTTGCAATTACCAAGGAGAGTGTTGCTCATCTTTAGCAAACTTTGCTGAGATTTTAGGAGGAATTGGAACAAGTTCGGAACCTAGAAAGCCTGTCAATCACTCTTGGTGCTCCTGATGTTAACACCTAGAACCTTGTACCTCCATAAAATTCCCCACAACCATCAATACAACCCACTCATACCCAAGCCTGCAGCACATGCAACAGTAATCCACTGCTCATTCCGGAACCCCAAAACACCACAAGTGACCACATCCACAAAAATCCTATCTTTCTGGGTACTATACCCACTACACTCAGCCAATCACAAGTGCACCCAAATTAGATGACAAGGGCTCCCTCATTCAAAATTTGGTCGTTGAATCAAGAAGTTAACTAGCAGAGATTAAGGGGTCGATGGTAGCAAATGTGCTGAAGGGTTGAACTATGAAGATCTTTGTGTTAAGCCAGATGTTAAGCTCTCGGAGGGGTACAAACCTCCCAAGTTCGATATGTTCGATGGTACATGTGATGCTAGGATCCACATGAAAATGTATTGTGATAAGCTGGTAGGAGTTGGAAGGGACAAGAAAATCCACATGAAGATGTTCATGAGGAGTCTGAAAGGTAATGCTTTATCATGTATATCAGCCAGGATGCAAAAAATATTGACAAGCTGGGTGAACATGGCATCTGACTTTATGGACCGATTTAGGTTCAACACTGAAAATACACCAGATGTGTTCTATATCGAGAATCTAAAGAAAATCCCACAGAGACCTTTCGCGAGTATGCTACCTGTTGGAGGTTAGAAGCTGCTAAGGTCAGGCCGGCCTTGGAGGAAGTAGAGACGAATAGGTTCTTCGTCCGTGCTCAAGATCTGCAATACTACGAAAGGCTGATGCTAATAGAGGGTCAAAAGTTCTCCGACATCATCAAGTTTGGAGAAAGGATCAAAGAACGCATAAAAAATTGTATGGTCACTAACCTCGAGGCATTGCAAGCTACCAACAACACTTTGAAGTAAGGTGGCTCGTCAAAGAAAAAGTAAGTAAATTTCATAATGGTTGCGTAGAGGAACAATTCTCCTATGAAGTACCAAACCGATCCCTCATTTCCACTCACATGTCAACCTACCATAAATTACAAAGCATCCTCACCTACATTCAAAATTCCACCATCTGCCTACCAATTACCTCTACCACCCACGCATCAACCCACTTCACCAAGTTATTCCCAACCCGCACTAGTGTACCAAGCATACAACTCCTGACTTTCTCATTATCCATCACCACCCGCTCACCAACACTTTCCTCGACCCAGACCAAATTTCGACCGAAGACCTCCCTGACAGTATGCCACCATAGTCGAGCCAATTGACCAATTATATTAAAAACTGAGAATAGCCGGTTACATTTTACCTATCCCAGCCATAACTCTAGAAAATCCTTCGCAATGGATCAACCCTAACAAATTCTGCACATACCATTTTGGAATGAAGGGACATACATTCAACGAGTGTTGCTTGTTGAAAGACAAAATTTAGACCTTGATTGATAACAAGGTTATTATAGCAAAATGAGTCTGCTCCCAATATCCGCAAAAACCCTCTAGCTGACCACAAGGGTGGGGGCATCCATATGATGATATTGAATATGATTGGGACTCCACGAGGTTAATTGGTTTGATATCTGAAAGCGATGGGCTAAAAAAGATAGCCGTTACCCTCAATCCCATTGTTGTTCAGATCCAACCATCTTAGGGCGATGTGATAAATATGTCTGTACCACTCTAGTTTGAAGCACCTCCTGCAAAGGCGCCAATACGGATCGAGGTTGAGTTCGAGATTCCAAAGGCAGTTGCAACATTTGAAGTTATTGTGTTACCTCCCAGGATGGTAATTCCGGTTTCCATGACAGATGTGACCACGTTGAAGTTGAACGCCATACCTTGGGATTACACAGCTGAAGCTAGAAGGAAAGGAAAAAAATTTACTAGAGAAGCAATCGGTGCGTAGGGCATGACCCGGACAGGCAGGGTATACACCCCAGAACATTTGGCTGAGTCTAGTAAGCAACACTCTGGACGGGCTATTGAAACTGGACTCGATGACCTTTGGAGGAAGAAGCGGGTAAAGAGTACTCAGTCGTTGAGCAACTAAACAAAACACCAGCATCGATTTCTATTTTGGCTCTTCTTCAAAGATCTGAGGCACATAAAGTGCCTTAATGAATATATTCAATGAAGCTTATGTTCCTAGCAACATAACATGAGGTGAAATGGAGAATATGGTGAAGCAAGTACTGGAAAGCCACAAATCACCATCGACGAGGATGCGTTACAATCAGAAGGACTTAATCACAACAAGGCATTGCACATCACTACGCAACGCGAAGATTATTTTATCACCATGATCTTAGTCAACGGGGGATCTAACCTTAACATCTGTCCATTAATAACCCTCAGGACATTGGGTAAACGTTTGCACAAAATCAAAGAGAGAGCTATCAACGTCAAGGCTTTTGATGGGTCTCAAAGATCCACCATTGGAGAAATTAGCTCGTGCTTACAAATGGGACGTACCTGGTTTGATATTGACTTCCAAGTAATAGACGTGCAAGAATCCTACAATTTAATGTTAGGATGACCCTGGATCTATGCTGCTGGGGCTGTGATATCAACCTTGCATCAAGCTTTAGAGTTTGAATGGAATCATCAGGAGGTGATCATTCATGGCGACAAGAGCAACCCTATATAAAACTACCAAACCATCCTGATGATTGAGGGTAGAAGAAGAATAGGTGGAGAAACATACCACCACATTGAGCGAGTCAAAGCTATGGACAAAGACAAGTGGTGGGATAAAAAAATTGAGAGCATTCTAAATTAGAGCGGGTACGAGCCTGGAAAGGGACTTGGCAAGAATCTTTAGGGCATGACCAAGCCAATCAAGTTGAAGAAGCATAGCACCACTTTTGTCCTGGGGTATGAGTACACATGCGAGGAGTTCAATCATTGGTCGACACCATGGCACGGTCCCTACTATCCATTGGAACATCCCATTCCCCAACTGGAGCAGACTTTTGACCCGGAAGACACTATATATGGATCAGAGGAAGATGAGGCACTGGCAGCAATGAATAACCTATTTCTGGAGGATGATATAGATTGTTGTGTTATTTTTGAGGAGTAGGGGGAAGAAGGCCATTCCATTCAAGTTGTGAATTGGGGAGAACGCCTCACTAATTAGTCAGTAAGGACCACCAGTGCCTGGAGAGCTATGGTGTAGCAAGGCTAAGAAACGCACTATGCATCACATTTACTTTTTAATTGATTTTACTTTTCCGCGTTGTCTTTACTTTTGAAAAGAGCTCCGATGTTTCAAACAGCTATAAATTTAACCAAAAGAATTTTTCAAGTTTATCTTTATATCCGGCTCTTATTACTTTTCTCTATCATTTACTTTGTTTTACACAACAACATATCTTGATAATGAACCAACGACTATGACTTGCAACGAGGCAATGCAAAAACGGACATAGATTCAGAAGAGGACAAAATACCAAAAGAGGTTGTCAGGGAGGTCGAGAATTTTAAGAATATGCCTAAGTCAAATTTGGATGAAACTGAGGTTGTTAATCTTGAGACACAATGAAACACTTATCATCATACATTTGTCACCTCCAGAAAAGAAAAAGTACACATACTTCTTAAAAGAGTGTGAGGGCACATTTGCATGGTCTTATGATGACATGACTGGACTCACCACATCCATTATGGCTCACAAGTTGTTCACAGATCTGGCGTGCCCGCCAGTAATACAGAAGCTCAGAAAATTCAAGCCAGACATGAGCTGTAAAATCAAATAAGAAGTTACCAAGCAAGTCAAAGCCAGAGTTCTCAAAGTCGTAGAGTATCCGACATGGTTAGCCAACATCGTGCTGGTACTGATGAAGGATGGGAAAATTATATTATGTGTCGACTACCGGGATCTTAATCGGGCCAGTCCTAAGGACGACTTCCCTTTGAAAAATTACATATATTGATTGAAAACTGCGCCAAACATGAGCTGTAGTTGTTCGTCGATTGTTTTGCTAGATACCATCATATATGGATGGATGAAGAAGATGTAGAGAAAAATACGTTCATCACGCTGTGGGGGATGTAATGTTATAGAATGATGATGTTCAGTTTGAAGAATGCTGGTGCTGCCTACATGAGGGCCATGACCATTATCTTTCATAACATGATATATAAAGAAATCAATGTGTATGTGGATGACATCATCATCAAGTTCAGGAAAGCTACAGAGCACATGGAAGATTTGAGGAAGTTCTTCAACAAATTGAGGAGATACAACTTGAAACTGAATCTTGTCAAGTGTGCATTCGGAGTCACAGAGGAATAGAATTGGATCCGTCAAAGGTCAAATGATTCTACAGTTGCTGCCAAAGATCAAGAAGGATGTAATGAGTTTTCTGGGAAGACTCAACTATATAAGCCAGTTCATAGCACAGTCTACTATTATTTGTGATCTTATCTTCAAGATGCTAAAGAATAATGCTTCCACTAAATGGACTGATGACTGTCAGAAGGCTTTTGATAGAATCAAGGAATATTTGTCAATGCCGCCAGTCTCGGTTACACCTGAACTAGGGAGATCCCTATTGCTTTATCTCATAGAATTGGATGGAGAATTTGGTTGTGTGTTAGGAAAACATGATGAAACTGGAAGAACGGAGAAAGCCATCTATTACCTTAGCAAGAAGTTTACCCCGTACGAGGCTTGGTACTCCTTGCTAAAGCGCATATGTTGTGCTCTAACCTGGGTAGTTCAAAAATTGAGGCATTATTTCTGTGCCTACACCACTTATCTCATATCTAAAATGGACCCATTGAAATATATCTTTCAGAAGACCATGCCTACTAGCAAGCTAACCAAATGGCAAATCTTGTTAAGTGAGTTTGACATTGTTTATGTTACCTAGAAGGCAGTCAAAGGACACGATTTGGCAGATCAGCTCGCCAAGAACCCTGTGGGAGGAGAATATGAACCTATGAAGACGTATTTTTCTTGATGAAGAGGTAGCTTTCATGCGAGAAGATATTGCAGAGTCCTATGTTGGCTGGAGAATGTTTCTCGATTGAGACACAAATTTCAATGGAGTCGGTATAGGAGCAGTCATAGAATCAGGAACCGCTAAGCATTACATAGTATCCACCAAGCTCATATTCCTGTGCACCAAAATCATGGTCGGGTATGAAGCCTGCATCTTAGGGCTAAAACTGACAGTTGATATGAACATTTAGGAGTTACTTGTGAACGTAAACTTGGACCTACTCATACATCAGGTTTCACAAGAATGGGCAACCAAGAATTCAAAATAACTACCTTATCTATATAATATACAAGAGTTGAGGAAGAGATTTAGAATGGCGGAATTCCAGCACATCCCCATAATACAGAATGATTTTGCTGATGCCCTAGCCACTTTATTGTCTGTGATCCAGCATGCTGATACAAACTTTATTGATCCCATCTAGGTCAAGATTCACGACCAACCCCTTATTATTCTCATGTCGAGGAAGAAGCAAATTGGAAACCTTGGTTCATGATATCAGAGAATACTTGACAACATGAGAATACCCAAAACATGCCAATGCTACTTAGAAACACACGCTCCGGAGGTTATCCAACAATTTTTTTACAGTGGAGGAATCCTGTATAGGAGAAATCCCTATCTGGGATTACTAAGATGTGTCGAGGCAATAAAAGCAACAAAACTATTGGATGAAGTGTATGCATGAACATGCGGACCACACATAAATGGTTTCATTTGGGCAAAGAAGATACTCCGAGCATGGTATTTTTGAATGACTATGGAAACAGACTGCATCTAATATGTCCGAAGATGCCACCACTGTCAGATATATGCAGATATGATATAAGTACCTCCGAACGAGCATACTGCAACAAGCTCACCTTAGCCGTTCGCCGCTTGAAAATGGATGTTATTGGACCAATGAAACCTACAACATCAAATAGGCACATGTTCATCTTAGTGGCAATTAGTTACTTTAAGAAAACAACATCCTACAAAGCACTGATGAAGTGTAAGGCCCGGCGAAAATGAGTGCTCAGATATTAGCAGCACATACAGTCGAGTCTACTTACGTGGGTCAGATTCTTTTTACTGTTTTGCACTTAAAAATGTGAAATCAAAATTATTCCCACAAAAGATCCAATTTGCCGTCTAGAATGCGGTCGCAAATCTGGTATGCCGACCGCATTTCTACAGCAGAAGTTTCCATAGAGCAGCCAGTTTTTGATGTTAAAAATGCGGTCAGATCTGCGGTCGCATAATGAATATGCCGTACGTAGAGTAATCGCATATAGTCACTGAATAATTTTGAAGGTCAGATCTGCGGTGCATTCTGTGAATACAGAACGCGAATGTGGACTGCATATCCACCGTATTCCCAACCCAAGGAGGTCCAAACTTGAGATGAATATGCGGTCCATTGTGCGGACCGCATGTCAGTTCTGCGATCGCGGATTTGCGTCGTAGATTAAGCTCGCCCAACTATTTTTTTAAAAATATAAGCCCGACCACTCTTTTAGTAAAACACCCCCTCCATCATTTAAACCCGTTTTCTGAACAAAATAAGAGAGAGGAAGAGAGACTTCTTAAGAGAGAAAACTATTTCTTCAACCATTAATCTTTCAAAAACATTGGAGCACGGGGAAGTTTGGTGCATTGTCATCAATTCTGATTTCACACGTAAGAACCCTAACCCTTTTCCCTAATTTTTCAAACCTAAGCTTCGGAAGGGAACCACACGCACAAGAATTTGAAATTCTCTATAAAACCTTCATGCACGTCTTCAAAACCCTAGAATCTTGTAAAAATGGTATTGGGTAGTAAATTGTGAATTCCTATTCTAAAGTTCTATATATTAATCATGAACTAGATTGACTCATCTTGATTGCTTGTGAATTGGAGTGGAAGTTAGAAAGAGATATTCAATTCCAGGTATGTATGGCTAACTGTGATCCTTGTGAAATCGCCATGTCTTGATATGTGAAATTAATTGATATCCATGTGGGGAATTAGTGTGAAACTCTTGTGATTTACACTTCTGTGCTGACATCTTGTGGCAAAGGTTGAGGAGCATGTGATTGAAAGAATTCTTGAATGGTGAAATCGGAACTATTGTGGTAACAATATATGGTTGGTTATGGAAATCCATGGTGGTAACTCGGAATGTGTAAAATTGATGAACACGAGGAAATTGTTGTTTCTAGTTGTGGAAATACATTACCCTTGTTGTGGTTCTATCTTAACAATGTGCTATAGTTAATTTCTTGTATTTGTTGTTTGTTGTATGTTATTTGTGAACTGAAACTGTTAGACGGGGTCAAGTTGCAGGGCACAATACGATGAAATAAGGTATGGGTTAGGGCGATAGCCGAGGTAATAAGGGTGGACGAGGTAATAAAGGTGGAAAACTGTGATCCAACATCACTATGAAAATGAATAGAAATCATAAAATGATCAATGTGGAATTGTGAAAGGAGACATCAGTAGAGTTTGACTAATTGTATCATTTACTATCAAATGCTTGGTTGTTGTTCCATTGTTGTTCTATTGTTGTTCAGATTTACACTTGTATATGTATTTTCGGCTTGAGTTCACTTGGGACAGAGTTTTTCCATACATGGCAGTAAAATTCAAATGTACCGACGTCTCTTTTGCCGGGGGCTCTACATTCCTGTTATGATTGCAGGTGGATCTGTAGTAGGCACTCATGTCAACCGTTTGTAGCTCCTCCTCTTTCCTTATCAGCAGTATTAGTATTTTGTGAGTCCCTTTCCTCCAGGGGCCTTGTGTGGCTCGTGCCACCCCTGTTGTTGTATTTTGGAGTTTTGTGTCATTTTGAAAAGGTATAGCTGGGGCCTTGTCACCGGCAAGTATTGTCTCATTTTCTTCACCATAGAGGCTCCATAGAGTAGATGATGTGGGTTGTGTAACTTTTGTAATATATGTGTACCTAATGGGCGTTGTAATAGGTAAACCACGTTTGCTGTTAATAGTATCATGTGTATCTTTTGTAAAAAGTGGAGTTCTGTTTATTTTCAATGGCATCTTTTATTATTAGTTAATTAATAAGGAATAATTGTGGGGTAATACGTGGGGGATAGGAAAGGTGACCAGGTGCGCTTGATTGGGGCTACCCGATCAGGCACCGGTAATATCCCTCGGTTCGGGGTGTGACAAACATGGTATCAGAGCCTAAGGTTTAATGAGTCCTAGGATGTCTTAGAGCCGTGCCTAGTAGAGTCCTTCTATAAGTTGGGGGCTACACGGGCATTTAGGAAACTATTCCCTTCTTTGATTATTCTAGTTCGTGCATGAAGTAATGTTATGTCTAATTTGTTCTTTATTTTGAATTTTCCGAAATGGCACCTAAGAAGAAAGATAGACTTGGCATTGGGGCCAATGCCACTTCCAGTGCGGTTGTGGATCATGTGCCAACTACCGTGGGTGAGTGTGATTCCCCAGTTTTGAATTTGCCTGCTTCATCCGTTCTTGATCCAAGCAATCATGTTCCCGCGGCGGAGGGTGCAACTATCCCTCCTGCCAAAGCTCATAATCATGATGTTGCTCCAGCTTCCGATCACCGAATTTTTGATGGAGACCTTAGGGAAGCTATCCATGTGTTGACCCAGTTACTTGCCGCTCAGGCCCAGAGATCTCATGATGCCCCTATGTCCTCTAGAGGATAGGGTAATTCCTCCAATTGCAGAGTTCACTAGTTTCTACGATTGTTCCCTCTAGAGTTCTCAGGAACAGACCCAGAGGATGACCCGCAGGACTTCCTTGATGAGATGTACAGGACCCTTCGAGTGATGATGGATGCAGAGATAGAGAGGGTAGATTTGGCTTCATACAGGTTTAAGGGAGCAGCGCGTTTGTGGTGGGAGATGTGTGGGGACTCCCGTGGGGAAGGGAGGCCTCCAGCTAGATCGGATGAGTTCGTAGATGCCTTTGAGTTGATAGATGCCTTGATGGACAACTTTTTGCATGCCGAGATAATGGCAACCCGTGCCACCAATTTTGAGGTTCTTAAGCAAGGTGGTATGAGTGTTTAGGAGTATCATATAGAGTCTCTAAGGTTATCCAAGTATTCTCCTCAGTTGGTGTCGACTATGGAGGCTAGATTTCGGCAATTCATTCAGGGTCTCAGACCTTTGGTGGTAAATGAAGCTGCTACAACGGCTTTTCATTTAGACATGAACTATGTAAAGGTCATGGGTTTTTCTCATGCCACAGAGTCTAGGAAATTGAAGATTCAAGCAAACAGGGAGAGTAGCAGCAAGGCCCAGTCTATGGGTCACTCAAGGAGGTCATCTCCAAGAAGAGGATCATCAGGACCAACTCAGTCTTATGCTCAGTCCTCACCTAGTGCATCGCCGCCAGTGCATCATTTCCTGAAGAGTAGCCAATCGGGACCAGCTTCAGCCAGTAGGAGGCCCCGCCAGTTTCGTCATTCGGGGATGAGACATCGACAGTAGGGAGGTATATGTCCCAAGTGTGGGATATTTCATATAGAGGCCTGTTACTTGGATGGTCCAGTGTGTTACAATTGTGGGGTGAGAGGTCACAAACAACGGGATTGTCGTGCGCCCATACAGGGTATTGGTAGGTGACCTGCTCAGCCATCCAGTTCATCAGTTCCTAAGTCATCAGTACGCCCTCCATCCCCAGCAAGGCATGGTGCGGCCACAGGTGGACCTCGTGGTAGGGGCGGGCCTAACAGGTTTTATGCATTGAGTGGACGTTAGAGTGCTGAGGCTTCCCCAGATGTTGTCACAGATATCCTATAAGTCCAGACTATTGATTGCTATGCTCTTATTAATCCAGGGTCTTCTTTTTCCTATGTCACTCCATTTCTTGCTTCAATTTTTGGGATTGAACCCGAACAACATCTTGATTTGTTCTCTGTATCGATTTTGGTTGGTGATTATATTATATCCACGTGGGTCTATACAAATTGTGTTGTTATGGTATGTGCATGGCCCACCTTATCGAGCATGGGATGGTGGATTTTGATGTAATCATGGGGATGGATTGGCTCTATTTATGCTTTGCCAAACTTGATTGTCGGGCGAGAGTCATGATATACGAGTTCCCTAATGAGCCGGTTATTGAATTGAAAGCAAATGGTGTTGTACCAAGGGTTAGGTCTATTTCCAACCTCAACGCTTCAAAGATGATCAGAAAGTGGTGCGTCTATCACTTGGTTCGGGTGGTGGACACCATTCCACAAGTACCTACCCCCAAATCCGTGCCTGTTGTGAATGAGTTTCTTGAGGTATTTCCAGATGATCCAAGAATTTCGCTACATAGGGAGATTGATTTTGGGATTGATGTATACCTAGCCAATATCTATTCCGTCGTATAGAATGGCACCGGCAGAGTTGCGGGAGTTAAAGCAACAGTTGAAGGATCTATTGGAGAAGGTGTTTATCCGGCCAAGAGTGTCACCGTAGGATGCTACGGTTATTTTTGTCCGAAAGAAGGATGGGTTGCTTGGGATGTGTATCGATTATTGGTAGCTTAATAATTTGACAGTCAAGAATAAGTACCCTTTGGCTCGGATAGATGAATTGTTTGACCAATTACAATGTGCAAGGTTCTTCTCCAAAATTGATTTGCGGTCCGGGTACCACCAATTGAAGATCAGGGAGCAGGATATTCCCTAGACCGCTTTTAGAACTCGTTATGGTCAATTTGAATTCTCAGTCATGTCTTTTGGGTTAACCAATGCTCCGGCGGCTATTATGAATCTTATGCATCGGGTCTTCAAGTCATTCTTAGACTCCTTCGTGAATGTTTTCATTGACGACATCCTCGTCTATTTGTGGAGCAGGGAGGACTATGCCAGCAACCTCAGAGTAGTTTTACAAACTTTTCATCAGCACCAATTGTATGCCAAGTTTTACAAATGCAAATTTAGGTTGGAATCCGTCACTTTTCTGGGTCATGTTGTTTCTAGTGAGGGGATTAAGGTTGACCCCCAAGAGATTGCAGCGGTGAAAGATTGGCCTAGGCCCACAACCCCGACGGAGAGTCGTAGCTTCTTGGGTTTAGTAGGGTATTATCGGAGGTTCGTAGAAGGATTCTCCACCCTAGCCTCTCCTTTGACTAAATTGGCGTAGAAATTAGCCATGTTCCAGTGGTCAGATGCTTATGAGAAATCTTTTCAGGAATTGAAGTGAAGGTTAACTTCGGCAAAAGTATTGGCCTTGCCAGAAGGAACAGAGGGGTTTATGTTTTATTGTGATGCCTCCAGGGTTGGTTTAGGGTGTGTACCAATGTAGCATGGGAAGGTCACAGCATATGCTTTCAGGCAGCTCAAAAATCATGAAAATAATTATCCGACGCATGACTTGGAGCTTGCAGCAGTTGTGTACGCCTTGAAAATATGGCCACATTATATTTTTGGGGTTCATGTAGATGTGTTTTCAGACCACAAGTGTCTCCAGTATTTGTTCAATCAGATGGAGCTGAATTTAAGGCAGCGGCGGTTGTTAGAATTGCTTAAAGATTATGATTTGGACATCTTATAATGCAGGGAAGGTGAACGTGGTGGCCGAAGCCCTTAGTCGAAAATCCATGTGTAGCTTGGCTCACTTGAGAGAGGATCAGAGGCTCCTGGCTTGGGAGGTACTCCAATTTGCCAGCCTTGGGGTTTGGATCTTGGCCCCGAATAAGGTGGAACTTATAGTGCATAACAAAGCAAAATCGTCGCTCGTGTCGGAGGTTAAAGCAAAGCAATTTATTGATCCTGCATTGGTTCAATTGAAGTAGGTAGTTCTAAGTAACAACATTTCAGCATTTTCACTCGGCAACAATGATTGTGTGCTACGTTGCCATGATAGGTTATTTGTTCCGGATGTGGATAATCTTTGGGAGAGGTCAATGGCGAAGGCTCATCATTCCAGATATTCAGTGCACCCAGGATCTACAAAGATGTATTACGATCTCAAGGATATCGATTGATGGAGTGGTATGAATAAAAGTGTGGCGGACTTCGTCTCTAGGTGTTCGAATTGCCAGCAAGTGAAAGGCGAGCATCAGTACCCCGGAGGGCTTACTCAGCTTATAGAAATACCGATGTGGAAATGGGAAATGATAATATATGGACTTCGTGACAGGACTACCTCATACTTAGCACATGTTCGATTCAATTTCGGTGATAGTGGATCGACTCAACAAATCAGATCACTTTTTGCCAGTCATGTCCACCGATATTGCAGAACAATTTGCTCAATTGTGTATCAAGGAGACAGTAAGGCTTCATGGTACGCTGCTTTCTATTATTTCGGATCAAGGAGCTCAGTTTATAGCTAACTTCTGAAAGAAATTTTAGCAAGGTTTGGGTACTCAAGTGAATCTTAGCACCCCTTTTCATCCGTAGACCGATGGTCAAGCAGAGCGCACTATTCACACACTTGAGGATATGTTCCAAGCATGTGTCATGGATTTCTAAGGTAATTAGGATGATCACCTTCCCCTTATAGAGTTTCCTTATAACATCAACTTCCATGCTAGCGTCCAGATGGCCTCGTTTGAAGTATTGTATGGAAGAAGGTATAGGTCCCCGATCGGGTGGTTCGAGGCTGGTGAAGCGGAATTAATAGGGCAAGATCTCATGCATCAGGCCATAGAGAAAGTAAGAGTCATCCAGGAGAGAATGAACATTGCTCAAACTCGCCAGAAATCCCATGCCGACGTGCGTCATAGGGAATTGAAGTTTCAAGAAGGAGATTGGGTGTTCTTGAGGGTGCCTCATATGAAAGGAGTCATGCGCTTTGGTATGAAGGGAAAACAAAGTCCTAGGTATGTCGGGCCTTATCAAGTCACTCAAAGGATCAGTCAAGTTGCATACTAGTTGGAGTTGCCCCCTGAAATGTCCTTAGTGCACCAAGTGTTTCATGTATCCATGTTGAGGAAGGTTGTGCGTAATCCGTCTAAAGTTGTGCCAATTGAAGACATCAAGGTTACAGATGAGTTATCATATGAAGAGATTCTAGTTGTTATTCTTGATAGACAAGTCCGAAAGTTGCGGAACAAGGAGATTGCTTAAGTTAAGGTGTTGTGGCGAAACCAACAAGTCGAGGAAGCCACGTGGAAAGCGAAGATGAGATGAAGATAAAATACCCCTATCTATTTGAGTAAGTCTAGAAATGATCGTGTGAATCTTGTCCCTAGGAGAATTAGTGTTATGTACCCTTTAGATGTGAGAAACATCCATTCTCTCCCCCAAGTGCTTTACTATTGTAGTTCCTCCAAGGTGTGCCCAATAATTTATGTCTTGTGATTGTTTGAATATTGTGCGGTCTTTCTAAGTCATGAAAGTTTTTATACTCTCATGTTAAGGTGATGTAAGGAAATACTAATTAATTTTGCATGAATAGAGAGTACCAAAGTGTTCTAACTGTGCAATGATTAGTTTTTGCATGGAGGATTTGTATTGAAGTGAATAACTGAAATTTCAGCAAACACTCAAGTCGAAATTTCACCCTGTTGGCCATCCGAAAACACCCTGAGGCCCCTGGGACCTCGAACAAACACACAAATATGTTCCAATGCCTAATTCAAACTTGTTCGTAACCTCAAAATACTACTATTAACACCAAAGTTATCAAAATTCATCAAATCAAAGCCTAAGATTATCCAATTCTTCCGAAACTCACATTCGATAAAAAACCCAACCTAATCACCTCCAAATCAACTGAAATTTTGCACACACGTTCAATTCACCTAACGAAGTTACAACAACTATTTCGACCCTCGGATCAAAATCTCACCTACCAACCGAATTCGCCAAAACACTAACTTCGCCAAAATAGGCTAACTGCTACACCGACCCTCCAAAACTACTTCCGATCACACTTCTAAGTCTCAAATTATCCCCTAAAACTAATCGAATCACCAGAAATCATATCTGAGCACTCTAACACACAAATCAACATCTAGTTGACGTTTCCCAACCAAGCCTTCATGATACAGACTAAGTGTCTTATTTCCTATAAAACTCAATCTGAATCAACCAAAACTTTTCAAACACATATAATGAAATATGAAGAAGCATAAATCGGGAATAATGAGACGGTAACACATGCGACGACGGGTCGGGTCGTTAGATGCTCTTAATAGACCTATAATTCAAGGAGAATAGTTACCTAGGACTAGTCATGATTCGACTCTTCAAGCTCTATTCAGCTTATCATTCTATCAATAATCATCCAATAAGTAATATTTCTTTTCTATTTTATTATTAATGTATTATTCGACTTTGAATTCGTTTTTCTCTTCTTTTTCATGTCTTATTAATGAAAAGTTATATCTTTCAAATTCAGATGAAATCAATCGATTGCTTATGGCTCATCATATAAACTTACTTACCTTAACTATTGAAAATTATTTTTTTGGGTAAACACTTCTATCTTCTATATAGTTATTATTTTAGTGCAAGTATATATGACGACGACTAGTTTATCTTGCGTTAAGGAACAAAAAATTTGAAAAGTATTGTAGGTCCGTTGGCTCTATCCTAATTTTCCGCGGACTTCAAAAATGGAGTGCTGATTGAAGTACAAATGATAAACTGCTGAATTGCATTTTTACCCTAGACTATTTTTTTATGTCAAATAAATTAAGAATAAATGTGACTGATTTGATATTTGCTCAAGTCATGTGTTGGACTTTCTATTTTCTTTGACCAATTAACCACTTTGCTTTATTGAGTATAACAGGTCATGATTTTCTCAATAAAACCTCAATTTCGTTCATTTGGTTTTTATAATTTTCCTTCACCGATGTATTTCATTTTGATCCCGGTTTGAAAAAATTTATTGGTAGTATTGCTACTTTTCTTTTGATTCATTTGTTTATCTATTGTTCCTTGTTTACACTTAAGTGTTTCAATTAAAAATGGGAAAGTAATAGATTTGATATATATTCGAATTTTACTCGTGATTCTAGAACTACCTAACTTCTTCTTCTTGGATTAATGGAGGTAAATGTTATTGCAGCTGGGGAATGAAAAGTCTAAGTCTCAATGTTATTCTCCCTTTGTTCGTCCTAATAGATTCTAGATTCATTTGAAGCTCCATCATCCGTGCATTAAATATTTCAATATTGTCAATGCTTATGTTTGCTAGTATTAAAAAAACTTTAGTTTTAGGTGCCTTCACATATGAAATAACGATGCGAGTGTTATGACCAGGGGTCCCTCTCCACTCTAGTTAGGGCAAACATGTCAATGCTAAGGTCACGGTCTTGGCATGGCAATCCAACATCGCATGATATGGGGACAACCAGTCCATCCCTAATATGACATCGCAAACCACCATATCCAAGAGCAACAAATCAATACGGGGATCAAGACCCCTAACTACAACAACACAAGAATAATGAACCCGATAAACCACTATAGAATCACCCACTGGTATAGACACATATACAGGAATACTCAAGGCCTCACTAGGCATAACCAAAAATAGGGTGCAAAATAGGATGACACATATGAATGTGTAGATCCAAGACCAAATAGCACTGAAGCAACTCTTCACATACCAGAATAGTACATGTAATCACAACATATGATGACTCAGCCTTTCCCCTGGCTAACAAAGCATAACAACGGGGTTGGGCCCTACCTCCCTGAATCACATCCTTGGGGTGATCGACTACTGGCTGACCCCTACCTCTGGCGGTCAGAGCTCCACCTCTATGACCTCTATATCCACCTCTATGTCATCTACCCCTACCTCTAGCTGGTTGAGCAATCTGTGGGGCAACTGGTGCTTGAATCATAGGACGAGGTCCCTATTGCTGAGAGCTGCTGGAAGCTTGAGGGCAATACCTGGCAATATGACTCAAATCACACAAGTGTAAAAAACCCTCGGCTGTGAAGAATAACAAAGTGGTGGTGCACTGATAGGTGATCATGGTGAACTGAAGAGCTGCTGGTCAGAAAACTGCAGCTAAGAAGTACGACCACCTAACGTACCATGAAAAGACTAAAGAGCTGACCGAAAGGCCCTCGGATGATGGACTCTGCAATAATAATCTCTACCTCCAAACGAGGTTCCACTGAATCTACCAGAATGACGGGGCCTCTTATCATACCCATGACCACCTCTCTGATTAAGTGCCATCTCTATCCGGCGGGCAGCATTGGCCGCCTCCTAAAAGGAAATCTCACTCCCGGCACCCATTGCCATCTCAAGATGGATCGGCTGAATCAACCCATCTATAAACCTCCATACATTCTCTCGCTTGGTGGGGAGTATAACAATAGCATGCCGTGCAAGATCAATAAATTGGGTCTCATACTCTGTGACTGACATAGGGCCCCGCTAAAGACGCTCAAAATGCTTGTGAATACCATCTCGCTGAGTAGCTCGAAGAAACTTCTCCAAATATAACTTTGAAAACTAATCCCAGGTAAATGATTACGACCCTACTGCCCTGGCTAAACAAAAGTCCCTCAACCAAGTCTTGGCAGATCCTGCCAGGCGAAAAATGACGAAGTCGGCCCCATTGGTCTCCGCCACGCCAATAGTCCATAAAACCTCATGACAGCTAAGTAAGAAATCATGAGCATCCTCGGAAGGAGTGCCCCTATATGTGGTAGTAAATAGCTTGGTGAACCGATCTAGCCTTCACAGAGCTTCAGCTGACATACCCGCACCGTTACTGGTCAGAGCCGCAATACCTGGCTGGACAACCCCAGCTGGATGAACTACCATAGTAGGATGAACTGCTGGAGCATGAGCTTGAGGAGCTACCTTCTCTAGTGTACGTGTAGGCGGAGTCTGAAATCCTCCCCCAGCCTGGGATCGTGTTGGTGCTACTAGAAGCAAATCCGCTCTAAAGATGCCCTCCATAAATCCTACCAATCGGACCAAAGTGTCCTGAAGCACTGGAGTGGCTATGAATCCCTCTGGGACCTGAGCTTAGCTTACAGGAGCTGTTGGAGCTGGAACCTCCTTATCACAATCAACATCAGGCTCCACCTCTGGGATTGCTCATCGGGGCTGAGCTCTGTCCGGCCTCAGCCTCTAGCACGGCCTCGGCCTCACTTTCTACTCTTGATAGGAGTTGCTGCTGTTGCTCGGGTTGCTACTTAGTAGAAAAGGATGCACATGTTCTCGCCATATGTGAAAGAACAGAGTCGAAAGAAAATAAGTACTACTCTGATACCAACTTGTCACGACCCGAATTTTCCATCATCCGTGGTGGCACCTACTATCGCAGCTAGGCAAGCCAAACATTCAAGATATTTTTAACAATATGAATAAAATGAGTCTGAAATGGAATTACATAATGTTTGTATCGATACAAAGAAAATTAACTAAATCATTGAAGGGAATTCGGCCTGCGAACGCCATCTAAGCTACATCGTGAGTCCCTGGATAAGCACAACCGACCCCATATGTTGGTAAGTGCATGGCCTAACTCCAGCGAAGTAGTGACGAGGCTGGACAGGACCTACCATAAACAACCTGTACAGATACATATATACAAGAGCAACTAAATAACAAGTGAGAATATCAAATAAAAGCTGGGAAGGAGGCAAGCCGGGGGAGATACAATGAAACTAAGTAATGGATATAACGGCGTAACTACATAAGTACATAGCTCGTATAAGTGGTCTGCGTGCCACACGATCCAATAGTATATATATATAAAATGTCGACGCGCCACACGATCCTATTTAATATTTCATAAGTGGACGGCATGCCACACAATCCCATAGTATACATATATAAGTGGTCGCCACGCCACACGATCCCATTTCATATTTCATAGGTGGACGGTGTGCCACACGATCCTATTTCACAATTCACAAGTTGACGGCGTGCCACACGATCCTATTTCACAATTCACAAGTGGACGGCGTGCCACACGATCCAATTTCATTATGAATAATGGATAAAATCTATCTAGAAAAGGCCCCATTAAGGGAATTTAGAAACATGACAATTTAACCCGGCAAGGGTACCACTAACAACCCAAATATCCCCGCTAGGGAGAATATATATAATACTTATATCCCGGCAAGGGAAATATCACAAGACTACTTCTTTTAATTCCTTCTTTCTTAATTAATAGACTTTAGTTCGAGCCAATGCTCCAAAGATATACCAATCACAATTCATTATCAACTATTCACATTTTCAACTCATCAACCAAACAAGGAAGTTGTGTCAAAACAATCGAATTAAATGCAATTAAGACTCATGGTCATTCTAGACTCCGGTGCATAGATAACCCTCGTCGTACCTATACACCGTACTCCACATTCACCAAGTAGAAAATAACATCCTAATCTTATTCCCTCAAATTAAAGTTAGAACAAACACTATCCTCGGTCCAAGAATAGAAATCTACTCTCTAATACCGCCTTTCTTCAACAATCCAACTCCGAAACAATGGTACAAATGCATAATTAGTTCAATAATATCAATAAGGGCTCAAAAACATAATCCCATAGCCTAGAAATGAAATTCCAATCATTCTTCCGAAAAATACCAAAATACGATCCCGAGCCCACATGATCCAAACTCGAGGCTCGGACCCAAACCCAATAACCGATAACCCCACGTGCTCAAATATGTATTTTATTTCAAGATTCAACCCAATATTCAGGTTGAATCAAATTTCACAAAAACCTTACTCTACCCAAAAGCCCTAATTTCTACTTATATTTCATAATTTTAAGCTAGGAATTAACTAACTAATGAAAGAAAGTGAAAGAATTAGGTGGGCAATTACTTACCCAAGAGGTCTTGAAGGAGGTGAGCTTCAATGGATTCCAAAGGCTTTATGGAAAAGGGAGCTCGTGAGAAATCCACATTTTTCATTTTGTTTCATAGACTCTTAACTTTTGATATTTAGGTCCGAAACATGTCAAAGGCGTTCAATTTCGACCAAACTCCACATAAAGCGCTTAACATATTTAAGACCTGTAACGGGCACCGGAACCACGGGCCCGATACCTATATTTTCTAACTCATTTTCTTTTAAAATTTCATATAATTTTCAGAAAAATAATTTATTTCAAAAATTCATTTCTCGAGGTCGGGACCTCAGATTTCAATTCCGGGAATATGTTCGAGTCCAATATTTTTTTACGGACCCTGGGGGACCACCACATCACAGGTCCGTTTATCCAAAATATTGACTGAAGTCAACTTTAGCAATGTTAATATCAAAATTCTTCAAATTTTTTCACATAACACACATATTCCAACATAAACATTTTCTGGCTTCGTGGCTGAAATGAGCATGCAAATTGAGGCAACTACAAGTGAGGTTTTCAAGGCATATGAAGTACGGAAAAAGGGAAAAATCCGGTGATGATCCTTTGGGTCGTCACAAATTGAAACCCTAGTTTTTAGGTCTTTATCACACGCACATTAGGCAATCTGCATTCGAGTTATGCGACCGTAGATTTTATCGCATCTTCGACCTTCACTGATCTTCATGGTTAGTTTGCGGTTCATTATGCGGCTCCAATGTTGATTCTGCGGTTGCATGTTGAACCACATTCTTGACTTACAATATAGCTCAGGACTCTACTTTAGTCTGCGATTTATATTCCATTATGCGGCTCGTATGTTTGATCTATGATCGCATAGTGTGCCGCAAATCAGCATTTGTCCAATATTTTGCTCTTTTCTTGTGTTTTTTCTTTCATTTCCATGTCTGTGGGTTCCCCCTCCTTATGTACTATAGAAATAACAAAGCTACATAAGTATCGGTTATGATTGCATTAAGACAAACTATAATCTATGAAATTAGTATTGAAATGTGCCGAAATTCTCCGGCACATCAATAGGTGCCAAAGAGATTAGGGTTTTGAAACAAATCAAATTCAGAGATGTTGAAAAAGTAAATCACACAACAATTACTTTCAGGACTCGAATGAACCCAACATTTAGGGTTTTCAACACCAATCGAGTCTATAGATAAAAAACAAGTAAATCAAACAAATACTAACAAAAAATATATTTATAAACCTCAAAAAATATTACGTCCTTAACATGCAAACTCAAGTAAAAGATTTAAATAACGAAAACATAGCAAAACATGCCAAGTAACTTAATAGAAAACCTAATCGGATAAGACAAGGGTTTCTGAAGGTAGTGTTTTAAAATAAACTTTGACAAAAACTTTTAGAATTTTAGAGCAAAAATATATTTGAAATAGAACTTAAGGAAATCGAAAGAACCTTAAATTTTAGGGTTTTAGAAGAAGCCCAAATGGCGAGAAAGTCATTAAAAACCATCGATCTATGCAGGAGAGTTAAGAGTCAGACTCGAATTGTCATGTTGGCCGAAGAAAGGTTAGAGACGATCGGAGAACATCATTAAACTGGAATCGACCAAGGTATGGACCATGATCTTTGTAGATCTATAGACCATGGTATGGATCATGATCTTCCTAGATCTAGCCTTGAAACCATAATAATTATACACATAGAAGCCAAGGGAGGTGGGTACATGCCTCTGAAGACCTTGAAAACCATGAATTTGGGAGGTTTTAGGATTGTAGCTGAGGGCGTAGGCTAGGGTTTGAGAGGGGTTCGAGAGATGTTTGAGAGGGAAGAGGATTATGAGGTGGCGGAGTGAATGAAATGAGGTTAGGGTTAGGGGTCGTTTGAATTAATAAAGGTAAGGATTATTGGATGCCGTTGATCTAAATAATGAAAAGCCTGGATTAAAGCGGGCGAGTGGGGGGTTACGAAGATTGTCTTGGGTCAGATTAAACAGGGATTAGATCAAGGTACTTGGGCCTCAGATTGAGTTTAATTGGGGTACCAAATCGGCTAAAATGAAAAAGAAAATGGGGTAATATTTAAATAGCCACTTTTCACTGTTTGATTTATGAAAATAGTAAAATAATTTCTGGAAATAAATGAAAGGAACTAAAATGAGTAACAGTACATAATTATCAAACTAAAAATACTGGAAATAATTTTTATAGATATAAACATAATTATTTACAAAAGAGTCTAATATTGCAATTATATGCAATTTAGCCTTAAAAATACTAAATAAAATTGTAAAAATTATCTTAGCTATGTTTTAGTATAAATATGAGAATCCAGTAAATGAATCACCAAAATGATGATTTTTGGGAATAATTATTGTGTTTCTCTGGATAAAATAAGGCAATGAATTGATTAAAAAATCTATAAAAATAAGGAAAAATAATAAAATATTTGAACGTAATTATATATTCATACATATACTATTTTGAAAATATTTTGCCTATTAAGAATATACAATGAAAAATGGGTATCAATAGTTGCCCCTCTTTACCTAGGCATAATAAAAGAGTTGTTTGGTAAATATATGATGGCCAATTTTGACCGAACGAAACGATTCAAGTAGGCTTAAGCTGTGCTTTGGATTCTTAGTTGCCTACATATCCCTGGTCTTACAGGAATCAGGCCATATGTAGTTCATGATCCGATGGAAGAGTATGCCGAGGGATACTTTTAAAAAATGGACGCAAAATATAGGGTCATGTGCCTGGCAGGTTTAGGTTGAAGATGGATGCCGGATCACTCCTTTCGAGATGGTTGTCACTCATCAGCTTACCTGCAACTAACCAATGCAAGCATACGTTGTGCGTAAATTTAAACATGATACAAATTTCCGTCAGACCATGAATGTTGTGTTTGGACGGTCAGGATGACGTCTTTAGACCATGATGTCATGGGCCATGAGGTCTATAATAAAGGATTAGTAAACCATGAAAATTATGCTTTCTGGTTATTAGTTTGATGCCTCCAAACCATGATGCCTTTGAATAAAGATACGGAAAAGATTGAAAGGGATCCTCAGGCCATGACATGGAATTATCAGGCTATTAAAATGGAGCTTCCAAAAAAAGATGACTTCGGATGATTCGACGATCTTTCAGTCAATGAGATGTAGTATTTGGCAATATTTCAGCTCATGCGATGCAGTAGATGGTAATCTTTCGTCCATGAAAATTTGGACAAGGTGGCGATCTTTCAGCCATCCAAATATAGACAAGGTGGTGACTTTTCAGCCATGGAAATGTAAATAAGGTGGTGATGTTTCAGCCATGCAACTGCAGATGGAGATAGATCTTAACCACGGAAAGAAGAATGGTAGCCCGATACAATACAAAAAATGTATATGGAGACAGTGTTTAGCCTCGAAAAGCAGAATGGAAGCCCTATGCAATACAAAAAATGCTAAAGGATCCAAAGTTTAGTCTCGAAAGGTAGAATGGTATCTTTATGAAATGCAAAAAATGCGGATGGAGACACTGTGTAGTCTCGGAAGGTAGAATAGTAACCTTATGCAATGTAGAAAATGCAGATGGATATAGCATTTAGTATCGAAAGGCACAATGGTAGCCTTAGGAAATGCAAAAAATGCAGATGGAGACAACATTTAGTCTCGAAAGGCAGAATGATAACCTTATGCATCAAATAAAATAACAAAGGTAATAGAGCTTTCTTAACTGATAGTAGGTTGCGATATTGTGACTGCTGGGAACATTGCGTCACACGGATCGTCTGCTGTGAATGGTAGCAAATATGAGTAAGTGCAATAGTTTTGAGACTTATATTCCTAAACGACGCCTGTTTTGTTGGTTTACATAGTGTTGGATTCTTTCGTAAGCCAACTGCTTATGGAATATTGCGGTATCATGAGTGCTATGGACGTTGTGACATACAAAATGCCGCTGGCGTGTATGGATAGCAAATGTTTGTAAGTGCAACATTTATGAGATGTCACGACCCGAATTTCTTACCCTTGAGAGTCGTGATGGCACCTACTAATGGGAGCTAGGCAAGCCAAACTTAATTACTTTTTATTAAACACACATTCCTTTTATTAATAAAAGTATTAGAAAAATAATAGAATCAACAGAATTAAAATCATAAGCAGAAGTTTGAACAAAATATAGAAACAGCGTCTACAAGTCTCTACCCAAGATCTGGTGTCACAACATTTCACGGAATATCTAGAAATGATAAATATAAAGGTCTGAAATAATGTAAATAAACTTTGTCTCGGTACAACGGAAACATGACAGAAAAAGGTAGAAGAGATGTCGGACCTGCAAACGCCTGCAGGACTAACTCGAAAATCTCGTGGACCGAAAAACTGCTTCCTGGCTACTGTTGTTGCTGTTGTCCAAAGCCTGGATCTGTGCAAAATAACACAGAGTGTAGCATTAGCAGAATCAACCCTATGTGTTAGTAAGTGCCTAGCGTGACCTCGACAAAGTAGTAACGAGTCTAGGACCAAACTACCAGATAAACCTGTGTAGTGTATATATATATATATATATATATATTGAAATACAACAACCACAACAACAACTACCCAGTATATTCCCACCAGGTGGGGTCTGGGGAGGGTAATATGTAGACGAGCCTTACCCCTGCCCGAAAGGGCAGAGAGGCTGTTTCCAATCGACCTTCGGCGAATAGGATAAAAAAAGAAAAAGCTGCATTAAGAAACAAAGGTAAAATTAGAAACACAAGCAAGACAAAACAAAATAATAAAGCATAAGTACTCCCGCAAAAATAACGTAAATAATTATGAAAACATATGCAACATAAATACAGTCGCATGCAATAATAACAAGCAGTAACTACCATACTAAAACACTAATCACCTAATCACCTATGAGCCCCTAGCCTACAATCCTGATTCTAGACCTCCAGACTCCCCTATCAAGGGTCATGTCCTCGGTAACCTGCATACTGGTCATGTCCTGCCTAATCACCTCTCCCCAATGCTTCTTAGGTCTCCCTCTCCCTCGCCGACCACCAACAATCTCCAATCGCTCGCAGCTCCTCACCGAGGCATCGGGGCCCCTCCTCCGAACATGCCCGAACCACCTCAGTCTCGCTTCCCGCATCTTCTCGTCCACCGGGGCCACCCCTACCTTCTGTCGAATAACTTCATTCTTGATCTTATCCAGACTACATGAAATAAAAAGGTCAATAAAGGAATGGTAAACATGCTGTGGGGAGACAACGATTACAAATTGTAAATCTTAATTTAAAGATAGAAGTAGCCAGCAGGAAACAAATATCCAAAATAAACACGTTGAACCAACAATTGTTGCAGCGCGCAACCCGATCCTAATGTATACCAAATATTGTTGTGGCGTGCAACCCGATCCACATATATTATTAATGCGGCGTGCAACCTGATCTACATATATATATATATATATAATTATTGTGGTGTGCAACCCGATTCATATCACTTCGTATTGTTGCGGCGCACAATTCGATCCATATATATATATATATATATCACTTTTCCTCACCCAATCACAGTCGCAAGTAAATGGTAAGGAAGTAAACAATTAGTAGAAGAAATCCTGGCAAGGGAATACAATAAAGCAGTTAAATCCCGGCAAGGGAACAATATCAATAAACTTAATATCCAGGCAATGGATAAAATCGATAAACAACTAAGCTTCCCGACAATGGAATAACCAATAAATCATCTCTTTCTTCCATTTCATACTTTGTAATTCACTTTGTCAGTTGAGCCAACACCCCAAGAAATTAAATCTTCTCAAATACCTTCACAATTCATATCACATCTCGAGCTAGTGCTCCTCGAAATCAAATGAATCATAATGTCTTTCACATGTTATTCACATTTCATAGAAATCCTCAACTAAACATGGAAATTACAATAAAATCATGATAATCGCATTTTAAGGACTCGCGGTCATGCTAGGCACCAATGTATAGATGCTCGCCACAATGCTTATACACATGACTCATCAATTAGAAAGTGGCAAACAAGACTCAACTCCTATTCCGTGATGCTAAGGTTAAACCAAACACTTACCTTATCTTTCACGGCCAAATCAATCCACAACAACCGCTTTCCCTTTATTCGGCTCCAACTCAATCAAATCTATACAATAATGATTTCATAGTATCAATACATGCTAAACAAATCATACTCAATGCCTAAATATTGATTTCTATGCTTTCTTCCAAAAATTTCAAAAATCTACCCCTGGCCCACTTGGTCAAAACACAAGTTTCAGACCAAATTCAAATCACCCATTCCCCCATGAGCCCGAATATATAATTTATTTTCAAATTTTACCCCAAAACGAGGTCTAAATCAGGAAAAATCAAAAAGCCCTAACTCTACTCATTTCCCCCAATTTATACCAAAATTACATGTTTTAAGCTAAGAAATGCAATAAATTATGATGGAAAATGAAGAAAACGGGTTAAGTAATACTTACCTAAGAAGCTTTGTTGATGAATTGCTCTAAAAGTCACCCAGAAGCTTTGGAGAAGAAAGAGTTGGAGTGTTTAATGAACAATTCAAGTAGCTACTGTTTCTGAAATTAAAATATAACTGGGTAAAATTTGCCCTTCGCGTTCACGAGAAAAGAATCGCATTCCCGAAGGGTAACTGGGCAGGGCATCGCTTTCGCGATGGGAAATATGCGAACGCGAAAGAGAAAAGCTAGGGGGTCCAAAATTTTTCCTACGTGAACGCATAAGGCCATACGCGAATGCGTTAAAGGAGGACAATAGACTTACGCGAATGTGAGAATTATTATGCGAACGCGAAGGAGGAAAATCTAAGGCATCGCAAACGCGAGACAGAGAGAGCGGGAACGTGAAGAAAGAAATGCCTAAGTACCTGTTGCAGATTTTCTGGAGCTTTTCTAAGTTAAAAAACCACCCCAGAACACCCCCGCAACACTCCCAAGCCCTCGGAGCTCTTATCCAAACACACACACTAACTCAAACACGTCCTACGAACTTAACCGTGTGATCAAATCGCCAAAATTACATAAAAAACAAGGTACTATACCTCAAAATCACTAGTTTTTCACCAAACTTCCTAAACTTTCAAATTTAGAGTTTTAGGTCCGAAATATATCAAACGATGTCTGATTTCGACAAAAATTCATAGGAATTTATTAAAGAACAAATATGACCTGTCCCGACCGCCGGAACTAAAATATTGTGCCGATACCAACATGCTCTAATCAATTTTCACTTCCAATTTCCTTAATAATTTTAGAAAAGCAATTGCTTTTAAAAATTCATTTCTCATATCGGGAACTCGGATTTTGATTCTAGGAATACGCCCGAGTGCCATAGTTTTTCATGGACCCTCCAGGACCGTCAAATCATGGGCCCAGGTCTGTTGTACCAAAATTTTAACCAACGTCAAATTTACTCATTTTCATACAACAAATTAGCATTTTTCACATAATTTCAGATTTAAAATTTTCTGGCTAGGCGCCTGGACTATTGGGCAAATTGAGGAAACTAAAAATTAGATTTTCAAGGCCTCAGAAGCATGGAATGAGAAATAAAATAGGTGTCGACCCTTTGGGTCGTCACATTCTCCACCTTTAAAACAATCGTTCGTCCTCGAACTGACAAAAGAAAGAAGTACCTGAGTGGGGAAACATAAGAGGATAAGGTCTAAACATATCATATTCGGACTCCCACGTCGATGTCTCATGAGGTTGACCTCTCCACTAAACATGCACTAAAGGAAAACTCAATGACCTCAACTGTCAAACCTCCTGGTCTAGAATAGCCACTGACTCCTTCTCATAAGGTAGATCCTTGTCCAATTGGACAATGCTGAAATCTAACATGTGGGATGGATTGCCATGATACTTCCGAAGCATAGAAACATGAAACACTGGATGCAAGACTGATAAGACAAGCAGCAAGGCAAGTTAATAAGTCACCTCTCCCCCCCAATCAAGAATCTTAAATGGACAGATCAACCTAGGGCTGCCCTACTCCCGAATGTCATCACGCCCTTCATAGGTGGCACTCGGAGAAATTCCCACTCACCAATCATAAAAGCCACATCTCAAACAGTGTGGTTTACATAACACTTCTGCCTGGACTGAGATGTAAGTGTCAGGGTACAGGAAATTCAAGTTGTGAACATAATCTCATTTTATTTTGGGAGGAATGAGTGCGGTAAAACAATGGTGATAAAGAGGTAAATTTTGAATCTTTAGTGTCCTGACTTGGTTACTATTTTGATTAATGTAGTGTTTGAGCGCTTGAATTGAAATAAAATTTGTGAGAAGTTGGTAATTCATATGCTTTGGATTAATTGTTGGTACCAATGAAAGTCATTAGATTGTGTTTAATTTGCATTGTGTTTGACTTAAAATGATGCTTGGCATGTCATTGAGCTTAATTAATAACTTTAGCGAAGGATGTTCTTAGTATTTAAATTCCTATGAGGACAAGCAATAGATTAAGTTTGGGGGTTTTACCAACTTATTTCTTCTTAATACGTAGGCTTTTGTATGATTTTGCTGAAAAGATAAGGCATTTATTTAGATTTATTGGCATATTTCAGGTATCATCTGATATGAGAAGATATTGACGAAAACAAGTCAAAAAGGAGCTAAAATGAGAAAAAAGAAGTCTACCCAGTTTTTACTCTATACGATCGCAAGAATGGCTCTGCGATTGCACAAGTCAGTGGGAGCAAGCTACGCGAACAAGGTTGAAATAGTGCGAATGTAAAAAAGGGATTCCAATAAATAGTTGGTAAATAACCTATGCGAACACGGAAGCCTTTATAGGATCACGATGCTTGAGAAATCATTTCTCAGTGATCGCAGTTACACTAATGCGAACGCATAGTGTATTTTCTGGGCAGTTCTGGACAAAAATGGAATTTCACGTTTGTAAACTCAAATCCATTTTTTTACATGACCAAGCAAATATTTTGACAATCTTTGTCTTATTTTAAGTTTGTATAGATTAGAGAGAACAAGTTCTTGAAGCTAGGGTTTGCAAACACACTTGGGTCTTGAAGATTTGTATCTTGTGATTAAGATTTTCTTACTCATTTATGTTTATTTCTTCATTATCTAAGTGTGTAATATTTTATTCAACACTTCAATCTTGTTTATGGAATTATTCATGCTTAAAGTGTGGATTAGATACCTTGTTGTGCATATGTATTGAATGATTTTTATATATTTATGAATTGAGTTATTAATAATTTAATTATTCTTGTTATTTAATGTTTCAAAAGGGAATATATAACCCTAAAACTTGCACATTAATTTCGAATTGATTTAGGGAAAAATAATTTGGGTTTGGGAACCATTAATTAACAAGAACTCGAGGCGTTAACCTTCATTTTATAGATTGTACCCAGGAATAGGATTGAACTACTTGTATCTATTCCGGGTGGGCTTAATCTTCTAATTATTTTAGGGATAATTCAATTAGGAAGTCTTGCTAGTCTTCTGAAAAGGTAATTAAGAGTTATTATCTGTAGCTAATTAACATAAACTCGTTCATATTCATAAAATCATGAAGTACAATTGATCGTTACTTGATTGTAACTCTCGATGCATTCATATTAATAGCCATTGATCATTTTACTAGTTTTCTAGGTTAGTTTAAAGTTTTGCATTTTGATATAATATTTTCAACCATAATTCTTAGTGTTTGGCACTGCGCGATAAGCGATAATTTGTTTACATTCCTAATCGCCTACACATTATTCTATATGGGATTCGACCCCGACCCATAGTTGGGTAAATTATATTGCATGTGACCATGTCAATTAATTTTTAGTAGTGGATTTGGACATCACCAAAATTGGCGCCATTGTCGGGGAATAATTTTGCGTAATTTAGGTTGTTTAAGAAATAAGATAAAGTGATTTGATCTAAACTTGTGAATATTTGTGTAATTATTTTTCTTACCTTGGTCTATTTTTCTTGTTAGCTTCTTGTTTATTTTCATCATATAATTAAAATTTGTCAGGTGGTAGTTGTAAATACTTTGATGACCTTGTCCTTATAGTGGAGGACCATACTCGTGACAAATTATTTAAATTCTCTCGGGGGTGGATTGTGCGCACAATCTCAAACACTTGAGTGGCATATTTGTGTTAGGTATGGTTTTCAAAATGGTCATTGGGATGTTTGTGCATACTTTTTCTTCCCTTCCCCAAGCCCCTGCTATGATAATTGTACTTGTTTTGGTGAAAATAATAGGGCTATGGAGAGGGAAATATTTGAGCATGGTTAAAATGGAGAGTTCAAGCTTATATTGGAGTGTTTACTTGAAGAAGGAAACTAGGAGAAAAATGCCTCGGAGGATCTTTTGGAGAATAGTCTACAAAATGATTTGGCACTAAAAAGGATGCACTCACAAATGGATGAAATGATCGAATCCGTAAGGTTTCAAAAAGCCTCGGAAGTGAATGAATGCCAAGAACCGTTCTTGGAAATTGAAGTTGAAAATCCTTCCTTGGCACTTGATCAAAACCAAGAAGAACTATGTCATGACCGGAATTTCCCACCACCGGGGTCATGATGAAGCCTACTATCAGAGCTAGGCAAGCCAACCATTTGAACATTTTACAAAGCTTTTATCTAAAAAAATATGATAAACTAAAATAAATACTTAAAATAAGCAGAAGACTTTTATCAAAAATGATAAAAAAGTGCGGAAGTTTAAAACATCTATCTACCCAGTACCAGGTGTCAGCATTCAGAGACTACTAAGGACTACTAAAACCATCAATATGAAAGAAAATACACAAGACTCTGTCTCGATACAAATAAACAAACTTAAATAACATAAATGAGACTCCGATCCCGCGGATACTAGCTAAGCTACCTATGAGTCTCTGGACTGAAGGTCAACTCCCGATCTAGAACTTCAACGGCGGTCCATGAGCTGTCTCCTGACATGTGGATAAAAAGGCACAGAAGCGTAGCATCAACACAACCGACCCCATGTGCTAGTAAGTGCCTGGCCTAACCCTGGCGAGGTAGTGACGAGGATAGACAAGACCTACCACAAATAACCTGTATAGATATATGCAATAACAGTAGAATACACTATTATATATAGCTAAAAACTGAGAGAAGCATGTTGTGGGGTAGAACAGTTCAAATACAGAGATCTGTTGGAAACACGTTCTCAAGGCATTATACTAAACGTGTGTTCATATGTGTAGGTTTTGATGAATGACAAACTATGCGAAATAGACATATGACAAGGTTCAAGCACAAGCACGAAATTGATATATAACGAGATTCAATCACAAGACAAAGATCGAGATTAAGTATACATGAGTCATTCTTTAATTGTGATCTTGATCCGACAACATGACTCAAGACATGGCTTCTCTCGTAAAATTATTTTTATCAAATCATGCATATTTAATTTAAAGCTAAATGATTTCAAATCATGCATATTTACTTTAGTCAAAATGATTTTTAAACATGCCTCTAAAATCTGGACTAGGATAATCGATTATGTACTTATGATAATCGATTATGTTTAAGTCAGCTGCTTGACAATCGATTGTGAACTTATGACAATCGATTGTGTTAAGGCAGTGTGCATCAGATTTTTCAAACCTGCCAGACAATCGATTGTGAACCTTATGACAATCGATTGTGTCAAGGCAGTGAGCATCAGATTTTTCAAATCTGCAAAACAATCGATTGTGAACTTATGACAATCGATTGTGTTGAGGCAGTGTCTATCAGACTTTTTTAAAGTTATAAAACAATCGATTTTGAACTTATGACAATCGATTGTCAAGAGGCAGTGTCTAATTAATTTTTCAAAGACTGATATATAATCGATTGTTAACATAGTATAATCGATTGTATAACTGACCGTTGCCAAAATGTTTTCAAATACCGTCAGGTAATCGATTGTAGATTTATAACAATCGATTGTTTTAAGTAAAATCTGGAAAAGATTGTTTGAACGTTGCTGAGTAATCGATTGTGGATTTCTGACAATCGATTGTTTTAAGTAAAATCTGGAAATGATTTTTTGAACGTTGCCAGTAATTGATTGTTGATCTTAAATAATCGATTGTTAAGCGTAAAATCTGGGAATGATTTTTGGAATGCAGACAATCGATTGTGGCATTTTGACAATCGATTGTCACAGAGTAAAATCAGCAATTCGTAATTGGCAATTAGGAACGGTAATGCATGGTTTTGCAACTTTAAATACAGCTTCAATTCAGTCTTTTAAAAACAACAACTGATCATACAATTGCTAAAGCTTGCATACTCTATTGCTTATCATTTTATATTCATTACATAAGCTTTTGAGAGCCAAATTCTTGTCGAAAGTTGTTGCGATCTTGAGCGTATTTATTTTACTCATATCTACTCTTAAAGGAGTGTCTTGTTTGAGTGCTAAGTGTTTTGTACACTTGAAGGGAAGTGTTAGTCGCTTGTGTTGTAAGAAGGAACTTGTGTTTCCTTTGGTTGAAGTCTTGGAGTGTTGTATCTCCGAGCAAAGGTTGTTGAGGCTTGTGTCCTCAGGTTTTAAAGGTTTGTTGAGCACCCGTAAGCTTAACAAGTTAGTGGAAATCTCGAGAGAGTCTCTCGGGGACTGGACTAGCCACGGGTTGTGGTGAACCAGGATATATCGGTGTGTTCGTTCTTATTTATTTACTAATCGCACTTATTTGTTTCCTGCAATTTTTAAATTCCGCAAGTTTACGCTATTTTTTATTATAACGCTATTCACCCCCCCTCTAGCGTTAAACGTATTATCTAACAATTGGTATCAGATCCCAACTCTCCGAAGACTTAACCGTTTGAGAGAAACATCCATGGCTTCTACTCATGATTCTTTTGCAGGAATAGGTGAAGGACAATGCTCCACCCGACCACCACTTTTCGACGGTACAAACTATACGTACTGGAAGGAGAGGATGAGAATATTTGTTCAATCAAATAGTTTTCATCTTTGGAAGGTCATAATGAAGGGTGAACAAATTCCAACCAAAAAGGTTGAAAATAAAGATGTTCCAAAGACCGAAGAAGAATAGGATGCGGATGATATCCGAAAGGTGCAGAACAACGCTAAAGCAATTAATTTATTATATTGTGCTGTAAATGCTGATGATTACAGGAAAATATCATGTTGCACAACGGCGAAGGAAATGTGGGACAAGCTGGAAATTACGTACGAAGGTACGGACCAGGTAAGGGAAGCTAAAATTGATTTCCTAACCCATGCATATGAATTGTTTCACATGAAGGAAGGCGAAAAGGTCGATGAGATGTTCGAACGATTCTCAAAAATCGTAAATGATTTACATGCTCTTAAAAAGACCTTCACGGATAAAGAACTTGTCCGAAAAATTCTCCGAAGTCTCACTCCGGCATAGCGATCCAAGGCCGACGCGATTCAAGAGTCTATTGGAGTTTCAAATGTCACCATCGACGGATTAAGAGGTAATCTTAACACTTATGAATCTACTATACTTAACCCTCTTGTTGATGATCAAAGGAAACAAAGAATCGCTCTCAAGGCAAGCACAAGCCAACCTCAAAATGATGAGGACGGAGACAACGAGTTCGGACTCGTTATCAAGAGATTTCAAAAGTTCATGCGAAAAGAGTATGAACGAAAAGGCAAAAAGCAAGGAGATCAAATAAAGTGCTATGAGTGCGGAGAAATCGGGCACATTAAATCAAATTGCCTAACGCCAAAAAGGAGAAGAAACCATTCAACAAGCAACGAGCATACATAACTTGGGGAGGCGACTCCGGTGACGAGTCGAGTGAGGAAGAAGAAGACGAAGCCGTAAATCTTTGTCTTATGGCACAAGAAGACAACAAATAAGAGGTATGTCAAATTTCTTCTAAAAATTTCTTTTCCCTTGAAGAAATGCAAAATGCTTTTGATGAGTTGTATAGTGAATTTATTAAAGCTTCCAAAACTGTTAAAAGCATAAAAGAAAATGCTTCTTTAAAAGAAAAAGATTTTGAAAAAGAACTCTCTTTGAAAGAAAAGGATTTGCAAAAACAGATTTTAGAAAATGAGAAGTTGAAAGAAGAAAACAAATTTTTTGGCAAGAGAACCGCCAACAAGGCCGAAGGTTCTAGTAAAAACTGTACTTCTTGCATGCATCTCAAAAATGAAGTAGAAAGGCTTAAGGGCACCTTAGATAAGTTTATTTCTTCTCATAAGAATTTGAATGAAGTTCTTGTCAATTTGAAGTCGACCAAGCATGGCATAGGTTTTAGAAACGAGCCTAAAGAAAAGGTTGAAGCCAACCCCCAACAACCTAAGGCTCAACCTAGGATAAATAAAACAAATGTCTATCCTAGATACAACAAACCTAGAAATGGCTTTCAACAATCGCAACCTAGAAATAATCATGCTAGAAATAATGCATACTCTAGGCCAAACATTAGAAAGAATTTTGAACCTTTTAGAACACCTAGAAATGGCTTTCAACCTAGAAATAATCATTTTAGAAATGCTGCACATCCTAGAACAAATAGTAGGAGAAATGATTTTTATGAATTACGCAATAGTCATATTGTCAAGAATAGAGTAAATGAATTTCGTCCGTCCAATTACTATCAACCTAGAGGGATGCATAATCCTAACGTGACTTGACATTATTGTAGATGAATTGGACATATTGCTCCTGCTTGTTTTACACGACATAGACACAACACTCAATCAAATCACTATGATTTGCCTAACCCCCAAGGACCCAAAATGGCATGGGTACCTAAAACTCATTAATCTGTTTAGTAGGTATGTTTGAAGGGATCAAGTGTACTTTGGTACCTGGATAGTGGCTGCTCCAAGCACATGACGGGAGACGAATCCAAATTCCTTCAACTAGAACACAAGGAAGGGGGAAGCGTTATCTTTGGAGATAACAACAAAAAAAAAATTATCGGCATCAGATCGGTCGGTAAGGATGAAATTTCTTCCATTAAGCATATATTACTTGTGTAAGGTTTAAAACATAATCTTTTGAGCATAAGTCAATTATGTGACAAGGGAAATCTTGTTTTATTTGATTCGGATGAATGCTTAGTTTTTCGACGTAGCGATTTTAAAATTATCCTTCGTGGTTTTAGAATGGATAACATTTATATGGTTGATCTTGCAAATTCCTCACCTGAATATGTGAATCGTCTTATGAGCAAAGAGGATGATACATGGTTATGGCATCGTAGAGTAGCACACATCAACATGCATCTTTTGAACAAATTGGTTTCACAAAACTTAGTTATTGGTCTTCCAAATTTTAAATTTGAAAATGATTCTATTTGTGATTCTTGTCAAAAAGGGAAGCAAACAAAAGCATCTTTTAAATCGAAAAATGTTGTTTCAACTACTAGACCATTGCAATTGTTTCACATGGATCTGTTTGGACCATCTCGCATTGAAAGTCTTGGTAGAAATCGTTATGGTTTTGTTATTGTTGATGATTATTCTTGATTTACTTGGACTTTATTTCTTGCCCATAAAAGTGATGCTTTTAAGAATTTTAAATATTTTCTTAAACGTGTTCAAAACGAAAAGGAAACAACCGTCACTTCAATTCGAAGAGATCATGGGGGAGAGTTTGATCACAATCTCTTTGCGGACTTTTGTTACGAACTCGGTATCGAGCATACCTTTTCCGCTCCACGAACACCACAACAAAATGGGGTGGTGGAAAGGAAAAATAGGTGTCTCGAAGAGATGGCTAGAACCATGCTCGAAGAGGCTAAGATTCCCAAACATTTTTGGGCGGATGCCGTGAGTACCGCATGCTACGTTTTAAATAGAGTAGTCATAAGGCCAATACTCATGGAAACCCCTTATGAACTCTACAAGGGAAGGAAACCAAATATCTCCCATTTTAGAGTATTCGGTTGTAAATGTTTTATTCATAACAATGGAAAAGATCAATTGGGAAAATTTGATGCCAAATCCGATGAGGGAATTTTTATTGGTTATTCTTCACGTAGCAAAGCATATAGGGTGTTTAATAACAGAATCCAAACTGTGGAGGAATCCCCTCATATTGTGTTTTCCGAAAATGATGCTCGCTTGGCGAGAAAGGATTCTTGTTCTGATCTTGCAGGCATTTTAAACTCATTAGATCCTTAAAACAAATTACAAGAGGAAACTCCTAAGGAAATTCAAGATGAAATCTTGGAACAATCAACGGAGGAAGCGCCACAATTGGAGAAAGAAACGAAAATGCCTAACGAGTGGAGGACAATCAAAGATCACCCTCTCGAACAGGTAATTGGCGATGTCGGAGAAAAGGTAAGTACCCGAAACTCTCTTAAGAACACCTTAGAACATACTGCTTTTGTTTCTCAAATTGAACCCACAACCATCTCCGAAGCAATTGGGGATGAATTTTGGACCTTGGCAATGCAAGAGGAGCTTAACCAATTCAAACGGAATGACGTGTGGAATTTGGTACCAAGACCCGAAAATCATACCATAATTGGTATGAAATGGGTTTTTCGAAATAAGTTAGATGAAAATGGAGTAATCACTAGAAACAAAGCTAGGCTTGTAGCAAAAGGCTACAATCAAGAAGAGGGTATTGCCTATGAAGAAACATATGCTCCCGTAGCTAGATTAGAAGCTATTCGTTTATTGCTTGCTTTTGCCTCTTCCATGAATTTCAATTTGTATCAAATGGATGTAAAAAGTGCTTTTCTAAATGGTGTTATTCAAGAAGAAGTTTATGTTGAACAACCCCCGAGTTTTGAAGATTTTAAATCTCCCGATCATGTTTTCAAACTCAAAAAGGCTCTTTATGGTTTAAAACAAGCTCCCCGAGCTTGGTATGAAAGATTGAGTAAATTTCTTTTGGAAAATGATTTCATTAGGGGGAAAGTTGACACCACTCTTTTTGTTAAGCATAAAAACAATGATATTTTATTAGTTCAAATCTATGTGGATGATATTATATTTGGTGCTACTAACAATGTTTTGTGCAAGGAATTTTCCGATTTAATGACAAGCGAATTTGAGATGTCTATGATGCGTGAGTTAACACTCTTTTTGGGGCTGCAAGTAAAGCAAATGAAAGAAGGAGCATTCATTTGCCAAGCTAAATATTGCAAAGAATTGCTGAAACGATTTGAAATGACCAACGCAAAAGCAATGGCCATCCATATGACCATATCCGATCATCTAGATAAAGATGAGAAAGGTAAGGAAGTCGACACCAAAAAGTATCGAGGTATGATTGGTTCTCTCCTTTATCTTACTGCTAGTAGACCGGACATCATGTTTAGCGTGTGCTTATGTACTCGTTATCAATCGTGTCCGAAGGAGTCTCACCTTACTGCGGTGAAACGGATATTGAATTATCTTGTTGGTACTGTAAATGTGGGTCTTTGGTACCCCAAAGTTTCTTCATGCCAACTTGTTGGCTATTCCGATTCCGATTTTTCTGGATGCAAATTGGACCGCAAGAGCACTAGTGGCCCTTGCCATTTGCTCGGTAGCTCTCTAGTTTCCTTGTTTAGCAAGAAATAAGTAAGTGTTGCGTTGTCCACAACCGAGGCAGAATATGTAGCCGCGGGGAGTTGTTGCGCTCAAATCCTTTGGATGAAACAACAACTCTTGGACTATGGCCTAAGTCTTGATCAAATCCCTCTTAGATGTGATAATACTAGTGCCATATGCTTGACGAAGAACCCCGTTCTTCATTCAAGAACGAAACACATTGAAATTAGACATCATTTTATAAGAGATCACGTTCTCAAGGGCGATGTCGAAATTGAATTTGTTGAAACCAAAGATCAATTGGCCGACATCTTTACAAAGCCCTTAGAGAAAGAGTCCTTCTTCCGAATTCGTAGTGAACTCGAGATTCTTGACTCCACGTTGATCTAAGTCATGCATTGCATTTTCCCTTTCGCATGATTTCTCACTTGAGCGTCGGAGACGTCTAACGTATTTTTGCAGGTATCGCCCTAAAGGCAGGGGGAATTATTAAGCATGATGCACAATAATCGATTCTTCTTCAGAACAATTGATTTCTTTCTTATAAAATCGATTATCTTGAATCAATAATCCATTGTGTTGTAATTATTTGAGTTATTGTCTCCTTTATGCAATAATAGTTTTTTTTAATAAATAAACAAGTTGTTTAATTATTCTATTTTTTTCTAATGGCAAAAGGGGGAAGAAAACGGGTATGCACTCTCAATACTTATTGGCATAAATTGAGGGGCAATTCATATCTTCAGGGGGAACTAATTGCATATCTATATACTTATTGCATATCTTTACTTGTCTTGAATCGTCATTATGAATTGTCTAATATGCATATCCCGCTTAAAGTTTGCCATTATCAAAAAGGGGGAAATTGTTGGAAACACGTTCTCAAGGCATTATACTAAACGTGTGTTCATATGTGTAGGTTTTGATGAATGACAAACTATGCGCAATTGACATATGATGAGGTTCAAGCACAAGCGCGAAATTGATATATAACGAGATTCAAGCACAAGACAAAGATAGAGATTAAGTATACATGAGTCGTTCTTTAATTGTGATCTTGATCCAACAACTTGACTCAAGACATGGCTTCTCTCGTAAAATTATTTTTATCAAATCATGAATATTTAATTAAAAGCTAAATAATTTTAAATCATGCATATTTACTTTAGTCAAAATGATTTTTAAACATGCCTCTAAAATCTGGACTAAGATAATCGATTATGTACTTATGATAATCGATTATGTTTAAGTCAGCTGCTTGACAATCGATTGTGAACTTATGACAATCGATTGTGTTAAGGCAGTGTGCATCAGATTATTCAAACCTGCCAGACAATCGATTGTGAACCTTATGACAATCGATTGTGTCAAGGCAGTGAGCATCAGATTTTTCAAATCTGCAAAACAATCGATTGTGAATTTATGACAATCGATTGTGTTGAGGCAGTGTCTATCAGACCTTTTCAAAGTTATAAAACAATCGATTGTGAACTTATGACAATCGATTGTCAAGAGGCAATGTCTAATTAATTTTTCAAAGACTGATATATAATCGATTATTAACATAGTATAATCGATTGTATAACTGACCGTTGCCAAATTGTTTTCAAATACCGTCAGGTAATCGATTGAAGATTTATAACAATCGATTTTTTTAAGTAAAATCTGGAAAAGATTGTTTGAACGTTGCTGAGTAATCGATTGTGGATTTCTGACAATCGATTGTTTTAAGTAATATCTGGAAATGATTTTTTGAACGTTGCCAGTAATCGATTGTTGATCTTAAATAATCGATTGTTAAGCATAAAATCTGGGAATGATTTTTAGAATGACTGGCAGACAATCAATTGTGGCATTTTGACAATCGATTGTCACAGAGTAAAATCAGCAATTCTTAATTGGCAATTAGACAACGGTAATGCATGGTTTTGCAACTATAAATACAGCTTCAATTCAGTCTTTTAAAAACAACAACTGATCATACAATTGCTATAGCTTGCATACTCAATTGCTTATCATTTTATTTTCATTACATAAGCTTTTGAGAGCCAAATTCTTGTCGAAAGTTGTTGCGATCTTGAGCGTATTTATTTTACTCATATCTACTCTTAAAGGAGTGTCTTGTTTGAGTGCTAAGTGTTTTGTACACTTGAAGGGAAGTGTTAGTCCCTTGTGTTGTAAGAAGGAACTTGTGTTTCCTTTGGTTGATGTCTTGGAGTGTTGTATCTCCGAGCAAAGGTTGTTGAGGCTTGTGTCCTCGGGTTGTAAGGGTTTGTTGAGCACCCGTAAGCTTAACAAGTTAGTGGAAATCTCGAGAGAGCCTCTCGGGGACTGGACTAGCCACGGGTTGTGGTGAACCCGGATATATCGGTGCGTTCGTTCTTATTTATTTACTTATCGCACTTATTTATTTCCTGCATTTTTTAAATTTTGCAAGTTTACGCTATTTTTTATTATAACGCTATTCACCTCCCTCTAGCGTTAAGCGTATTATCTAACAAGATCAGCTAACAAGAATGACAACTGAGCGGGCAATAACTGATAGAGAAATACCGGAAAGTTTAATACACAGATCATTATATTCAATCCTTGTTCCTGCTGCGGCGCGCAACACGATCCTCAGCATTTAATACAATTGCGGCGTGTGACCCGATCCTCGACAATTACTCTGTTGCGGCGTGCAGCTCGACTCTCGATATTTACCAATAAAACTCACCCAAAATCATTCGCAACTCATGTGTGAGGGGAGTAATATCAAAACACAGAAGTCCTTAAACTAAGAGCTCAAAATATCCCGACAAGGGAGAATCTAATATATATTTAAGTCCTGGCAAGGGAAATGATCACAGAACTTCCTTTTCCAAACACATAAGCTACCAAAAAGTTCTAAGCCGAGCCAATGCTCCCAAATTATAAGAAATCATTATTTACTATACATATCATGTGAACCAAATCAATTTAGCAAGAATTTATATCATATCATTCGAAATAACGCAATTTAAGACACACAATCGTGCTAGACTCGGGTGCATAGATAACTGTCACCATGCCTATGTATCGACTCCACGTTACACGTAGCAATTAATGTCCTAATCTTATTCCTTCAAGCCAAAGTTAGATCAAACACTTACCTCAATCTAAAAATAGCAATCAAACCTCTAACACCGCTTTTCCTCTAGAATCCAACTCCGGAAAAATGATATCTAGCAATAATTAGTTCAATATTATCAATAATGGCTTAAAAACACAATTCCTTAGCATAGAAATGAATTTCCTATCATTCTTCTAAAAACACCAAAATTCGAGATCAGGCCCACAAGGTCCCAACTCAAAGCTCGGACCAAAACCCAATCACACATAACCCCACAAGTTCAAATATATAATTTTAATTTAGATTCGATCCCAAATTGAGGTTGAATCGCCTAAAATTCACAAAAACCGAACTCTACCCAAAAGCCCTAATTTCAACTTTGATTTCATGTTTTTAGGCTATGATTTTGTTTATTAGATGAATAAATATTAAGGAAATGATGTTAAGATTACGTACCCAAAGAGTTATGGAGAAAAGAGAGGTTGAATTTCGTCATTGGAGGGTTTAGGGAAAGAGTTCGTGTGAAAAATGGGGAAGAATCCCGTCACTGTTGTGTTTTTAGGCTTTTAAAATCATTAGGCGAAAATGCCCTATGCGATCACAGAGCTAATGATGCGATCGATAGAGTAAGAGAAAACTGGTCACTGCAATCGCATGAAGGGAGATGCGATTGCATAGAGCAAAATGGGGCTGAAGGTCATGGGCTGGTTTGTACTATACGATCGCAGCAATGGGTGTGCGTTCACACTGAAGGAACTTGCTAGGCTTTGCGATCGTATGGGAAACTGTGTGACCGCATTGAACAAAAATGGGGTGACTTCAAATGGACTCTATGCGATCGCATAGAGGAAAAGGTCTGTATAAAAATTGCAGCAAATCTGCCAGTTTTCCTAAGTCCAAAACACCCCGAACCACCTCCAAAATCACTCTGGAACCCACGGGGATACCAACCAAACACATACACTAACTCAATATCCTCCTATGAACTTGCTCGAATGATCAAATCGCCAATAACATCAAAATCAAAGAATCAACCTCCAGAACTCATAATTTCATTTCAAAGTTCATAACTTCGAAACATTCCATTTTTAGTCTGAAACACGTCAAACGACATTCGGATTTGACCAAATTTTACAGGAAGTGCTTATATCACATATGTGGCCTACGCCGGGAATCTGAACCAAAATACAAGCCTGATACCATTACTTTTGGATCATATTTAATTTATATTTTCCTTAAACATTATCAGAAAATAATTTCACAGAAAAATTCATTTCTCGGACCTAGGACCTGGGATTTTGATTTCGATTATACGCCCGAGTGCCATATTTTCCTATAGACCCTCCGGGACTGTCACATCACGGGTCTGGGCCCGTTTGGCCAAAATTTTGACTAAATTCAAATATATTAATATTATTATCGAAATTCATAGTTTTTAACACATAATTCATACATTTTCACATAAAACGTTTTCGGCTTTGCGCCTGCACTACACATACAAATTGTGGCGAACAAATACAAGGTTTTCAAGGTATCAGAAGCACGGAGAAGGGGACATTTACGGTGATGACCCTTTGGGTCGTCACATCCTCTACCTCTAAAATAACCATTCGTCCTCGAATTGACAAAACAAAGAAGTACCTGAGTCGGGGAGTAGATGAGGATACCGGCTCCGCATATCAGACAAGACTCCCAGGTCGATGTCTCAGGAGGTTGACCTTTCCACTAAGCACACATTGAAGGAAAACTACTCGACCTCAACTGTCGAACCTGCCGGTCTAAAATAGCCACCGGCTCTTCCTCATGTAACAGATCCTCCTCCAATTGTATAGTACGTAAATCTAACACGTGGGCGGGATCACCATGATACCTCCGAAGCATGGTACATGAAAAACCAGATGCACGACTGACAATCCAGGCGGAAAGGCAAGTCTATAAGCCACCATCCCCATGCAATCGAGAATCTCAAATGGGCAAGTAAACCTATGGCTAAGCTTGCCCTTCTTCCCAAATCTCATGACGACGTTCATAGGTGATACACAGAGTAGTACTCGCTCACCAACCATGAAAGCAACATCCTTAAGCTTACGATCTTCATAACTCTTCTACCTAGACTGAGGTGACTGGAGTCTGTCCTAAATGATCTTAACCATATCCAAGGCCTCCTATACTAGATCTGTACCCAATAACCGAGCCTCTCCCAGCTAAAGCCATCCCACTGGGGACCGACACCGCCTGCCATACAATGCTTCATACCGAGCCATCTGAATGTCGGACTAGTAGTTGTTGTGGTAGGCTAACTCTACGAAAGGCAAAAACTGGTCCACAAGCCTCCAAATCAATAACATAGGCTCGAAACATATCCTCAACAATTTGAATAGTCCTCTCGGACTGACCGTCCGTCTAGGGCTAGAATGTTGTACTCAACTGAAACCTAGGTGCCTGACTCATGTTGCATCGCTCTCCCGAAATACTGCGGACCACGATCCAAAATAATGGATATGGGCTCCCCATGAAGGCGAACGATATCTCTGATATAAATCTCAGCATATCTCTCAAACGAATAGGTGGTGGCAACTGCAATAAAGTTAGGTGACTTGGTCAGCTTATCAAAAATAACCCATATAGCATCAAACTTCTTCTGAGTCATCGAAAGGGCAGTAACAAAGTCCATTGTGATTCTCTCCCACTTCCACTCTGGAAGCTCGATCCTCTAAAATAACCCACCGGGCCTCTGACACTTGTACTTAACATGCTGACAATTGAGACAACGAGCCAGATATGCCACAATGTCTTTCTTCATTCTTCGCCACCAATAACGTTGTCTCAAATCCTGATACATCTTCGCGGTTCCTGGAATAATAGAATATTGAGAAATGTGGGCCTCCGCTAAGATCGATTGCCGAATACCATCAATATTTGGCACACAAACTCACCCCTGCAATATCAATACACCATCATCTCCCAAGGTCATTTTCTTAGAACCTACTACTCGACGTACCGTGTCTCTCAGGAGACACAATTGAGGATAATCAAAATGATGCTCTCGAATGTGCTCCATCAATGACTTATGAGCACCGTGCAAGCCAACACCCTGCTAGGCTCAAAAATATCCAATCTCACAAATCTATTGGTCAAGGCTTGAACATCCAAAGCAAGCAGTCTCTGGCTGACCAGATTATAGGAAAGACTACTCATGCTGGCGCACTTCCTATTCAATGCATCTTCCACCACATTCACTTTCCCTAGGTGGTATAAGATAGAAATATCATAGTCTTTCAACAACTCTAACCACCTTCGCTGCCTCAAATTCAACTCCTTCTGTTTGAACAATTACTGAAGGCACTTGTAATTTGTGTACACCTCACATGTCACACCATATAAATAATGCATGCAGATATTCAAAGCATGAACAATGGCTGCTAACTCTAGGTCATGAATAGATATCTCTTCTCATGGATCTTCAACTGTTTCAAAGATTATGCTATGACCCTGCCATTCTGCATCAACACTACGCCAAGCCCAACCCAGGAAGCATCACAATAAATAGTATAAGTCCCAGACCCCATGTGCAAAACCAATATCGTTGCCCTAGTCAGAGCTGTCTTGAGCTTCAGGAAGCTCGCCTCGCACTCATCTGACCAGTTGAACTGGGCACCCTTCTGGGAAAATCTAGTCAGCTGGGCTGCAATGGATGAAAACCCCTCCACAAAATGTCTATATTAACCAGCTAACCCCAAGAAGCTCCAGATCTCTGTAGCTGAAGCAGGTCGAGGCCAGTTCTTGATTGCCTCTATCTTCTTCGGGTCCACCTAAATACCCTCCGCCGATACATGACCTAGAAAGGCAACCGAATTCAACCAATACTCGCAATTCGAGAACTTGGCGTACAACTTACTATCCTTCAGAGTCCAAAACCACTCTGAGGTGCTGCTCATGCCCCTTCTGTTTGTGGGAGTATATTAAAATTTCGTTAATAAATACAATCACAAATAAATCCAAAAATGGCTTGGACACTCGATTCAGCAACTCCATGAATGCTGCCAGGGCATTGGTAAATCCTATTGACATGATCAAGATCTTATAATGCCCATATCGTTGCGAAATGCTATCTTAGGGACATCAGATGCCCTAATACTCAAATGATGATAGCCAGACCTCAAGTTTATCTTCGAGAACACCCTAGCATCCTGAAGTTGGTTGAATAAATCGTCAACCCTCGGCAGTAGATACTTGTTCTTTATCATCACCTTGTTCAACTGCAGGTAATTTATGCAAATCCTCATCGACCCACCATTTTTCTACAAGAATAACACTCGTGCACACCAAGGCGATACAATGGGTCTAATGAAACCCTTATCAAGCAAGACTTGAAGCTGCTCCTTAAAATCTTTCAACTCTAGCGAGGCCATGCAATATGGAGAATGGAAATAGGCTAAGTGCCCGGAGCTAGATCAATACAAAAATCAATATTCCTGTCAGGCGGCCTACCCGGCATGTATGGGGGGGAAAACCTCGGGAAACTCCCGAACAATAGGAACAGAGTCAATATATGGAACCTATGCGCAAGAGTCACGAACATATGCCAGATATGGGAGAAATCCATTCTTGACCATACGTCGATCCTTGACATAAGAAATAACACTGCGAATAGCATGACCTAGGGTCCCTCTCAATTCATGTCGGGGAAAATATGGCAAAGCCAAGGTAATGGTCTTAGCGTGACAATCCAAAATAGCATGATAAAGAAAAAGAGATCTCTATCGCGTGAACAGTGATTATTCACTGTAGTATGCGTGAACAGTGATTTTTAGTTACTATTCATATCGGAATCCGGTGGCAGACTACTACTTTTTTAGCGTCCAGACAATCTCCATCTTGAGGTGAACACATTCCTGTTATTGTTTTTACAATATCTAACGGCAAACGCAGCAGATCTTAAATCTTGCGATTCTTTCGCTTAATTCTAATTCAGATTCAGCTTTGAATTTTTCGGTTAGCTTATTATCTGATTGGATTCGATTTAAGAATCCTCCAGATCGTTTGCTGAATTGGTTGTCCAAAAAAATGGTCGAACTAGCTTGATCAGTTCTCTCGATTTTTGCAGCCATGTCTGCACAGATCTATCCGCAGCCTTTGGCTGTGGGAGAGAGTATTAAAAATCCAGTAGCAACAACTTCGAAAGAAGTTGTAAAGCCAACGCATGCGTCGATTAGTCAAGCTGGTCAGACTGTTTCGTCAAAGATCGAGCTTTGCGCAGTAAACTTCGAACATGAGCATCCTGTAATCCAATTCACAATGGAAGATATTAACACTTTCACCAGAGAAGAAGGTTTACACCAAGTAGTTGTGATAAAATTTTCATATGGCAAACCTGATGTATCGGAAGTGCGACGAATTTTTTCATCGCAATTTGATGTAAAAGGTCATTGCAATGTTGGACAGTTGGAATATAGGCACCTACTAGTCAGGTTTGATATATTCGACGATTATGCTCACTTCCTTGGAAAGTCGACAGGTTATCCTAAATCTAAAGGCAAAGAATATTTCTTCAGAACGTTTCCTTGGATTTTCGGATTTAATCCAAAGGAGGAGACGTCGATGACAGTCGTATGGATCTCTATGCCAGGTCTGCTACAAAATTTATTTGCAAAAAGGTCTCTATTGTCAATTGCGAATGCTGTTGGAAAACCGATTGCTGTGGACAAGGCGATGCAAGATAGAACGAGACCTAACACAGCAAGGGTCAAGGTTATACTGAACCTGTTGGATAAACATCCAAATAAGGTCATGTTAAAGTTTGTAGATTCTACTTCCGGGAAATCTGTTGAGTTCCAGCAAATCATCGTCTACGACAACCTTCCTAGTTACTGCACCTTTTGCAAACACCAAGGACATATGGAGAAATTTTGTAGGATTAAAAATAAAAAACTACCTGATACAGAAGTGGATAATCTGGCAAACTACTCGATTGGTAATGAGAATATCGACAAGTTACAAGGGGATGCAAGGGATTTATTAAATGGAAAAAGAGCTGTACAAAGAATGATCTCACACAATAATTCAATATTGAACAAGGGCCAAGGTGTTACTAATTCAGAAGTTCAACAAGGAAATGTTGTGTGGAAACAGAAAGTTGATCCAAAGAAAATTCAAGCCGCCGGGATTCAAACTACACAGTATGCTGAAGCAGTGAAGAAGCAGAATGTCGATCGAGAATTAACACAGAATGCAGATACAATAATCCATTCATTGTTGAACGAGAATTCTGGTATTTGTGATATAAATGTGCTAAATAATACTGGGAAAGAAAATGTCGTGGTGCAGCAGATTTTTGATCAATCTTCTGGGATTGACCATGCACAGAATGCTGAAGCAGGGAAGTTGGATATTGTACAGCCATGTCCATCGCACTTTGGAGTTCTATTGGACACTACTGTTCTATCGATCTCTATCGGTCCAGTGAACTCTAATGCTCCATTTAACTCTACAGTCAAGACAATGGAGTATGTTTCAGCAGAACAGAATGTTAATGAGAGTCGGGATGCTATGAAACAAAATGAGGAAAAAGATGCTACTGATCCTGTGGTGAAGCAGAATGGGCTAATGAACTCCAATGATTCATTGACTCCAAATGTGAATGCTGTAAATGATACTTCAATTGTTCCTGTTAACTCTACTGTTCCATTGCTCTCTACAGCCAAGACAATTGATTTCAAACATGATAATGCTATGCTGTAGTAGATTGTTGATCAATCTTCTAGGATTGACAATGCACAGAATGCTGAAGCAGGGAAGTTTGATACTGTACAGCCAAGTCCATCGCACTTTAATTTTCTATTGGACACTACTGTTCCATCGAATTCTATCAGACCAGTGAACTCCAATGCTCCATTTAACTCTACAGTCAAGACAATGGAGTATTTTTCAGTAGAATAGATTGTCAATGAGAGTCGGGATGCTATGAAACAAAATGAGGAAAAGATGCTAATGATCCTGTGGTGAAGCAGAATGCGCTAATGAACTCCAATAATTCATTGACTCCAAATGTGAATGCTGTAAATGATACTTCAACTGTTCCAGTTAACTCTACTGTTCCATTGCTCTCTACAGCCAAGACAGTTGAAGGTATATTGGCAGAACAGAATGTAAATGAGAGTCGACGTGTCTCAAAGGTACATCATTCTAATGGAAAAGAGGCTATAAATCAGAATAAGGACGAAGGAGCTACTGATTCAGAGGTTCAACATATAATTCATGTGGTGAAGCAGAATGGGTTAATGAAATCAACTGATTCATCGACACCAAATGCGAATGCTGTAAAAGATGCTAATTCTGATACAAATATGTTAACTGCAGAAATTTCTGCAGAATAGAATGTACTGGTTCAATTTGCCAACACTGCAACAACAGTTCACAACAGCACTAATGTCTCCATCAAATTTCGACAGAATCAGTATGCTCAAGATGCCTATGAGAATGTGAATGATGTTTCTCAACTGAATAAAACACTGCCAGATAAGGACACTGACCAGAATCCAATGCAACAAACAAAGAGATATACAAGGCAGCATATATCAACAGAAGATGAAGAAGCCAATACAGAACTTTTATCTTCTAAGATGGCCTCAACGAATTCCAACAGAAATCATAATTCTCTTGCAATTGTCAGTCAAGCTGAGGAAAAAGAAGCTGGAGGAGTCATTCAAAAGGTCCATAGCTACGCTTCCATTTCTATATCCAATATATATGATGAGGGAAGTATAAATGACAATGGAGAATTCTTAAGTCTCAATGGAAAGAATAAACAGGAAATTCGATATAACATGAGAGATATGGTTATTAAATCAAAACTATGTGATCAATGTAATTCTGATGAAGACGAGAGCTTGGATGAAGGATCTACTGGTTGGTTATTTGATTGGGAAGGACAACAAGATGTTTGCAACAGCACAGGAGGGGACAGTGAGGCTATGATGAAGCCAAAAACTCAAAGGATGTCTGCAAACACGAAGGAGAATGAAAATCAGTCTTATTCAGCGAGCAATCTGAACTATAACGCAGCAATTTTCATTCCAAAAAATGACACAACACCAGGAAAATCGAAGGTAACAACAACAGAGATCGTCCAAAAGAAAATAACACAAAAAGCAATCCAATTTTCAGGAGAATCATCACTTGCTGGATAAAAAACAGATCCTCCGAATATTGGACAAAATCAGAAGCTAGTTTTACACAACAGGCAGCCACAAATAAATTGTATTCTTACGGATAATTTCATAATATCCTCAGACAAACTCCAGAACGATATGGAAGGACAACAAATATATGAAGAAGGAGAGGAAGAGGATATGTTAACGCAAAGCCGGAAGAATGCTGCAAGAATGGGAGACTTGTCACCGACACACTGTAAAATAATCAAATGGACTCATCAAAGGGATAGAAGTTGGGATGGTAGGATGGCAGAAGGCACAAACAAAAAGAAGCTTCCAATGCGAATTGCAAAGCAAAAGCAGATTACTCAAAATACACTCAGAAAGCCCAGTAAATCAAAGAACAAAAGCATGAACAGTGAAGACCTTTTCAGTTCATTCACGGATTTGGAGAAAGGACAACACATTACTCGCTTCCTCATTTTTCATTACGATATCTTAATATCCTTATCTGTAATATAACCAAAGAGTTGTATGAACTCTGTGGTGATCAAGTTATATTTCGGACATGCTTCTTATTATGTTGTAATTTTAATTTTATTTTATTAATAAAAATCTAACGCTAGGCATTGCCTAGTGTTTGCTTAAAAAAATAGCATGATACGGGGACAAGAAATCCGTCCCTAATATAACATCAAAGTCTGCCATATGTAACATCAATAACTCAACACGGGTTTCAAGACCCACAAATACCACCACACATGAGCGATGCACTCGGTCGACCACTATAGAATCACCAACCAGTGTAGACACATATACATAATTACCCAAAGCATCACTAGGAATAACCAAATAGAGTGCAAAATAGGATGACACACAAAAATATGTAGATCCCGGGTCAAATAACACAGAAGCACCCCCATCACATACCATAATATTACATGTAAGGATGACTAGGTCTCTGGCCTGGCCGCCAAAGCATAACAATGGGGCTGACCCCCTTCTCCTTGAACTGTGTCTCAGGGATTATCGGCTGCGGGCTGATGCCTGCCTGTAGTAGTCTGAGCTCCACCTATATGCTCCCCACCTCTACTTCTATTGCCTCTACCCCCCTCTAGCTGGCTGGGTGGCCTGTGGATCACTTGCTGCCTGAATAAGGGGACGAGGACCCAACTCCTATGACCGAGCACCCCTCATCCTCAGGCAATACCTCAGGATGTGGCTGAGATCTCCATACTCGTAACACCCAGTAGAATGCATAAACTGAGAAGAATAGGGCTGACCTTGACGCCCTAAATGACCTCTTCAAAGGCTCCAAAGTGGCAGTGCACTGGTGGGCTGCTGATCAGAGTAGTGCTGCTGAGAATCGCTACTGCCCGAGGCACTGTATGAAACCTAGAGTGCTGACTGAAAAGGCCTCTGAGGGTTGCCTCTCTCATATGAATCCCTACCTCCGGAAGAGGTACCTTTGAACCTACTAGAATGTGAGGCCTCTTATCTGACCCCTATCCACCTCCTCGAGCGAGTGCCCTCTCTACCTGGCGAGCCGCATTGGCCGCCTCCTGAAAAGATATATCACTACCAACTCCCATGGCCATCTGAGGACGGATCGTTTGAGTCAATCCATCAATAAATCTGCGGACCCTATCTTGCTCTGTAGGAGTATCACAACTGCATGGCATACAAAATAAATAAATCTGGTTTGATACTGTGTAACTGTCCTAGAGGCCTGAGGAGGCGCTCAAACAATCTACGAAGTGCCTCCTGCTAAGTGACAGGGAGAAAAGTCTCCAAGAATAACTCCGCAAATGAATCCAATGTCAAAGCTGGAGACCCTGCTGGTCTAGTTAGGCAATAATCTCTCCACCAAGTCTTGGCGGATCCTGCAAGCCTGAAGGAGCAAAAGTCGACCCCATTGGTCTCCACTATACCCATACTCGTGAAGATCTCATGACAACTGAATAAAAAATCCTAGGGATCCTCCGATGAAACACCACTGAAAGTGGTGTTGAAAATCTTAGAGAACCGATCAAGTCTCCACAAAGAATCCGAAGACATCACCGCTCCATCTCTGGCCTGAGCTATAATAACTGTCTAAGTTGCCACTGCGGGCTGCACTACTGGAACTTGAGTCCGGGGAGCTACCTGCTCCAGAGTACGCGTAGCAGGAGTTTGAACTCGCAACCTAAGAAGTGGCTGGTCCTGCTGGCAGCAAACCCGCTCTAGTGACACTGTCCATAAAGCATGTTATACGGACGAGAGCATCCTGGAGATACGGGGAAAACATACCCCCTCCTAGAAGCTGAGCTGGGCCCACCAAAGCTACTGGGATGGAACCTCCTCATCGAAGTCAATATGATGCTCCACCTCTAGAACTGCGGCTTGGGGCTTAGCTCTACCCCTACCGTGGCCTCTGGCACGGCCTTGGCCCCTGTCCATTGTAGGAGCTGCTATTGGGAGCTTGGACTGCTGCACGGTAGAACAAGACTCACGTGTTCTCGCCGTTTGGAAAATAATAGAATAGAATGACAAACAATATTGTAGAAACAAAGTTGCATGACAATACTGAACAAAGTGAAATATTTCCTAACTCTATAGACTCTGAGGGGTAAATACAGTCTTCTCTATACCAATCCCTCAAACTCCATCGAGCACGTCTGTGAGTTGTGGGACCCAAGTAGCCTAATGCTCTGATACCAACTTGTCACGACCCAGATTTCATACTACCGGGGTCGTGATGGCACCTACTACGGAGCTACGCAAGTCAACCATTTAAACATTTCACAAAGCTTTTATCTAAAACAATATGATAAACTAAAATAAGTACTTAAAATATGCGGAAGACTTTTAACAAAAATGATAAAAAGTGTTGAAGTTTAGAACATGTCTTTACCTAGTATCTGCTGTCACCACTCACGGACTACTAAGGACTACTAAAAACATCATCTGAAAGAAAATACACAAGAGCCTGTCTCGGTACAAATAAATAAACTGAAATAACAAAGATGAGACTCTGAGCCCGAGGATGTCAGCTAAGCTACTTAGGAGTGTCTGGACCGAAGGTCGGCTCTTGGTCTAGAACTGCTGTGGCGGCCAGTGAGCTGTGTCCCGGCCTGTGGACAAAAAAGCACAGAAGCGTAGCATCAGCACAACCGACCCCATGTGCTGGTAAGTGCCTGGCCTAACCCTGGCAAGGTAGTGATGAGGCTAGACAAGACCTACCACATATAACCTGTATAGATGTATGAAATAATAGGAGAATACGCTATTATATACAGTTAAAAAGGGAGGGAAGCATGAAATGGGGTACAACAGTTCAAATACAGAAATCATCTAACAAGAATGACAACTGTGCAGATAATAACTAACAGAAAAAATACCAGAATGATTAATACGCAAATCATTATATTCAATCCTTGTTCACATTGTGGTGCGCAGCACGATCCTCAGCATTTAATACCATTGTGGTGTGCAAACCCATTGTCAACAATTAATCCATTGTGGCGTGCAACCTAATCCTCAATATTTTGGTATTGTTGCGCCATGCAACCCAACCCTCGATATTTACCAACAAAACACACAAAAATCATTCGCAACTCTAGTGCAAGATGAGTAACATCAAAACATAGAAGTCCCAATTAGGCAATATAAGTAACAGTTCAAAATATCCCGACAAGGGAGAATTTAATATTATATTTAATTCCCAGCAAGGGAAACAATCACAGAACTTCCACTTCTAAACCAGTTAGCTACCAAGAAGTTCTAAGCGGAGCCAATGCTCCCAAATTATACGAAATCGTTATTTGTCCTAAAGTGTTCATATCATGTGAACTAAATCAATTCAACAAGAATTTATATCATATCATTCGAAATAACACAATTCAAGACCCACGGTCATGCTAGACTCGGGTGCATAGATATACGTCACCATGCCTATGCACCGACTCCACATATCACGTAGCAATTAATGTCCTAATCCTATTTCCTCAAGCCAAAGCTAGATCAAATACTTACCTCGGTCCGAAAATAGTAATCAAGCCTCTAACACCGCTTTTCCTCTAGAATCCAACTCCGAAACAACGATATCGATCCATAATTAGTTCAATATTATCAATAACTACTTTAAAACACAATTTGATAGACTAGAAATGAATTTCCTATCATTCTTCCAAAAATACCAAAATCCGACACCAGACCTACTAGGTCAAAACTTGAGATTTGGACCAAAACGCAATCACCCATAACCGCAGGAGTTCAAATATATAATTTTTTTAGGATTCGACCCCAAATTGAGGTTGAATCGCCCAAAATTACCAAGAACCTAACTCTAACCTAAAGCTCTAATTTCTACTTTGATTTTATGTTTTTAGGCTAGGAGTTTAGTGATTAGATGAAGAAATAATGAGGAAATGATGTTAATATTACTTACCCAAAGAGTTATAGAGAAAAAAGAGCTTGAAGTTCGGTAATGGATGGTTTGGAAAGAGTTCATGTGAAAATGGGGAAGAATCCCGTCATTGTTCTGTTTTTAGGCTTTTATAATACCTGGCAACAAATCTCTATGCAATCGCAGAGCTAGGGATGTGATCACATAGAGTAAGAGAAAACTGGTCAATGCGATCGCGTGAGGGGAGATGCGATCGCATAGAGGAAAAATGGGACTAAAAGTCTTGGGCTAGTTTGTAATGTGCGATCGCAAGAATGGATGTGCATTCGCATTGAAGGAATTTGCCAAGATATGCGATCGCATGGGAAACAATGCGACTGCATTGAACAATAATGGGGTGACTTCAAACGAACTCTATGCGATCGCAGACACACCTATGTGATCTCATTGAGTAAAAGGTCTGTGTAAACATTGCAGCAAATATGCTAGTTTTCCCAAGTCCAAAACACCTCCAAAATCACTCTTGAGCCCTCGGGGCTCCAAACAAAACATAAACACTAACTCAATATCATCCTATGAATTTGCTCGAGTGATCGAATCGCTAAAATAACATCAAAATCAAAGAATCAACCTCCAAATATCAAAATTTCATTTCAAAGTTCAAAACACCCAAACTTTCCAATTTTAGTTTGAAACACGTCAAACGACGTCCGACTTCGACCAAATTTTACAAGAAGCGCTTAAATCACATATATGACCTATGCTGGGCATCAGAACCAAAATACAATCCTGATACCATTACTTTTTTATCAAATTTCATTTCAACTTTTTTTGAACTTTTTCAGAAAACAATTTCATGGAAAAATTATTTTCACGATCCTGGGACCTCTGATTTTAATTCCGGGAATACACCTGAGTCCCATATTTTCCTATAGACCCGCTGGGACCTCATCACAGGTTCGGGCCCGTTTACCCAAAATGTTGAACAAAGTCAACTATATCAATATTATTATCAAAATTCATAGTTGTTAACACAAAATTCATATATCTTCACATAAAATTTTCCGGCTTCAATCACGGAGTATGCATGCAAATTGAGGCGACTAAATATGAGATATTCAAGGCCTCAGAAGCACGGAGAATTGAAGAATTACGGTGATGACCCTCTGGATCGTCACAAACACTCAAATGCTCAAAATGAGAGAATAATGCTCATGTTGGAGATCATTACTGAAAATGAGGAGAAGCATAACTTTGCACTCGAGGACTTGAAACAAGGCTTGCAATAAAATGATTAACAAATCCGCGCTTTGGCGGATCAAATGCAAATATTGGTTGGTGCTCATTATGCCCACCAACTTGTAAGTGTGGAAGAAAGCCAAGAAGGGTCCAATTCCGTGGAAGAAAGTGAGCTTTAGTATGAGGAATAAAGAATTGAACATTCGTCAACTGACTTCGTGAGTATTAATGATGCCGAGAAAAATATGGAATTAGAGTCAAGCGGTATAAATGAATATTTGGTTGAGAATAATTCTAGTCCAGGGGAAGAAGAGGATGTCAAAATTTGAGAAAAATTGCAAAGTGAAGGTTTGAAGTCACATTCCAAGCATTTTTGAACATTGGAATTGTGTGTTGATATTAAAATTGAACTACACAAGTCAATAAGGAATTGTGAGGAGGAAAGACAACAACTGTACATTTTAAAGTTTAGAGAAATAAGAAAACAAAACAACATTCCTCACATGAAAGCCATGAAGTGCAACTTGCATAATTTAGGCATTATCTCGATTATCAACTTACCACCCCCATCACTTACGGTCACAAGCTTGACTCCAAGCTAGGTGCCCAGTTCATATCATCAAACTTGCAACAAAAGTTGTAACCTTGTTTGCGTCGTGCCACAACATTAAATGCGGCGCTTGGTGGAGGGAACCCATCATTTTTCAAAATTGTTAGTCATTTTTATATTTTCTTTTTCATAATAGCTTACAATATTACTTTTGACTAATTTGTCAAGTTTCAGATTTTTTGGAGTTGATTTGAGCAGGCCGAATTGAACCGGATGGCGAAAACCGGTAGCTCAAAAATATTTGTAGTGTAGCAGACATTTGCACAATGTGATCGCAACAGTACAATGCGATCGCATTGAAGTATGTAATAAAAACCATATGCGATCGAAAGCCTTTACCAGTCAACTGCAAGGGCCCACATATTTTACATTATGCGTTTGCAACAGGTCCCCGCGATGGCATAGTGTCAGGTAAGTGAAGAATACAAAAATCTACTGCAATCGTGCCCCCCCCCCCCCCCACCCATTTTGCTCAAACAATAGACCATCTACTGCCAAAAACCCCAAAAATTTAAGTCTTCTCACATCTTCAAGTCTCTTACAATTTTCCAACACCACTCTCATGGTATGTAATTTCTTAACTCTAGTTCCTTCAAATTACATTCTTGGTGCTCATAAGGTAAAAGAACAACCATTTTTCTTCTTCTTTCTCTCAACCTCATGTTCAGGGCTAGAATGTTAGATTATTTAGTTGAGAATAACTTGAATGTGTGCTTGCTTCTTGGGTAATGTTTTTTGAGAGCGCGAGTGCTCTATTGTTGGAAAAATTGGGAGTGAATCTGGGGGAAATTTCCTTAAAATAGCCATGGAAAACTGATGCCCATAATTGTTTTGTGAAAATGCCTGAAAGAACAAAATTCGGGTGAGGCTGAAAGATCTTATGCGATCGCATTGACTATTCTACGATCATATAGCTCTAAAATGTGCACTGGGAAATAAATTTCTCTATGCGATCGCATCAGTGTTCCGCGATCGCATTGTATAAAATCTGAGATGAGAACTATTGCTCTATGCGAAGGCAATGACAGCTATGCAATCGTTTAGCTTTAGCCTCAGTAGTGCCAAAACAGTAGCTTCGTAGATTTTTACCCAAACACTTTTTGTTGTTTATCTTTGGCCTAAATGCATAATAATACAGTGTGTAAAGTACTCATTCATGTGTTTAACATTTGGTTACCATTTGTAGGTACTTTGTGCATAAAATAGCCTCGAATGTTTTTGAAAATATTTAAAATGTGCAAGCACAACATGAAATTGAAGAGGGGTATTTTGATGAGACGAGATTCACTTCATGTCAAAGAGCATTTTCAAAGAATGGGGCATCCGTTTGGACAATTTTGAGGCGGAGATGCTGCAATTTGACCAGAGACTAAATTAGAGTGGTTGGATATGATTTTCCCCAGAACCAATCAAAGCGAACTATACCATAATTCGGGAATTTTATGCAAACGCATTGAAGACTAATTTTTAGGGGGATGTATTCAATTGTTTCAAGGGCAAGCGGGTTAACTTTGCCCCCGAGGTAATAAATTGTAAGGCCCAAAAAAAATTGCTAAGTAAACTAGGCATTCGTGGTGCTACATAGACTATGTACAATATCGCATGTGCAATAAACATGGTGGACATCAATTATACTTGGTAAATAAGTTTACAAGTCATGTTGTAAGTAATTTGGGGTAAAAGGAAGGGCCTTAGTCCAAGGCCAATTGAAAAATTCCGTAATAGAATTCCCACGTGCTATTCGTAAATTCTCACCAAGGGACTGTATCCGATGAATTTCTTATAGAATATTTTATTTATGTGGACAAAATCTACCTGTTTGTTCCTATCCCTTCACATTTGTGAAGTTTACCTATGTGGTATCAAGTTCCATGTAAAGCTTCCCACCGTTGCTGTCACACTTCCTTTTTACTACATCCGCGTAAAGGAGGTTTTCCAATTAAAGGATAATTGGAACGGGATTTATTATTAATAATTTAGAGTAGCCACTTGGGAGATCAATGGTTTCCCAAGTCACCGATTGAATGCCAAACATAGGAAAATATGATTATGTTAACAGTCCACGAACAAAATGTCAGAATAAAAGCTTAACGCTAGAGGGGGGTGAATAGCATTTTATTAAAAATTTGCGTAATTAAAAATCACAGGAATAAAGTAAATGCGGAAATTAAAAGAGAAAGGAGAGAACACACCAAATTTTATCCTGGTTCACCAAAAAGTGTGGTTAGTCCAGTCCCCGAGAGACTCTCTCGAGTTTTACACTAATTCCGTTAAGCTTGCGGGTGCCTAACAAACCGTTACACGTGCTCTTAGATATACACTCTACAAGACTTCACTTCGCTCGAGGATGCCGCACCTCAAGACTTCAACACAAGGAACTAATTTTCCTTCTTACAACAAGGGATTATTAGTTCCCCTCAAGTGTGTAAAAACACTTAACACTCAATACAATACTCTCGTTATAGAGTGGATATGAGTAAAAATAATAAGCTCAAGAACACAACAATATATTCAAGGATTTGGCTCTCAAAAATGATGAGATCAATATGAAATAATGAGATAATAGTATGAAAGCTTTAAGCAATGATTATGATCAGTTGTTGTGTTGAAACAAGTGATTTTGAGGTGTATTTATAGTGTTCAAAATCACTAAGACCGTTGATTAATTGCCAATCACTGATTGCTAATTTTGTGCTTCAATAATCGATTATGTGATTCTGTATAATCGATTATCTGGAGATCGTTTAAAATCATATGCAGATTTCTCCCTAAATAATCGATTATCAAGACTGTAATAATCGATTAGTTCATAACGTTAAAAAATCAATCCCCGATTTTATGCTCAAATAATCGATTATAGTTTTACTCATAATCGATTGTTTTTCTGTATTTAAAAATATGATGGCAACGGTCTTAACATAATCGATTGTTTGAAAACCCATAATCGATTATTTTGTTACGTCTTAAAATCTGATGCACACTGCCTTGTCTTAATCGATTACTTAAAAGGTCATAATCGATTATTTTTACACTTAGTAAAATCTGGTGCATACCGTTTTTAAATAATCGATTATTAAAAACACATAATTGATTGTTTAGCTGTTTTACAAAATCTGGAACACACTGTCTTGAAATAATCGATTATTTGAAAACACATAATCGATTGTTTAGCTGGTTTACAAAATCTGGGACCCACTGCCTCAACATAATCGATTATCATGAAGTTCATAATCGATTATTATGCAGTTTTATAAAATCTGATTTATACTGACTTAACATAGTCGATTATCATAAGGTGCATAATCGATTATGTATGTCCAGATGATTAAAAATCATTTTGGCTAAAATAAAGATGTTTGTAAATCAATTTGTTTTAAATAAAGGATGCATGATTTTTTAAAAATGATTTTACGAGAGAAGCCAAGTCTAGAATCAATTGTCGGATCAAGAGTACAATAAAAACGACTCAATTATGACTTTGTTGTTTATCTTGACCTTTGCTCTTTCTTTCTTGTGTGCTTGAACTTCGGCATATTGCAATATTCCATGTGCGTTGGTTTGTCATTTATCAAAACCTACAAGGATGAACACACGTTTAGTTATATCGACTTGAGAATGTGTTTTCAACAATTTCCCCCTTTTTGATAATGGCAAACCAATATCGGGATATGCATAAGTGAATGAATTAATTCCCCCTCAATTTATGAATTCCCCCTTAATTTATGCCAATATGTTATTAGTATGCATAGCCCTTATTCTTCCCCCTTTTGACATTAGCGAAAAAAAAATATAGAAATATGAACTTTCATTAAGTAAATTAAGCATACATAAGCAAGAAAAAAATTGACAGTATATAAATAAAAATATTTAAAGGTCATTTTCATCATTGACGTCCGTCTTGGCATCCGGTACTCCTTCCTGAGGTGCATTTTGGGCATATGGGTAGTTAACATGATAAAAGTACCCATGAAGCTCAGAAGATAACCGATTGACATTTTGATCAATACGATAAACTGAGGTTGACATGGAAGCAAGTTGGTCTGAAATGGTTTGAAGAGTGGCAGCTTGAGGACGTCGTAATTGAGTAGGCGGAGGAGGAGGAACATATTCGCCAATATTGGGAAATGAAGATTCTTGAATCTCCCAATGTTTGGTTACCTTTTTGTGATCACCGACGGAAGTGTCTATGCCGGAGGCTTCAAAAAGAGCCATTATAAGAAAGGCATAGGGGAGTGGCCTACCGTTCCCAATTGCGTCATACATATGGGTCATGATGAACCGGCACCAATTTATGCGAGCCCCGGTCATAATTGCATGAATAAGTTTGGAATCCTCTTGGGATAGAGTGGTGTGATTGAACTTTCGAGGTTTGAGAACTCGGGTGATGAAATAAAAAATTAGGCGATATTCGGGGAGCATATGGGTAATGGATGGGCGGCGACCATCCGAACATTCGCCAATACCAATTTGATGAAAAAGAAGTTGTTCATCAAATAGAGCACCTTCGTCTCTAGTGTAGAGAGAGATGTCTTCACCATTTCGAGGAAGGTTAGTGAGAACATGCAAGTTTTGCTCATTTATACAAATTTGAATTCCATTTACGGAAGAAACAAGACCACCTTCTTCGTCCTGCTGTAGATTTGATTAAAAAGCACGAATTAAGGCAGGGTGAATGTAGGAATATTTGAGATATAAAAATTCAATGAGTTGGCATTGAATAAGCATATTTTCAGTAGATGGAGGAGCGCTATTTCGAAGGTATCTAGTAGTAGAGAAACGAGGCGGAAGTATTTCTCGACTCTCGAATTTTTCGATAAATCGGGCAAGTTCGGGTTGAGTTGCAAACCGCAAATAAGAAACGTCCTTATAAGGGAAGATGGGTGGAGGAGCGGCGGAAGAGGAGGCAATATTCTTGCCGGATCGAGAGCGTTTGGAATGCTTTCCACATATTTTTCTTGAGAAATGAATGTTGTTTCAGAATATTTGAAGAGTATTCAAGACAATTTAGAAGATAGAATGTTGTTGAGGTGAGAATTACGAGAAGTGGAAGGCCCTATTTATAATGTGGAGGATGAAATATCATTAAAGGTGAAAAAATCTGCAGAATTAAAGACCCAAACGGTCATAAACGGTAAGAAATTTGAAAACTGACCGTTGGATAATCGATTATGAAGGATTGAAACTCGATTATAACGTTACAGTGAACTCAGCGATTTTCGGAATCCGGGAGATAATCGATTATGACTTTGGAGATAATCGATTTTTGGTTTACAATAAGCCTGGAGTTTTGCGGAATCTGGAAATAATCGATTGTGATTTCAAAAATAATCGATTATATTTTAGGCAGTGAATACCGAACTTCCGAGACGCTAACGTGATAATCGATTAGCAACTTACCCATAATCGATTATTTACTAAACACCTGAAAACATACGAGACGGTAACATAATAATCGATTAGCCAATTTTGAATAATCGATTATTTACTTAACACTGCAAAATTGAACATTCAATAACCGATTAACCAGTTGCCAATAATCGATTATTGTGTCTGACGCCCAAATTCCTGCAAAATCAATAATTTAAATAATCGATTGTAGTATATGAAATAATCGATTATATTTCACCAGTGCCTTAGAATTCCCCCTATCTTTGGGGCGATACGTGCAAAAAAGAATTAGGTGCCTCCCACGCTCAAGTTAGTAATCGTTGAACAATAAAAATGCAATGCATGACTTAGATCAACGTGGAGTCTAGAATCCCGAGTTCACTACGAATTCGGAAAAAGGACTCTTTCTCTAAAGGCTTTGTAAAGATGTCGGCTAGTTGATATTTGGTTTCAACAAATTCAATTTCGACATCGCCCTTGAGAACGTGATCTCTTATAAAATGATGCCTAATTTCTATGTGTTTCGTTCTTGAATGAAGAATAGGATTCTTCGTCATGTTAATGGCGCTAGTATTATCGCATCGAAGAGGGATGTGATCGATACTAAGGCCAAAGTCCGAGAGTTGTTGTTTCATCCAAAGGATTTGAGCGCAACAACTCCCCGCGGCTACATATTCAGCCTCGGTTGTGGACAACGCAACACTTACTTGTTTCTTGCTAAACCAAGAAACTAGAGAGCTACCGAGCAAATGGCAAGTGCCACTAGTGCTCTTGCGGTCCAACTTACAACCTGCATAGTCGGAGTCGGAGAAGCCAACAAGTTGGCATGAAGAACCTTTGGGATACCATAGTCCCACATTTATGGTTCCAACGAGATATTTCATTATCCGTTTTACCGCAGTTAGGTGCGACTCCTTCGGACATGATTGATAACGAGCGCATAAACACACGCTAAACATGATGTCCGGTCTACTAGCAGTAAGGTAAAGAATGGATCCTATCATACCTCAATATTTCTTGATGTCTACCTCCTTACCTTTTTCATCCTTGTCGAGATGATCGGAAATGCTCATTGGGGTAGCCATCGCTTTTGCATTGCTCATTTCAAAGAGATTGAGTAACTCCTTGCAATATTTGGATTGACAAACGAAAATTCCTTCGTTCATTTGTTTAACGTGTAACCCCAAGAAGAAATTAAGTTCGCCCATCATCGACATCTCAAATTCGCCAGTCATGACTTTTGAAAACTCCTTGCATAAAGACTCATTAGTTGCACCAAAAATAATATCATCAACATAAATTTGAATAATTAGAATGTCGTGGTCTTTACTTTTGATAAACAGTGTAGTATCCACTTTCCCCCTATTAAAATCATTTTCCAAGAGGAATTTGCTCAATCGTTCATACCAAGCTCGTGGAGCTTGTTTTAGACCATAGAGTGCTTTCTTGAGCTTGAAGACGTAATCTGGAGATATAAAGTCTTCGAACACGGGGGTTTGCTCAACATATACTTCCTCTTGAATAAATCCATTAAGGAAGGCACTCTTGACATCCATTTGATACAATTTAAAATTCATTGATGAAGAAAAAGCAAGTAATAGGCGAATTGCTTCTAACCGTGCTACGGGTGCATATGTTTCTTCATTCAAAAGGCGAGCAACCCTTAAACAAAAAGGCCTAAGAGGGTTCTTCTTTATATATTACATAAGCCCTAAAGTAGGTAGCCCCGAAAGCCGAACTCAGCACAGTGAGTTTTGGCTTGCCCCCTTCTATCTTATTAGTCAAACCTAAACGTCCTTATTTCAAAAAACAGCGCTAATACCCTATCTATAGTAAGGGGCCTTTTCAATTCAATCTCCCACTTGATTTCGGACAGCCAAATATAAAGACACTTTGTTAGCTCTTCGTGCCTCCTTGACTTCTCAAACTGAACTAAGACTGTCCAACTAGAGGTATAGCCGGAAGGAGCTCTTTTTGTATTGAAAGTGTTTTCAAATAGCGATCCATCGCGTCGGTAATAAGACCGAAGGTGTAAAAGACATTTTCAAGTTTGAGTAGTGAAAACGTCGTCAATTCGTAACCGGGGAATATAAGTCCGCCTCCCAAGACTACTCAATCCCTGCTCTATGTCCTGCTGCTGACCTTAGCGAGACAATGGGAGTGCGTCTCACTTGAATAGAAAGGCTTTACCTCTCTTATTGGACGGGACTAAAAAGTCTTTTTCAAAAGAAAAGTCTTCCGACTGAACAAAGGGAGCAGGCTGGATACTAAAAGAATTCGATACAGCGGGGGGGTTCCCCAATTTGATAATACTTTTTTAAAATGCTGACATGACAGGGGAAAGAATCTATTCCTTCTTCTTGATTATAACCCTTAGCAACTAACCTAGCTTTGTTTCTAGTGATTATTCCATTTTCGTCAAATTTATTACGAAAAACCCATTTCGTACCAATTATGGTATGATTATCGGGTCTTGGCACCACTTCCCAAACGTCATTACGTTTAAATTGGTTAAGCTCCTCTTGCATTGCCAAGGTCTAATGCTCATCCTCAATTGCTTCAGAAATGGTAGTAGGTTCAATTTGAGAAACAAATGCCATATGACCTATGGTATCTTTAAGGAGGTTTCGAGTACGTACACCTTTTTCGATGTTGCCGATTACCGGGTCGAGAGGGTAGTCTTTAGACGTCCTCCATTCCTTGGGCATCATCGAATCGCCTTCTTGTGGTGGTGCTTCCTCCGATTGTTGTTCCAAGATTTCATCTTGATTTTCCTTTGGATCTTCCGTTTGTACTTTGTCTTGAAGATTTAATTTGTTTAAACAATCTGCAAGATCAACACAAGAATCCTTTCTCGCCAAGCGAGTATCATTTTCACAGAATACTATATGAGGAGATTCCTCAATAGTTTTGGTTCTATTATTGAAGGCTCTATAAGCTTTACTGCGTAATGAATAGCCAAGAAAAATTCCTTCATCGGATTTAGCATAAAAATTTCCCAAATTGTCTTTTCCATTGTTATGAATAAAACATTTACAACCAAAGACTCTAAGATGGGATAGGTTAGGTTTCCTTCCCTTGTAGAGTTCATAGGGAGTTTTCATAAGAATTGGTCTTATGACCGCTCTATTTAAAATATAGCTTGCGGTACTCACGGCATCCGCCCAAAAATATTTGGGAATATCGGCCTCATCGAGCATGGTTCTAGCCATCTCTTCGAGACATCGATTTTTACGTTCTACCACGCCATTTTGTTGTGGTGTACGTGGAGCCGAGAAGGTATGTTCAATACCGAGTTCGTCACAAAAGTCCACGAAGAGATTGTAATCGAACTCTCCCCCATAATCACTTCTTATGGGAGTGACGGTTGTGTTCTTTTCGTTTTGAACACGTTTAAGAACACTTTTACAGGCTTGAAAAGCATTACTTTTATGCGCAAGAAATAATGTCCATGTAAATCTAGAGTAATCATCAACAATAACAAAAGCATAAAGATTACCACCAAGACTTTTAATTCTAGATGGTCCGAAAAGATCCATATGTATGAGTTGTAAAGGTCTAGTGGTTGAAACAACATTTTTAGATTTAAAAGAAGCTTTTGTTTGTTTTCCTTTTTGGCATGAATCACAAGTAGAGTCTTTTTAAAATTTTATATTTGGAAGACCAAGTACTAATTCTTGTGAAACTAGTTTGTTCAAAAGATTCATAATTACGTGAGCTACTCTACGATGCCATAACCACATATCTTCTTCTGTACTCATAAGGCAATTTACATAGCTGGATGAAGAATTCTCAAGATCAACCATATATATGTTATCAATTCTAATACCACGAAGAATGATTTTAAAATCACTACGACGGAAAACTAAGCATTCTTCGGAATCAAATAGTACAAGATTTCCCTTGTCACATAATTGACTTATGCTCAAGAGATTATGTTTGAGACCTTTAACTAGCAAAATATGCTTAATGGAAGAAGATTCATCCTTACCGACAGAGCCGATGCCGATAATTTTTCCTTTGTTATTGTCTCCAAAAATAACACTTCCTCCTTCCTTGGGTTTTAGTTGAAGGAATTTAGATGCATCTCCGGTCATGTGTTTGGAGTATCCACTATCAAGGTACCAAAGTACGCTTGATCCCTTCAAACATACCTACAAAACAAATTAATGAGATTTTGGTACCCAAGCCATTTTGGGTCCTTGTGCGTTAGGTGCAACATAGTGTTGTGAGTGACTCGCAGTAAGATGTCTATGTCTAGTGAAGCATGCAGGAGCTATATGTCCTATTCTATTACAATAGTGGAAAATAACATTTGGATCATGCATTCTTCTAGGTTGATAATAATTTGAGGGTCTAAATTCATTTACTCTATTTGGAGCATAGTAATTTCGAAGGTCTCTTCTAGGTGCTCTAAATTGCTCAAAATTCCTTCTAGTGTTTGTTCTAGGATATGTAGTAGTCCTAGGATAATTGCTTCTATATTGAGTATGTCTAGGTTGCAATCTTTGAAAGCCATTTCGAGACGTTCTAAAATGATCAACATTTCTTCTAGTGTTTAATCTAGGATGCATATTGATTCTAGGATTATTATTTCTAGGTTGAACATTTGTTTTATTTTGCCTAGGTTGAGCCTTAGGTTGTTGGGGGATGGTCTCAACTTTTTCTTTGGGCTCATTTTTGAATACTGTGCCATGTCTAGTGGACTTTAAATTTACAAGAACATCATTTAGATTTTTGTGAGAGGAATTGAACTTGTTCAAGGTACTCTTAAGTTTTTCTACTTCATTTTTAAGAGCTTTACAAGAAATGCAATCTTTGTTAGAACTTTCCGGTTTATTGGCGCTTCTTTTGCCATAAAATTTATTTTCTTCTTTGAGCTTCTCATTTTCAAGACTCAATTTTTCAAAATCCTTTTCTTTCAAGGAAAGTTGATTCTTTAATTCTTTTATCTTCTCATTTTCAAGAGTCACTTTTTCAAAATCATTTTCTTTCACAAAGAGTTGCTTCTTTAAATCTTTTATGGTTTTAGAAGCTCCAATAAATTCTCTATAAAGTTCATCGAAAGCATTTTGCATTTCTTCAAGAGAAAAGAATTTCTTGGAAGAAGTTTCACATACCTCTTCTTGGTTTTCCTCTTGCGCCATGAGACATAGGTTTGCGGTTTCCTCCTTTTCTCCATCGCTTGATTCATCCCCAGAGTCACCTCCCCAAGAGATGTAGGCGCGTTGTTTCTTTGCGAATTTCTTTTCCGTTTTGTTCTTTGGACAGTTGGATTTGATGTGCCCGGCTTCTCCACATCCATAGCATTTTAGTTGTCCTCCTTGCCGCTTTCCTTTGTATTCTTTCCGCATGAATTTTTGAAATTTCTTAATTACAAGTCCAAGCTCGACGTCTTCGTCACTTGATTCCTCATCATTTTGAGGTTGGGTAGTCGAGGCCTTGAGAGTTATCCTTCTTTTCCTTTGATCATCCAAAGGAGGGTTAAGTATAGTGGATTCATATGTTTTAAGGTTACCTCGTAGTCCGTCTATGGTGACGTTTTTGATGCCGATTGATTCTTGGATTGCGTTGGCCTTAGATCGCCATTCCGGAGTGAGGCTTCCTAGAATTTTCCGGACAAGTTCCTTATCCGTGAATGTCTTTTTGAGAGCGTGGAGATCATAAGCAATTTTTGAGAATCGTTCGAACATGTCATCGATCTTCTTGTTTTCCTTCATGTGGAACAGTTCATATTCATGGGTTAGGAAATCAATTTTAGCCTCACGTACCTCATCCGTACCTTCGTAGGAGATTTTTAATTTGTCCCACATTTGCTTGGCAGTGGTGCAACATGATATCTTTCGGTAGTCGTCGGTGTTCACAGCACAATGCATCATGTTGATTGCCTTCGCATTGTTCTCCACTTTTCTAATGTCGTCCGCATCATATTCGTCTTCCGACTTTGGGACGAGTTGTTCTCCAACCTTTTTGGTGGGTATTTGTTCTCCGCTTTTTATAATTTTCCACAATTGAAAATTGTTCGATTGGATAAAAATCCTCATTCTCTCCTTCCAGTAAGTGTAATTTGTGCCATCGAAAAGTGGTGGCCTTGTGAAGCATTGTCCTTCACCTAGTCCTGCATAAGCGTTACGAGTAGAAGCCATGGAAAGTTTCTCTCAAACTGTGAAGTCTTTCAAAGAGTTGGGCTCTGATACCAATTGTTAGAATAAACGCTTAATGCTAGAGGGGGGGTGAATAGCGTTTTAATAAAAAATTGCGTAGTTAAAAATCGCAGGAATAAAGTAAATGCGGAAATTAAAAGAGTAAGGAGAGAACACACCAAAGTTTATCCTGGTTCACCACAACGTGTGGTTAGTCCAGTCCCCGAGAGACTCTATCGAGTTTTACAATAATTCTGTTAATCTTGCGGGTGCCTAACAAACCGTTACACGTGCTCGTAGATATACAATCTACAAGACTTCACTTCGCTCGAGGATGCCGCGCCTCAAGACTTCAACACAAGGAACTAATTTTCCTTCTTACAACAAGGGATTATAACTTCCCTTCAAGTGTGTAAAAACACTTAATACTCAATACAATACTCTCTTTATAGAGTGGATATGAGTAAAAATAATAAGCTCAAGAACACAATAATATATTCAAGGATTTGGCTCTCAAAAATGATGAAATCAATATGAAATAATGAGATAATAGTATGAAAGCTTTAAGCAATGATTATGATCAGTTGTTGTGTTGAAACAAGTGATTTTGAGGTGTATTTATAGTGTTCAAAATCACTAAGACCGTTGTTTAATTGCAAATCACTGATTGTTGATTTTGTGCTTCAATAATCGATTTTGTGATTCTGTATAATCGATTATCTGGAGATCGTTTAAAAGCATATGCAGATTTCTCGCTAAATAATCGATTATCTAGACTGTAATAATCGATTAGTTCATAACGCTAAAAAATCAATCGCCGATTTTATGCTCAAATAATCGATTATAGTTTTACTCATAATCGATTATTTTTCAGTATTTAAAAATATGCTGGCAACGGTCTTAACATAATCGATTGTTTGAAAACCCATAATCGATTATTTTGTTACGTCTTAAAATCTGATGAGCACTGCCTTGTCTTAATCGATTACTTAAAAGGTCATAATCGATCATTTTTACACTTAGTAAAATCTGGTGCATACTGTTTTGAAATAATCGATTATTTAAAAACACATAATCGATTGTTTAGCTGTTTTACAAAATCTGGGACACACTGTCTTGAAATAATCGATTATTTAAAAACACAAAATCGATTGTTTAGCTGTTTTACAAAATCTGGGACACACTGCCTCAACATAATCGATTATCATGAAATTCATAATCGGTTATTATGCAGTTTTATAAAATCTGATTTATACTGACTTAACATAGTCGATTATCATACGGTACATAATCGATTATGTATGTCCAGATGTTTAAAAATCATTTTGGCTAAAATAAAGATGTTTGTAAACCATTTTATTTTCAATAAAGGATGCATGATTTTCTAAAAATGATTTTACGAGAGAAGCCAAGTCTAGAATCATTTGTCGGATCAAGAGCACAATAAAAACGACTCAATTATAACTTTGTTGTTTTTCTTGATCTTTGCTCTTTCTTTCTTGTGTGCTTGAACTTCGGCATATTGCAATATTCCATGTGCGTTGGTTTGTCATTTATCAAAACCTACAAGGATGAACACACGTTTAGTAATATCGACTTGAGAACGTGTTTTCAACACAAAAAATATGAGTAAGGGTGTGAGGCATTCCTGGGTTCCGTGGTTCTAGCACGGTCGCTCAACTGTCTCATTTAACTTATTATCTAATTTAATTACATGAAGAACCTACGTGCCAATTTTATCTTTACCCGGTTGTTATTTGAATTTTGTTTCATTTTAAAAGAAATTGAACGTCATTTAAAATGTGTCTTTGTATCACGTCACTGAAATGCACACCCGAGTTTAGGAATGTAATTTTATTAAAATCACGCCTAAAGTGGCTAACACGTTATCATCTTTTAGGAAGGCCGTGAATTTCGCTAAACGGCTCGTCTCGAACTTCTAAGCATTTTAATAATTATTTATTGAGGGCCCTGCAATTTTGTATTTTTATTGGGTGAGGCTCATCTCATTTATTTTTAAAAGGCAAACCTAAAAGAAACTATATTTGTCTATTTTCATTTTGCCCCTAAAAGAGAAGAAAATGTCTTAAATAATTAATATTAAAGTCCAGGGCTTCAAGTTCAATTCCGGGTCCAAACAAAGGGAAGAACCGTTTAATTTGAACTCGCTACCTAACTCGAAACCCAAACTTATATTGTTGTATAAAACATGAATTGAACTTTTGACATGAGCCTAAATTGTGGGTCTACTGAACTGGGCTTGAAGTGGGCACAAATCCAAAGCTGGCCTGACCGTATGGAAGAAACAGAGGGATCGAATCCCAGGAGCAGCAAACCAATGAATTATTCAAGCATTCAAACATTCATTGTACATTTTAATAATCATGATCCTATTTTCCTGATTTCCTGATTCACTAGTGTATATTGCTAAAGTTAAAAAAACTGACCCAAACTAATCATTAATAAGTTAACTGGACTATGAGAACGAGTCACGTGGAAATTAGAATCATTTGGAAATTATTTTTACAGGCATTGAAATCAAAACTAATCTTTACCGCTAACAATTGAAGATTGATATTTTTACTAATATGTTTAATATGCTATTAACGTCATATCTAAATTGTTGAACTACCCTAACTGAAATTCCCGATGGGAAACAGTTATGAACTCCATTATCATGAATTTCACTAAAATCACTTCATTTTATTAACAGTACTAGCTGAATAGAACCCACAAGGAATATATCTAACTAATTTAGCAGTTTATTGTTTAACAGTCCAAATGTCCACACAGTATGCTACGAATTAACAATATAACTAACCCATTACAGACAAACTAAATTATGAACTCATAAAACAAATCTCCAGAACTAATTACAATTAACATGAATGACTGGGTTATATTAACAGTTAATCAACAACTCCAGATGAACCCATCGAGCATCACTTCCTTATTCAAGGATTCCATAAGTTGTTTAACAAGTGAATCAGACATCCATGTCAAGGGACAATGAGAATGTACCTGGAATATTTAAATTAAGAAGAAGCTAAGTCAGTTAGCAGCAAACACCACGAGCAAAAACAAGTCAGCCATAACTCAACTCGATAACTACGAAAACTTTTGAAATCAAGCCACACCCAAGCAACCTACCACAAGTTACTTAAACACACTCAAATACAATTGCAACTATACCAGAAGCTACAAATCCTATTCAGCAATCGAAAGTAAACAACAAACAACTACCCAGAATAACCTCAAACACCTTTAGATGCCATATACGCTCAGGTATATAACAAAAACTGAGAAATCTGAGCTACTAATCATCTCGACTGAGTTAACTAGTGAGATTAGAAGCTGAAATGGGAAAATTACCCAAGGAAAAACAATGAAACATTTTTTTTACAATATTTGCTTTTGTTTTTGAATTCAGTAGAATCTAAGATTTGGGAGATGGTTTATTGATCTGAGATTTGAATTTTTAGATTTAGAACTTGAAGAGTAATTTCGGGAGAAATTCTAGGCTCCGAACTAATGTGTTAAGGCATGGGAATGCCCTTTCAAGGCAAAGATCATGTGCAAGGTAGATTATTAGTTTTCCTTTCTAGTCCCTATTCATTTTCAGCCTTCGTCCATTTTTAACTAGTTACCCAAGTAAGCATACTAATCTCCTTGAAATTACAACGAAGTGCCTATTCTAGAATGTCCTAGGGTGTTCTTCTTCCCATACAATACCTATACTACCCTTGCGTTGTTTTGAAATTACTGTTCTTGCTAAATCTGCCATTAACCATGCCAAAAGTACCGTTGGAAACCCTATGAAATTACTGACCTCTAACAACGATAACCAATCACCTAACCTGAGACTAATTACAAGAGATTCGACCTCAAACTAATGAAAATTGCGTTAAAGAACACTTGACACTTGATTAAACTAACAAGACATTAATCTAAACAATTTTAACATAAGTTTGGAATAGAATTAAACTGAAAATCTTAAGGGACGAAAATTAGATTACAAAAGAAAATTAGACTAAACCAATTAGTTTGAACTTATTAAAAGTATTACTTAAGAATTAAACCAATTACCTAAACATTTAAACTAAGTAAAATAAAAATCAACTAAGTTTTAGCACAAATAGAAACTAACCTAAGGATTAACCTACCAATCTATCACTGATGATAACAAATAGAAACAAATTGAAACAAAGCTACATTGTTAATGGGAACTACACGGCGATTAAACTTCAATTAATTAAACAAATAAAAAATGAACCAAACTAATATGAAACGAAACTAAAAAAATTGATAAAGAAGAAGAAAACTGAATGATTTGTCTTTCAACCTTTGAAATAAAAAAAAATAGATTTTCCCCTGGTGATCATTGGACATTCTTCATGGGAGAAGACCGGGGCAATGTGGTATTAATTTGAAAGAACTGTAAGAAATTAGTGTTTCGCTGAAAAAAGTAAAACTGATATTAGAACAATTTTGGCGGGATTCGAGTGACGGGGTTAAGGGGGTTGTGTAGAGGAGATTAAGGCGGTTACAAGGTGTAAATTTGGTGGAGTTTGAAACTGGTGGCGTCATGGCCAAAAATCCTTAAATCAAAGATTCGAAGGTTTCAAGTAAGATTCGAAGGAAAAGGCCGGTGGATTTGGACAGAGGATAAGAATGGGAGATTGGGGTATGAATTTGGTGGTGATTGGCGTCGGTGATGTTCCTCGACGGCGGTGGCTCCGACAGCGTTACAGATGAGTACGAGGAAGAACCATATGTTTTTTACGGTTGATGTATTTTCGGACAGTTATATGTAAATAGGGAGGGCTTCAGGGCTGTGGATCCAGGGGTTAAAGGGCTCAGATTAAACGAAGTGAAACGACATCGTTTTGGCTTCCCTTGGGCTAGACCGGATTTGAGTGGTTTTGGGCTGGTTCTTGGGCAATTTTATTTTGGGCTAAACCATCTGGGCCCAATTAATGCCATAAAGACCACCTTTTGCATTTCTTTTAATTTTTCCTTTTTGTCATTTTGTTTCCCTTTTCCTTTTTCTTATCTTTTCCATTTTGTAATTTGTTTGGTATTTTACTGATTTTATAAATTGTAACAATTAAAATAAAGTCCTAATATATTTCAAAATTAAACTAATTAATATCTAAAATTATTTTAAAATTTATTTTAGGACGAATTCACATTTAAATAATTACAAATGCAAAAGTGAACTATTTTTGTTATTTTCTTCATATTTTATTCTAGAAAAAATTAACCCCTAGTTAATACTAAAATATAAAATTAAATTATAGATGCAAATATAGTTTTTATATTTTTCATATAAATTAAAGCGCACAAATAAGATGCAACAATTAACAGAAAACAACACCAAAATTCACAAAAATTAGAAAAATAAGGAAAAAAAATTTTTTGTTTTTTTTTTTGGATTTTTGGGAATAATTTGGTTAGGGAAAAAATCACGTGCTCACAGCTGCCCATCTTTGCCCGGAAATACGAAGTGTTTTCGTGCAATGACAAATGAGCGAAAATGAGCGATTTTTGCCCGTTCGCTTATTCAGTGGTAAAGAATTTTTGAAAGAGCTGACCGCACTCTGCTTCGGCGCTTGGCTACATATCCTGGGATAAACAGGAATCATGTCAGTGTAGTTCGGGGTTGTCTGGTAGCTGGGACTACAATGAGCTGTGATTACACTGCGATTGTTGTTGCTACTGCTTGCTGACCTCTCTTATTACAGCATTTCAAAAATAAAAGAAGCTAGCATAAGCTATGAACTATGAATTACAAAGGTCCTATCTAAATTCTTCAAAATTTCTCTTGTACTTCCTTTTTGCCTTGTTGTCTTGTGTTCTCTTGATAAAATCCATTATTGTCACTTCCAATTTGCAAGCTGAGATGTTGTTCCTTTTCTTCAAATTGCTGAACTTGAATGTATTCCCTTTCCACCCGTGTGGGCTCCCGACTTCAGAACTTGGACTTGAATGTATTCCCTTGTTATGCAGGTGGGCTCCCAACTGCTGGATTTAAAATTGAAGCTCCCAACTTCACACAAATAGACAAAACAAAGAAAACTTTCTGCCCCAGTTGGGTGCTTCTTACCATATACTAATAAGAATTAGAAACTAAAACTCGAATTATGATACGACTGAAGTATAAATTTAAAATTTATAGACTGAAATGCATTGCCTTGTTATATGGGCGGGCTCCCAACTTCAAAACATAAAAATTAAAGATTGAAATATATTCCCTTGTTATATGGGCGAGATCCCAACATCAAAATTTGCTTCCTAAAAACAAGCGTTATCTTGCTCTCCCTTACTTGAGTTGACTTACCTATTCTTTAGATATGTAACTGTCTTCAAGAAAATTTTTCAGAAGGATAGAAAATTTTCTGCCCCAGATTGATAATCCTCCTTGTGGCATATTTTCCGCCATCAATAACATTTCATGTTCCTGCTTCAAATCAATCAAAATTTTATTAGTTTAAAACGTGGTTAGTTGATTGCATTCTTACTGAAAAACCTTCCACCGCATGGCTCTATATTTTACCAGCTTCCCCTAACTGGCTCTGAATTGCTCGACTTTTCGACTGACTTTCAAACTCTGACTTTTGACAAACGCATGTTCTGAACCCACTACTGTTGTTTCAAACCTCTGACCCCCTTTCTGAACTATTACATTTCTCATGACACTTCCCAATCGTTCCACTGATGAAACTTTTGGTGATTCCCCATACTCCACTTTACATCATTTTGTTACTGACATTCTCTGATCACATTGTGATTTACAATTTTTGGAAGCTTGTAGTGAGCTTGGAGATCCTTTCTACTTGCATTGAATAAAATTGACATTGAAATATTTTAGACAGATAAAACCACAAAAATAAAATGAAATGCAATGATTTTGTGAGTTAAGGATAAGAAGAATCCAAAACCAGTTGATTGCTAAAAAGAGAAGGAAAAGAAAGTTATTTGACCGGAACAGCTTGCATTAATGGTCATGACATGCATTTCGGACTAATCGGCCCAATATATCCAACAAACCAGCTTTCAAATCTCATACTTTTTTGCCCAAGAATTTCATCACTTTATCACTTTACCCAAATCTCAACCTTGTTCATCCTTTAGTGCCTCGAAATAGTTTTCCACCCATAAACTTTCTGCAATTAACCATTTCTCAACTCACTTTTGCCTCAAGGTGCCGGCGTGGGGTTTTACCAATAAGAGTCTTATTTATTTTTTCTCTCAGCTCCCATCACCTTATGGTACCTGTGAAGGTTTTCACTAATAAGACTCTCTCATTTTTTTACTTTGTTCTTCTTGCTTGAACCGGAGTCCTGCCTCTGTCATGAGTTATTCTACCTGCTCAACTTGGCATTTCTCAAAAACTAATCATAAGGTCTTTCTTTGGACTGTAATGTAGGATTTTGGATTGGGTTAGAAAGAATTGGTATAAAAAGGTCAAAAACGATTTAAAATGGGTTAACAATTATAACTTTCATAATCCAATCTTTCGCAGCAATCACAAAATTTTCCCCAGTTTCTTACTTGGGGACTTTGGATTTTTATTTTGGTATGACTGAACCTCAGAGATGATTCCTATATACCCTTTCGGGATAAAGTCAAACGTAATTAATGTCATAGAAACTATGTTGTTTTTGTTAGTGATTTTTATTTTCCTTTTGTTTTTCTTTTCCTCTTTCCTTTCTTTTCTTTTCTTATTTTTCTTTTTCTTTTCTTCTCCTTTCTTTTCCTTTTCTTCTCTTTTATTTTCTTCTTTTCTCTATTCTTTTCTTCTCCTTTATTTTCCTTTTCTTCTTTCTTTTCATTTACTCTTTTGTGGTACTTGCGCTTCTTAGTTGTGCCGTTAATTCTGAAAGAGGGGTATGAAAGAAAATAAGTAGGCTTAAAGGGAATGACAAGCAAAGTGTTTGGATAGCAGAACAAAATGCCTTAGTCATTTAAACTTTAAAATATGACAAGTACAAACAAATATATTCAAAATAATGAAATCATACATAGTATCTCTTGATCGTATCCAAATTTATGGCCAATTCTACACAGTTTGCTTCTAGATTTGTCAAATATAGTGCACCACTAGACAACACTCTGGTTACAACAAATGGTCCCTTCTAATTGTAGTGAACTTTCACTTTGCTTCAGCCCAATGAGGCAAAATACGTCTCAACACTAACTGTCCGACTTCAAAATTCCTCGGACGCGCTTTCTTGTTGTACGCTCTTGCCATTCTTTGTTGGTACAACTGACCATGACACACTGATGCTAATCTCTTCTCATCAATCAAACTCAATTGCTTAAGGTGGCCTTTCACCCATTCATCATCATTGATCTCAGCCTCCGCAATGATTCGAAGTGACGGGATTTCCACCTCTGCGTGTATTACTGCCTCGGTGCCGTACACCAATTAATAAGGACTCGCCCCCACTAAAGTATGAATAGTGGTGCGGTGACCCAACAATGCAAAAGGAAACTTTTCATGCCACTGTCTCGAACATTCCACCATCTTCCTTTATATTTTCTTTATATTCTTGTTAGTTGTTTCAACCACACCATTTTCCTTAGAGCGGTATGGAAAAGAGTGACGATGGGTATTCTTGAACTGCTCACATGTTTCCTTCATCAAATGACTATTGAGATTTTCTCCACTGTCTGTGATTAACGATGTTGGTCTCCCAAATCGGTAGATAATGTTCGAATGCACAAAATCCACCACAACATATAGTCGTAGACTTGAACGTCTTCGCTTCCATCCATTTGGTAAAATAGCTTATAGCCACCAGAATAAACCTGTGCACATTTGACGTTGCTGGTTCAATTGGCCCAATAACATCTATGCCATATGAACCAAAAGTCAATGATGCGGAAATCTATGTAGTTCTGATGTCAGAGAATGAATCAAGTCTCCATGCACTTGGCACTATGACATTTACGTACAAAGTGGATACAAGCTCGCTCCATAGTAAGCCAATAATAACCTGCCCGTAGGATCTTCTTTGCCAAAACATATCAGGTATAAAGACTCGTGAATGTACCTAAGTAATGATGGATGTGGCCTGCCCGGCATCCATGCACCTCAACAGTCCGAGATCTGAGTTCCTTTTATAAAATACTCATCCACTAAGGAAAAACCTTCTTGCCAATCGTCGAATCGTTCTCTGCTGATCACCGATGGCCTGTACTGAATATATCCCCATTCTGATATTTTCCATGATGTCGTGAAACCACGGCTCGCTGTCAAGCTCCTTTTTTACCATATTACAATAAGCATATTGATCACGGACCTGAATCTATAGTGGGTCCACATAAGCCTTATGTGGATGTAGCATTGACGCCAAAGTTTCGAAAGCATCGGAAACCTCATTATGAATTCTTGGAATGTGCTTGAACTCTATTGACTAGAACCATTGACAAATCTCATGCAAACTTTGTCGGTATAAGCTTCAAATCACGGTTTCCCAGTCCTTGAATATGGTGTACCAGTAGGTTCGAGTCACCTATGACCAAGACATCCCGGAAACCCCAATCTACAGCTAATCTCAATCCCAAGATACGTACATCATATCCTGCCATGTTGTTCATACAATAGAAGTTAAGCTGGGCTGTAACAAGTTAGCGCTGACCTATTTCAGAATAAATTAACGCTCCTATTCCCATGCTTTTTATATTCGCAGCCCCATCAAAGAACAACTTCCATCCCAGCTTCTCAACTTGTTCCAACTCATCAATGTGCATCACCTCTTCATCAGGGAAATAAGTTTTCAAATGTTCATAATCTTCATCGATTGGATTCTCATCCAAATGATCTACCAGTGCCTGTGATTTCATTGCAGTCCGTGTCACAATGATAATGTCAAACTCCGTAAGCAAGATCTGCCAATTTGCTAGCCTCACTGTGGGCATAGGCTTCTGAAAAATATACATCAATGGGTCCAAGCAAGATATGAGGTAAGTAGTGAATGACAACAAATATTATTTCTACTTTTCTGATACCCAAGTTAGAGTGCAAAACGTCTTCTCCAGATGGGTATACATGACCTCTTAAGATGTGAACTTCTTGCTGAGATAATAGATAGCCTGCTCCTTTCTACCAGTAACATCATGCTGCACCAGTTTACAGCCGAATGAATTATTTAAAACTGTCAGATATAGAATCAAGTACCTCATCGGTTCTGGCAGGATAAACACGGGTGGGTTCGACAAATACCCTTTATCTTATCAAAAGCCTCCTGAAATTCATCAGTCCATTTGACTGTAGTATCTTTCTTTTAAAATTTGATGATTAGCTCACAAGTTGTCATGAGATGAGCAATGAACCTACTGATATAATTCAATCTTCCTAATAAACTCCTCACCTAAGTTTTGTTTCAAGGAGGCGGCAATTCCTGAATAGCTTTGATCTTTCATGGGTCTAGTTCAAAGCCTCCATGGGTGACTATAAATCCTAATAACTTCCTGGATGGAACTTTGAAAGAACATTTTGCAGGATTAAGCTAAAGATTCTACCTGCGAAGCTTTTGAAAGAACTTCCTCAAATCCCTGACATGGTCGGGCTGGCATTGAGACTTCACAATCACATCATCCACGTACACCTCGATTTACTGGTGTATCATATCATGGAATATTGTTTTCATTGCCCTCATATAAATTTCCCCAGCATTTCAATTGCATGAACCGATAACAGTACGTTCCCACGGTGTGATGAATGTTGTCTTTTCTACGTCCTTCCAATACATGAAGATCTGATGATAACCCATATAACAATACACAAAAGAACCAATCTCATGTTTAGAACAATTATCAATCAGTATGTGGATGTTTGGCAGTGGAAAATTCTATTTTGGGACTTGCCTTGTTAAGATCCTGATAATTGACACACACCCTAGTCTTGCCATCTTTCTTCGGTACAGGAACAATATTAGCTAACAAGGTGGGATACCTTGTAACCCAAATGACCTTCGCATCAAATTTCTTGGTAATCTCTTCTTTCATCATTATATTTGTGTCCGTTTTGTACTTTCTCATCTTCTGCTTGATAGGAGGGAGTACCGGATCAGTGGGCAATTTGTGAACCACTAAATCGGGACTTAGACCTGGCAAGTCATCATACGACCATGCGATAACATCCTTGTACTCGAACAATGCTTTAATTATCTCCTGTTTCAGTTGGGGCTCCCGATGAACACTTATTTTAGTTTCACAAACATTGTCTTGGTCCCCTAGATTAATTGCTTCTGTATCATTTACGATAGGTTTGGGTGTTTCTTCAAAGGGACTTAATTCTTTAATAATTTCCTCATACTCGTAATTATCACATTCCATTTCATCATCACACTCAATTTCTTGTATTATTATTTATAAGTTAGATTGGCTTTGAAAATTGGGCTGAGCATTGCTCATGCATGTCATCTCATTGATATCAACATAAAAAGAACTGTACAGAAAAGAAAGGAAAAATAGAATCAAAATTAGGGATGAAGAAATAAGAAAATTTGTATTTCATTGAATGTAAAGATAACAGGGTTTTAACTCATCCAAACGGATGGAACATAGCAACTGAATTACAAACCCTTGAACAATCTAGGTGAACAAAAGGAAAACAAAACCCACAACCACGACTCTTTCCTAGTTGGAAGAAGAGTAGCTTTCCAATTGTTGACATTAGCACCTGGTCCGATGTACTGGATATCTGCTTTGCTTGAACCTCCCCAGCTTCAATCACGTTCACTTTAGCAAATACCCTTTCGAACACCTTATCTTAGTTCCCCTATGCACCAATCAGTGGATCCGACACCTTTTCCAATAACTGCTTTCTGACACCCGGCCTGATGAAGGACCTAGACATGTGTGGAATTGGTTTGGGAAGAACCCAAGCTTTGTTTTTAAAATTTACAAGCCCTTGTAACATCTGCCACTATTTGATTGAACCCTAGCCCAAAGTTGTCCAGATTCTCGGGCAAAGAAATAGGTTGAAAAATACCCTGCACATTAGCCCCCAGACCTTTTCTAGGCACGAACCCATTACTCAGCATCTCCAAAATTATTATGACGGTTGCATATACTATTATGGGGATTGGGATACTTTTAACCTCCGGCAACTTGTCCACCGGGACTGTATCTAAGACCTGATAAACCCACGGCTCCTTATCATCATCAATCTTTATGAAGGGCACGATGGTATCACACAGTGCGTGTTTTGTCTTCCCCATCCACCACGACCTCTTGTCAATCCACTCGAACTTGACAATTTGATGCAATGTAGAATGCACCGCTTTGGCAGTGTGGATCATGGTCGCCCCAATAGCAATTTATCAGAGACTTCCACGTCTACCACTTGAAATTCCATGGTGAACTCGACTAGACCCATTGTCAATTCAAGTATGACATCGCCCACTGTGTCCGTACCACAACCGTCAAACCACCGAATGCAAACACTATTCTTATGAACTCTGTCATCATCAACCTTCAGCTTGTTTTGTGTGGACAAAGGACAATTATTGATGTTGGATCCATTATCAATCAACACCCGAGTGACTAATGACTCTTTGCACTTTACTGTTAAGTAGAGAGCTCTATTATGGTCTGTACCCTCCACGGGCAATTCATCGTCAGAAAAAGTCACCCTATTCACTTCAAAGATTTTGTTCATGATTTTCTCCAAAAGATTCACAAAAAGTCTATCTTGGACATGAGTTTCATTCTATATCTTCATCAGATCCTGACGATGTTCATCTGAATGTATAAGTAGTGAAAGCAATGACATTTGGGCTAGCGTTCCACAAATTTTCAAAAATGGAATAGTTTGTACTATCATCTTTTCAAGAAATCCTCCGCTTATTCCTCCTTCATAGCCTTCTTGACTAATAATAGACCATCTTTAGAGACCCTGGACTTGTGAAACTCTTCACGGGCAAAACACCTACCCGAGCGAGTTAACCCTTGTGCTTCGCAAACATCTTCTTTGATATCCTTTCCTTTGTAAGTCACAACTACTTGTTCATACTTCCATGGCACAACTTTTCTATGAATCACGGGTAACTGTACTACCGTCTTTATGAAAATTGGTTATATGTAGGCCCCTTTCGCAACTACCACTGGTGCACTTGGTACCCCTTGTACCACTAACTTGACTGGCTCTGGCTTCTTTGCAGGAACAGATGAACAGATGATCCTTTCCCAACCACCACAACTGGCTCGTCATCTGTCCCTTTCGACTTAACTGCTAGTTTTACACTAGTTGCCTTTCCGTTCACCTTGGTTTCATTAGAATGGATCATCATGACCATCTGTGAGGGCTTTTTAGGCTCTGCTCCCTTATGTATTAGTTCAATCATGTTGGCTTCCTGATGCGCTGGCACCCGTTTCTGGTTGATATTTGGTGCCTCCGGGGCCTGAACCTCAATTCTATGAGTGTCAATGAGCTCTTGCACAACTATTTTCAATCTCTAACTTTTTTAAGTATCATGTTTGGGGATTTCCAAATAGTATTCGCAGCTCACAGGTTGGTCTAGATTCCTAGGAAGGGGATTTGGCATTTTGGGTTCACACGGGGTTAGCAGGTCTAACTGCCTCAGTTTGTGAAAAAGAGTGGTATATGATTCTCCCAGCAGAGTGAATGTTTTTCTATTCTAGGACCTCTCATTTCTAAAAGCTAGGTTCGGGCGAATATCGGATACTTGTTTGTAAGCCTTAGGTGTGGATATGTGTTTTTTGGAGCTGGATATGTGATTTGTGGAGCCGGTGCATGCCATTGCGGGTGAGCCGGAGGTTAGGTATAAGTTTGGGCATGGTGGATGGAAAAGTGTGGATCTAGAGGTGAGTAGTGGTGTTGTGGAGGGCCATATGGGTGTATGGGTGATTTAGGTGGTGGGGTCTTGGTTGGTTGTAGTAGGGTGGAGGGTTGTTTGACCTGGATCAAGTACTAGCTTCAACTGTTATGACTTTTCCTTCTTCTTCTTTCCAAGCCCACCACTTGTGACGCTTTGGATGGACTAAGTGGTTGTTTTAATCATTGTATAGCTTATGATCTTATTAGACTTAAAACCTTCCTCGACCATGGCTCCCATCTTCACCAACTCATTAAAATATTTACCAATTGGCGTCACTAGGTGACCAAAGTATGTTGGCTCCAAAGCCTGCAAAAAGAAATCCATCATTTCACTTTACCAATTGGCGTCACTAGGTGACCAAAGTATGCTGGCTCCAAAGCCTGCAAAAAGAAATCCATCATTTCACTTTCCCTCGTCAGGGGGTCAACCCTTGCATCTTGCTCTCTCCAGCGGAACCCGCATTCCCTGATGCTTTCCCCGGGTTTCTTCTCAAATATTATCATTAACAGCCAGTCCGAGACGATCTCAAGATTATATTGGAAGTGACTGGCAAATCCTTGTGCTAGGTCATCCCAAGTATACCATCTGCTAGAATCTTGGCGCGTATACCATTCAAGTGCTAACCCACTCAAACTGTGCCCAAAGTACACCATCAATAGTTCATACTTTCCCCCGTACCCTATCATCTTAGTACAGAAACCTTGCAAATGTGCCACTGGCTCACCGTGACCATCATACGAATCAAATTTTGGCGTTTTGAACCTCACAGATAGATAACATCAGGTAACATACAAAGATCTTTATACGCCACACTAACCTGATTGCCCAATCCATGCGTATTCTTATTGACTGCTCCAAGCTTTTCATTTTTTGAACAACTTCTTCCGGTTCTGGGTTCTTAGACGGCTTTTCAGTCTCTGCCGGGAGCTCAATGTGAGGTGTATAAGAGTACGACAAAATGGGCCTTGAAAGTAGGTTCAGGAGGATAGTGTTGGTCATTGTGGGTTTGAAATGAAGGCTTGTTAGATGATCTTTGTAGTGTGACGGGTGAAGGTGCCACAAAGATAGGAGCAATTTGTAGAGGATGGTTTTGTTTGGGTGGTGGAGGTTGGGGCATGAGAAGTAATGCCATAACCTGTGTGTAGTAAGGGAAGGCTGAAGATGAATGGGCAGTGGGAGGCTCCTGAACTTGAACCAAAGGTGGGATGTGTGATCGATTGGTGAGATATACTAGCGTTGGATTCCCATGAGACCAGTCCTGATGCATTTCAGCCATTTGTTGTTTCAGTTTACGCATCTCCTCTTTCATGGAGTTCATATATGTCACCTCAACCTCTTTCGATGGGTCCACAATACAGATATCAGATTCCTGTCATGTTATTTTCAGCTCTTCTGTCTTTTGATCGGGTGTTATAAGAATGGGTTGCCAGAATGCCAAACAACTAACCACCTGCTTGGACTCATACATTTAGACAAAAATTATGTTAGCGATTAGGCTTTAACAGATTGGTCAACCTCACATTAGGAATGGATGCAGCTATACAGTTAATCATTTCTATTATGTATTTACTCGACCCCATGCATCATCCTAGCATTTTCTTAGTTCAAACTGTAAATTTTCTTTTTTCTTTTTATTTTTTTTTCTTTTCTTTTCTCTCTTTTTTTTCTTTTCTTTCTTCCTTCATTTTTCTCATTCTATTCCTTTCTCGTTTTGCACTCTTCTTTTTTCTTTTCTCTCTTCTCTTATTTTCATTCTTCTTTTCCTTATTTTTTCACTTTTTCCTTTCTTCATTCCTTTCTTTGTTTTCTTTTCTTTTTATTTTCACTCGGTTACTGTCGAATCCTATGGAGATACCTACGAATCATGACCCTGCACGAATCAGACCAGGCGTAGTTCGTAAAAATAAGTGAAATATAATGGTACAAATTTTGGGAATTCTCATGTTTTCATTACTATTTTATTCTATTACAAAGTAACCATTTTTGAAAAGGAAGATAACATACTCCAACTAAACTCAAATACAGACTCCCAACATATGAACATACTCTGGCGCAAAAAGAAAACATCCAGACAAACAACAAACTCTGAAATGAAAATACAGTCTTAATCTATGAATATATTAGTGCTTCAAAAGTTGGTGACCGCAGGGCATCATTCGGCCTTGACATGGGGCTTAGGTGCCAAATCCTTTCCAAGTTGCTCTAGCTCATAAATGGTTCACTTTACATAAATCCGCCCCTACCTCGGCCTCTTGCACGACTTTGACCTCGCCCTCTGACCCTAGTGAGAGCTACTACTGGGGCCTTGGGCTGCTGAGAGGTAGAAGAGGAAGCACGTGTTCTCACCATCTGCAAAAGAACATGTCACGCCCAGAACCATGGCCTGGACGTAACACGGCACTCGGTAGCTGACTGCGTGTGTGTCACGCCCCAATCCGAGGGGCATGACTGGCACTTAACTGGGTATCCCCAGTCGAGTGGACCTGGGTGCCTCTCATATCACCCATGCGATAACCAACTTTATTCCCTGCTAATTAACCAAAAGATGCCAAATTTGCAATTGAAAGAACATATGATTTCTCTTTTATGAACACACAATATGATTAACAGGGGACATCCTTTACAAAGCATACATCATGATTAACGGGGAATGTGGTGAACAAGTTTATATCGCCCAAAACATACATCTCTATAGATAAGTTCTAACCCACATACCACTGTCAGCAGAGCCTCTAAGAGAGAGATAATACAACACTTGTCGGCGACAAGGCCCCGGATATACATTTAAAGAAGAACACAAGACTCAAAAATATAATGACATGGGTGGCAAGAGCCACACAAAGCCCCAGAAGAAAAGGGGCTCACCTAACACAAATATCGCCGATAGAGAGGAGAAGGAGCTACGAACGGTGGACTGGAGTACCTGCCACGAATCCACCTACAATCATAACACGAATGTAGCGCCCCCGATAAAAGGGACTTCAGTACATTTAAATTGTACTGGCATGTATTAACAAACTTTGTCCCAAGTAAACACAAGCCAAAGTGCATATACAAGTATAAGACTGAACAACAACAGTACAAGTACAACCATGGAGCAACAACCAAACATTTCACAACAAATGATTCAAGTAGTCAAACAAAGTGGCAATCAATGCCCCAGAGATAACAAACACTCCTGTTGTCTCCTTTCACATTTCCACATTTATCATTTCATGATTCATATTCATATCAATACTGATATTGGATCACATTTTTCCGCCCATATTACCTCGTCCACCCTTATTACCTCGGACACCCTTATCACCCCAACAAACACCTTATGTTACCGAGTTGCAACGCGCAACCCGACCCTGCCTGTTAGTTTTCAATTCACAATATCAAACAGCATAACAACAGACACAAGAATCAACTATGGCACATTGTTAAAATATATCCACAACATGGATGATTAAATCCCACAACTACAAACAATAATTTCCTCATGTTCATCAAATTGGTACACAATTTGGATCATCACAACAGTTATTCACAACTTATCACACACATTGTTCAACAATATTCCCATTCCCATTGTTCCACATTATTTCCATTTCCATTGTGCCACATTATTTCAATTTTCGTTGTTCCACATTATTTTCATTCCCCAAGTTCCAAAACTTTTACCACAAAGTCTTACCACACAATTATACAACACAAAAGCTTCACAATGATTCCCGCGTGAATATTAACTATCAACATTTTCACAACTAGCACAGGGCGATTTCACAAGGATCACAGTTAGCCATACGTACCTGGAGTTGATTATTCCCTTTAAACCTCTAGTCCAATTTGCCAAGCAATGAAGAAGTCAATCTAGTCCATGAACAACATTTAGGTTTCAGAAATTAAACTCATAGTTATTACCCAATTCCCTTTTTACAAGATATTAGGGTTTTGAAGACATGCATAAAGGTTTTATGAAGAAATTTCAAAGCAAGGGTATGGGGTTCCCTTCCCAAGCTTAAATTCGAAATATGGGGAAAAAAGGTTCGGGATTTTATCTGAGAAATCAATAGGGAAGGCAATGCACCCAGAATTTCCAAGATCCAATGATTTTGAAAGACTAGATGATGAAGGATTTGGTTTCTCTCTCAAGAACCCCCTCTCCCTCTCTCTTATTTTGATCAGAAATTTGTTAAAAGTGAGGGAGAAGGTATTTTAATAAAAGGTGGATCAGGTCTAAAATATTAGAAAAATACCAGGTGAGCTCGATCTGCGACGCAATCTGCGGTCGCAGAACAGACATGCGGTCAGCAGAATGGACCATAGAAATGGCTAAAGTTTCCAACCTCTCTTGTTGGGAATGTGGCGGATATATGGTCTGCATTTGAGTTCTGCGGTTGTAGAATGCACCGTAGAACTGACCTTCGAATTTCCTCAAGGACAATATGTGATCACTCTGTTTTCCGCATATTGATTATGCAATTGCAGATTTGACCGCATTTTCGACATTAAAAATATGTCGCTCTCTGATTCACTCTACGGTAGAAATGCAGTCTGCATAGCTGATATGCGACCGCAATCTGGACTATTTTTTACCATTTTCTAGAAAAAGTTCGATTTCATATTTTTCAGTTCAAAACAGTAAAAAGGATCTGATCCATATAGGTAGACTTGACTCTATAAGCTGCTAACACCGCTTCAGATCATCCGTCCTCGAATGAGAACTTGGGAACCAAATGAGTTTAAAAATATGATATGCAAGTTTCTACACTTTCATTAACTTTCAAGTTTGTTTTAGAAAAATTTTGCCAGAGTTTCCTTTGTAATATGGACAAAACCACCTATTAAAGAACTTCCAAAACATATTCCCAAGCCTTACTGCATAAACTTGCTACATTTACAACAAACGACAACAACAACCCAGTATAATTCAACTTAGTGTGGTGTGGGGAAGGTAGTATGTACGCAGACCTTACCCCTACCCTTGGGTAGAGAGGTTGTTTCCAAAATAGAACCCCGGCATCATTCCCTCTAAGAACTTCCCACCTTGCTCTTGGGGAGACTCGAACTCACAATCTCTCGATAGGAAGTGGGGATTGCTTACCATCAGAGCAACCCCTCTTGTCTATAAACTTGCTACCTTTACAATAGTTGTAAAATGCATAGTCCTCACACTTGCACATACTCTACCGCTTGATATACTTTTAACCATTTGGCACACAATATATAATCAAATTAAGCATTAATCTATACTATTAAAGCCATTTCCCTTAACACAAGGGTACAACATCCTTATTCATTTCAATACAATTCCTCCATGCATAAACTAATCATTACATAATTAGAACACTTTGATACACATTCTCCATGCAAAATTAATTATTACTTCCATACATCACCTTACCATGGGAGCACAAAACTTTCATTACCAAAAAGGACTGCACATTGCTTAAATAGTTAAAACACATAAACTTGGTTGGCACAACATGGAGATACTACAACAGTAAGGCACTTGGAAAGAGAAGGAATGATTCTTACACCTAATGGAATACATCACTAGCTCTCCTAGGGACAATATTCGCATGATCATTTCTGAACATATTCAAATAGATGGGAGATTTTATCTTCATCTCATCTTCTGCTTCCTACATGGCTTCCTCGACTTGCTGGTTTTGCCACAACACCTTAACTGAAGCAATCTCCTTGTTCCGCAACTTTCGGACCTGCCTATCAAGGATGGGGACTGAAATCTCTTAATATGATAACTCTTCTGTAACCTTGATATCTTCAACTGGCACAATTTTAGACGGATCACCCACAACTTTCCTCAACATGGATACATTAAACACTAGGTGCACTAAGGACATTTCATGGGGCAATTCCAACCTATACACAACTTGACCAATCCTTTGAGTGACTTGATAAGGCCCGACATACCTAGGACTTAGTTTTCTCTTCTTCCCAAAGTCCAAGACTCCCTTCATAGGGGACACCCTCAAGAATACCCATTCTCCTTCTTGAAACTTCAATTCTCTTCGACACACGTCCGCATAAGACTTCTGGCAACTTTGAGCAGCCTTCATCCTCTCTTGTATGACTCTTACTTTCTCCATGACTTGATGCACGAGATCTGGCCCTATTAATTTTGCTTCACCAACCTCGGACCACCCGATCGGGGACCTACACCTTCTTCCGTACAATGCTTCGAATGGGGCCATCCAGATGCTAGCATGGAAGCTGTTGTTATAAACAAACTCTATAAGTGGCAGGTGATCATCCCAATTACCTTTGAAATCTAAAACACATGCCCGCAACATATCCTCGGGCGTCTAAATAGTCCGCTCTACTTGACCATCAGCCTGCGGATGAAAAAGCTATGTGGAGATTCACTTGAGTACCCAAACCTTGCTGAAGTTTCCTCTAGAAGTTAGCTGTAAACTAATCTCCTCGGTCCGAAATGATAGAAAGTGGCGTGCCATAAAGCCTCACTATCTCCTTGATATACAACCGAGCATATTGTTCCGCAGTATTAGTGGACTTGACTGGAAAAACGTGAGCTGATTTGGTGATCATATCCACAATTACCCAAATTGTGTCGAACTTGTGCTGAGCAAGAGGTAGTCCTATCATAAGTCTATATGATCATTTCCCACTTCTACATCGGAATTTCTATAAGCTGAGTCAACCCTCCTGGTCGCTGATGCTCCGTCTTCACTTGCTGGTAATTCGGACACTTATAGACGAAATCCGCCACACTCTTCTTCATACCACTCCACCAATAGATGTCCTTTAGATGAGCCTCCACCATTACCCTCTCCCGAACATTATCCACATATAGGACACATAACTTGACGGGGCACCATAGCACGCTATCACTGTTGCCGAGTGAAAATGATGAAATTTTGTTACTTAGACTGCCTCCTTCAAATGTGCCAACGCTGGATCAAGAAACTGCTTTTCTTTAACCTCTGCCACGAGTGAAGACTCTGCTGTATTATGCAGCATAAGTTCCTCTTCACTCGGGGCCAAGATACTAACCCCAAGGATGGCCAAATTATGTACCTCCCGATCTAGGAACCTCTGATCCACTCTCAAGTGAGCCAAGCAACCCATGGATTTCCAACTAAGGGCATCGGCCACCACGTTCGCCTTCCCTGGATGTTACAAGATGTCCATATCATAATCCTTAAGCAATTCTAACCATTGTCGCTGCCTCAAATTTAGCTCCTTCTATTTAAATAAATATTGAAGTCTCTTGTGATCTGAAAACACATCTACATGAACCCCATAAAGATAATGTCACCACATTTTAAAGGCGAACACAACTGCTGCAAGCTCCAAATCATGTGTCAGATAATTCTTCTTGTGATTCTTGAGTTGCCTGGAAGCATATGCTATGACCTTCCTGTGCTGAATCAGAACACACCCTAAACCAACCCTGGAGGCATCACAATAAAACCCTAATCCCTCTTTTCCCTCTAGCGACACCAACATTTGTGCCAAAGTCAACCCTAACTTTAATTCCTGAAAACTTTTCTCACAAGCATCTGCCCACTGGAATTTAGCTGATTTCTGCGTCAATTTAGTCAAAGGAGAGGCGAGGGTAGAGAATCCCTCTACAAACCTCTGATAATACCCAGCTAACCCCTAAAAGCTACGGATCTCCATTGCGGTCATGGGCCTACGCCAATCCTTCACCGCTAAAATCTTTTAGGGGTCCACCTAAATCCCCTCACTAGAAACAACATGACCTAGAAAAGCGACGGACTCCAACCAAAATTCACATTTGGAAACTTGGCATATAATTGGAGCTGATGTGGAGTCTGCAAAACCGCTCTTAGGTGATTGGAATGATCCTCCGTGCTCTGCGAATATTCGAGGATGTCGTCAATGAAAACAATCACGAAGAAGTCTAAGAATGACTTGAAGACCTGATTCATAAGATCCATAAAAGATATTGGGGCATTGGTTAGCCCAAATGACATGACCAAGAATTCAATGTGGCCATAACGCATTCTGAAAATGGTCTTAGGAATATCCTGCTCCCTGATTTTCAATTGGTGGTACCCAGACCGCAAATCAATTTTGGAGAAGAACCTTGCACCTTGCAATTGATCGAACAAATAATCTATCCGTGGCAAAGGGTACTTATTCTTCATGGTGACTTTATTAAGTTGTTGATAATTGATACACATCCGAAGCGACCCATCCTTCTTTTTGACAAAAAAGAACCGAAGCGCCCCATGGCAACACACTTGGATGAATAAACCCCTTCTCCAATAGATCATTCAACTGCTCTTTTAACTCTCGCAACTCCGCTAGCACCATTCTATATGATGGAATAGAAATTGGCTGGGTATCTGGCAATATATCAATCCCGAAATCAATCTCCATATTTGGCGGGATTCCTAGAAGCTCATCTTGAAATACGTCAAGGAACTCATTCACAACTTGCACGGACTTGAGGGCAGGAGCCTTTATACTAGTGTCCGCCACCCGGACTAAATGATAGATACACCCCTTCTTGATCATCTTCGAACCTTGAGGTAGGAAATAAACCTACCATTCGGCACCATACCATTTCCTTTCCATTCTACAAGTGGCTCATTAGGGAACTTCAGAATCATGACTCTCGTCCAGCAATCAATTTTAGCAAAGCACAAATAGAGCCAGTCCATCACCATGGTTACATCAAAATCAACCATCCCAAGCTCGATGAGATCAGTCGTGGTAAGACGACCAGCTACCATAACGACACAATTCCTATAGACCTGCGATGCTATAACAGAAATCACCAACCGGAGTTGATATAGAGAACAGCTCAAGAAGTTGCTCGGGATCAATCCCGAAACTCAAAGCAATAAATGGAGTGACATAGGACAAAGAAGACCCAAGATCAATAAGAGCATATCAATCAAATGTCTGAACAGATAGGATACCTGTGACACCATCCACGGAATCCTTTGCACTCTGACGGCCACTCAATGCATAAAACATGATGGGTCCGCCCCTACCACGTGCTCCACCTCTGGCTGCACCATGCGCTGCTGAGGCTGGAGGGCACACTGATGATGTAGCAACTGGATGGCTGAGCAAGTCCCCTGCCCGTGCCATGTCTGGGCGCACGGTAGTCCCGTTGTATATGACCTGTCGCCCCATACCTATAACACACTAGAGCATCCAAGTAACAAGCCTCTGTATGAAATCTCCCACACTTGGGACATATACCTCCCTGTTACCGAGGTCTCAACCCCGAATGTGAAATCTCCCACACTTGGGACATATACCTCCCTGTTACCGAGGTCTCAACCCCGAATGACTGAACTGGCGGGGCCTCCAGTTGTTTGAACCTAGCCCCGAAGGCCTACTCTGCAAGAAATAGAGCACAAATGACAGTGCACTGGCCGAGGACTAAGCATAAGACTGAGATGGTCCTGAGGACCCTCTTTCTAGAGCTGACGTCCCTGAGTGACCCATAGACCAGGCCCTACTGCTACTCTTCCTGTCTGCCTGATACTTTTACTTCCTGGCCTCTATGGAATGAGAAAAACCCACGATCTTCCCATAGTTCATGTCTGAATTAAAAGCCAATGTAGCAGCCTCATTTACTACCAACGTACCGAGACCCTAAACGAATCGCCGAACTCTAGCTTCTATTGTCGATACCAGCTGCGGAGCATACTTGGAAAACTTCACGAACTTCATATGATACTCCCAAACACTCATGATACCCTGCTTATGAACCTCAAACTCTGTGGCACAGGCTGCCATGGTCTCGGCAGGCAAGAAGTGGTCCATGAAGGCATCTACAAACTCATCCCATCTAGCTGAAGGGCTCCCCTCCTCACAAGAATACTCCCACATCTCAAACCACGTCGCGTAGCCCCCTTCAACCTGTATGAAGCCAATTCTAACCCTTCTATCTATGTAGCCTTCATCACTCGAAAGTTCTTGTACATCTCGTCAAGGAATTCTTGCGTATCAGCCTTTGGGACTACGTCTGAGAACTCTGAGGATTCAATCGCAAAAACTAATGATCTCTGGAGCTGGAGGAATCTCCATGTCTGCTGGAGGACACTGGGGCATCATGATATCTCTAGGCCTGTGCGGCCACTAACTGGGCTAACATATGGATAGCTCTCCTAAGGTCTCTATCAGAAATCTCGGCATCGGAAGCTGGAGCAACACCAGGATTAGGAGCATTGGCAAGAGGGATAGTAGCACCCTCGGCCGCTGCTGGAACATGATTGCTTGGATCAGGAACGGATGGAGCTGGGAAATTCAAAATGGGGGAATCACTCTCATGCACTCAGTCGGCATATGATCCACAGCCGCACTGGAAGTCGCATTGGCCCCTAGGCCGTTTCTAGCTTTCTTCCTAGGTGCCATCACTAATAATTCAAAATAGAGCATTAATTAGACACAACATCACTTCACCGCACGAACATGAAATAACAAAAAAAAGAGGATCATTTTTCCTATATGCCCGTGTAGCCCCTAACTTATAGATGTGGTCAACGACACACAATTAAGAAGGCTCTACTAGGCACGGATCCAAGATATCCTAGGACTCCTTTAAAACCTTAGGCTCTGATACCAAGTTTGTCACGCCCCAATCTGAGGGGCATGACCGACACTCAACTAGGTATCCCCAATCGAGTGGACCTAGGTGTCTCTCATATCACCCACGCGATACCCCACATTATTCCTAGTTAATTAACAAAAAGTTGCAAAATTTTCAATTGAAAGAATATTATTCACATTATTCACAACTAATCACACACGTTGTTCCACAATATTCCAATTCCCATTGTTCCACATTATTTCCATTTCCATTGTTCCACATATTTTCCATTTCCATTGTTCCGCATTATTTCCATTTTTGTTGTTCCAATTACAAGTTCCACAACTTTCACCACAAAGTATTACAACACAATTATACAACACAAAAGCTTCATAATGATTCTCACGTAAATATCAACTATCAACAATTTCACTTCTAGCATAGGGCGATTTCACAAGGATCACAGTTAGCCATACATACCTGGAGTTGATTATTGCCTTTAAACCTCTAGTCCAATTCTCCAAGCAATCAAGAAGTCAATCTAGTCCATGAGCAACATTTAGGTTTTAAAAATTAAACTCATAGTTATTACACAATTTCCTTTTTAAAAGATTTTAGGGTTTTGAAGAAATGCATGAAGGTTTTACGAAGAAATTTCAAAGCAAGTGTATGGGGTTCCCTTCCAAAGCTTAAATTAAAAATTTGGGGGAAATGGGTTAGGGATTTTATGTGAGATATCAATAGGGAAGACAATGTACCAAGAATTTCCAAGCTCCAATGATTTTGAAAGACTAGATGATGAAGGATTTGCTTTCTCTCTCAAGAACCCTCTCTCCCTTTCTCTTATTTTGATCATAAATGTGTTAAATATGAGGGAGAAGGTTTTTTTACTAATAGGTGGGTCGGGTCTAAAGTTTTAGAAAAATACCAGGCGAGCTCTATCTGCGACGCAATCTGCGGTCGCAGAAAGGACGGCATAAATGGCTCAAATTTCAAACCTCTTAGGTTGGGAATACAGTGGATATGCGTTCCACATTTGAGTTATGTTGCCATAGAATGCACCTCAAAACTGACCTTCAAATTTCCTTAGGGACAATAAGCAATCACTCTACAGTCCGCATATTGATTATGCAACCGCAGATTTGACCGCATTTTCAACATAAAAAATTGGTTGCTCTCTTATTCACTCTGCGGTAGGAATGCGGTCTGCATAGCTGATATGCAACTGCATTCAGGACCGCATTTTGACCTTTTTCTTGAAAAATTTTGATTTCACATATTTAAGATCAAAATAGTAAAAAAGGATTCGATCCACATAGGTAGACTCGACTCTATAAGCTCCTAACACTTGAGAACTCATTTTACGGGGCCTTACAGTGTGACCGATCAAACCAATTGTACGGATTGATCAACATATTGTATATCTACGACTTAGAGGTAAATATAAAACATGATAATCTGCTAAAAAGTATGACTAACATATAATAGATGCGAAAAATGCTGAAATGTTTGCAAGTATAAACAAGTAGCCTACAAATCTAACACATGAAAGTTTGCTTATATCTGACTGACTGGGTTATAATCTACGAATCTTCTAAGAAATACCAAAAAAGCCAACTGTTTACCTAGGACAAGGTCCCCGGTATGCCTTATTAGTTGAATACTGTAATGACAAAAAACAAAAGAGAGATAAAGCCCCAAAAAACTGGGGCTCACCTATAGCTGATGCGAGACGTCCTAACAAGTATAATCGTCAACCTGTAAATCATTACATGTATTGTGAGATACAGGCCCCGGGCAAAAGGGACGTAAGTACATTTGAATTGTATTGGTACGTAAAGAAACTCAAAGAAATAATTATAAATGCTGAAACTGAAACAAAAGTGAGAACTGGCAACTAAAAAGATAACTGATAACTGATAATGAACTGATAACTGAAAAGATAATTGATAACTGATAAATGGAGTAAGGATATGAATACTCTCTCTTCTGAATGATGAACAACCTGTCTATTTGAAAATTGAACTGTGGGCTTAGGCCTAATATATATAAGTGTACAAACTACAGCCTCAGGCCCAAGTATATGTATACATAACAGCAACCTCAGGTCCAAAATGCATAAAGCATTAGCTACGGCCTTAGGCCCAAATATAAGTTTTTAACATTCAGGTATTTAAAAACATGAACTGAGAATCATACTACAATACATAATAGTGAAATTCCGAATCACACGGAGTTATATGATACTTGAATACTGGATCATACTGAGTTACATAATACTGGAATATTGAATTCTACTTAGGTACAAAATACTATAATACTGAATAGGACTAGGATGAGACATGTATTCCTGAACTGGTTATGAACACTAAATTGCAACTGTTTATGACATGCTGAGTAAGCTATACTGATACTTCGGGAAATCAAACTAAGTCTATATTGAATACGAACTAAGCTCACAACTTTTAGAATGAAAGTCATGAATGAGTTATGAATCTAGGGAATAGAAGATCGACAACTACTCAAGGAACTAGGCTTAACTATACTTCTGAGGTAATTGATATGTCGTAAAAGAAACGTAGTGTAGGGAGGTCATTAAAATTCCCTAACATAGAGAGTTAGACTCAAATACCTTAACTTCCTTCTCCTTAGCGGAATATAGAATTCTCCAACCCTTTCAACATTAAACTATATCAATACAAGTCAAAGGGATTCCACATTAGCAATAATTCTCATGTTTTAGTCACTTAAACTTTTTCTCAAACACTTGGTGACATAAAGCTTCACGGTACTTATCAATGGTGTTTCTACACCCAACAAGCCATTATCTTGATCCTAGATAAATTATAAAGTCCCAAATGGTTATAAACAGCATTATTCTTCATCATCCATAAGGTATGTCGATGCCCCATTTTCTTGCGAAAGCTAGTTTTGACATTATGAATAAAATAACTCTTTCATTCCCTTTTGAGGAATCGGGTTATGGATGTTGGAGAGTTGCCACCTAATGATTATAGTGCATAACAACACTTAAAGAAAAGAAAAAAACTTTGAAAGAAAACCATAGTTGGGGTAAGGGCTTGAGATTATCTCGAGGGGAATGTGTTAGGCACCCCTCAAGATCCACTAGCGTGGTTCCCGGCCGTGCTTAATTGTGACTTTAAGAAGAGTGGAAATAAACAAGTAAATTTTGCACATAGGAAGTATAAAAAAGTTGAAAATTTTGAATAAAAGAAGAAAGACATAAGTGATTTTGAAAAGAGAAAGCTTAGTTGAAGAAAACATTAATTTAAGAAAAAACATCAATAAATAAATAAGGAGAAACGGGGGTCCTAGGTTTAAATATAATACGGATCACTTTGGTGTAATACCCAGCAATCATTCTCACATGAGATATTAGAGCACCAGTAATCATATCCATATTCTACCTTTCTCACCCCGTTGAGGTATTTAACCGCGGTTTGTCTCGTTTTGCTAATTGCGTGCTAGTACCCGTCCCAACCTATCAGTCCCGGAGTATTAGGACTTCTAATCCTAAAGGGAAACAAAGGTATAGAGGCATATATGGGGTTTAAAAGGACAAAATACTAGTTTCGACAACAAAAAACAAATAACAAGTAAGGGGGTTGACAAATAAACATGCAAAGCTAAAATAAAACCTCGTAAATCAGGTAACACTTAGTTTAGCATGCCTTATACATACTAGTTGATCTTAAATTAAAACTTAAGTGGTGGACAGACCAATTTAACACATAGAATTAGATAAAAGGTTTACATTAGGCAACTTGGATCCAATTCTTAGGAATTGAAGTATTTTAACAAATTAACGGTAAGGGTCTGTACAGAAAAGTTTGGGAAAAGAAGCAGAAGCTTATAGAAGTTCAGAAGGGTTTCGAAAATCGACAGAACTGTTTAAGGAAATGCACAGTGGAGTTTTCGGAAGTAATATGCTTATAAATGTAAAAGGGAGTTTGAAAGCTGTTTTGCAAGTAACTTCATGAATAAACGTTCAGACAGAGAATTGGAAAAATGTTTTTAGAGACAGAAACGCAAGTTTAGAAAGTTGCAAACATGTTTGGACGAATTTGTTGAGAATGTTGAAAATAATTGCCAAATTACAAGTTATGTAACTTAAGCAAACTATAGATCCTATAGGCACGATAACTACTTTGGTTTTATTGACTCATTACTTATTTTTAATGTTTAAGGAAGGCAGGTATTGGATCGCACTACTGTTTGCCTGTCTTTTATGCATTTCTATAGGCATGCTTTCTATATGCTTGAATGAAAAAGAATTCAAAACATATAGACATGATATCTAGGCGATTCAAAGTATTAGACCTACAGGCATGATATCAATGCGGTCGAATTCAAACATTAAAACCCTATAGGCATGATATCTAGGTGATTCAAAGTATTAAAACTATAGGCATGATGTCTAAGAAATTAAACAAAAATATTGATCCTATAGGCATGATATCTACACTTTAGCATATGCAAGCAAGTAAAACCCCTCCCATACCCCTTACTAATATACTCTCGAGTTCTTTTTACAAAGGTATTACAAATTAGAAGAATGAAGGTAAACGAAATACATCATAGCCCACAGCTAGATCCAAATGCCTAATGCAATCTAAATATCCAATACATGTGTTTCACGAAATCCGGATTCAAGATTCTTAGGTCTTCTCTTATTCATATTGTTTAAAAGTTCCAAGGGACTTCAAGAGCCCAGGAAATACTTACATTTTAAAGAGTGAATATTGTAACAGAGTGCAAGTGTGGAATTACTAGACCTCAGGCATCCAAGTTCAGATGGAGCTCCAGGGTCTCTAAGCAGGGCTTACCCAAAGGGGTAGAACATAAGAACTAGTAGTAAGTGCATAAGTGGGGGAGGAACCTCACCAGGAGGTGGTCATACCCAGCCATGGTATAGACTGGCACACCTTCTGACCCCTTGCTTAGATTCAAATAAGTAGGAGAAGACTCATAGAGAGTCAAACTTAGGTCATAATGGTATTTAGGACACCAACATATCCAAATTAATGCTCAGCACATAAGGGGGAGAGGGAATGGGAAAAGCAATTGAGTGAAGATTTAGGGGAGTCTAGTTCTGCATCATAGACATCAATTCCAAGTGCTGCCATGATTCAGGACAATATCTACATATAAAGGGAATAGAGAGAAGGGATTAAGAACATAACAAATTAAAGACATAAAGAGGCATAGCATGATTGAATATAATCACATAATTCAAGAAAGCATAATTTAACACACAAGGAAAGAAATGTAGAAGAGGAGAAGTTGAACACATAACAAAGATGGTGCTATTTAACTAGGAAAACATACCATATGCAAGTTTAGAATGACAGAATACCAATTGAAAACAAACAGCCAGGCAGTCAACAGAAACTAACTCAAGGAACTTCAAATGAGTACTTGGGAGTTCAGAGAAACTCGTAGGAGATTCAGACAACAAGAGATAAAGGAGCAAAGTGCTCAGCAGTAGTATATAAAATAGAGAGTAGTAAAGAATATTTCAAGACAAAGATGTCTGTGTCAAATTGTTTTTATAAAGTGAATTTATTAATGAGCGAAGAGAGGATCATATATTTGTACTTGAAGTTAGGCAAGTAAACAAGGAAAGAAAATAATCAAGTATCAATTGGAAAACAATCAGTAGATGGGAATTCCTTTAATGAAGGAGTTCGAATTTGAATGGTAAAAAGGGTTGAAGCTATTTAAGGAAAACAAAATCAAGTAGCATATCATGCACAACATGAAAATAAGGGCTAAATATATAGGGAAAAGTTTTGAATCACACGGTTAAGTAAATAAAGAAAGAAGCAAATCAACTAGTACATAGTAAATCAGGGAATCAAAGATTCGAAATCAATAATGAACCAAGTCAGAAAATATGGGAATAGAATGGTTAAATTTAGTTAGGGAAAGAATCAATCAAGTTCATACAATGGCAGCAGGAAATGAATCCCCAAAATAAGACGTTATTTCGAGAGGAAACATATACGTATAAAGAGTGCATAAGTTTTGAACATGCGAGGCTAGATTCAGAATAAAGAAAAGTGTCATGCAACAAATATTAGTGAGTAGGGAACTTTTAGGTAAGGGGGAACATAAAATGGCAAGCAAAAAGTCAGGTAAATGGTCTTGCAAAGCTTAGCAAGAGTCAGAATCACAAAGAGAAACAAAGATGACTTCGGAAATTAGGGTTTTGAAATCAAATTAACTCAGAAAAGAGAAACAAACAAAAACATACAAGTGGTCTGAAAAAACCCAAATACTAGGGTTTTCACCATTAATCAGGTGTACAGACGAAAGCAGACAAATCATGCAAAAGTAACAACGAAACAAGTCCAAAAGAACTAAAACCTTAAACATTTTAGGAAAACATAATAAGGAAAAAAAAAATACTATAGAAGAACTCACAGAGTGATGGTAGAAGATAGCATTGTAGAAGAAAAAACAGAAAAATCACAGTAGAAACACATAGGAGTCACAGTAGAACAAGTAAAATCAAAGAAACCCTAAGACGGAGAAGATGAACAGTTTTTGATAGTGAAGTTTTGAAAGAGGCTTAAGAAATAGTTTGAAAACCTTAAAATAAACACGGATCTCTAGTAGGTTTAAAGAAAAATAGGAAAATCTCGAAAGGGTAGGGTTTTAGAAGAACCCTAAAAGCGAGAAAGGCCTGGAAAGGGGTCTGCCCCGAGTCGAATAAGTCAGAGACGACTTATAGGGCTAGGATGTGCCGGAGTTGAGCCGGAGACGGACGTAACACTCAAATCGGCAGAGATCTGAGTGAAGGCCTTCAAGCTCAAACCTTGAATCTTCAAGTAACCCGGTTATGACGGCCCATGAGGTTGAGCATAGACACTCAGGGTTTGGGACGCCATGGATTTCGGTGAAATAAGGTGGAAACCGGCGGAGTAGGGCTAGGGTTTCGGAGGGGGGTAGAGAGAGTTTCAGAGACGAAATGATTTTATGGGTGGCTATTTTGGATAAATGACTAGGGTTAGGGTGGGTTGGTGAATTAAAAAGGAATGGGAGAATCGTGGTCATTGATCAAAAATAATCAACGGCCTAGATTAAAAGGATAACCGGGTGGTTTGGAATCGGGTCAAGGGTCAGGTAATTGGGTCATTTTAATTAAGCAGAATTAGGGTTTAATTTGTGGTCAAATGTCGGTAAAATCAAAATGGAAATAGCCTAGCTTTTAAATATCCACTTTCTCCACTTTTAATTAATTAAAATGGTTAAAAATAATTTAAAAATAAGTTAAAGGCACTGAACTAGTTAATAATATATGAAAATTAATTTAAAAATATCTAGAATAATTTAATAATTATAAAATGCGATTAATTATAAAATGCGATTAATTATAAAATAAGCTATAATTGAAATTGTGAATAACTTAGCGTAAAAATGTCAAATAAATTAATGAAAATATGTAAAAATGACCTTAATTATATTTTGTGTAAATATAATGATGGTAAATAAATGGCTCACAAAAAGGACAATTTGGGAATAATTATTGGGGTTTAATACTGTTAAAAATAGACAATAAATCAGTTCTAAAAATCTTTAAAATTAGGAAAAATACTAAAACCTTTGGAGATGCTTATATACGAATATGCATGCTATTTTGAAAGTATTTTGATTATTAAAATAAATAGGGAAAAATTGGGTATCAACAATTGCCCCTCTTTTACCCGAGGAGGATGAAAGAGTTGTCTGGTAAAGATAAAATGGCCATTTTTTACCGGAATCGGTGATCGCGAGGGAATTTTGACCATGCTCTAGTTTCTGAGCTGCCTTTATATCCGTAATTTTACAGTGATCAGGCCATACGTAGTTTAGGAACCAAAAATGGGTAGTAGAAAAATTGACGTGATGGTCTAGTTTGAGAAAGGTTATAAAGTCGAACTGGTTGCGGAGAACCGGAGCGGGAGCTCTCCCGCTGAGACGGCAGTTTGCTAGTCGGGGTACCTGTGAATGAACAACGCAATGTATATCGTGCATAATTTAAACATGATCCAAGTTGCCATTTGGACTATGAATGTTGCCTTTAGAAGGTTCAGATGACATCCTCAAACTATGATGTCCCGGGCCATAAAGAGCATAAAGTAAAGATTCACAGGCCATGAAATGATGTTCTCGGCTTTGCAGGTGGTGCCTCCGAACTATGACGCCATCAAATAAGTTGGCGATTTTCAGGCCATGATAAGGTGGCAATCTATCAGCCAAATGAATGTAAGGGTGGTGATCTTTCAGCCGCAGCAAGAATTTAAAATGCAAGTGGCGATATTTCATCCGTTCAAAAAATAAAAGTGGTGATATTTCAACCATGTAGGATGGAGACAATGCTTAGTATCGGAAGGCAAATAGTTAGCCTTGTGCAGGATTCAGATGTAGACAGAGCTTAGTCTCAAAAGGTAGATAAGTAGCCTTATGCAGGATGGAGGTAGAACTTAACCTTGGAAGCCAGAAAATAGCGTTATGCAATACGAATGGAGACAGAACTTAGTCTCTAAAGGCAGATAATGTCACGCCCTAAATCCTAGGGACATGACCGACACTCGACCGGGTATGCCCAGTCGAGCGGACCTGGGTGCCTCTCCTAACCCACGTGTTACCCCACACTTTTCACTACTTACTTAGCGAGTCGAACAACTATTAATACTTGACATACCTTTTATAAAAACATACATATCACATACGATATTAGCGTGGTTTACAATTTACAATGCCCAAAATACAAAGTACATACTACATAGTTTATTGCCTACATTCCTGTCTGCGGAGCCTCTAAGGATGAAAGATGATAGTACAATACTTGCTGGTAACAAGGCTCCGGCTATACCTTTTACACACATGAAAATAAGATCTCAAAATGCAAGAACAGAGGTGGCATGATCCACGCAGGGCCCTGGAAGGAAAGGGGCTCACCAATACAGCTGACAGGGAATGAGGAAGAGCTACGTACGGTGGACTAGGGTACCTGTTATAGATCCACCTAGAATCATAACACGAATATAGCGCCCCCAGCAAAAGGGAAGTCAGCACATTTGAATTCTAGTGGTATGTGTAAACAAGGATTGTTCCAAGTAACCAAGACCTACACAAGTAGAAAACGGTAATAGAAGCAACAACCAAACACACATGAAAAGTACAATCAAGCCGAACAAGTTTTCACATTCTCATGTTTTCCTCTTTTTCGCAATTCCACAACAATGATTTCACAAGTTTGCTCAAGTATTTATTTCAAGAGTGATTTCGATCACTTTTCCATCCTTATTACCTCGGCCACTATTATCGCACCAACCCACACCTTATACCTTCGGGTTGAGGCGTAGAACCCGTTCCTGCCGCGCAGTTTACAAATCACACACAACACAGCAACAATCAACAAACTCATAAGAAGAGGAAAAACAATACTTCTCAAGACATAGCTACAAAAATATTACAATTGTTTCCATAGCCAACAGTACCAATTCCATCATATTAGACAGTTCATATGCAATTTAAGTCACCACAACAAATGCCCACAACAATTTAAGTACATTATTACCATAGTTGTTCTGATTTCACCATTTATGAATCCCTTTAATCACTTATTACTCAACTTTTACCACAAGATGCATTCACAATCATAACAGTCACAAGAATCTCACAAATAACCCACATAGATATCTACAACCAAAGAATTCACACGCCAAACAAGGCGATTATACAAGGATCAAGGTTAGCCATACATACCTGGAGTCGAATTTTCCTTTTAAACTCATATTCTCAGTCACTAAGCAATCTAGCCACGTTAATCAAATTGTCAAATTAACACATGTACCTTACAATTGAAGACCACAATTACTACCTGACTTGCTTAGGTTATCAAGCACAATTCTTTACTTCTTCCCAATTAAGACTCCCTCCCTTAGCTTAAATCTAAAAATCAAGGGAAAGGGATAAGGATTTCACATGTAAGAGGGGGATGAGGACAGTAAATTAGAATTTCCTATCATGGATAGTTTTGGAGAATCAATTTGATGAAGAACCCTTTCTCTCTCAACAACCTCCTTGAAGGTAACACCAAACACCCTCTCTGTTGTCATAAAAATATGGAGATGATAAGTAAGACCATCAACAAATCTCCTGATCCTCTCTCGATCCGTTGAAACCATCCAGATAGCCTGAAGAGCCAACTCAAAAAACCTCAACTCATACTGTGAACCACTCAAACTGCATACATAGCTCATCTCTACGGAAATGCGGCATCTACTTCTCCAGAAAGAGAACAGAGAACTAATACCACGAAAGGGGTGCTGCACTAGCAGGCCTACACTCTCAAAATCCTCCTACCAGGTGAAATCAGCTACTGAAAACTGATAGGTGGTAAAAGCGACCCTGCTGGTCTCCGGAATACCCGTAGTACGAAGCATACTCTGACACTTATCCAAAAAACCAACATTATCGCCCTCTGTGCTTCTGAAGGTCGGAGGTTGTAATCTACCAAACCTCTCCAATCTATGCTTCTCGTCCTCTGGCATGACAGGAACTACATACTCCCGAGTAGCTGCGACCGGCTGGGCTAGATGTGCCCCCAGTATCTAAAGTCCATGCACAACCTAGTCAAGTATGCAAGAGGCAAGAGTCTGATTGCCTCCCCCGTAATGTGAAGTTGGTGCAGCTGTAGTGGCTAAAATCATTTGAGCCAGGCCAGTGCAAACTAATAAGATCTGTGCCAAGACCTTCTGAAGATCCGGAATCACGAAGGGCACAACTGGTGCACCTGATACTGGAAGAATCAGCACTCAGGAGTAGAACCAGCTATGCCTGAATCTGCACATAAGGTGCAGGGAGTAAAATGACTACGCCAAGTTGTTGAGCAACAAATGTAAATAATGGCTGAAAGTAAGAGAACACATAAAACACAAGGCATTCTATAATGAATCAGTAAAAACCACTTAACATCAGTAAAACCAGAAAATTCAAGTGAAATCCTCTTTCAACTAGTAAGCAGGTAATTGACAAATAATTAAGATAATTAAATAAATAGAAGTTCGCCCCTCAGGCACAATATCCACAATCCGCCCCTTGGGTAACATCCCATAACAGTACCAGCCTCTCGAGCTCAATCTCTAAACAATGCCAGCCTTTGGGCTCAATCTCATATCACAATGGGTACCCACGCTCACTGAGAGTGTACGGACTCCGGGAGTGACTCCTCTCTTCCGTCTCTCTTGTTTTGTTAAAAAAATATGGAAAAATTAGGGGTTGGGGTGTTTTATTAGAAAAGGGTTCGGGTTTAAAATTTTAGAAAATTGAAGCCTGTGCAGGATCTGCGGTCGCACTCTGCGATCGCAGAGTTGATATGCGTTCTGCAGATTGGACCGCAGAAGGGTCCCAAATTGTTGGTCTCTCTGCTTGGGTATGAAGTGGGAATGCGGTCTGCATTACTGTTCTACGGTAGCATATTGCACCGCAGAACTGACACCCTCAAATCCTCAAGAAATTTATGCGACGACTATGTAGTCCGCATATTGGTTATGCGATCGCATAATGGACCGCATTTTCAACATCAACTTTTGCTAACTCTCGGATTGACTCTGCGACAGAGATGCAGTCCGCATACCTGATCTGCGACTACATTCTTGTCCGCAAAGGACATTTTTCGAAAAACATTGACTCTAGATTTTTAATTATAAAATCAGTAGAAGGGTCCCAACACATAGGTGGGCCTGACTCAATGAGTTATTAGGATTTGAGCACTCATTTTCACGGGGTCCCTCCCCCGCTTAAGATCATTCATCCTCGAATGAGGACTTTGAAACCCAAATGGTTCGAAAACATGACGTGCAAGCTCCTATGTTTTCACTAACTCTCATATTTTAGAAAACTTTCGCCAGAGTTCATTTGTAATATGGGCATATCTATCTGTCAGAGAGTCCCTAAAACATATTTCAAACCACTATTACACTAATCGTGCTTCCCCTATAACTAGAATACAATGCATTACCTTCACACTTGTACATGTTCAATTTCTCAACACACTTAGTCGGTTACCTTAAGGAGTTCGACACACTCTTAACCATTTTTGTGCATTATACGCAATTAAATTAAGCATTAATTGTTTGCACTACCATAAGCCATTTACTTATCACAAGAGTACGATACTTCCATTTAACAAGAAGGGTTTCCTATAGTCCAATTCATTACCTTTACACCTGCGCACATTCCATTGCTTGACTCGTTTTTGCACATAGTTGATTATCTTAAGGAGTGCGACAAAGTTAATCATTTCAATACATTATATCCATGCAAAATTCATCATCACTATTTTACGCTTACACTACCATGGGCCAATTACCTACCACAAAAGCACAAAACTTTAATTTACCGATAAGAGCTGCATATGGACCAAGCAATCACGACACAATATTTTTGGCACAACTTGGAGAATTACAATAGTAAAGCATTTAGGAAGAAATGGGGTGTCTTTTGCACCAAGTGGGAATACACGACTACTCCTAGACTTGTTCAAACAAATGTGGGTATTTTGCTTTCATCTCATCTTCTGCTTCTCACGTGGCCTCATCGACTTGTTGATTTTTCCACAATACTTTTAACAAAGGGATCTCCTTATTTCCCATTTTACGGACTTGTCTATCAAGAATAGCAACTGGAATCTCTTCATATGATAATCCTTCAGTAACCTTGATGTCTTCAATTGGAACGATGGTGGACGGATCCACAACCACTTTCCTTAACATGGACATATGGACACAGGGTGCACTAAGGACATTTCAAGGGGCAATTCCAACCTATAAGCAACTTGTCTAATCCTTTGAATAATTTGATAAGGCCCGAAATATTTAGGACTTAGCTTTCCTTTCTTCCCTAATCGCATGACTCCCTACATAGGACACACCCGCAAGAATACCCAATCACCCTCTTGGAACTTCAATTCTCTTCGATGCATTTCCGCGTAGGATTAATAGCGACTCTGCACAGTATTCAACCTTTCCTGAATGATTTCGACTTTTTCCATGGCCTGGTGCATGAGATTCAGCCCTATCAATTCTGCTTCACCTACTTCGAACATTCTGATCAGGTACCTACATCTCCTTCCGTACAATGACTCAAACAGGACCATCTGGATGCTAGCATGGAAGATTTTATTCCAAGTAAATTCTATAAGGGGAAGGTGATCATCCCAATTACATTTGAAATCCAAGACACAAGCCTGCAACATATTTCAAGTGTCGGAATAGTCTGTTCTGCTTGACCACCATTCTGGGGATGGAAAGTCGTGCTGATATTCACCTGATTACCCAGACCTTGCTGAAATATCTTCTAAAATTTAGCTATGAACCGAGCCTCTTGATCCGAAATATTAGAAAGTGGAGTACCATGAAGCCTCAATATTTCCATGATATACAATTGAGCATAATGTTTTGTAGTATCGGTGGACTTGACTAGCAAGAAATGGGCTGATTTGGTAAGTCGGTCCACTATCACCCAAATTGAGTCGAACTTGTGCTTAGTACGAGATAGTCCTGCCACGAAATCCATATAGATCATCTCCCATTTCCACATTGGTATTTCCATAAGCTGGGTTAACCCACCAAGCCGCAGATGCTCGGCCTTTACTTACTGACAACTCGAACATATAAATACAAATTCTTTCACAACTCTCTTCATACCGCTCCACCAGTAAAATTCCTTGAGATCATGCTGGATTTTTCTAGAACCTGGGTGCACCAAATACCCGAAATGATGAGCATCCTCTATTACCCTCTCCCGAAGATTATCTACATCTGGAATGCCAAGCCTACCTTGACATCGCAACACACCATCATTGCTGCTGAGTGAAAATGCTGAAATCTTGTTATTCAGATCCGCCTCCTTTATCTATGCCAATAATTGATCAATGAACTATTTTTCCTTGACATCCGCTACAAGCGACGACTCTGCTACGTTGTGCACCATAATTTCCTTCTTGTTTAGGGTCAAGATACAAACCCCAAGACTGGCCAATTGATAAACCTCTTGAGCTAGGAGCCTCTGATCCGCTCCCAAGTGAGCCAAACTACCTATGGATTTCAGACTAAGGGCGCCGGCCACCATATTCGCCTTTCCTGGATGGTACAAGATGTTCATATCATAGTCTTTCAGTAATTCTAGCCACTTCCGCTGCCTCAATTTTAACTCCCTCTGCTTGAACAAATATTGAAGATTCTTGTTGTCCAAGAACAGATCCATATGGACAGCCATAAAGGTAATGCCTCCATATTTTTATGGCAAACAAAACTACTGCAAGCTCCAAATCATCCGTCGGGTTATGTTTCTCGTGATTCTTGAGTTTCCTTGAAGCATACGCTATAACCTTCCCATGCTGCATGAGCACACACCCTAAACCGATCCTGGAGGCATTGCAATACACCACAAATCCTTTAGTTCCTTCCAGAAGAGCCAACACCGGTGCCGAGGGGCACCTTGATTTCAATTCCCGAAAACGTTTCTCACAAGCATCAGACCATTGGAGCTTGACTGATTTCTGCGTCAATTTAGTCAATGGGAAGGCGAGGTGGAGAACCCCGCTACAAACATCCGATAATACCCCACTAACTTAATAAGCTATGGATCTTCATTGGGGGTGTGGGTCTAGGCCAACCATTCACTACTGCGATCTTTTGGATCCATCTGAATTCCCTAACCGGAAACAACATGACCCTGCAAAGCTATGAACTCCAAACAAAATTCACATTTTGAGAATTTAACATACAACTGGTGCTGATGAAGAGTCTCATAAATTGCCCTGAGGTGATTGACATGATCCTCCCTGCTTTGCGAATAAATGCGGATGTCACCAATGAAAACAACCACAAAGGAGTCTAGAAAAGGCTTGAAGACAAATTTATAAGATCCATGAAAGTTTTTGGGTCGTTGGTTAGCCCAAAAGACATGACCAAGAATTTGAAGTTTCCATAGCGGGTTCTGAAAGCGGTCTTAGCAATATCCTGCTCTCTGATCTTTAATTGGTGATACCCGCACCGCAAATAATTTTAGAGAAGAACTTCGCACCTTGTAGTTGTTCGAACAAATCATCAATACGGGTTAAAGGGTATTCATTCTTGATGGTGACTTTATTAAGCTACCAATAATCGATGCACATCCGAAGCGACCCATCCTTCTTCCTGGCAAAAAGAACCGGAGCACCCCATGGAGACACACTCCTTTGAATGAACCCCTTCTCTAATAAATCCTTCAGTTGCTCCTTTAACAATCATATTTCGACTAGCACCATTCTATTTGTTGGAATAGATATTGGATGGGTATCTGGTAGTACATCAATCCCAAAATCAATCTCCCTATCTAGCGGAATCCCTGAAAGCTCATTTGGAAATACTTCAAGAAAGTCATTTACAACTAGCACAGATTTGGGGGCAGATACTTCTGAAGCTGTGTCCGCCACCTGGACAAAATAATAGATACACCCTTCTTAATCATCTTCGAAGCCTTAAGGTAACAAATAAACCTACCTTTTTTCACAACACCATTCCCTTTCCACTCAATAACCAGCTCGTTAGGGAAGTCGAGTCTAATGACTCTCATCCGGCAGTCAAGTTTAGCAAAGCACAAATAAAGCAAGTCTATTCCCATAATTACGACAAAATTTACCATTCCAAGCTCAATAAGGTCGGTCGTGTTAACACTACCACCTACCATCATCGTACAATTCATATACTCATGCTGCTATAACAGAATCACCAACCGGAGTCGATACAAAGAATGTCTCATGAAGTTATTTTGGTTCTATTCCAAAACTCGAAGTAATGAATGGGATGACATGAGACAAAGAAGACCCTTATCGATAAGAGCATAACAATCAATAGTCTGAACAAATAAGATACCTATAGCAGCATCTGGAGAAGCATCAACACTCTGCCGACCACTCAAAGCATAGAACCGGCTCAGTCCACCTCTACCACGAGCCCTACCCCTAACTTCACCATGCTCTACTGGAGCTGGAGGACGCACTGATGATGTAGCAACTGAAGAATCGGATGACCTGGCGAATCCCCTACTCATGCCTTGTCTAGGCGCATGACAGTCGCGCTCGGTATGACCTCTCACACTGCAATTACAACACACCGGGATATCCAAACAGCAAGTCTCTGTATGGAACTTCCCACACTTGGGACCTCATCCCCGAATGACCGAACTGGTGGAAACTCCTGTTGTCTGAACCTGGTCTCGAGGAACTACCCTGCTGATAGTTATACACAGATGGAAGTGCACTTGTTGAGGACAAAGCATATGACTGGGATGGCCCTAATGACACTCTCCCCGGAGCTGACCTCCCCGAGTGACATGATCGGGCCCTACTGCTACTCTCCCTATCCGCCCGTATCTTCAACTTCCTTGCGTCTGTGGCCTAAGCAAAATCCATAATCTTCCCATAATTCATATCTGAGAGTAAGGATGCTATAGCAGCCTCATTCACCACCCAAGAATAAGACCCTGAACAAAACTCTAAACTCGAGCACCCATGGTCGACACTAACTGAGGAGCATACTTGAACAATCTTCTGAACTCCATGTGGTACTCCCTAACACTCATACCTGATTGAGAACCTCGCACTCGGTGGCATGGGCTGCCATTGTCTCGGCAGGTAAGAAATGGTCCATAAAAACATCCACAAACTCCTCCCATCTAGCCGGAGGTCTCCCCTCCTCGCGAGAATCCTCCCACATATCGAACCACCTTCGTACTTTTCCCCTCAACCCGTAAGAAGCCAACTCAACCCCCTCTGACTCTGTGGCCTTCATCACACGAAGGTTCTTGTACATCTCATCAAGAAAATCATGCGGATCGGCATCTGGGTCTGTGCCTGAGAACTCGGGCGGGGCCAATCACATAAACTGGTGGACTCTGGAGCTAGCAGAATCTCCCTATCTGCTGGAAGACATAGGGGCATCATGATATATCTAGGCCTTGGCGGCCACTAACTAGGTCAATATACGAATGGCTCCCCTAAGGTCCCCATCAGAAGCCTCGGGACAGAAGCTGGAGCAATATCAAGATTAAGAGTATTGGCAGGAGGGATGGTGATGCCATCTGCCGCAGCTAGAAAAGGAATGCTTGGATCCGGAAGAGACAGGTCAGGCAGATTCAAAGCCGGGGAGTCACTCTCACCCACAGCGTTCGGTACATGGTTCACGACCATACTTGGAGTGGCATTGGCCTCAAGGCCGAGTCTAGCTTTCTTCTTAGGTGCCATTTCTGGAAATATCGGAACAAAGCTTGAGTTAGACACGAATACTTCCACTTTTCACTTCACTGCACGAAATGGAATAACAAAAGAAGAGAGTAGTTTCCTAAATGTCTGTGTAGCCCCCTACTTATAGATGTGGTCGACAACACACCGATAAGAAGGGCTCCACTAGGCACGACTCTGAGACATCCTAGGACTTTTAAAACCTTAGACTCTGATACCAAGTTTGTCATGCCCCAAATTCGAGGGACATGACCTGCACTCGACCTGGTACCCAGTCGAGCAGACCTGAATGCCTCTCCTAACCCACGTGTTACCCCTCAATTTTCACTACTTACTTACCGAGTGAACAGCTATTAATAATTGACATACCTTTTATAAGAACATACATAACACAGATGATATTAGCTAGGTTTACAATTTACAATGCCCAAAATACAAAGCACATACTATATAGTTTATGACCCACATTTCTTGTCTACGCAGCCTTTAAGGATGAAATAGGATAGTACCATACTTGTAGTTAACAAGGCTCAAGCTATACCTTTTATACATACCAAAATAAGATCTCAAAATGCAAGAACAGAGGCGGCATGAGCCACGTAATGTCCCGGAAGGAAAGGGGCTCACCAATAAAGCTGACATGGAATGAGGAAGAGCTACGAATGTTGGACTGGGGTACCTGTTATCGATCCACCCACAATCATAACACGAATGTAGCACCCCCCGGCAAAAGGGACGTCAGCACATTTGAATTATACTAGTATGTATAAACAAACATTGTCCCAGGTAAACTCATGACGTACAAAAGTAGAAAGCAGTAACTGAAGAAACAACCAAACACACATGAAAAGTACAATCAAGTTGAACAAGATTGCACACTCTCCTGTTTTCACCTTTTTCGCAATTACAAACAATGATTTCACAAGTTTGCTCAAGTATTTATTTCAACAGTGATTTGATCACTTTTCCAACCATATCGCCTCGATCACCCTTATTACCTCAGCCACCCTTTTCGCACCAACCCACACCTTATACCTTTGGGTTCAGCGTGCAACCCATTCTTGTCGCGCAGTTTACCAATCACACACAACACAACAACAATCAACAAACTCACAAGAAGAGCAACAACAATACTTCTCAAGACACAGCTACAACAATGTTTCAAGTCTTTCCGTAGCCAACAATACCAATTCCATCATATTCGACAGTTCATATACAATTCAAGTCACCACAACAAATGGCCACAACAATTCGAGTACATTGTTACCACAATTGTTCTGATTTCACTATTTATGAATCCCTTTTATCACTTATTCCTCGACTTTTACCACAAGATGCATTCGCTATTATACCAGTCACAAAAAGCTCACTGATAACCCATATAGATATCAACTACCAAATAATTCACACATCGAACAAGGCGATTTCACAAGGATCAAGGCTAGCCATACATATCTGAAGTCGAATTCCCCTTTTAAACTCCTATTCTCAGTCATCAAGAAATCTAGTCAAGTTAATCAAATTCACAAATTAACACATGTACCTTATAATTGAAGCCCACAGTTACTATCTGGATTGCTTAGGTTATCAAGCACACTTCTTTACTTCTACCCTATTCCCCTTACTAAATTTTTAGGTTTTGAAAGACATGCATATGAATTTCTACATTTATTTTAAGAATCAAAGCATGAGACTCCCTCCTTTTGCTTAAATCTAAAAATCACGTGAAAGGGTTAGGGATTTTACCGTTAAGAGTGGGGATGAAGACAGTAAATTAGAATGTCCCGGCCCGAATAGTTTTGGAGAATCAATTTGATGAAGAATTCTTTCTCTCTCAGAAACTCTCTCTTCCCACGCTTTTGTTTTGTTCAGAAAATATACAAAAATGAGGGGCTAGGGTGTTTTATTAGAAAAGGGGTCGGGTTTAAAATTTTAGAAAATTGAAGCATGTGCATGATCTGTGGTCGCACTCTGCGATTGCAGAGTTGATATGCGGTCCGCAGATTGGACCGTGAAAGGGTCCCAAATTGCTGGCCTTTCTCCTTAGGTATGCGAGGGGAATGCGGTCCGCATTCTGTTCTACGGTCGCATATTGCACCATGGAATTGACCCCCCCCTTAAATCCTCAAGAAATGTATGCGACGACTATGTGGTCCGCATATTGGTAATGTGATCGCATAATGGGCCGCATTTTAAACATCAAATTTAGCTAACTCTATGATTAACTCTGCAACAGAGATGTTGACCGCATTCCTGATGTGCAACCACATTCTTGTCCGCAAAAATTACATTTTTCTGAAAAACTTTGACTCTAGATTTTAAAGTATAAAATCAGTAGAAATGGTCCCAACACATAGGTGGGCCTGACTCTATGATTTGCTAGGATTTGATCATTAATTTGCACGGGGTGTTACAGATAAGTAGCTTTATGCAGAATGGAGGTAGAGGTTAACCTTAGAAGGCAGAAATGTACCTTTATGCAGAAATACAGATGGAGATAGAGATTAGTCTCGAAAGGCAGTTAAGTAGCCTTATGATGGATGGAGATAGAGCTTAACCTCGGAAGGCACAAGATAGCCTTGCGCAATGCAGATGGAGACATATTTTAGTATCAAAAGGCGGGCAAGTAGCATTATGCAGGAAGGAGGTAGAGCTTAACCTCGAAAGGTAGAAAAGTAGCCTTATGCAATGCAGATGGAGACAGAGCTTAGTCATGAAAGGTAGATAAGTAGCCTTATGCAAGATGGGGGTAGAGCTTAACCTCGAAAGGAAGAAAAATAGCCTTATGTAAAATGCAGATGGAGACAAAGCTTAGTCTGGAAAGGCAGATGAGTAGCCTTATGAAGGATGAAGTAGAGCATAACCTCGGAAGGTAGAAAAAAAGCCTTATGCAAAATTCATGAAATGTAAAGAGTGAATAGTAATGAGATTTCCTAATTGACCCATCTTGATTGCTTGGTGAATTGGAGTGAAGGTTAGAAAGAGATATTCAATTACAGGTATGTATGGCTAACTGTGATCCTTGTGAAATCGCCTTATGTTGATATGTGAAATTACTTGATATCCATGTGGGGAATTATTGTGAAACTCTTGTGATTTACACTTGTGTGGTGACAACTTGTGGCAAAGGTTGAGGAGCATGTGATTGAAAGAATTCTTGCATTGTCAAATCAGAACTATTGTGGTAAGATATATGGTTAGTTATGGACATCTATTGTGGTACTCGTGATGTGTACTAATTGATGAACTTGAGGAAATTGTTCTTGCAGGTTGTGGAAATACAATACCCTTGTGGCTCTATCTTAACAATGTCCTATAGTTGATTTCTTGTATTTGTTGTTATGTTGTATGTTGTTTGTGAACTGAAACTGTCATGCAGGGTTGGGTTCCGTGCCGCAACACGGTAAAATAAGGTGTGGGTTGGGGTGATAAGGGTGGCTGATGTAATAAGGGTGGACGAGGTTATAAGGGTGGGAAAATGTGATCCAATATCAGTATTGAAATGAATAGAAATCATGAAATGATCGATGTTGAATTATGCAAGGAGGCAGCAGGAGAGTTCGTAACCTGTGGGGCACTAATTGCCCCTTTATTTGACTAGTTGTCTCATTTTCTGTGAAATGCTTGGTTGTTGTTCCATTGTTGTGCTATTGTTGTTCAGCTTTGCACTTGTATATGTATTTTTGGCTTGAGTTTAATTGGCACAGAGTTTGTCCATACATGCCATTACAATTCAAATATACTAACGTCCCTTTTGTCGGGGGCACTACATTCGTGTTATGATAGTAAGTGGATCCGCATCAGTCACTCCTGTCCACCGTTCGTAGCTCCTCCTCCTTCCTTATCGGCAGTGTTAGTATTTGGTGAGCCCTTTTCCTTTCGGGTCCTTGTGTGGCTCATGCCATCGTTATTGTTATATTTTAAAGTTTTGTGTCATTTCATAAAGGTATAGCTGGGTCCTTGTCGCCGGCAATTATTGTCTCGTTTTCTTTATCTTAGAGACTCCGTAGACTGGATGATGTGGGTTGTGGAACTTTTGTAATGTATGTGTTCCTAATGGCATTGTATTATGTAAACCACGTTAGCTGTTAATAGTAACATGTTATCTTTTGTAAAAAAATGGAGTTCCGTTTATTTTCACTGGCATCTTTTATTATTGGTTAATTAATAAGGAATAACAGTGGGGTAACACATGGGGGATATGAAAGGTAATCCGGTTCGCTTGACTGGAGCTACCCGGTCGGGCGCCGGTCATGTCCCTAGATTTTGGGCGTTACACCAAGAAAGTTGTAGCAGATGTTGTCTGCGAGCGTATGGTCTATCACTTCGGGATTCCAGAATCAATCATCACTGACAATGGTTCTAATCTAAATTGTGACCTAATGAATGCAATTTGTGAAACACTAAAGATTAAACACAAGAATTCTACAACTAACATACCGTAGATGAATGGAGTTGTAGAAGCAGCCAATAAGAACATCAAGAAGATACTAAGAAAGATGATTGAAATACACAAGTCATGTCACGAGAAATTATCGTTCGCCTTATTGGGTTAGGGTACCACGGTCCGCACATCAACTGGGGCCACTCCATACATGTTGGTTTATGGTACAGAGGTGGTCATTCCCGCCGAAGTAGAAATTCCCTCCTTGAGGATTATATAGGAAGTAGAGTTAGATGATGCAGAGTGGGTAAAAAGTCGATATGAGCAGTTAGCCCTTATAAATGGAAAGAGAATGAATGTAGTTTGCCACGGTCAATTATATCAGAACAGAATATCTAGAGCCTTCAACAAGAGAGTTAAGCCAAGGAGTTCACACCGGGGCATCTGGTATGGAAGAAAATATTTCCGCACCAGGATGAAGCCAAGGGAAAATTCTCTGCTAATTGGCAGGGTCCGCATATAGTTCATCGGGTTCTAACTAGAAGAGCCCTTATTCTCGTAGAAATGGATGGAGAAGTCTCGCCTAAGCCCATCAACTCAGACACAATAAAGAGATACTACATGTGATCACATATCGTCTTCATGATGTAATTTTAACTACACCTGAGCTGATTCCCGTTTAAGAGGGCATACATAGGCAGCGCTATTGGTTCGGTCACATTTTTAATAAAAATTTCATCTTTCCCTGATATTGGCACTAAGGAAGAATTTTGAGGAGGAACTTCAAAATTCTGAAGTCCGTTTGTTAGTTTTTGCATCAACATCAACCTAGCAAACTAGGGCAGAGTTTTAAGGAGGACCGTCAAAATTCTGGAGCTAATCCGCCTTCAGTTATTCAGCACAGCCATCAGCAGCGCCAACCTAGTAAGCTGGGGCAAAATTTTGAGGAGGACCCTCAAAAGTTTAGGACAAGCGAGGTTATTGTGTCTTTGAACGTTGCAGTTGTTGGTTCATCCAGAACAAAATTGTTTTTCAAAATATACTTACATTATATCTTCTAAATCATGCATAAATATCTTTTTCATCGCTGTCGTTTAGTAATGTTATCCCAATGATACGTGGCATCAAGAGCCAGAGGATACAAACTAAGCTTTCCCTTCTACAGAAATCATGATTTTTCTTTCAATGCAGGCACCCTAGGTCGCAAATTATTGAATACATTCAGACACTCGTACTCTTCAGGATTGAATAACAATCGCTCATTCGCAAAATTGTTATATATACCTAACATCCCCAGCAACCACGATACCACAATCAGCTGATTCATGATTAATACATAGACCTTTAGAATAGGAATTTACAATTTACTAACCAATTCCCTTTTTGCAAGATTCTAGGGTTTTGAAGACATGCATGAAGGTTTTATCAAGAATTTCAAAATCTAGTGCTTGTGGCTCCCTTCCCAAGCTTAGGTTTGAAAATTTAGCGAAAAGGGTTAGGGTTTTTGCCTGTGAAATCAGAAGTGAAGACAATGCACCAAAATTCCACGGGCTCCAATTATTTTGAGAGATCAATGGTTGAATAAATAGTTTTCTCTCTCAAGAACTCTTTCTTCCTCTCTCTTATTTTGTTCAGAAAATAGGTTAAAATGTGGGAGGGAGTTTTATTAAAAGAGGGGTCGGGCCTAGATATTTAGAAAAATAACTGAGCGAGCCCAATCTGCGATGCAAGTCTGCGATCGTAGAACTGACATACGGTCCACAATCAGAGTTCAAATGACTCCTCAAATCTTCATTTAATTCTATTAAGTTTCAAGCCCTAAACCACCATTTTTGTCCATAAATAACTTGAGTTTTCAGTTCTAATCCATGTATTTAACTTGAAAATAAGTAGAAACAACGCACCTTTGATGCTTGATGAAATCCCCCTTGAAATTCTCTCCAAAATTCCAAACCAAATGAAAGAAGCGAAAGACATAAGCCAAATTCGTGTTTAAAGAATCTGTCATGGCTTTGTCGCGTTGTACCTTGCACTTGTACTATATAAGTTGTACATCTTATTAAAATTTTCCCTTATCAGACACCTTCTGTTTAAACACTCATAACATCTCGTGTAAATATCCAAATGACAAACGGTTTAAAAATTTAGAAACTAGAATTGAATCTATTTAATTCGATAGGTTGTACACCATATAACTCTTTATATATCCCAAGATATGAGCTTCTAAAGTAGGCCCATGAAATCAGAAAATTCTGGAGAAAACCGCTCAACTAGTCATTTTCAATCAATCATAACATTTTCTACAGATGTTCAAATTACAATATCTTTAGCTTGCTTTTTTTTTTATCTTTAGCTTGCTGGAAATTAGACGTAAAGGAATACAACTTTCATGTTTTGCCATTTTTCTGATTCCTTATAGATTAAAAGATATGAGCTTCCGAATTGGACTTCTCGTACCAGAAATCCGGTGCACATCTCAACCAAAAGGAAAAATCTGCAATTATTTTAAAAATATGAAATAGTTCGTTTAAGCACCCAAAATTCACCCGAAGCCACTGGGACCTCAACCAAACATGACAAGATATTCCATAACATAATTCAAACTTGTTCCAACCTTTGGAACGCTAAAAACAACATCACAACACCAAATTTGCATCCGATTCAAGCCTATGAACTTTGAAACTTCTAACTTCCACATCGATGCCAAAATGCGTCAAAACTAGTCCGAATGACCTCAAATTTTGTATGCAAATGCAAAACTACATAAGGAAGCTAAACAACTCTCGGAATTCAATTCCGACCATCGGATCAAAATCTCACTACCAACCGGGACCTCCTCAATTTGGGAATGCAGTGGATATACAGTACGCATTCGTGTTCTGCGGACGCAGAATGCACCGCAGAGCTGACCTTCAAAATTCTTCAGGGACCATATGCGATCACTCTGCGGCCCTCATATTTATTATGCGACCACATATCTGACTGCATTTTTAACATCAAAAATTTGCTGCTCTGTGGAAACTACTGCGGCAGAAATGCGGTCCGCATTTCAGATCTGCGACTGCATTCTGGACCGCAGATTGGATGTTTTCTGGAAAAAAATTTAATTTCACATTTTTAATTGCAAAACAGTAAAGAGAATCTGACCCGCGTAGATAGACTCAACTCTATGAGCTGCTAACATCTGAGCACTTATTTTTGCGGGGCCTCCCCTGCTTAAGATCATTCGTCCCCGAATGAGGACTTGGGAACCAAACGAGTTTGAAAACATGATATGCAAGTTCCTATGCTTTCATTGAATTTTAAGTTTGTTTTAGAAAAAAATTTTCCAGTCTCCTTTGTAATGTGGACATAGCCAATTGTCAGAGAGCCCCCAAAATATATATTTCTAAGCACTATTACAACCTTGTTGTCTTGAGAACAATTATAAAATGCACGATCTTCAAACTTGCACATATTCAACCTTTCGATGCACTTTTAACCATTTTGGTAGAATACATGTAGTCAAATTAAGCATAAATCATCTATATTATTTAAGCTATTTACCTATCACAAGGGCTCAGCGCAGGTTCCGTAGAACCAGAAGCCTGGGCCACAGAAGCAGTCTCGCGGGTGCGAAATTCAAGATCGCGAAAGCGATCGTGGCCCTTAAGTGAAAGTTCGCAGAAAGGGATACGGACTGCAGGAGCGGATACCGCAGAAGAATGATCGGGACCGCAGATGCAGATTGCCTGGGCAGTTAAATGAAATATTCTTCTTCGCGAAATTTGAAAGAACAACACTTCAGACTTGGGGAGTTTTGAGTTTCAAAGGCTTTCATCAGGTATGGATTCTTGGACTTAGAATATGATTTTATGGTGTAAAAACATGGGTTAGAACTGAAAACTCAAGGAATTAAAATCAAAAATAGTGGTTTAGGACTTGAACTTAAGAGAGTTTAAACTAGGGATATGAGAGGTTAAATATACTCTGATTCTTATGATTTTGATATTTGTAGACTCTGGGTGAGATAAGGAACCTATTCGTGTAAAATTTTCTAGATTTCGAGAAGTGGGCACGGGGCTCAGGTTTTACAAATTTCGAGAATTCTTTTTGTTTTTCCATTATTTTTATTGGGTTATGTTCCCTTGGTATATTGTGAGGTATTTATTGTAGTTTTGGTAAAATTAAACTCGCAAGGAGTTCGATTCAATAGGAAAAGGCATTATGAGCCAGACTTTGGTCGGCTTGAGGTGAGTAATAGGTGTAAATGCTGCCTTGAGGGTTTGAAACCCCGAACTTTCACATCGTAACGCTATATTGAGGCGTCACGTGTACTCTATGACAAGTGTGGGGTCGTTGGTTATTGCGGTTTGTGACGTAGTCCATCTCGAGTGATATTCCTACTCCGCCTTTGATTGAGCGATATACTATATTTGATGTGAATTGGGCTTCTTGCCATGTTTGGGGCCTTGTGCCAACCTGTAGAATCCTTATGGGATTTTTGCTAGTTTGCCTCGCTTCTTTTCATAAATTATACTCCCAGTCATTTTTTTCAGTTGTATCCTTCAGGAATTTACATTACTGTTTTAGCATATTGTGCATATCATTTGGTCTCAGTCCAAGGTTTTTAATGTTGTTTCGCAAACTCACCCATCCTTAATGTCTCAAAAAATCAAATGATATTCTAAATGATATTTCAGACTGGGAACTACTATTTTACAAATTCCCAAGCGGATTATGATAATTTCTAGACTGACTATGGATCGGGATGCATGTCGTAGCAGTGTTACATTGATATTGAGGTCGAGAGCATGGTTGATTACATTGATATTGAGGCTGAGAGCCTGGTTTATTATATTGATATTGATATGAGGCTGAGGGCCTAGATTTGATGCCATAGGGTAGCTTGATATTGTTCTTGGGCTATTGGAGCCCCTCCGGAGTCTGTATACACCGCCAATAAGCGTCGTCAGTGATAAACAAAATAGATTGCTCGGTCTGCATGCCGAAATGGATATCGTAGGGTACCGTCATATCGATTTCATTGCATTCATGCATTTGTCTCATTAACTATTGTTCTGTTTTTAATTTTCGATATTATTGTATCATCGGGTTACTATTTTGCAGACATTAATCTAAATTGTCAACTATAGGATATTTTGTGTATTTCTATGGTTTCTTAATTTCAGGCTGTATTTATGTTTATTGCGTGCATATCCAGGTTCTACCCATGCTGAGTGAGACTTGATCAGCTGAGCAGAGACGTTTTTGTGAGTATCGAGGTTGCTACACGGCGTTTGCAGCTTTGGATTTATCCCTTCTATCCCTATCTCTTATTTTCGCATGTTCTACTTCTAGACAGACTCTGTAGTAAGTTGAAACTCTGAATTTAGAGGCTCATGTTCGCACATTTGGTCCCTTGGGGATATGTTCAGTATTCTGTTGAATTTCCGCATTATTTACCAGTATTTCTAGATTTTTAATAAAATGGTTTAGTATTGTTTCCTGTGTTGCATATCAGTAATCTGCTTAAGTATTGGGAAATATTGTAAAAAGGTCGAGTTTGCCTAGCTGTGTGTTGGGCGCCATCACGATCCGGGTTGTGGTTGTAACAGAGCATTTATTCAATCTATCCATTACGTTTGAAACACTTATAACGACTGAGTAAATGATGGAATTTCGTAACTAATGAGTATTTACTTATTTGTCAATTCCATAAGTAATTGCCTTATTCTTCCCCCTAGAACCATTTGTTGTATTATTGTACGTTGTATAATTTATTTTTAATTAACTGATGGTGTAATGTTAGTAATTCCATATAATCCATGATTAATAGCTTTCTTCCTCATTTTTAATTATGAGATATTCTATGTATCTAATCTGGAGCTTTTGATGACCCAAAACGCCATTTTATGTTTTAGTATTTGATTCCGTATTTCGAGACCTTTAAAACCTTATTTTCCTTCCTCAATTAGCGTGCGTTGTTCGAGCGTATTTCCAAAAAATCTTTTATGTTGAAAGTTGATAAAAATAATATTTGTTGCCTTTAAAAAGTAATTTAGTTGACTTCGGTCAACGTCTTTAGTAAACATATCCAGACACGTGTTTTGACAGTCCCGATGGATCCGTATTGAAATATGGGACTTGGACGTATGCACGAAATCAAACTCCGAGGTCCCTACCTCTATAAATGAATTTTTGATAAAAATTGAAACACTGAAAATCTAATGGTTTTAAGAATTTAGTTAATGTTTGATGTGGCTGGTATAGGGCCTGTATTTTTGTTCTGAAGCCTAGTACATGTCCAAAATAATATTTATTTCATTAAAATTTGGTGAGAAACAAAACTGATTTGACGTGATTGAGGCGTCCGATTTTAAAAATAGAAATTTCAAAGTGTTCTTAAGTATTGCATGTCATTTGGTGCTAAATTCATAGTTCTAGATGTTATACGATTTGATCGCGCGAGTAGGTTCGTATGATGTTCTAAGACATGTGTGCATGATTGGTTAAGCAATTTCTTTGGCTGGTTTCTGATCTCGCATTTTCCAGATAAGTATTCACATTTGTGAATGTCCCCATGCTGGCTGGCTGGCATACGATTGCAAGCAAATTCTTCGCATTTGTAAAGTGTACCAGGGCTAGCACAAGTTCGTATTTGCGATTGTGAGATCACTTTTGTGAAGAGCCAGTGTTCGCACTTGCGGGGAGACGCTGTTCGCATTTGCAGACAAATCTTCACAATTGTGAAGCGGGAGATGAGAAACAGTGATCGCAAATGTGATAAATTTGTCACATTTCCGAAAGGATAAGAGTTTGTAAACTTCGAATGTGAAAACTTCGAATGATGAGCATAGTAATGTGAAAACTTCGAATTTTTGATAGGTTCTTCGCATTTGCGGAGCTCACATTTGCGAATCTCAGGTCGCAAATGTGGAACCTGCAACTAATCTAAACTTATGTTTGATGGGATTTTCTCCCATTCTCCATATTATTAAAATTTTGGAACCCTAGAGGCGATTCTCCCAACACCAATTCTTTCCCAAAACGTTTGTAAGTGATCCTAACCTACTTTCGTTCAATTTCCCATAACATTTCATGAATTTCCAATCAAATATTTAGGATTTCCATGGCATAAATTGGGGGTTTGGGTAAAATTAAGGATTTATGGGAAATTACGCTTTAGGCCTAAAATTGGGGTCGGATTTCAAAACTAATTATGTATCCTAGACTGGAGATAAAAGGGTGAACGAATTTTGGTCAGAACCTCGAGTTCTTACCAAGCGGTCTGGGTCGATTTTTTACTTTTTGGGGAAAAGTTTGGGAACCCTAAATTTATGTGTTGTAATTGATTTCTTTAGCAATATTTGATGTTATTAAGTTAATTATGGCTAGATACGAGTTGTTTGGATGTGGAATCTAGAGAAAAAGCTGTAATTGTGCAGTGAGTGGCCTGTGGATTGATAATAGGCTAAATTATATAGTTTGGCTTACGTTTGGACTCTAACTTAAGGATGCTTTACTGTCTTAAGTGTGTAAATAATGCAAAAAGTTGTCTCTTATGGTGACTTTGTGTTTCACAGGAGTGCAATACCTAAATGAAGAGTTATGATAGTGATCCCGGCAAAAATTGGAGCTAGTGGAAAAATTAAGGGAATGAAGCTCATTTTGGCAGAGAGAAACCCCACTAGCGCGGGCATCAGCACGGCCTTAGCACGCCCTCTCTAGTCCAGTCATCTGGTGCAGAATATACCCCCAATAGTGCGGCCTTAGCCCACCCGCGCTAGCCCAGATGCGGGAAACGTAATTTTCAGGGGTAAATTTGAAAGTCAGGGGAAAATTCACTTAACCTATATAAGATCAAGCTCTGCCAATAATGGAATATAAAGAAAGAGAGAAGCAAGAAGCAATAAGTATTGTTCACCAACGAGTTTTTCTTTTCTTCCTTTTGTTTTTACGATTTGTGATGAATTTGAGTATATTGTGATGAATATTAGTATGAGTAGCAAAATCCTTTTTCTAGGTTGATGGAACCAATTGTTGGTTGATGTTTTACTCAAGTTGTTATAATCGAGCCAGATTTATAATATGATAGTTCAACTATGTTTTGTATGGTGATTAATTGAATGGGCCCTTCATTGATTGTGTATAATTACCTTGTATTGGTTGAGAAAGAATATTAGGTTAGACAGCTGTTGAACAATATCACTTTTGGGTAATTGAAGAGATTCATTACTTGAACTTAAAAGTGATTTTTGAGATAACGAAACATTGGTGGGATAATTTAGAGTTGCATAACTATTGTCTGCTATAGTAGTTCGAGATAATTCTCTAGTAAATTATTGTAATTGATCAAGAGATAATTATGATAACCCATAACTCTTAATCCTCACATAGTATTTCGGCGTGATTATAGTAGAAGAGTCATGACCTTAACTAGCAATTGGAGAAATCACTGCCCTAGGCCTTCTTACCATTAAATTACCATTGTTTTAGGTGATCGTTGTTTTTAATAGTATTTGAAGTACTTAACAAAAATTCAATATTTATTGATAAAAAATCTTTCATCTAGAGATTGATTGGGCTGATAATAACATTGCTAGACTACAAAGCAAATTGATGAAATATTGCAATACAAGCAGTAGCCGACTAAACCCTTGCAAGAAACGTGGGAGAGATTTAAAGGGATGCTGGTGAAGTGTCATCACCATGGCATTCCAGAACATATGTTTGGCTGGAGGTTCTACATAGGGTTAGCTGACAATCAAAAGGCGAATGTGGATGCTTTAGCTGGAGGTACATTTTTTAGTAAGACATTCACCGAGTGCAAAGCTCATCTTGACAAGATGTCCCAGAATTTGGGGTGGATGACTAGAGGTACAACACTGGCACCCTTAGTGCATTAAGTTCCTCCTGACCCAAAAACTTTGCTTGCAGAGAACATGGCCACAATCATGACTCAGATGAGTATATTGATAAAGAAGATAGATGAGATGGGTACAAAACAGGTACATATTGTTGATACAACAAATGGAGGATTGTGTACACCCTGTGTTAATCAGGCTTATATGTATTCATGGGGTGGAGAAGGTGAAAATCCAGGGGCATGAGAAGATATGAATTATGTTAACAAGATTGAGGTCAGAGACAAGGAGGATAGTAGTGGTTACCGGCACCAAATCAACAATATGCACCAAACATGCAAAAGCCTGGGGGTATGCAATCTCAATGCCAAATGCTGCCATACCAATTGAGACAACAGGGCTACCCACAGAAGAACCAACAACATTTCACATATCAGCCACCTTCTCAACAGCAAGATAACAACAAGGTAGAGATTAGGGAGATGATTCAGCATCTCATTAAGACAAATGGTAAGATTCAGGAAAAATTGGCAGTGCATGATTCAGCTATAAAGAATGTTGAAATGCAGTTGGGGCAATTGTCTATATATTTATACAACTGGCCCAGAGAACATTGCCAGCGGATACAAATATTAACCTCAAGGAGAAAAACCCGAATCAGCTGATGGCAGTAAGTATTCGGAATGGGAGAGATTTAGCAAAGAGCAGGAGGTTGCACAAGCCAGCAAAGAGACTACGCCAGCCATTCCAATTCTACTAGAGGTAAATGAACCAACAAATCTAAGTGAAGTGGTAGTTAAACAGGGTCTAGAGGAAAACAGTAAGGCTAAGGTGAATGAACAACCTGCAGAATAGGTGGTGCCTCTTGTGCCACATAACTCCAATAGAGAGAAGCCGGCAAGCAGTACACAATGGGTGATACCTGTACCATTCCCTCAGAAACTGGTAAAACAACAGAAGAAAGATAAATACAAGAAATTCATGGAGATGCTACATCAAATTCAGTTGAATATTCCTTTGATGGATGCCTTGGGGGAAATGTCAGGCTATGCGACGATGATGAAAGACCTAATGTCACAAAAGTTTGATTTTCAGGATCTATCCACAGTGACTCTAACGCAGACCCGCAACATAGTAGTGACCAAACCGATGGCTAAAATGATGTCCGACCCAGGTAGCTTTACTATTCCATGCACGATTAGGAGTTATGCCTTTGCAAAGGCATTATGTGATTCAGGAGACAATATAAATTTGATGCTTCTGACTATATAAACCAAAATGGGCATTGGCAGAGCTAGACCGACTTCGATGTTGCTGCAGCTAGCGGATCACACGGTAAAATGGCCTACAAGGATTCTTGATGATGTGTTGATGCAAGTGTGGAAGTTTGTTTTCCCTGCAGACATTGTTATTCTTGACCATTAGGTAGATGAGGAAATACATATCATTTTTAGGTAGGCCATTTTTCGCCACTAGGAGAGCACTGATCGATTGTGAGACTGGGGAATTAAAAAGAAGATTGAACGATGTAGAAGTCATATTGAATGTTCAGAAATCTATGAGAAGGTCCAATGAATAGTGGATGTGATCCTTCAAGAAGATGATGTGACCCTGACTGCAAAAGATCTATTGGAGGCATGTCTGACAAATTTGGAAGAGATGGATAGTGAAGGGTTAGCTGAGTGGGTCATGGCACTCGAAGGCCAATGCTTTGAGAAAAGGGAACCTTAGTTTAAGTCTCTTGACTTAGAAAAAAGGATACACATCCAGCAAAGCCATCAGTAGAGGAACCACCCAAGATGGAGCTGAAGCCTCTCCTACCTCACGTCTGGTACGTTTTCTTAGGTCCTAATTCTACTTTGCCTATTATTATATCATTAGGTTTGCTACATGTGCAGGTAGAGGAGCTCTTATAGGTACTACAGGAAAGTAAGACTGTCATTGTTGGACTATGCCAGATAAAGGTATCAGTCTAGCCTTCTATATGCACAAGATTATCCTAGAAGAAGGGCACAAACCTTCTTGAGAACATAAAAGAAGGCTAAACCGAAACATCAAAGTGGTAGTAAAGAAGGAAGTCATCAAATTGTTATATACGGGAATCATCTTCCCCATCTCTGATAGCAATTGGGTCAGCCCTGTCCAATGTGAGCGGACAAAGGGAGGAACGACTGTTCTGCAAAATGAGAACAATGAGTTGACCTCAAATAGTACAGTCACGTGATGGAAAAATTGCTAGATTATTTAAAATTTAATACACCACCCAAAAGGACCACTTTCCCTTGCATTCATTGACCAAGTGTTGGACAAGCTGGTCGGGTGATCGCACTTCTCTTTCTTGGATGGATATTCGGGGTACAATCAGATATAGTAAACCCCCGAAGATAGATATAAACATCTTTCACGTGTCCGTATGGAATCTTTGTCATCCAAAGAATGCCTTTTAGTCTTTGCAATGCACCGGTTACATTTCAATGGTGCATGTTAGCCATTTTCATAGACATTGTGGAGGATATCATAGAAGTCTTTATGGATGATTTCTCTGTGGTGGGGGATTCATTCAAGGACTTTCTTCACAACTTAAGAAGAGTGATCAAAAGATATATGGAGACAAATTTGGTATTGAATTGGGAGAAGTGTTATTTTATGGTACAAGAAAAGATTTTCATGGGTCATCGAGTGTCTAGTAAAGGAATTAAGGTCGACCATGAAAAGGTTGAAGTTATTGAAAAGCTACCATCATCAACTTTAGTCAAGGTAGTGAGAAGTTTCTTTGGACATGTCGATTTCTACAGGTGATTCATAAAAGATTTCTCTAAAATTGTTAACCCATTATACAATCTCCTTGAGAAGGATCACCCCTTTGTGTTTTCTAATGATTGCAGGTTGGCATTTGAGGAGCTGAAGAAGAGATTGGTTTACTGCTCCATCATTGTTGCCCCCAACTAGGACCAACCATTTGTGCTCATGTGCGACACAAGTGACTATGCTATAGGAGTAGTTTTGGGGCAAAGAAAGGATAAACTAATGCACCCGACTTACTATGCAAGCAAAACTCTAAGTGGTGCATAACTCAATTACACTGTGACGGAAAAAGAGATGCAGGTAGTTGTTTTCGCATTTCACAAATTTAGGTCATACTTGATTGGTTCAAAAGTTATTGTTTACACTGACCATGCAGCAATTAGGTACCTGATAGAAAAGACAGATTAAATGCCACACTTGATCGCTAGGTTCTTCTGTTACAAGAATTCGATCTAGAAATACGTGACCGAAAAGGGATAGAGAACCAAGTAGCTGACCAATTGTCAAGTCTGGAAGGAGCTCAAAATAAGGTAGATGTTGAGGATATAATAGAGATATTCCCGGATGAACAATTACTAGCAATTACAATGAAGGAGGCACCTTGGTATGGTGTAGCAAGTGGTATTGTACCTTATCAACTCTCCTCAATTCAAAAGAAAATTTTCTTTCGTGATTGTCGGAATTATTATTGGGATGAACCTCTATTATTTAGAATATGTGTAGATAACATGATCCAACGTTGTATCCCCGAGAAAGATCAACATTCTGTTTTGCAATGTTACCATGCTTCACCATATAGTAGATACTTTGGAGGAATTGGGGCATCAACTAAGGTTTTGGAGTCAGACTTGTACTGGCCTACGCTGTACAAGGATGCCCATGCTTGGATTAAAAGCTGTGATGACTACCAAAGGACTGGCAACATATCTCGTAGATGTGATATGCCAATGACCACAATTCAAGAGGTCGAGATTTTTGACATGTGAGGGAATTGACTTCATGGGGCCATTTGTCATCTCGTATGGGAACACGTACATATTGGTAGCAGTTAACTATGTCTCCAAGTGGGTCGAAGCAGTGGCTCTTTCGACCAATGATGCTAAATGGGTACTAGGCTTTCTAAGGAATAACATTTTCACAAGTTTTGGTACCCAAGAGCTATACTCAGTAATGGCAGATCAAACCCATTTATGCAATAGAGCATTCGCATGTCACCGTATAATTTGGTATTTGGCAAGGTATGCCACCTCCCAGTTGAGCTAGAACATAAAGCACTTTGGGCATTGCGATAGTTGAACTTAGAATGGAGACTGCATGTACTAAAAGAGTCATTGGGTTACATGAGCTGGAAGTTTTTAGGTTCTATGCCTTTCAGAGTACTAGACTATTCAACGAAAGGATGGCATTAATGAATGATAAGCACATCGTGGATCGAAACTTCAAACTTGGAGATCTAGTGTTGTTATTCAACTCGAGATTGAGATTGTTTCCGGGCAAGTTATAGTCCAGTTGGTCAGGACCACTCAGGGTGGTGCAAATGTTAGTAAGTGGATCTTCAGAGATTGAATCAGAAGATGGGACAAACAAGTTCATAGTAAATGGGCAAAGGTTGAAACATTACCTTGGAATAGCTGTAGAAAAAGGGGATAGAGTGGCAATTAAATTAGCAGAGTGCCAATATGCGAATGAAGAGTGATGATCACATGATTATATGGTGCCGCGATGTTAAATCAGGCGTTGTGTGGGAAGCAACCCACGAATGTGTTGTTTGTTATTATGCAACTCCATTTATCAAGAAAACAACACTGGGAACACCTAGATTACCACGCCCGTGCTACACCAGCGCTAAGACAGCGCTATCAGGTTTTATTATGCCTTGCTTGTGGAAAAACTAGCACACCCCTCTTAATTCCACCACTTTCTTCCTCTCACAAGACTACAAACCTAAACCTACCCTTCTTCTTCCTCACTTATTCCTCCATTCCCCCTCATCAATACCCAACTATATACTGTTGGAACATATGTATATGTTCATATTTATATGTTTTGATAATTGACAAACCGATTTAAATGGAAAATAATATATGCCAAATAAATGTGAGTTATTATTGAATACATTTTAATTGATATTTATCTAAAGTGTTGTTTATTTTGTAGATATGCAAAAGCATACAAGGGGAAGAAAAAGAATTGATATGCGTGTTATTTGAGCGGACAAGAATTGGAGTCCAAGGAGTTCAAGACAAGATCGACAGAAGCAATGAAAATAAATGAAGACCTTTTGTTGAGTCTTATTTATATTATCTTTATTATGATCTTGATCCGACTTTAAGTTTGAGTCTTGGTTTCTCTCATAAAATAATTTTACAATGCATATCATAAAATGATTTTACAATATATGCATATCATAAATGATTTTACAATATATGCATATCACAAATGGTTTTACAATATATGCATATCATAAATGATTTTACAATATATGCATATCATAAATGGTTTTACAATATATGCATATCATAAATATTTTTATTGCATTTAAAACAAATCGGTTTTAAATGTTATATAATAAATGTTTTCAATACATTTAAAACAAAATGATTTTAAATGTTTTTATTGATTCGGAATGGTCATTACAATTGTTTTTCATGTTTAAGATATTTATAATATTTAATGTCTTCAAACAAAGCTTTGAAAAACATTTTATAACTTATTTTCAATAAGTTAGTTGTTTTAAAACGGACCATTTCCGCAAGGTCAGATAGTCAAATATCTGATATTGGATAGTCGACTATCCTGATGACCGTTGCCAAGATAGTCGAATATCCATATCAGATATTTGACTATCCTTGTGACCGTTGCCAAGATAGTCGAATAACCATATCGGATAGTCGACTATCTAACAGATTTTCAGAATCTATATTTAAGATTTGAGCAACGGCTAGGAGTGATTTTGGAGCTATAAATAAACCTCAAAATCACTCATTAAACACACAAATTCTGATCTAAACATTCATAAGCTTTCAAATACTTTCAATATCATTTTTGATCATCTTCATCACATTTTGAGAGCCAATTCTTTGAATTTATAGTTGTGTTCTTGAGCATACTTCTTTACTCATATCTACTCTATTAAGAGAGTCTTGTTTAAGTGAGTGTTAAGTGTTTTATACACTTGAAGGGAAGTGTTAGTCCCTTGTGTTGTAAGAAGGAACTTGTGTTTCCTTTGATTGAAGTCTTGGAGTGTTTTATCTCCGAGCAAAGGTTGTTGACGCTTGTGTCCTCAGGTTGTAAAGGTTTGTTGAGCACCCGTAAGCTTAACAGTGAAGTCTTGGGGTGAGGTATCCTCGTGCAAGTGAAGTCTTAAGGTGCGGTATCCTTGAGCAAGTGTAAAGGTTTGTTAAGAACCCGTAAGCTTAACGAAGTTAGTGGAAATCTCGAGAGAGTCTCTCGGGGACTGGACTAGCCACGGGTTGTGGTGAACCAGGATATATCGGTGCATTGGTTCTTGTTTATTTACTTATCGCACTTATTTATTTCCTGCAATTTTTAAATTCCGCAAGTTAACGCTATTTTTTATTACAACACTATTCACCCCCCCCCCCCTCTAGCGTTAAGCGTATTATCTAACAATTGGTATCAGAGCCTAACTCTCTGAAAGACTTAACAGTTTGAGAGAATCTGTCTATGGCTTCTACTAGTAGTGCTTTTGCAGGAATAGGTGAAGGTCACTCTACCTTTTTGCCTCCAATATTGGATGGAAGCAATTACACATATTGGAGAGATCGGATGAAAATCTTCATCAAATTAAGCAACTTTCGTCTATGATAAATCATCGAGCATGGTGAGCAAATGACGACTAAAGTTGGGGAAGCCATGGTAAGTAAATACAATACCAAGGCGATAAATATGTTGTATAGCGCTTTGAATCAGGAGGACTATCGGAAAGTTTCCCAATACAAAACTGCTAAAGAGATGTGGGATTAGCTTGAGGATACTTATGAAAATGCGGCTCAAGAAGCAGACAGTTCATGTGATGAACCAACTGCCAAATGCCTCATGGCCGACGAAGGAGAAGAGGTAAGTACATCTAACTCTCACTCTTTTGAAGAATTACAAAGTGCCTATGATGAATTGTATGGTGAATTTGTTAATGCTTCCAAAATGATAAAAGATTTAAAGAAAACACTTCCTTTGCAGAAAACACTTTCTTTGCAAGAAACAGATTTTCTTGAAAACACTTTCTTTACAAGAAAAAGATTTTGGAAAATCCTCTTCTTTGAAAGAAATAGATTTTGAAAAATTAACTAATGAAACTGGTGTTCTTAAAAATAAAATTGATGTTTTAGAAAAAGAAAAATGACAATTTTGATCTTAGAAATAAGATTAAAGCGATGAATGAATCTTCTTCAATTGATAAAAGTTCTATTTGTTTATCTTGTGATTTCTTTGAAACTAGAAAACATGGAACTTAGGAACACACTAGAAAAACATAGTGTAGATGCTCCTAAAACTATTGAAGAGATTAAGAAGAAAAAGCTTAAGAAAAATAGAAGGCGTAAAAAGAATAAGAATCTTGCTAGAAATTGTGATGCACCACCTAGAAATAATTCTAGGATTTTTAATGACTCTAGAATTAATAATTTTAGACCACCCAGAAACGATTCAAGGAATTATACAAATGAGCCTAGAAATAATAATTTTAGGCAACCTAGAAATAATTCTAGGAATGAGACTAGACCACCTAGAAACAATACTAGGTTGTTTAATAAGTCTAGAATAAATAATTTTAGACCACCTAGAAACGATTCTAGGAATTGTGCAAATGAATCTAGAAATAACTATTCTAGACCGCCTAGAAATAACTCTAGGAATTTCTACGCCCCTAGGAATAATGATTTTAGATCACCTAGAACGTATTTGGCACAACCTAAGCATATGCACAACCCGAATATTGTATGTCACTACTGCAACCGGGTAGGACACATAGCACCCACATGTTTTGCAAAACATAGGGATTTATCATGTGGCTATGATTATTATTTGCCTAACCCCCAAGGACCCAAAAGTGTGTGGATACCAAAAACCTATTTTTAGGTACTTTTGCAAGTGTGCTTGAAGACTACAATATTGTAGTAGATGCACCAAGCACGGAACCTCATTGCATCAAGGGGGAATTTCCGTTAGTTATCCTTTTCGATAAAGACCGAATTGTTGATATGTGCAAGCAACCGATATTAACATGTTTGTTGTCAATTTGGTTCTTATATTGTTGAATTTATTGACATGCTTAATCGTGATAGTTGACATGTGTTAACAATTGAGATATCCGTGTTAACTACTAATATCAATTATCTTTGTTGATTCATATGTTGAAAATTTGTTGTTAAACAACAATTGGTATCTAGTATTAAATGATTGATCCATGTTTTGATGATTATTTTTTATATCAATTATTCTTATTAATTCATGTTTTACTAAAAATAACAATTTGTATCACTGTTAATAAAATAACTTTTGATACATCTGTTATGTTTTTCTCAACAAATGGTTTTATCATTGTTTCATAACAATTGGTAGACCTATGTGGTATGTCTTGATAAGTTTCTATCAATCTTCATATTGCATACTCCTCATAATCTTTCCTTAATATACTCTCTTCTCGTTAAATGCCAAAAAGAAGAAGTGTTTAGGCGATATGCGTCAAGTAAGGGGGAATGTCTTCACATTCTAGTTTGCCTTATTTGAGGGGGAATTTTTCATTAAGGAGAAATAGATTGCATGAATTTTATTAATGATATTTCTTGTATTTTAAAAATAATTCTTATTGGTGATATTATGCTTGGAGCAACTAATAAATTTGTATGCAAGGAGTTTTAAAACTCATGACTAGCAAATTTTGAAATGTCATGATAAACGAGCTCAATTTCAACTTGAGGTTGCAATTGAAACAAATGAAAGAGGGAACTTTCATTTGTCAAACTCAATATTGCAATGAGTTGCAAAATCTCTTTGGAATAAGCAACACCAAAGCAATGGCCACTTCAATGAATTCATATGACCATCTTGAGAGAAATGTGAAAGGTAAGAAGAGCAATACCAAGAATTACAAAGGTATGATTGTTCCTCACTTTACCTTATTGCTAGCAGAATTTATATAATATTTAGCGTTTATTGATGTGCTAGATATAAATCATGTTCAAAGGAGTAACGCCTAATGCGGTTAAACGTTGATCTACATGCATACATTTTTCTTGGTTGCATTTATATTTTGAATATTACTGACTTGAGCGTGGAAGACGCGTATTTTCTTTTGCAGGTATCACCCTAAAGACAGGGGGAACTAAGATAAAGTTTTAATTCAAGTCAATACTATTTTTGTTGGCTTCTGAATTTAGAAATGGCATATTTGTTTTGATAAAATTATGTTCATAGAATTATGATATATATTTTTACCAAAAATATAGTTTATTTTTTTAAATAAACGGATTCCATAAAATGAAAATTATTTTTCCAATAATTTCTGCTTAAACGTTTTATTAAAGTCGTCGAAGTTAATCGACTAACTAGAAGTTATTCGAATAACTTGATTATTCAGAAAATCAAGCTATTTCTCCAGATATTCGATTAATCAGAAGTTATTCGAGTATATCTGTTTCCAGATATTCGACTATCCCAGAAGATATTCGAATATCGTTCCCAGATAGTTGACTATCCAATAAGATATTCGACAATCCTCGGTCAAGTTTAAAAAATCTAACCGTTTTATAGCCGTTCCAATCAGTCCAAAAATCTGATTTTTGTCATTCAATGCTATGTTTTCTTGAACTCTATAAATAGGAATAGTGTGTACTCTTTGTTTCACACCAAAATCATTCTTGCTCAAAGAATTCTCTTCAAAAATTCTACTCCAAACTTCTTCCAAAAGTTCTTCTTGCCTACAAATTTCAATGGCAAATAGAAGTTCCAAACGATCTCGTGCCAGAAAGAATATCCCTTCTTCTTCAAATCCTCCTCCATCTCTACATTGTTATGATGATGGATTCGTTCTTTGGTTTGAACAAGAAAATGAGCTTCAACATTTTATTAGAAACTTTGAAAATCGAGATATTCTTCCACCTTGATTCACAACCGCAAGATATCTAGCGGATTCTAATGATTCCAATATACTCCTACAAAGCTCAATCCTTGACTTTGTTTATTTGAAGTATGATTTCATTCATCCTCTTTTGATTCAAGCCTTCTATACGAATCTTAAGAAAGATGAAGATGGAGTTCTTTCTACCAAAGTTAATGGTATTCCTATTCTTCTAAGTGAAGAAAATATTCAAGCTATCACAAATCTTTCTCGTCATGACCAAGACATCGATCAATATACCGGTGTCGAAGGAATACTCTATGATGAAAATGTCCTCTTCAACCTTATTGGAATTGGACAATTTGAATTCTCTCAAGAGCAAAAGAGAGCTCCTATTAAAGGAATTTTTCCGGAATTTTGTTTGATTCTCTATGTTGTCACTCGGATTCTTAAACCGAGAAAAAGCAATCACACGACAATTGGCCGTGAAGATGCAAAAATCATGCATGCTATTATTTCCAAAGCACACATAAATTGGTGTAAATTTGTTCTTACACATATGTTTGATTCAAAAGGAAGTGACAAACCTCTTCCTTATGCATTACTTATAATGCATCTTCTTGAAGCATCTCAAGTCAACACCAATGTTGGTATCAAGAGAACTCGTACCAAATATTGGGAAATTTAAGAAACCTCTTTTCATGGCCATGACCAAGCACATGATCAAATTCCAAATCCTCCTCCTCCAATTCAAGCTTGTCGTCCTTGTGCTCAACCGGATATGTCTCAAGCCATCTTGGATCAACTTGTCTCTCTATCGACATCAATTAATCGAATCGATAGTAATGTGTCTCGCACGGAAAGAAATGTGCGTAGGCTTAGTGACGAAATCCACGGATATTTTGACCATGTCAATTATTCGTATTCTCGCGTCTATTCCGCAAGTACTTCTAGCGATGAAGATGATTTCGACGATGATGAAAGTTCTTGATTTGTATTTTCATTATTTGAATTGTACTTTCATGTATTTTCATTTATTGTAAAATATTTTCAATTACTCTTATTGTAATTTTCCTTCTTCATTAATGAAATTATCTTTTTGTTAATGTCAAAAGGGGGAAGATTAAGGGTATATGCATATTTATCATTCTTCATGCTTTTGGGAAGATAAAGGGTTTTCCATGCATTGGGGAAGATAAGGGTATATGCATACTTATTTATTTATATGCATATTCATTTGTTCTAAATATTTATTGCATAAATTGAGGGGGAACTCAATAATAACTTGTCTTATATTTCGCATAGTTTTTATAAAGGGTATATGCATATTCCCATGAAGGTTTGCCATTATCAAAAAGGGGAAAATTGTAGGAACATATGTATATGTTCATATTTATATGTTTTGATAATTTACAAACCGATTTAAATGGAAAATAATATATGCCAAATAAATGTGAGTTATTATTGAATACACTTTAATTGATATTGAACTAAAGTGTTGTTTATTTTTTAGATATGCAAAAGCATACAAGGGGAAGAAAAAGAATTGATATGCGCGTTATTTGAGCGGACAAGAATTGGAGTCCAAGGAGTTCAAGACAAGATCGAGAGAAATGAAAATAAATGAAGACCTTTGTTGAGTCTTATTTATATTGTCTTTATTGTGATCTTGATCCGACTTTAAATTTGAGTCTTGGCTTCTCTCATAAAATGATTTTACAATGCATATCATAAAATGATTTTACAATATATGCATATTATAAATGATGTTACAATATATGCATATCACAAATGATTTTACAATATATGCATATCATAAATGATTTTACAATATATGCATATCATAAATGGTTTTACAATATATGCATATCATAAATATTTTTATTGCATTTAAAACAAATTGGTTTTAAATGTTATATAATAAATATTTTTAATACATTTTAAACATAATGATTTTAAATGTTTTTATTGATTCTGAATGGTCAGTACAATTGTTTTTCATGTTTATGATATCCATAATATTTAATGTCTTCAAACAAAGGTTTGAAAAACATTTTATAACTTATTTTCAATAAGTTAGTTGTTTTAAAAACGGACCATTTCCGCAAGGTCAGATAGTCGAATATCTGATATTGGATAGTCGACTATCATGATGACCGTTGCCAAGATAGTCGAATATCCATATCAGATAGTCGACTATCCTTGTGACCGTTGCCAAGATAGTCGAACAACCATATCGGATAGTCGACTATCTAACAGATTTTAAGAATCTATATTTATGATTTGAGCAACGGCTAGGAGTGATTATGGAGCTATAAATACACCTCAATATCACTCAATAAACACACAACTTCTGAACATTCATAAGCTTTCAAATACTTTCAATACCATTTTTTATCATCTTCATCACATTTTGAGAGCCAATTCTTTGAATTTATAGTTGTGTTCTTGAGCATACTTCTTTACTCATATCTACTCTATTAAGAGAGTCTTGTTTAAGTGAGTGTTAAGTGTTTTATACACTTGAAGGGAAGTGTTAGTCCCTTGTGTTGTAAGAAGGAACTTGTGTTTCCTTTGATTGAAGTCTTGGAGTGTTGTATCTCCGAGCAAAGGTTGTTGAGGCTTGTGTCCTCAGGTTGTAAAGGTTTGTTGAGCACCCGTAAGCTTAACAGTGAAGTCTTGGGGTGAGGTATCCTCGAGCAAGTGAAGTCTTAAGGTGCGGTATCCTTGAGCAAGTGTAAAGGTTTGTTAAGTACCGGTAAGCTTAACGAAGTTAGTGGAAATCTCGAGAGAGTCTCTCGGGGACTGGACTAGCCACGGGTTGTGGTGAACCAGGATATATCGGTGCGTTCGTTCTTGTTTATTTACTTATCGCACTTATTTATTTCCTGCAATTGTTAAATTCCGCAAGTTTACGCTATTTTTTATTACAACGCTATTCACCCCCCCTCTAGCGTTAAGCGTATTATCTAACATATACAACACCACCTTTCTTCTCTTCCTCCATTGTGGGGGTGATATGTTTTTATTGGGTTAATGTAACGACCTGATCGATCGTTTTGAGCTCTAGCATGGCGTTCAGCAGTCTGAGGCCATGAGCAGCTTCATTTCTGGTATATTGACTTGTACGCATGGTCGAAATTGAACTTCGGTAAGTTAATAATAGATTTGGAAGGAAAATTCTCATTTTGAAAGCTTAAAGTTGAAGAAATGCACTAGGATTAGAATTTTGAGTAAATGACCTCGGAATCGGGATCTGAAGTTTCCATCAGGTCCGTGCGATGATTTAGGACTTGGGCATATGCCCGGTTCGGTTTTTGGATAACCCGAGAGCATTTTGGCATCCATTATAGAAGTTAGCATTTTAGAAGAAATTGCATTAGTTTGGCTTAAAGTGCATTTCAGCGTTATTGATCTCTGTCTGGGATTCTGAGGCTGTGATTATCTCCGTATGTTTATTCTGGAGTTGAAAGCGTGGTCGGAAGTGAATTAAAAAGTCTGTATGTCTTTTTGAAAGCATCAGGATAAATAAATAAAATTTAAAGGTTTTTGAGACGTTTGATCGGAAGTGGACTTTTTGATATCGGGGTTATAATCCGATCACGGAATTTGGAGTAGGTCTGTAATGAAAAATATGACGTGTGTGCAAAATTTGAAGTCAATCGGACATGATTTGATAGGTTTCGGCATCAGAAATAGAAGTTAGAAATATCAAGGTTAATTAAACTTGGATTGGAGGTCGATTCGTGGTTTTGACATTGTTTGATGTGATTTGGGGCCTCGAGCAAGTCCGCAATGCATTTTGGGACTGGTTGGTATGGTTGGTTGAAGTCTCGGGGGCCTTGGGATTATTTCGGATGGCTAACGGGAAGTTTTAGACTTCTGAAACATCATTGTTGCTGCTACTTCTGTTATTTCCTCTACTACAGAATTGGGAACACAGAAACGGCGTCGCATGTGCGAAGGGGAGGCCGCAGAGGCGGTATTGGTTTGGTGTTGCACGGTACGAAGATGCGGTTGATTTTTTGCAGAAGCAAAATCGCATCTGCGAGCAAGGGACCGCAGAAGCGGAAAGTCAGGACTCAGAGGATGTCGTAGAAGCGGCATATTGTCCGCATAAGCGGAACCGCAGAAGCAGAAATGGCTGAATGCAGAAGGTGTTCTAAAATTGGGGTTTGAGCTCATTTCACCAAGTGTCCTCTTTGTTTGGGAGATTTTTGGAGAGCATTGTGAAGGGATTTCGTCATCTATTTTAAGGTAAGTAACTACTACTGATTTCCAAGTTAAATCCTTGATTATATCATGGAATTAGACATGGAAATTGTAGGAAAATTAGGATTTTTGGAAGGAAACCTAGAACTTGATAAATTGGATTTTCAGCACGAATTTGACCATGGAATTAGGAGTAAATTATATATTTGAGCTAGTGAAGCTATGGGTAGAGTATATCTTTGAAAATTTTCAGAATCCGGGCGCGTGGGCCTGAGGGCATTTTGGTCATTTTACCAAACAAAGTTAAGAATTTGTATAATTTGAATTGTTTAGAATTATTCAATATATTCTCATTAGTTGCCGTTATTTGTCTAGTTTCGAATCATTTTTCCAATGATTCGAGTGTCGGGATGGCTTGGAGGTATTTATGGATCTTCGGAGCGAGGTGAGTTTCCTTTCTAATCTTGTGAGGGGGAATTTACCCAATAGGTAATTTAAATTGGTTATGTGCTCCTATCTATGGGGGCTACATGTGCACGAGGTGACGAGAGTCCATGCGTAGCTACTATTATGTATTTTCTGGGTAGTGTAGGACCGAAAAACATGTTATACTTAGATTAATTGGGAACACATTGATGGCTTGAATTGTTTAAATCACATTAAATTGACAAATGGATTTCTAAAAAGACTTAAGCCTCTTTTTCTCAAATTATTAAAGAGAATTGGCATTTCTTGGATATATGCTCCATGTGGACTTCTTGACTGATTATCTACCTGCGCGTATTTATTTTTGGAATGGGCCGAATGCCTCTGAATACTAAATAGATTCAGATATGGTATGGGCCGCTCGACCCTCGGCAGTGCACACTTTACATTTCTGTTGGAGTAGGTCGTCGACCTCGGCATGATTTGCGCATGTTTGTGTTGTTGTCTTGAAATTATTTGGGTTGTTTCATTCCTCACAATGGCTTGAGATCATATTGTTAATAATAACAAGAATCTAAGGAAATTTTGCATGAAAGAGTTATATGTTTACTTGTTTCATTTATCTGGTTTAGTATCATACTTATAAGATAAATCCACCTTTTAATTATATATATTAAGTATGAATAATTATTGGACTATTAGAGAGTGTCAAACTTGATCTTCTTGTCTCTACCCCTTCGGAATTAGGCAGGATACTCATTGGGTACATGTATTTTTTGTACTCATACTACACTTGCTATGCATTTTATTGCATGGGTATCTGTAACTCCAGTAGCCTGCTGTGCATAGCAGCACGGATGATTCTGGGACTAGGTGAGCTAAATCATTCGAGATGGCCGCAGATAGGGTAGTCCCTTCCAGTGTACTGTATTTACTTTCGTCCACTATACTCCAGACGGATGTTGTATTTTATTTCTCTTCTTAGTAGATTCTCATGCACTTGTGAATCCAGGTTCTGGGATGGTTTGAAGTATTGTATTAATTGCTTAGCTTTTAAATTTGATTTGAAAATTATACTCTTTAATATTCGTAAACAATAAAGGAAAAATCCTTACCCCCAGGGTAGGGGTAAGATCTGCATACACACTACCCTCTCCAAACTCGACTAAGTGAGATTATACTGGGTTGTTGTTGTTGTAATAAAGTAAAACCATGTATTTCAAAAGTCTTAAAATGAGATTTTGATTAAGTAATTTGGTTTCCTTGCCTGATAGTAGTGTCCGGCGCCACCACGACCCCTAAAAGATTTTGGGTTGTGACAACATGGTATCAGAGCTCTAGGTTCATGTCGGTCTCACAGGTTATGATAAAGTCTAGTAGAGTCTCGTGGATCGGTACGTAGACGTCTGTACTTTTCCTCGGGAGGCTACAGCTGTTAGGAGTACTTCCCTTCTTGATTTCCTTATCGTGCGATTTAATAAATCTAAGGCTTATGCCTTTATTTCCTTCCTACTCAATCATATGTGACGCAGAGAGCTTGTTGTAAATAAAGAATTTAAGAACTTCGATGGCACTACATATGTGGTGCAGGATGTTTCTCCCGGTATAGTTGATTGGACTACTACAGTCGCTCTATGGAAGGATATCTTATTATTTCAGCTCGGTAGCAGTACACCTGAGAGCCTTGGGGTTAGGTACAGGTTTTCATGATGCTTATGAATGATTTTTGCGGTATTGGTATCATCTCAGGGTGTTTGCCTATGTATGGAGGCAGTGAATGACTTGAATGGAGGTCTACTCAGTTCATGATCTAGAGATTTGGTATTTTGTTCCCGGAAGGGGGAATGGCAATCTAGCTGAGGATGTTCAGGTTGAGATGAAGAGATGATGAGACTTGGTGTTTTCAAGTGTGATGGAGTCTCCTTCGGCGGTGTGGTATCGTCGTCCTCGATTCAAGGTGTTAACTTTCCAGTGTTATAGTTTTCTGTAATTTGCCTTTAGAGCAGGATATTGCAGGTCAATAATCAAGAAGTAACGATCACAGAATCATTGAATGCGGTGTTTCAGGATGGGACCGGTGTTCATGGTGTGATAGCTCAGGAAAGAGGATCTTCAAAAAGGCTTAAAGTTAGTAGCGACTTATGGGTTCGAGTGCTATGAAGATAGATTTTATTTAAGGCAATAATTGAGCAGGAAGGTATGAGAAAGAACATGTGGGAAGTGTCTGGCGGTGTTCAAGTCTTCTAGAAGGCCAAGTACGAGGAGCAAGGACGAGTTGCCGATAATAGGGAAAAGTTCCGCCAAAGTGGGATATTGGTGGGTATTGCATATGGGCTTGGTAGTAGGATGACTACATGTCTTAAGGAGAGATTGGAATGATTTGAGAATTTCAAAGATTAGTGATTGGGGCCTACGGAGCTAACTTGAAGCATGGGCATTATGCATCAGAAGATTGGATATAGCGGAAAGGAGCTGCTGGAAGTGAAGGAGGATGCAGCATAACTTTGAATTGGAGAATATTGCCGCACATTTAATTGATGTCCACGAGGGGTAAATGGATAGATGCAACCAGAGAGTGAGCTTGGACTAATGATTGATTTTCTGATGTTATAGTGATTGTATCCCATGCAGCAGTTGAAGATGTAGGGAAGCGATTCCACGGGTGGGTTATTTTCTGATCGCGTGGTTGGCGAAGCTTCTGCAAAGAATTTTTATTGGTTTTTCAGCAAAGAGATCGGTCGTGCGAATGTGGTTGAAGATTCATAGTATTAAATGGGTGTTTATCGAATGATTTCGAGAATTTTGGCAATTGATTGTGCAACGCTATGTCAATGAGAGATAAAGCCCCTATGATTGGGTTGCATGATTAACTACTAGCGTGATTTCTGGTTAATAGCAGATTGATAGATTATCTCAGCTATGAGAAAAGACCATAAGTAGTAATTTGAGTAGATGAATGGTTGAATGCATGCTATGGTTGGCCTAAATGGCTCAGGTTCAGACTTGCGGAAGGATTCATGCTTTATACCTTGTATAGATGCAAGCTTCGAAGGGAGTGATTTCGTCGGGAGCTTTATCGAGACAGTATTCATGTGTTATAAAATTTAGTAGAGTTGGTCCCATTCGGGATCAAGTTAGAGAGGCTGGCTCTTAGTAATGGTCCTAGTGAATTCAAAGCATAAAGCGTCGTGTTTGACGATTTTGAGCTTATCGGTACAGTTGAGAATTTAGCTCTTGCAACGACTTATGACAGAAGTCACGGCACATTCTATGATATTTTGAGTTGTGGGTAGCAATTGAGAGATATGAACGGTTCGTGGGATTTGAGACAGTATGGTCTTGTTTGTTTAAGTCACTCGGGACGAGCGCAGATTGATTATGTTATGTGTTGGATGGAGAAGTATTATTTCTAAGGCGATCAGGGATAAATTGGAAGGAATAGATCTATTATCCATAATTAAATTGGCATATTGGTGGTCATGATCAGTTCATTTAGAGTAATCAGTTATGCATATGATTAGTGACGGTACAAGTGAGGCTTGTCGGCAATCGTAATTGATGTTACTCAGAAGAATTCTTCTGTTATGGCCTGTTATGTGCAGGCGGATCCCAAAAAGGGTTATGGTGGGTTGGACCACTACTTAGGGATTGGCATATTCGATGGTTATGAGAATTCGCCTGTATGTTGTGATAGTTCTCCTGAAGTGAGTTAATGAAAAGTTTTATATGATGAATTGTTAGTCTATCAGTGGTTCCAGAGTTGCGATAGAAATCGTGTCTATTGTATATTGACAAGTTAGGTATGGATTTTTAAGTAAGGATCAAGGTTGCAGTTTGGGAAAGACTATGATGACATGAGCTCGGATGAGCATGAAATGAGTTTCAGTATTTTGAGTAAGTTGGCATTGACGTTAGTATCACCTGAGATCCGTGTTTTGTGGGAAAGGCTTTACATCCTAGTTAAGGATTCTTGATCACGTTTCAGCGTTAGTGCAGCCAGTGGTTTGGATGTGCAGACCCGTTTTTATTTCGGAAGCTTGTGGGAGCGTGTCCCACCAAAAGATTGTATGAGTGTGACATATAATCACTTGATTGATTAGAGATTTAAACCAAGTATGGAGATTTTGATAATATCATCGATGGAGAATTTATTCCTGGAGGGAACTCTGTTTATTGGGTTATGGACTGTGGAGATTCGCTCCGATAATGATTGATGTTCTTGGGTATTATGAGAAGAGGGGAGTTAGCATGGACCTTTTAAAGGTTATTGCCCTAGATTGGAATGATCATGATCAACTTGAGGTTGGTGGATAGATTTAAATTTGGATATGGGCCCTACGTCAGGGCAGTTGTGTTCATTTCAGCAAACGTTCCTTATGGAAAAGAAATTGGGGTATATTCTATTGTCATCTATTTCATGTAATGATATATTGCATCGTATGTGTTGTGAAACAGCTTGGTAAATTTCTAATGTGTTGAGGTTCTGCGTTGAGGTGATTTTATATGAGCAGGATGGCTCTTGAGATTCCGATCATGTATCGCACCTCTATTGTACTTGAGTTTTGTAACCTATAGCACTATATGTTTCCTTAGGGATGATATTATGCACCTTAGCGTGTTTATGACCAATATTTGGTATTTTGATATGATGAGCTATTTAGCTTGATGTATATCTCCTTATGTGAGACTGTATGTGGATCGGGTGGCACGCCGCCATGAGTATGTTATACGGGTTGGGTGGAACGCTTCCATAGTTATGTTTGTGGATTGGGTGGCATGCCGCCATGGTTATGCAGTTTAGATCGGGTTGTGCACCTCAACACTTTGATGTTCAGTAAAGTCCCCCATATTTGCTTTTATGTGTTATGTCTCCTATTTTTCCCTTAATTCTAGTTCTAGCTGTGAGTTTGTGTCGCATGTACGATTCGCGAGCAGGGTAATTAGATATCTCTTTTAGAATTGGATTTCCTTTGTGTATCGCAGTTTGAGCGGTAAACTATTGGCGCATCAAGGCATCATATGAGACTTTTGATTATGTCTGAAGTGGCTCATTGCGTGAGCAGTTCGTACTGGGTGAGACGAGATTATTGGACTAGGATTAGTGCAATCTGATTATATAAAGTATTAAATAGCGAAGATCATTCTTTTGTTAAGAATGAGGTAATGCTTCTTGTCAAAAGTATAGACTCGATGAATTGTTGACTTGGCAGCTTGTTATGAATTTCTACACACCTCTTTAGTTGTGTCGGTGTTGTAAAGTTGGAGCAAGACCTATGTTGGTCATGAGGTGCAATGGAAGAATCAGATTCGTGAAATCTTGATTAAGTTGATCCGAAAAAGTTATTGTGGTCCTATGAGTCAAGTAATACAAAGTGTGAATTCAGCAAAATTATGCAACCATGTTTGAGTACTGCGAGTAGTGATTGATATCGTGATCGCATGTTGGAAACATGCTTGGCAGAAAACTTCGGATGTTGGAATTGGGCTTTAAGTCTTATTTACTGTAATAAAAGAGTGTATCTGCATAATAACCGAGCTAATATGCTCAACTAAGTTATGATAGCACGGGAAGGTGCATGAGCTGTTAAATCACAATTTCAGACTACTTCACTGTGGTTCTCAGCACGTTCGAGGACAAACGTATGTTTAAGTGGGAGAGAATGTGACGACCCATCCGATCGTATTGAGCTCTAGTGCGGCATTCAGCGGTTTGAGACCATGAGTAGCTTCATTTGCGGTATATTGACTTGTACAGTGGTCGAAATTGAATTTCAGTAAGTTCAGAATGGATTTGGAAGGAGAATTCTCATTTTGAAAGCTTAAAGTTGAAGAAATGAACTAGGATTCGAATTTTGAGTAAATGACCTCAGAATTGGGTTCCGAAGGTTCTAGAAGGTCTATGTGATAATTTTGGACTTGGACGCATGCCCAATTCGATTTTGGATAACCCGAGAGCGTTTTGGCACCCATTGTGGAAGTTAGCATTATAGAAGAAATTGCATCAGTTTGGCTTAAAGTGCATTTCTGTGTTATAGATGTCCGTTTGGGATTCCGAGACTAGGAGTAGCTCCGTATGGTGATTCCGTAGTTGGGAGCGCATTTAGAAGTGAATTCGGAGATCCGTATGTTATTTTGAAAGCATTTGGCTAAAGATAGAAATTTGAAGGTTTTTGAGAAGTCTGACCGAAAGTGAACTTTTTGATATCGGGGTCAAAATCCAATTACGGAAGCTGGAGTAGGTCCATAATGACAAATAGGACTTTTGCAAAAAAAATTGAAGTCAATCGGATGTGATTTGATTGGTTTCAGAATCAAAAATAGAAGTTGAAAATCTCAAGGTTCATTAAGCTTGGATTGGAAGTGGATTCGTGGTTTTGACGTTGTTTGATGTGATTTGGGGCCTCGAGCAAGTCCACAATGCATTTTGGGACTGGTTGGGGTCTTGGGGGCCTCGGGATGATTTCGGATGACTAACGGGTAGTTTTGGACTTGTGAAACAACTGCTTCTGGTATTTTTTGCTTCAGCGGAATTGGGACCGTAAAAGTGGCATCGCATATGCTAAGGAGATGTATTTTTTGAGTTCATTTCACAAATTTTCCTCTAGGTTTGGGCACTTTTTGGAGAGCCTTGTGTAGGGATTTCGTCATCTATATTAAGGTAAGTTACTCCTACTCATTTCCAAGTTAAAATGCAAGATTATATCATGGAATTAGACATGAAAATTGTGGGGAAATTGGGATTTTTGGAAGGAAACCTAGAACTTGATAAGTTGGATTTTACCACGAATTTGAGCATGGAATTAGGAGTAAATTATATATTTGAGCTGGTGAAGCTATGAGTAGAGTATATCTTTGAGAAATTTCGGAATTCGGGCACGTGGGTTTGAGGGCATTTTGGGCATTTCACCTAGCGGAGTTGGGAATTTGTATAATATGAATTCTTAACAATTGTTCGAGTATATTCTCATTAGCTGCCATTATTTGTCTAGTTTTGGATCATTTTTGCAACGATTTGAGTAGTCGGGAAGGCTTGGAGGCCGTTTATGGATCTTCGGAGCAAGGTGAGTCTCCTTTATAATCTTGTGAGGGGGAATTTACCCCATATGTAATTTAAATTTATTATGTGCTCCTATTTTTGGGGGGCTACATGCGCATAGGTGACGAGAGTCCGTGCGTAACTACTATTATGTTATTGTCCGGGTAATATAGGACCCAAAAGCATGTTATACTTGGATTAATTGTAAACCCATTGATGGCTTGAAATGCTTAAATCACATTAAATTGATAAATGGATTTCTAAAAAGACTTAATCCCCATTTTCTCAAATTAGTAAAGAGAATTGGCCTTTCTTGGATATTTGCTCTATGTTGACTTCTTGACTGATTATTTGTTTGCGTGTGCTTATTTTTTAAACGGGCCGAACGCCTCGGTAGATTAAATAGAAGCATCTATGGTACGAGCCGCTCGACCCTCAGTAGTTCACACTTTACATTTCTGTTGGAGTGGGTCGTCGACCTCGGTATGATCTGTGCATGTTTGTGTTGTTGTCTTGAACTTATTTGAGTTGTTTCATGCCTCACTATCCCTCGAGATCATATTGTTTATAATAACAAGAATCTAAAGAAATTTCCCATGAAAGAATTATATGTTTACTTGTTTCCTTTATCTGGATTAGAATCATGTTTTTAAGATAAATCCACCGCTTAATATATATATTATGGATGAATAATTATTGGACTATTAGAAAGTGTCAAAGTTCACCTTCTCATCTTCCCCCTTCGAGATTAGGCGAGATACTAATTGGGTACACGTTGTTTTTGTACTCATACTACACTTGATGTGCATTTTGTTGCACAGGTATTTGTAACTCCATTATCCCGCTGGGCATAGGAGCACGAATGAGTGTGGGACTAGGTGAGTTGTATCATTCGAGACGGCCGCAACTAGGGTTATCCCTTCTAGTGTACTGTATTTCCTTTCGTCCACTGTATTTCAGACGGATATTTTATTTTATTTCTCTTATCAGTAGATGCTCATGCACTTATGACACCGGGTTTAGGATGTTTTGAAGTATTGTATTAATAGCTTAACTTTTAACTTTGATTTGAATATTCTTTAAAATTCATAAATAATGAAGGAAAAATATTGTATTTCAAAAGTGTTAAAACGAGATTTTGATAAAGTAATTTGCTTGCTTGCCTGACAACGGTGTTCGGCGCCACCATGACCTTTAGTGGATTTTGGGTCGTGACAGTTAATGTGGTAGACTTCCTTATGTTGAAGGTATAGTTTGGGCTTAGAATTAGCCGTTGTCCAGTAGGTGTTTATTGAAATTCCTCTTTGGAGGAAGTGTCGTGACCAATTAAATGGTGAATTCTGAGCAGCCACGGTTGAGTAACTTGATTATCTAGAACTGATGTTCGACTATTTGTAGGTACCATGCCTCCCTGCAAACGTCATGCAACAGGCACCTCCTCCAGCCGCCAGCTCAAGTCAATAATGGCGGATGGCCTCAGAAGTCGCTCTATTCCAGGCCTTTCAACAGTCAAAAGTTCGTGTCTACCAAAGCCCAATACAGGTTCAATAAAAGAGAGGTCAAAACCATGGTGCAGGAACAAGCCATGGATCTCAACATACTAGGGGTAACCTGTCCCAATATACCCTTTGAGCTGAGGTGGCGAGGACTTGAGATATTTTTTGAGGAGCCCACTACTGCAAATGTCATGCTTGTCAGGAAATTCTATGCCAACCTGCTGGAACATAACTACCACACTATTATGGTGCGAAGGAGACCGGTAGATCACTCTTTGGAACAAATCCGGACTCTTTATAAGATTCCTCTGCTAGTTGAGGGGTAAGTGGATGCATACCAATCGTACAATAGTAGGAACACTCCCTGGCCCACATTCACTGAGACCATAAGTCAACCATAAATCACTTTGCAATGATATAAATATGGGAACAACTTTCCCTCCTCCGCCCTCAAGTTTTAAGCCAAATATTGGTTATACTTCATAAATAGCCGATCCTACCCACCAAGAACTTGTCTGAAGTGAACATCCCTTGAGGGTTCTTAATTTGGTGTTTCATGAACAATGGTCTGTTGGACGTGGCAAGAATAATACAAGATGAAATGTTCCAGTGAGTCAGGGTTCAATGATACGGTTTATACTACCCATACCTTGTCACCGGGTTGTGTCTTCAGGCAAATGTGTCGAGAAACCTTGCTATAGATGGCCAACTTCCTTTGGTACATCCTTTCATGGCTGAGAGGGTCACCACAAGGAAGAAAGTGGTAGCAGCTAAGGATTTAGTAGGACAAGATTCATATCATGGTAACGAAGAAGAGGAGGAGGATCCACAGTAGGTAGCCGAGGATGTGGAGATTAGAGGTGAACAGTCAGCAGGACCACATGCTGAAAATGTTGCCAGCCCATCTAAGGCGAGTTGGGGACAATGGTTGGATCGAGGTAGTTGGTATACGTACCTCGGTGACTGACCTGGGAAATCGTGTTGATGAAATGGCAACCAAACAGAAGAAATCAAAAAAGAGGATCATGGGTTGGCTCCGTTCTTTGTGGCAGGAGTGCAATGTAGACGCTGACTCTGTCTCCGATCAGGATTGAGCAGTTAGGGAAATTTCCTTTTCCTTACTCTATTTTACTTGGCCATGAGGACATGTCCTCATTTTAAGTGTAGGGTGGGGGATACTTCATTTTATATATGTAATGGCTGTTTGATTTTGTTTTGCTTTGATTGTATGGTATTCGGTAAGAGTTCATTAGTTTAAAGTAGGTAAGTGGCTTGTCCCGACGATGGATCTCTTTCGGTGGGGTTCTTGAGGGACTAAGTCGAAGAAAAAAAAGAAAAAAAAAGTGGACGCATCCTGATAACGGATCCTTTTGATAATTTTCTGGAGGGAAGTTAGTCTAAATAAATACCAATTAGATTTTTTGTTTTATTTTTTAGGTAGCCTATTTAACTCCCCCTTGGTTTTTCTTTTGGCCAAGGTTCTTTTCCAAGGGTTTATATGGAACCGGGTATAGGTAGTTTTTGTTCACTTTTTATTCTTTTTTACTTTTTAGATTAGGATTGATGGGGTACGAGCTGAATTCGAAATGAAAAGCCTCTACCGCTGATACACCTGAACACAATTGACAGTACAGTGTAATGCCTATTCTCAGTAGTTGAGTCTTTCCAAAGTTCCTTAAAAATTTTATGTTTGCACTGACTTGAATATTCTGAAGAGAGAGTCTTCATAAGACAACATGGAATGTTCCATGTGTGTGTGAGTTTTGCTATATTCCGTGATTTATATTTGATGCCTAGAACTTGCCATGTGTGTTTGCAAAGCGAAATAGTAGTTCATTTAGTCTTAGAAGTGATATTGGTATTTCTTTGTAGAGCCGGACATCGAAAGTAAATCCACCTGAATGTATTACAATTTAGTTAACCTCGTTGAGCCTGTAAGCATGTTTCTTTGGCAACCACATTGCGAACCTTACACAATTGTTTGAATAGCCTGCTGTTTGAACCCTTTATACCTCCCAATAAGCACTTAAATAGTAGTGAAAATATACAAAAGCTAGTGTGCGATGGTGGTTTGATTTTTGAGTGGAACCATTAAAATAGAGAAAATATGCAGAATGTTGAAACACAAAAGAAGAATCACCACGAAAAAAAAGTTATAAATAAAGATAGTGGTTGATAAGTGGTGGTTTGTTATAAGTGCATCTACTGAATTGGGTTGGTGTAAATAAAAGAAGAAGTGCTGGAACGTTTGGTTGGCAAAAATTTGGTCTGGAATGTTAATATAATTGTATAAATAAAAAGTGCTTAGGGAGGTTAGTCACTATATCTAAATATATCACACGCTCCCTTAGCCTACATTACAACCAAGTGAAGTCCTATTGATCTTAGACTAAGTAGGTTCGATTAGTAGAGTAGTACAATACGGGCAAGCCTATAGTGCATCGTTGTAACACGTGAATGTTTTCTTTTGAGAGTGACAAAATTTTGTCCATTTAAGTTCCTAATTGTTATGAATATCATTATATGTGGAATACTCTCTCGTGTGAATGTAACGGCATGTGATTAATGAAGGAAAGCAAGTCTTGATTTCTGTATAGAGTAGTTTGAGACAGTATGAATATTCCAGGAACATCATAGTCGACTTTTGAGGCTAAGATTGTTCACTACTAGAGTAGCTCATGTGAATTGTTCTTGGTGTGATACATTAGGGATGAATTCTGAGTGCACGAACCTCTATAGAGTGTGGAGGATTTATTAAGGACTAGCAATAATTTAAGTGTGGGTATTGATAATAGGCTAAATTGTATTGTTTGGCTTACGTTCGAACTCTAACTTAAAAATGCTTTATTGTCTTAAGTGTGTAAATAATGCAAACAATTGGCTATAATGGTGACTTTGTGTTTCACAGGATTGCAATACCCAAATGAAGACTTATGATGGTGATGCGGGAAAAAATTGGAGCTAGTGGACGAATTAAGGGAATAAAGCTCATAATGGCTGAGAGAACCCTCACTAGAGCGGGAATTAGCGCGGCCTTAGCGTGCCCGTGCTAGTCCAGTCGTCTGCGACAGAATATAACCCCACTAGCACGGGCATTAACGCGGCCTTAGCAATAAAATTAAAAAGAAAATAATCCATTGAATAAACTGATCTATACTATTAGGTTTTTTGTCGCTCATGCGCCCTTATAAATAGAAAGGTATGTAGCTATAGGAGGGGATTGGACGCTTATTACACTTTGACGTTCTTCGAAGGTTTTATCATACACATACAAAATCACATTTTCTTCAGATCTTTATCCATCTTTTCTCCAGCGATTTGAGGAAGAATCAAAATATTCAAATGCTTATCAATCATTTATCGTTGTCAGAAAGAATACCAAGGAATCTCGCCCTTTTTGGATGATTCACATTTTTTATGTCACAACCCGGATTGCCACCCATGGGAGTCGTAATGGGGCCTACTAATACGAACTAGGCAAGCCAATTAATTGCACAATACCCATTTTATATTCATTAACAATTTAAACAGCGGAATTTAACATAAGCGGAAGAAAGAAACAATAAGCTATCTGAACATGAATATCTAATTCAATTGCTTGAGTCTCGACTACCTAGAACAGATATCACGGTTTTACAAATTGACTAGGAATACTACAAATAAAGGGTCTGATAGAAATAAATACAACATTGTCGCTAGAAATGCATGAAAGAAACAAGAATGGTGGATATAAGGAGACGCCAAGGCCTGCAGACGCCTGCAAGACTACCTCGGGTCGCCTGATGATCAAGAATGAGCAATCTAAATGGGGTCTGAAGTCCGCAACACTAGGGACTGCACAAAAGAGTGCAGAATGTAGTATCAGCATAACCGACTCCATGTGCTGGTAAGTGCCTAGCCTAACCTCGATGAAGTAGTAATGAGGCTAGGACCAGACTACCAAATAAATCTATGCAGTTCAAATATATATAGTAAAAAAATGGAAATAAACAAGTAAAGAGGGGGAAACATGCTTTGGGGAAAAACATGTAATAATAGAATATTAATATAATATAAAGGAATAAAAATCCAACCACTAACAAGAATAGAGAATAACAAAGGCAGATTTCACTTTCTTTTCACATCTTGTTGCAGGCGTGTAACCCGATCCCATTTCTCATATCTTGTGGTAGGCTTGCCACCAGCTCCCATTTCATGTATCTCGTAGCAAGTGTGCCAGCCGCTCCCATTTTATGTATCTCGTGGCAAGTGTGTCGCCCGCTCCCATTTCATGTATCTTGTGATAGGCGTGCTACCCGATCCAATTTCATGTACCTTGTGGTAGGCGTACCACCCGCTCCCATGTCATTATATCTTGTGGTAGGCATACAACCCGCTCTCATTTCATTATATCTTGTGATAGGCGTACCACCCACTCCCATTTTGTTGTAGCTTGTGGTAGGCGTATCACCCGCTCCCATTTTATTATATCTTGTAGTAGGCGTACCACCCGCTCCCAGTTACAAGCAACAATAATCACAAGAAATTCTGGTAAGGGAACAAGAACCTGATAAATTCCTGGCAAGGAAAATTAATATTTCAGCAACATCCCCGGCAAAAGAACAATGATATCTCAACAATATCCCGACAAGGGAACAATAATATCAAATAAACATCCTGGAAAGGGAACAATGATGATAATACCATGTGAGGCATAATAAACCACAACGGAGACATAAACAATTACTGCACAAGACTCACGGGCATGCTTGATACTGACATATTGATACTTATCACCATGTCTATATTTCGTACTCCACAATTAACACATAGCAAATATACACAACTCCTAATTCCTCAAGCTAAGGTTAGACCAAACACTTACCTCGATGCCACGAACACAACTCAAGATTCAATTATAGTTATACCCCTTGATTCAACTACCAATTCACTCGTATCTAGTCACAAGTTACTTAATTACATCAATAAACGCTAAATGAATCAAATTGAATGCATGAAAATAAATTTCCTAATGTTTTGCCCAAAATTTGAAAATTTCCCCTGGACCACATGGTCAAAACCAGAGGTTCAAATCAAAACCCGATTACCCATTCCCCCACGTAACAAAATATATAATTTATTTAGAAATCGGACCTCAAATTGAGGTTCAAATCTCAAATTTTTGAAAAACCTTGGTTCTACCCAAAACACCCAATTTCCCCCGTGAAAATCTTTAATTTTAAGTTGAAGTAAATTTAAAAGATATTAATGTTGAAGAAAACTAGCTAAAAACGACTTACAATTGATGTGTAGAAGAAGAAGCTTTTGAAAATTTGTCCTAGGGTATCTGTGTTTTGAGAGGATATGAAAAATTGGATTAAAAGTGGCTAAGTATAAAAGTTGCAGGTCTCAAATGTGGGAATTGCAAACATGATTTCTTAATTTCGAACCCCGACCTTTGCTAACTTGGGACTTACGAAACAGGGTTCGCATTTGTGAAATGGGGTTCGCATTTGAGAACCCTTCAACAAAGCTAGACCTTCGCATTAGCAAATAATTTGTCGCATTTGCGACTGGGAATTGTGAAAATAGGGTCGCACTTGCGACTCAAGGCTGAATAGGGGAGATTCTCATTTTTTTAATCATAGATGTCGCGTTTGCGACTGGCCTTTCACATTTGCGAGCCAATTGGTCACATTTGCGATCAAGCCTGCCCAGGTCCCATTTACGCATTTGCGATGTATGTCTTGCATTTGTGAGCTAGCATTTGTGAAGCCTACAGACCTGTGCAAATTAACTTAAAATGTGTAATCTTTTTAAGTTCAAAATGCACTCTCTGGCCTATCCAAAACTCATTTGAGCCCTTGGAGCTCCGAAACAAATATATACACAACCTCAAAACGTCCCACAGACTTGTTCGTGTACTCATATCACCAAAATAACATCAAAAACATTGAATTAAACCTCAATATCAATTAATATTTATCAAAGCTTCTTAAACCTAAAATTTTCTAATTAAGGTCTGAATCACGTCAAACGGGCTCTATTTCTTACTGAACTTCTCATATTTATCTTATATCATGTATAAGACTTATACTGGGCGCCGGAACCAAAATACGGGATCGATACCACATTTTCTATTCAAAATTTATTTTAAATTTTTTAAATAATTTCTTTCAAATATTCATTTTTCGGGCAATACAAGAAAGTATGAAATTTGCAACAATGTTTTAGAAACTATTAAAATATTGTTGGCTAAAACGGATAAATGACAACAACTCAATAAAATTGTTGCTATAGCATAGATTTTTTGGCAACAAAATTTTCTTGTTGCCAAATATGTTAATTTTTGTTGCCATATTCTAACATTTAGATAATAAACTTTAATATTTTAAAAATGACAACGACGTTTTAGCAACAACTACAGTATTATTGCTAAATTTTAATAAATGGCAACAACTAATTTTATTAGTTTTCGTAAAACATAAAAATTTTAGCATAGTAAAGTGAAATTATAAACAAAATTGGCAACCATAAAGGAATTTTGTTGGCAATAAAATTATTTTGACATACGATGCTGCCTGTGGCCTCAAACTTTTGATTTTTTGCCAAAATCGAGCGGCAAAACTTTTTTCCCTTTTAATTAGTCTTCCCGTCTTTTTTAGCCCATCACTAATTACCATTCTTGCTAGGTTTTCGTTATCAATTTTACTTGAAAGACCTCCTCCCCTGCTGTTGCGTCTTCTTCCCTGCTGTTGTTGCTACGTCCTCTTCCCTGCTTTTTTGTCTTCTTTGTTGCTTCGTTTTGCGGCTGACCGGAGAAGAACATGTAAGAATTCAATCTTTAATTGCTTTCCCCAATTGCTTCATTAAATTATGGAAATACCCGTGTTTGTGATTGTCTTTTATCATTGATGTACTTAATGGGTATGTGTATCTTAAAATTTTCTATGCCAGATAACAATTTGCAATGTTTTCTCCTCTAATTCCTTATGTTACGGAAATAAACTTTGCATAGGTTTTTCTTTTTTGTTGTCTAGTTTGTTGTTCTTTTTTTCAATTCATCTTCCGCTATCGCACCAATGTTTGTGATTGTCTTTTTTGTTATTCATCTTGTGCATCGTAGATTTGTCTGTTTAGTTGGATGTAAGTTCAAGGAAAATAGGCTACCTAACTTAAATAAATTCCATGTACCATTAATAGTTTTAACGAGATTCAATTGGAGGAAAATATGATTTAAAAAAAGAAAGATTTAGGCATGTTTCTATTCTATAATTCTCTTTGTGTGTTTCATCGGACTGAAATTTTGGCGATTTCACTTCAATATTAAAATTACAGACACTAAATATAATTTTAGGCTTCATATAGTTCGAATTCCAAGCCCCCGAAATAAATTTCAATTTTTTCTGATTTTCCTCTCCTCTGCTTCTACTTAAATTCTCTTCCGAAAAAGAATTGCTCTTAAGTTTCTGGTAGTAGCATGTCGTAATTTATATCTTATAAAGATAGAGTTGCATGAAAAATCTGTAATATATGTAGTTGCGATTTGTTTTCTTCTTTTATCATATTCATGTGATGAATCAAATACTTCTTTATCGTATACTTTGTGATGAATCTAATTCATTAAATTCCTCTAAGTCAATAGCACACAAATATAGGATTGTGAAATATGAGCAGGCATAGTTTCATGACAAAGAATTAGAAACAAAATATGGTAAAACCTATGATTAAAGCTACTGGAGAAATTTACTCATGACCTATCTTCTTTAGAAAAACCTTTACCAGAAATATAGAGATATGAGCTTTACGAAACTGTGTAATCGTAATCCATTCTACTGGTTGACGAAGTAAAGTTGTAGTAAAAGGGCCTATTTCAATGTTATCAACGGCGTTCTTAAGCCTTTAAACAAGGCTCAAAGCATGTTAAATGTTTCGCCTCGCTTAATGAGCACTTCACTATTGTCAGCAAGACTTTAAGGCATAATTTTCCTTGCCAATGGATGCAATCCTAAAGAAGCGACACTAAACAACTAATATTTCACTTTATCGTAAATTTTCTTTAGTTTCTTTATCCATATTTTTTGCACTCATGCTTGTATATATTAGTCTTGAACAACACATACATATTTCTAGTTTTTCTCCATTTGCGCATTTTTTCATTGCATCCTCGCTTTATTTGTGCTTTGCGCTTAAAGCTCCAACATACCTTAGAGTTTTTTGCCTAATATTGTCTATTAATATCTAATTTTTCTCTATTGATTTGGCTTTCCAATTCAACTCAAAGGCTTATGTTTCTAAGACTTTCCCTGTTCTAGTTTTTTTCGGATACAATAGATAATAAGAAATAGAGAAAAAATATTAAACATATAATTTGACATTTATATTTTATTGTAGGTAACTACATGATGGATAAGAGCTGGATACTTATTAAGAATAGGATGTTACCTCAAAACTTGAATGGTGTGGAATAATTTTTGAACTTTGCATTTTCTAATCCTAATATTGGTGTAAGAATCCGTCTGTGTGTTAAGTGTAAAAATAATGTTCTTTGGAAAACACGAGAAAAAGTAAAGATAGATTTACTTAGGCGAGGAATAAATTCGACATATGATAGGTGGATTTATCATGGTGAGTCAGATTCATATTCAGATAATGGAACAAATATTGGTACAGATTTAGATATAGGGAATGATAATGCTTCCACTTTCGAAATGTTGCATGACTTATATCGTGGTGTTTCCACTAAAAGTCACGAGTTTTATGAGAATAGTGAGTCTAATTGTGAAGAGCTTAATACAAAAGCTAAAATTTTCTATAAGTTATTAAAAAACGCAGAGCAAAAGTTATATCCTGATTGTGAAAAGTTCACTAAACTCTCTTTTGTAATGCGTCTTTTTCAAATGAAATGTCTGCATTGCGGGAATAATACCTCATTTGACTCTTTATTTAAATTACAGAGTAATGTTTTACCAAAAGAAAATGTTTTCCAAAATTGTATCTATAAAGTTCAAAAAATAATTAAAGGTTTGGTTTTAGATTATGTGAAAATAGATGTATGTGTTAATAATTACATTTTATATAGAAAGGAATTTACTGATCTTGAGTGATGCCCTAAATGTGGTGAGAAAAGATGAATTATGAGAAAACGGAGAAAATACTGATGAAGAGGTTGCTTCATGGAATTTGAATAAGAGAAATAAAGGAATTTCTAGAAATATTCTTTGATACTTTCCTATGATACCAAGATTACAGCGATTGTTTATGATAAAACGTACCGCTGAAGATACAAGGTTCCATAATAATAAGCGTGTCGTTGATGGAGTTTTACGACATCCATCTGACTCATTGGCGTGGAACATTTTTGATGAAAAACATCCAAGTTTTTCTTTAGATTCACGTAATATAGGCTCGGGCGTGCTTCAGATGGCTTTAATCCTTTTGGTTCAATAATTAATGCCTATAGCATGTGACCAGTATTCTTAATCCCATATAATCTCCCCCACGACTATGATTGAAACAATCAAATCTTTTGTTGTCCTTGCTTATTTATGGAACAAGGGACTTGGTTTAGATATTGAAACCCTTGGTAGATGACTTGAAAACCTTATGGGAGAGTGGAATTGAGACTTATGATGCTTTTATGGAACAAAATGTTTTGCTTGTGTTCTTCTTAGTTGTGGACAATTAATAATTTTCAAGCTTATGGTATTTTATCCGATTGTAGCACTAAAGGTAAATTAGTTTGTCTAGTTTGTCATATACATACTTGTTCCACTAACTTGAAACATGTCCAAAGCAATGCTATATGGGTCATCATAGGTTTTTGGAAATAAAGCATCTCTATCGTCGGAATAAAAGTTCTTTTAATAACACAAAGTAAGAAAGACTTGAACCACAAGATTTGAGTGGAGATGATGTGCTTGCACAACCTAATACATCATCACAAGGATTAGGCGATGGCAACACAAGAAAAAGAAAATGAGATACCGTAAGATATGACAATTGAAAGAAGAGAAGTATATTCTTTGAACTCCTATCTTGGAGGACTTTGTTGTTGAGACATAATTTGGATGTGATTCATATAAAAAAACATCAGTAAAAGTGTGGTAGGAACGTTATTAGATATTGAAGGAAAAACAAAGGATACATTAAAATCTTGATTAGACTTACAAGAGATGAAAATAAAAAAAAACCTCTATCCAATAAAAAGTGGGAATAAGTAAATACTTCCTCCAGCAAGCTATACAATGTCTAAAACGGAGAAGATTAAATTTTGTTAGCTCATCAAAGAAGTCAAGTTTCCTGATGCTTATGCTTTTACCATTAGTTTTTGTGTCAATGTTAAGGAATCACAAATTTTTGGACTAAAAAGTCATGATCACCATGTTCTTTTCCAACGTATTTTTCCACTAATCATCAAAGGGATTTTGCCAAAGGATGCATATGATCCATTAATTGAATTGTCATTATTATTTAGTAATTTATGTGCTAAAGAGTTACATGTGGAGAAGTTAAATCAACTAGGTAAAAGTATACGGGTGAAAATTTGTAAATTAGAGCGTGTATTTTTGCCAAGTTCTTTGATGTTATGTTTCATTTAGCCATTCATTTGGCACTGGAGGCAAAGTTCGGTGGTCCCGTTTAATTTCGATGGATGTATTACATCGAAAGGTTAGATTCTCACTGTGCTGAACTATTCTTTTAGTTAAAATGTGCTGCAAAACCGATATATTTTTGTCATAAATTGTTGCGCATTATGTACGAAATAAAGCTCGCCCTAATGGATCAATCGTTGAGAACTATCTTGCAGAGGAGTGCATGACATTTTGTTTCAGATATTGATTGATATGGAGACAAAGCAAAATGTCCAGATAGAAATTTTGATTCTTCTAATATAGATCTCAATGGCTTATCTATATTTAAGTGTCGTGGTATGCCATTAGTAGGGAATACTTGGATAAAATTAAATACTCATGAAATCAACCAAGCTCATGTTTACATCCTTCAAAATTGTGAGGAAGTCAGACCTTGAATTGAGTAAGATACGTTTCACTTAATTTACATTCTTTTATTCTTATGAAACTCTCTACAACTATATTTAATGTTATTTATTTTGATTCTTATTAAATGCTCCCAATCCATTGGCAACACTTAGAAATATTAAGGAAGGAGAATAATAGAAATGTTTTCAAGAGGCACCAGGAGGAATTCCTTTTGTGTTTGAGAAAAAGATAAATTATATCATTTGATGCTAGTTTATTTTTATTTAGGATAATTTTAAAATTATAATTTTTAAGTAGTATTAATGTTTATGGGTTTGTAATGAAATATTATAGGTGGTACAGTTAAAAGCAAATGGTGATGATAGAGTTACCAATGGATTACTAGCTTTGGAATGACCTCCGCATCCTCGTGCCTATTTCCATAATGGATATATCATGAATGGGTTTAGGTTTCAAACAACAAAATCTTAGCTATGTTTGAAAACTCAAAATAGTGGTGTGATTGTGAAGAGCGATGAGCATACATAATTGAGATCCAATATTTGGATAATAATGTCCATGATCTTGAGTTAGCTGCTATTGTTCTTGCCTTGAAGATCTAGCATCACTATTTGTACGGCGTGCCTTGTGAGATTTATATGGATCATTGGAGTTTGCAACACATATTCAAGCAAACGGATCAAAATCTTCGTCAGAAAAAGTGGTTGGAGTTATTGAAAGATTATGACATCATTATTATATATCATCTGGGCAAGGCCAATGTGGTGGCCGACTCTTTGAGTTGTCGGGCAAAGAGTTTGGGGAGTTTGGCATATCTGCCAACATCTGAGAGGTCAATATTGATGGATATTCAGGCCTTAGCCAGCCAGTTTGTGAGATTGGATCTTTCGAAGCCCAGTCGGGTTCTAGCTTGTGTGGTTTCTCGGTCTTCATTGCTTGATTGTATCCGGGAGCAGCAGTATGATGACCCTCATTTACTTGTCCTCAAGGACAGGGTTGGTCATAGTGATGCCAGAGATGTGACAATCGGTGAGGATGGGGTATTAAGGATGCAGGATCGGATCTGTGTACCCAATGTTGATGATATTCGGGAGTTGATATTGACAGAGGCTCATAGTTCGCGGTATTCCATCAATCCGGGTGCCGCGAAGATGTATCAGGACTTGATACAGCACTACTGGTGGAGGCAGATGAAGAAAGATATAGCGGGGTTTGTAGCTAGATGCCTCAACTGTCAGCAGGTAAAGGATGGGCACCAGATACCGGGTGGGTTACTTCAGCAGATTGAGATTTCAGAGTGGAAATGGGAGAAGATCACCATGGATTTTTTAGTCGGTCTCCCTCTGACTGCGAAGAAATTTGATTCTATTTGGGTTATTGTGGATCGGCTTACCAAGTCCGCTCATTTCATACCGGTGTGTACTACTTACTTAGCGAAGTAGGCAGCGAGGATTTATATCAGGGAGATTGTCCGTATGTATGGTATCCTAGTTAATATCATCTCGGATAGGGGTACTCAGTTTACATCACATTTCTTGAGATCCGTCCAACAGGAGTTGGGTACTCGGGTGATTATGAGCACGACATTCCACCCTCAGACGGATGGACAGTCTGAACGCACCATTTAGATTTATTGGGATATGCTCTGTGTGTGCGTGATTGAGTTTAGAGAGTCTTAAGATCAGTTCTTGTCATTGGCGGAATTTGCGTACAATAATAGTTATTAGTCCGGCATCCATATGGCATCATATGTTTATATGGTAGGAGATGCAGGTCTCCTGTGGGTTGGTTTGATCCGGGTCCGGCGAGATTATTGGGTCCAGATTTGGTTCAGGATGCGTTGGAAAAGGTCAAGGTGATTCAGGATCGACTCCATATAGCCCAGTCCAGACAGAAGAGTAAAGCGGACAGGAAAATTCGTGATGTTTCCTTTATGGTTGGTGAGCGGGTTCTACTTCAGTTCTCGCCTATGAAAGGCATCATGAGGTTTGGAAATAAAAGGAAGTTGAGTCCGACGTCTATTGGCCCTTTTGAGATTTTGAAGCATGTTGGGAAGGTTTCATATAAGCTAGCCTGCCTCCCAGCTTGGCCGGCGTTCATCCAGTATTCCATGTCTCGATGCTTCGAAGGTATCACAGTGATCCGTATCATGTGTTAGAGTTAACTTCAGTCCAGTTGGACAATTACCAATCCTATGTTGAGGAGCCAGTGGCAATATTGGACAGGTAAGTCCGAAAGCTTGGGTCAAAGGATATAGCTTCATTACAGGTTCAGTGGCGGTTTCAGTCGATTGAGGGGGTGACTTGGGAGACCGAGCGGGATATGCATAGTCGATACCCTCATCTATTTGCTATTTCAAGTATATTCTCTATGCTCATTTGAGGACGAACGAATGTTAAATTGTGGAGGATGTAACGACCCGACCGGTCATTTTTAGAATTTACGCCCTGTTCCCATATAAGCTGTTTCCCCTAAGCTCATTCATGTTGTTTTGGTTTGTCGGGATGTTCGGCGTTAGGATTCGGAGTGTTTTGGGATACTTAATCCCTAAATGAGAGCTTAAGTATTAGGAAGTGGTCCGTGATTGGAACAGTGTGAAGACAACCTTGGAATGAAAATTCAATTGTTCCGTTAGCTCCGTTAGGTGAATTCGGTATCTACAATTGGTGAACTAGGATCGTGATAGCAGGAAACATGATGTAATGAGAGAGATAAAAAGTATTTCAATAGCACCAATTTTTGTAAAGATAAAGATCTCTTTGCCTTTTCTTTCTTTGTAAACTTCTTGATGCTGTTATTCTAGATTTTGGAAGGATATATGCAAGTCATGTGAATATAGATTTTCATAGGACGTTTGTTTGAATTGGTGAAATAAAAAAAATAAAGGGATAATGATGTAAAAGAAAGTGAAATAGATTGATTCTAAGCTATCTTTGGTTAGACCAACTGTAGTGTTAGAACAAACATTGGAGTGGTGTCATAGAATACATATATTGTATACTTAGTAATTTTGACATGCAAAATTTCGTTTTCTGTAGACTTTTGCTTCTTCATGAATTATGATCATGAGGCTAGATTAATAAATGCTTCATAGGCAAATAGCTCACTATAGGCTTGATTTTGATCTTCCATATAATTCTTATTTGATAATTTTTTTAGCTTTAGTTTTGGTTATAAGAATCTTTTATATCATTCAGTGGTATCCAACTTTTTCTTTTTTTGATATGTACTTGTATACTTTATAATTTTCTTTTATAAAAGTATAATTATAATTTATCTTATTTTCCTGGATAAGGATGAATAAACCAACAAAGCTGGGATCCAGTCGACTGGGTGAGGGATGCTCTCGGCGCACATTAGCACTTCAATAGAACAGTGCTATTGCCGGCGTACATTAGCAAGGAGTAATTGACGCCGGAAATGGCTCGGAAGAGACGGAATGCTGCTCCGGTCGTCCATGCAGTCCCCCCTAAGCTTGTTACACCTGAACATGGCATCACTACTACACTTGAACCTCTTTCATTTGGTAATTTTTTACCTTTGAAGTATCAATCGAAGGATCAATTGCATGCAGATGGTAATGAGAATCGAGTGCAAGGTATTGAAGAAGTGAATGATACAACAGCAAGGAGATTGCAATTTTCAGAAGTTATGGATCCAAAAAATGCAGTACCAGAGGTTTTTGAAGCTGTTGACACAGAAAACCCAAAACCTACAATGGCGGAAGTAGTCAGAGGCAACAGAGATGTGCAAATGGGTAAGCCTTTATCATTTGTTCCTCCTACTTTGAGAGATGGTAAAAAGGTAGTGCAGATTTGTGAAGAAGATCTACAACCACAACTGGAGTATTGGAAGAATGCACTGATTGGATTTGTAATTGGAGATAGACCTAGTGAACAAAATATGGAAAACTTTGTTAGCCATATTTGGAATTTTGTTACTAAGCCTCAAATCCTTATGCATGCTGAAGGTTATTGTATTTTTCGATTCAATAATGCAGAAGACAGGGATACAGTCATGCAATCTGGTCCATATACATTTAGAAGCAAGCCAATGGTTCTAAGACCTTGGGAAATTGATTTCAATTTTCAGGCTAGTGTGCTGAGCACTATACCTATTTGGATTCGATTTCCAGGTCTGCCTGTGGGGTATTGGTCCACAGAGGTGCTGAGTAAGTTGGCAGGTGCTATTGGGAAACCATTGTATACTGACAAGTATACTGCTCATTATGACAAAATTTCATTTGCTAGAATCCTTGTTGAAGTTGATGCTGCATATCAACTTCCTGATGAACTGGAAATTGATACACCTTTTGGTTCTAAAATCAAGTCTGTTGAATATGACTGGAAGCCTACCTTTTGCAACCACTGCCTTAAGTTTGGTCATGACACAATTGAGTGTTGGTATTCTTCTGGGAATTCAGACAATCATGTGAAGGAGCAAAAAGACATAAGGAGAGAGAAAGCTAAACAAATGCAGCAGGGGAAGCAAAAGAAGAAGGAATGGCTAGTAAAGAAGAGTGTAGCAACTGATGGAACCCAAAAGCAGGCTGAGGAAGCTGTTAATCCACCAGTTGCAATAGTGCAGACTGATCAGATTTCAAGCAAGTTTGATGATCAAGCTAATGTAGAGTTGAAGGAGCAAGTGAATCCTGCAAGTCATTTGAGTGAAACAACTACCAGTAGTGATCAAATGGCTAGCATGGGTACTAGAGGAAAAGGAATCATGGAAGTTATGGGAAGAAGAGGGCAACTATTTGATCCTGGGCCTTCTTATAGTTTGCCAAATATTGATCCATGATAGCAGTCACATGGAACATTAGGGGACTTAACCAGTCCCCAAAGCAGAAGGAATTGAAGCTATTCCTTAATGATAATAAAGTTGATATAATTGGTATACTGGAAACAAGAATAAAGGAGCATAAAGCTAAGAAGATATTTGACAAAATTGCAAAGGGCTGGATGTGGCAATGCAACTATACAAAAGCTGTTAATGGGAGGATATGGCTATTATGGAAACCTTATGTTCAGATTCAAGGGGTGTTTCTTTCTGATCAGTTCATTCATTGTCTAGTGGGAGACACTAGAAGTCTAGTCAGATTTCACTTCACTATTATCTATGCTTACAATACTTCAGTGCTTAGAACACAACTATGGAGGGATCTCAGAACAATTTCTATTCCTCAGCAAGATGCATGGCTTATAAGTGGTGATTTTAATTGTGTATTAAGCTCTGATGATAGAATTGGTTCTCCAGTAACTGAAGCTGAAGTAAGGGATTTCAAAAATACAATAGATGAGTTACAACTTACAGCTTTAAGAGCAACTGGATGGCACTTCACTTGGACTAACAAGCAAGATGCTGACTCTAGAGTTTATAGCAAGATAGACTGGGCATTTGGAAATCTCCAATGGTTACAGCAGTTTGGGCACTTGGAGGCTGACTACATGAATCGTTTGATCTCAGATCACTCCCCTATTCTAGTTAAATTTGGTATATATAGGCCACTCCACCCTAAACCTTTCAGACTTTATAGCAATGTAATGGAACATGAGCAGTTTCATGAAATTGTGAAAAAAGTCTGGGAGAAGGTCTATTCTGGCACTCATATGCAGCAAATTTGGAGCAAATTGAAGGCAGTTAAGCAGCAACTAAAGGGGTTAAATGACTACTTAGCCAAATATAAGCAGTAGATAATCCAGACAAGAGAGAGGCTTGATATTTTACAATTCCAAATGCAGACAAACTGTCTTTCACAGGAGCTGATTACTGAAGAAAGAGGATTACTAGAAGAACTTGACAAGTGGAGCAAAATTGAAGAGCAGGTACTGAGGCAAAAATCCAAAGCTACTTGGATTGAATGTGGAGATGCAAACACCAAGTATTTTTATGCACAATGGAGGATCAGGACAGGGCAAAACAATATCACTTCTATTCATACTGATACATGTATCAAATTGACTGAGCCTATTGCTGTAGAAATGGAATTCTTGAAGGTATTCCAATCTCTAATGGGAGATTCTGTGATTGAACTACCCTGTGTGGATTCTAGTATTATGAGAAGTGGCAGATGTCTAACACTTGAACAACAAAGAATTCGTATTTGTCCAGTTACAATGGAGGAAATCAGTGCAGCAGTTATTGAGATGCCTAAGGATAAAGCTCCTGGAGTTGATGGATTTCCCATTGAGTTCTTTACAAAGAACTGGAAGATAGTTCAAGAGGATGTCCTTTCTGCTACAAAGGAGTTTTTTGAAACCTGTAAAGTCCCACATATGATCAATACAACTGCAATAGCTCTTGTTCCTATGGTTAAAGCTCCTACTACAGTGAAGGATTACAGGCCTATTGCTTGTTGTACTACATTATATAAGATCATATCCAAAGTTATAACTAATAGAATGAAGAGAGTAATTGGAGATTTGGTTGGGCCTGCACAGTCTGCTTTTATAGAAGGCAGGAGCATCATGGATAACATCCTTCTCAGTCATGAAATCTTTAAAGGATACTCTAGGAAAGGGGTTTCACCTAGATGTGTTCTTAAAGTGGATCTAAGGAAGTCTTATGATACTTTGGAGTGGGAATTCTTGAAGCAGATTCTCATTTCTTTGGGATTCCCTGCTAAATTTACTGATTGGATTATGGTTTGTGTTTCTTCTACCTCATACTCTCTAGTAATGAATGGTGGCCTTACGAAACCATTCAATGCTAAGAGGGGTATTAGGCAAGGAGATCCTATGTCTCCTTATCTATTTGTTCTAGCAATGGAGTACTTGAATAGGCTGCTACAACAACTGCATAAGGATGGAAATTTCAACTTCCACCCTAGATGCAGGAAGCTTAATATTTCTCATGTCTGCTTTGCTGATGATTTGTTAATGTTCTGTAGAGCAGATATGATGTCTATTCAAATCTTGCACAGCACTTTCCTCAAGTTCTCAAATGCTTCTGGTCTTCAGGCAAATGTAGGAAAGAGTGCCATTTATTTAGCAGGAATTCCTCAGGATACTAAAGAGATGATTATTGCTGCTCTTGGCTTCACTGAAGGGCAATTGCCTTTTAGATACCTTGGAGTTCCTCTGGATTCCAAGAAGCTATCCATACAGCATTACCTGCCTCTCATTGAAAAGATCACAGCTAGAATTACTTGTTGGTCTGCAAAGCTTTTATCATATGCTGGTAGAACTCAACTAATTAAGGCTGTGATATTTGGTATGCAGACTTATTGGGCTCAGGTGTTTGTTATTCCTAAGAAAGTATTGAAGGCAATAGAGGCAGTCTGCAGATCTTATCTATGGACAGGCAAAGCAACCTTATACAGAAGAGCTCTTGTAGCTTGGGATAAGGTATGTCAGCCTATCTCAACTGGTGGCCTTAATATTGTGAGAATGGAAGTGTGGAACAAAGCTGCCATAGCTAAATTGCTATGGGATTTGACAAGGAAGAAGGACTGCCTATGGGTTAAGTGGGTGCATACCTATTACATCAAGCATAGGTCCATTGAGTCTGTAGCTTTGCCTTCAAACTCATCTTGGGTCATCAAGAACATATTGGCCAGTAGAGCTCTCATGATGGAGAATATTCAGTTGCAAGGCAGTTTATTCAACAGGCTTCAATCTGTTTGTACGTTTGGAAAGTTCCAAATTCATAAACTCTATACTGCTCTTCTTCCTATATTTCCTAAGTTTCTATGGAGGAATGTAATGCTTGTATCAGTTGCACTTCCAAGACATAGATTTACTGTATGGTTGGCTGCTCATCAGAAGATACCTACCATCGAGAGACTGCAGATCATGGGCATTCAAACACCAACTTGTGTGCATTTTGCAAAGGATATGATGAAGAGTTCAAACACTTGTTCTTTGGATGTGCCATTACTAGTAGAGTTTGGAGGAGAATTTGTATATGGTTGGGACATCCTAGAACTACAGTATGCTGGGAGAATGAACTGAAGTGGATCTGTAATAATGCAAAGAACAAAAGCTGGAAGAAAGAGGTCACTGCAGCTGCATTTGTGACCACTGTTGCATTGCTATGGAGGTACAGGAATCTGATCAGATTTGAAAGCAAGACCTTTGATGAAGATCAATGCTGTAAGGAAGTAACAATGCTGTTACATACAAGAAATAGGAATCGAAAGAAGTGGAAGGATAACTTACAAAATCTCAATACATTTCCTTAGTTGGTTGAGAATTAGATGTTAGTTTGCTTTGTATATAACATGCTTAGTTAAGAACCAATTGTAACTAGAAGGAGAGGAATGAGTAGTAGAAGTCCATATTACTACATTAGGACTCATTGTATATTTTGATATCAATACACACTGTCAGTTAAGCTAAAAAAAAAAAAAAAAACCAACATAGCTGACAATATGGTTCATCTAATGCTCAAGCTACTAGAAGAAGACTTACTTTTAGATTGTTATTAGATTAGTAATTATGGACCGGTAGGTGCTCCAGTTTTTATTCTTAAGTAAGAACATGTGTTTTAGTTGGATTTAGTTTTTGAAAGTATATAAATACTTAGTGCATCAATTGTATTTACATTCGCAAATATATATCATAAATTAATTTTTATATATATTGTCACGACCGAGATTTCCACAATCGGGAGTCGTGATGGTGCCTACTGGTAGAGCTAGGCAAGACACATATTTAAAAATATTTCTCTGATGACATTTTAACAATATAAATAAACAAAAGCAATTAAAATCAAGCAGAAAACTTTAACCTTATATAACTGAAATAAAATGCGGAAGTTGAAACACATTTCTACCCAGAGTCTAGTGTTACTAGCTCGCGAACTGCTATAGAGTACTAAAAACAAGTCTGAAATGAAATTACATAGTGTTTGTCTAGATACAAAGAAAACAAACTAAAAAAATAGAATGGACTTCAGCCTACGAACGCCAGCTAGGCTACCTCGTGAGTCCCTAGACTGAAGACAGCTCCCGGGCAATCCTACTGCTGCGGTCCAAAAGCTGATCCTAGATCTGTGCAAAAAGATGCACAGAGTGTAGCATCAGCACAACCGACCCCATGAGCTGGTAAGTGCCTGGCCTAATCCCGGCGAACTAGTGACTAGGCAGATATATATATATATATATATATATATATATATATATATATATATATATATATATATATATATATATATATAACAATGGAAATAACAACAGAAAATATAAAAATAAAGCTAGGAAGGGGCATGCTCCAGGGGAGATACAATGGAAACAAATCAACAGATATAACGACGAAACTATATCAATACATAACTCATATAAGTGGTCGGCATGCCACACGATCCCATATTATATATATAAGTGGTCGGCGTGTCACATGATCCCATTTCATAATTCAAAAACAGACAGCATGCTACACGATCACATTTCATAATTCATAATATATATCATTTTTCTAGAGGAGGCCTTATTAGGGGAATTTTAGTTAAACCACAGAAGCAGTCACTGGGAATTTTAGTTAAACAGCAAAAGCGGTCAAAAAGGGCGCGGAAGCGGACTCGCGGAAGCGGAGAAATGGCCGCTGGAGCGGAAATCGGTATGGTTTAGTGAAACAGTATGTTTTCAAATTTAAAAAGAGAAGAACATTGGAACATTGGGCTAAGGCGATTGTGGGCGATTTTTGGAGAGGTTTTTGAGGGAATTCATCAGGTAAGACCTCTTGGACCTAAAGTATGTCATTATAGTGTAAAATCATGGATTAAACACAAAGTATTCACGGTTTGTAATATCAAAATAGTGGTTAGGGCTTGAAACCCAAGTAAGTTTAAAGTGATGATTTGAGTGGGTCAAATGGACTCCGATTCTTGTAAATTTGATATGTATGGACTCGTGGCAAGGCGATGATTCTGAACATGTGAATTTCATATTTTTTCGAGAAGTGGGCCCATGGCACGGTTTTGCCAACTTCGTATTTTTGAGTGTATTTCGAATTATTTCGATTGGGCTATTTTCATTAGCCTATTTTGACGTATTCCTATTGGTTTAGATCATATTCGGCATCCGCGGAGGTCTTCATGGTTAGTGCGGGGTTGTATGTGTTGGGAATTGTGACTCGGTCCAGTCCGAGGGATACATTGTGCTATGTTGGCTATTGCTTCGCATACTATACTGATGATATCTGGGGTTGATGCCATGTTTGGGGTCTTGTGCCGACTTGTAGAATCCTTCAGGGATTATTATTTCAGAATTATCCTGATTTGCATAATATTTGAATTTAATCCCGGGTTTTAAACACTATTTTAGCAAACTCAACTATATTTATACGTTTTGAAAACTCAAATGATTCTTAAATGATATATCGGGCTGATGATTATTATCTAACTATTTTCTAAACTATTTTTCTTGGAACGGTGGTAACTATTGGCACCGTATATTCTCATAGAAACAGTGGTAACTATTGGCACTGTATGATATGGTGCTTGGGCTATAGGAGCCCCTCCGGAGTCTGAACCCCCACAATGAGAGCAGGTACCCAAATGGATCGGGTTGCACGTTCCGCAGTGTTCATGCATTGCATTGCATCTCATGCATTTATTTATTGCTGCTTTATCTAATGTATAGAACTGCTAGATAGCTTCATTTTGTGTTATTTCGTATTTTCTTTCTTCGAGTTTTTATACATGCTTATTACACATTGAGTTGGTAGACTCACCCCATACTCCCTGCACCTTGTGTGCAAATCCAGTTGCTCCAGTGATCTAGTGTTGCTGTTGTTGATTTCCCGAGCTATTTAGAGTATTGAGACAGCTGCCCAGGTCCGCAGGACCACTTACTCTGTCTCTATCAGTCTGTTCTTTTTGCTATTTTATCATAAGGAAAGTCCATACACCACAAGCACTTCGGACATACCAAACGACAGCACATCCGAACTACAAGATCACTCCAATATTCCTGCAGGTACAACCTAAATGCCTATCCATCTCACTTGCAAACAAACTACCAGTATGTTCCAAACGGCTTGAAGAAAAAAGGACAATCTAATAGATGAACAAATGACAACTGGAAAATATCGGAGCCCCAGCAGCAGATCTAAAAAATGATACAAGAAGCTTTCATACAGAAGAATAGAATGAATGATAACAAAACATTAAAAGGACATTACAGGCTTTCCTTCATTTAGTGCCTGATAACTGTTGTTGACAAGTCCCCAGTGAAATGTTAAGAAAGAGGTCAACTTTTTGCTCCAGAGTAAGCTAAAAAAATAGATCAATCATATAATGTGGTTGGGAAGCACTTGAGTAGTTCAGATATTGCGACTTTCATATAATCTGGACAAAAATAAACGTGAAATGCATTTTTGCAATGTAGATACTATATGGTACATGACTATCATTTTGTTCAGTAAAGGGCATATAGAATGACCAGACGCGGAGAGAAATTTTTAATACTGAACTATTCTAAGATGAAGCAATTTTAAGACATGTTCATACGGTCACTTTCCCTCGAAAACCTCTTTAACAACACCTGCGCCTCTTTCTTTTGTAAAGGAGGGAAAGAGAGAATAAGGTGGACCAGCATGCACACAGAACACAATAAAGAGCTTCAGCAAAGAGAATGGAAATAATAACAGCAAATAAAGAAGACCAGAAGTCCTTGTACCAGAACTGAAAGTCGACGGAAAGAGAATACACTTACACTTGTTATTGTGCCTTTTCAACAACAATAACAATAATCATGCAAATGTTCAATTTGAAAATGCATTATAAAACAATATCGGATAACTATTTTTTTACAGTGCATCAACTCTTTGGTTTGGCATTATTTCACTAGAATGGCTTTTTTGAATGAAAACACCGAATGATCCTAAGTAGGGCTGTTAAACAATGGTCTTTCACTTCACAAAGCAATAAAAATGTAAACAACTAAAACCAAATGAATGAACTTTCCTCCAAAACGTGATAGTCACCGTCATTTCAAGTCATAAACACCTGAAGTACAAGCATATATGCCCTGAAGTTAAATTTCAAATATCACATGCCAATGACAAGTTGCAGTTGAAGTTGTTGGAGATACTACTGATTCAAATGTTAAAGCAGCTGTCACGTCAACGCTCGTTACCTAGTTTACGGAGGAATATAATTCAATTAGGAGTCCTAGTATGAGTTCCACAATTATTCTAAAGACACAATTGTACATCTAGAGAGTAGGGATATGGAGCTACAAGTGCCAATATTATTTAGCAAATAAGTACTAGCTTTCTATTGAACTATCATTATTTTACCAAACATTGATTACAAGAACCCATCCAAATGCATTTTTTATAAGAAGAATTCAGAGAAATTCAGCTAATAAAATAAATTGATTTTTCAGGTAAGTTATTACTCACTTGGTGCATCAAGGATCCGAATACTCATTCTCCTGAACTGGAGGCTGGAAATTACTTTGTTGCGCTAATAAATTTTTTTTTTTTAATTGCCTTACTTCCTTCATATCATTTTGGATGTTAGACAAATGATCCTTCAAAGACTAGATATCATTTTCAGTTTCACGTAGCTTAGCTAATAATTCAGCTTTTGAGGAAGTTCCACCTTTCCTCCACCCCCAAAGCAAAATACATGACTACAACTTTGAGGTCCAAAGCATTTTTCTACAATCTCTATGCTAGGAAGTGACAGTTCAGACTGTACCAATTCCTTGATTTGAGCCTGCGACGTATATAAAGAAATTTTTGTCAGATCCCATAATAACTAAAAGTATTCAACATATTTCAATTAACCAAATACACATGTTTCTCGATTGTTTCTGGATCAACAAGTATGTAATTCTTCTTGAGAGTCTCGAAGAAAATCATTGCAAAATATGGTGGTTTGCCATCCTTTCCGCCGTTTATATAAAAGTAAATATGTCAAATAATGTCTCATCAATATTATGAAAAAATTGATTTGATGATCACACCTTTTGATAAATAATCTCTCTAATTTGTTTGCCGCCAATATGATGAAGCATCTTAAACTTAGTTCTATTTGTTGCATTCCTGTTACTTATCGCCTATTTGAGCAACAATAATAAATTCAAATGCTATGAATAAATTATTTGTTAAAAGATAATAGTATAAAATATAATAATACAACTAGGTTTTATGTCAAACCTGAAAACTTTCAGTAGCAAAATGTTTCTTTACCAACCACTCCTATTGTTTATTGTCTACCCCCTTGGGCACATTCTTAAGAGCCTCTTGTATCGGCTTACCCTTCACATAATTTGCATGCAATTTTCCTCTTCATTTGTTCCATAACTCTTTCATCCATCCAAAATATGATTTCGATAAATATTCATGTCATCACTCTCAAATTTATCCAGCAATATATCATGAGAAAAATATTGATTGATATCCAATCATCACAGGAACTCCAAGTGATAGAGGAAAATATAGTTCTACAATGAGTCTTGAAATGATCTGGCCAATTTCAACATAGAACCCATAATTTTACTTTATTTTTATGGAAAACGTGATAAGAACTCAATAATTAAGTGCCAAGAATGGTAAAGAAAGAAGAAGAGGAATTAAAGAAGAAATTTGAATTATCCATCCAGTTACCGTCACAGCTGCCCACATGTGATTTAACGTTTCCTCCTTAATGCGACCCCAAGATAATACTCCCAGCAGGCATATATTACGGTCACGAACTATTTTTCCCAGATGCCTCGAAAATAGATTACTATTCTTTCCAACCGTTCGATTATTGTAAAATTTTACTTTTAGCTTCTCTCCAACTTCAAGTGATGCAACTTCTTTGCACTTGTTACTTCGTCGAACTTTTTATTACATTTTCAGCAGTACATGAACCTACACTTGCTTATTTATAAACATCATAAAATATTGTAAAATATAAACATGTGATCAAATAGATTTGAGAAACCATACTTATTTCAAGTGTTTGGGTGGAATGCATAACTTGATCAATAGAAGAAGAAAATGGAATATCAGTTTGCATATTCTCTTTCTCATGAACCAAAGAGTTAATATTCTTTGTTCGGAATCCTTGAGCGGCAAATAAGGTAGAGTCTAATCTTGTTCTCTTGGAAGATCTTGACATGCGTTGACTTGCATAATGAGCATTCCGAAGAAAGGATCGTTCCTCATTTTCAGACTCTTCAAAGGAGAACATATATCTAAGTTCTCGCCCTCGTCCTTTCCCTAGAGTACCTGATATAAGAAATTATATTACCAAATCAAATTATTACCTTAATGGCTCGTATACGATTATATTTTCTGAGATTTTTTGGACTATCACAATAACTATCCATGCTATTCACAAGAAATTGCAAACCTCAAATAAATTATGTGTCGTCTTTAAACATGAGACCTCTATTAATAAAGAGATAGCTAGCCACGGTACAACAATTAAATGATATCTAAGAAAGAGCTAGTTGAGGCTCCCAAAACAGAAACAGAAAACAACAGAAGAAATTATCCTAGCTTCATATTTATATCTAATAACGTCAACCAGCAACGAGTAACTCCACAGTCCAAATTAATTCGATTCATCTATATGAATCATCCTTCTCCATTTATATGTTCCATTCTATTCAGGGCATGCAAAGATTGATACAAGATGCATTTTCAAGATTTCTAGTTCTCTATTGCTGAGGATATAAGCAGGTATAAGAAAGAACATCTTCTTCCTCGTGTAATGTTTCAGCTAAGTAGGTCATCGGTTATATGTTAGCTTGTGGATATTTCGTAAAAGTAATGATGCACTATCCTCTCACATAATAATGATTTACCTTAGAAACTATAGTTCTGATATAGGATTTGAATTCTGCAGAAAGTACCGGTAAAGGTTCAAACTATCAGATGTACAGACTCCATCTAAAGGTTCAATATAAGGAGAAAATGACTGGGTGGACGGAATTAAACTAGGAAATGGTGTAAAGGAAGTATGTATACTAATTGATGAGGGCAGAAGAGCGAGAAACAAGCTCAATGTTATTTCCATCCAATACAAGCTCATCCTTAACCTTCTCAGATCGAACAACTGTTACCCCATCAAGCATGTCCACTTTCCTAACCTGATACAGTCATCAAAACAATCAATCTCCAGGCACCACAACAAATGGAATAGATGTTCACAGTAGAAGATACAATCCTATTTACAGATGTTGCTATCTTCTACCATGAAAGGGAATATCAGTCACAAAGTCCAGATACCAATCAATAAGAACCACATTTGGAGCTTCCTTAGCTTCAATTTATCTGTTCTGGAGCATGATTTCTTAAGACAAATAGAATAATCTATGAAAATCTCATTGCATTATCTCATAAAGAACTAATTTTTATCTAATATCTGCTACTAGAGTTGCTAAACATCCAGCTGATGCAAATGTAGGCAATCAACCTTGAGAAGATGGACAAAACAATCTGAAGAAGATGAAGAGGATAACAGGGTGAGTGAAGATGATATCTCTACCTATGAAAATGCAGGCAATACAGGAGCTGGGTTAACAATTTTGTCCTTTGTGCCTTTTAATCGTTTATTACTCTTTGACTGTTTGACCAATCCACGTGTCATGCCACGTCAGCTTTAAAAAAAACTCAATTTTTTTCCAATACAAGTATATCATACGATTTCACCCGAGGTTGCAGGTATGGGTTATTGCAGCTAGTTCAAGACTATTCAAGTATAGGTGTGAGGTTTTGATCAAATTGATGGTTTCAAAAGTAAAAAGGTAGTTCTATGATTTATGGGCTATACGGGATTGTGTCTTGCGAGCCCTAGTTGATCAATTGCCTGCTGCATCAGCAACGCCAAATAACAACACGTTGGAAAACCCTCACTCTGGTCTTACAAAATAATTATATCTTCACACAATATCAATTATACCTTGTAAGACCTAGTCAATAAAAACCTACACATTTATTATTGAATTTAATATAACAACAAGTCTATTTGCTAATAGTCAAGGTGTAAAACTATTATATGACTAGTATTTAATCATGGGGACTGTGGGAAGTCACCCCCACCACCATTGAATAAAAAAAATTAAAATTATTAAGAAATAATTTCCAGATAATAGAAAAACGTCCAAAACACAGTCCAAACGACCTCAAAAAACTTAAAAACAACATGGTTCACTTCTAATGCAGTGAGTTTTTCTCACCACGTCGTTTCCGATAGACCCATCAAATTTCAGCTCAATCGGAGTCCGTCTAGTTCGCTGACCTCCGAAAATACCGGCTATTCGGTGAAAAATAGGTGTTGCTTTTTTCTAGGGTTTACCCCTAAAAATTCAGATAATCCCAATCAAACATCAATAAGAAAACAGATATTTCATGATTACAAGAATAATCCAAAAATTTTGCATAGTTAATTCACAAAACAGAGTGCAGTTTTTTCAGAAAGTCACATATTTATGTAATTAAAAAAAACGCACATAAACACCATATTCTCGTTTCATGAAAAACTTAGTTATCTAATTAGATGTGAGCGGGCTCTGATACCAATTGATGGATTATAATAAGCAACGGAAGCAATCCCAGTATGAAAATCACATGTAATCTAGATAACTAACATAAACGAGATTTCACGGGTTACCTCTTGAAGTGTGAACATATCTCTTCTACCACGTGAGCCTTCTGTTCCATAACTTCTCAATACAATCTCCATCACCCGCACAATCGTGATCCTCCAACGTTCCGCGGTCTTCTACTGTGTTACTTAAATAATAACCGGAAATAACAATTTTGTATGGGCAGAATTTTTGGGAAAACTTGGCTGAAAATTTAAGCCACCATCTCTTTTTCCCTCTAGATGGAAAACCTTATGTATATATAGCACAAGTTTTAAGGGTTAAAACCCTTTTCCAAAACCTGTTGAGTTTTCTTTTACACCAGAAAAAGGATTCCTTTATTTCCTGTTATTTAGGCACAGTAGAGACCACAAAATTTAATTAATAAGGCTTCCAATTATGGAATTAATTTATAATTTTTGAAATTAATATCTACTATAATTAATTACGAATTATCCCACTAAAAATTAATAATTGCACTCCTTATTCAATTTCGAAATTCATCCATTAAATCTTATTTAACTCCCCGTGTTAAGATTCAGATACGAATCAATTAAATTAAATTACTGACGATTTAATTTATTGATTATTTCCTTTAGACTTTCACTGAACTTATTTCAAGTGTCGGATACAAAATCCACCGGCAGGGTTTACACATAAAAACTTATAAGCTTTCATAAAGGTGTATTATCAATCTCTAAACCGATACATGGATTCCATCAACTAACTATTACTTCGCCAATGTACATTATTATTATCCAATTTACCAGGCATATTGACACACGAAAGAATCTCGTCTTTTAAACAATAATACTACACACAGCTAATAATAATTATATCAAGATTAAGAGTATAAGTACATTTAATGGCTAAATATTTTATTTTATTAAGTCAGCATAAAATACTTATCCCTACCTGGTCCTTTCAATACATACAAAATATAAAAGCACAAAAAGCTAGAAATAAACCATTCCCATAATCAAGATGAATTATATTTAATCTTGTGCTACAATCATTCCTGATGGTTTGTCCAATTCCATCATTAGATTGTGAACTCAAACTTTATACTTATAAGAACCGATGATTTAATCTTCCGTGTATAAGCTGAATTCTATACACTAAATAATCTACTATATAAGCAAAGGACACGGATTGTTGTATGATCTATTTAAAACTTTATTAAAACTGAATAAACAATTATTTCATAATAAATACTATATCTAAACCAAACTCATGGTTAATAGTATACATTCCAACAATCTCTCACTTAGACTTTTAACCGTAATAATTATTAAAATATACTATATCCAAATACATGATTAATAGTATATGCCCCAACACGTGCAACCTTAAAATCTCGATAAATGACATGGAGATGTGAAATGGAAAATGCTTTAAATTTAACTAAACACTTAACTAGCAAACTTCATAAAGTAACATAAAGATCCCCTTTTCCAAAACGGGGATAAGGTTCACCAAAAAAATTGTCTTACAAATTCAAATAACGATGGAACAATCACTAGGATAAGAAGTAGACAATTAATTTGCTAATTCTATAAATTTGAGAAGCAAATTTGTCATCTCTATATGGCTGTCAGTGTTGCACTCTACATAAGTTAGATTCCACTAGCCGATAGCAATAGAAGGTTCAATATACCACTCAATTCACATCAAGTTCATCGACAGTGAGACATCTCACAGATGCTCAAAATATTCTTCAATACAGCTTTGACTGAAGCAAAGACAGATGACGGATAATCGTCCGACGATTACCGGCTCTGATACCATGAAAACATCGAGAAATAGAAATGGAGATAAAGATGGAGAAAGGGCACTTTTTCGATGAACCCTCTAGAAAACTCAGCTCAATACCAAATGAAAAATATCTCTCGTTCCTATATAGAAGCTCCTAGAAGAGTATATAATTCTGAATGACTTGGGTCAGCCCAAGTGTAAAATGAAAATGAAAATGGACCCGGACTTGCTTCTGGCCCAAGATCAAAATATACACAGTATACAGATAATATACAATAAATATACAATATAAAATCAATGTATGTGTTTGGGTTTGGAAGCTAAGTAGTCTTGTAGCTCAACACCCACTCAGTTACTGGTATTTTTTGAATTTCAAACGGCAGAATAAAATCCATATTTAGACAAATTAAAACTAAGTAATAGTACTCCACTCTCATTGTCCTTATCCAATAAATAGCTACGTGTCCTTTTTCTTTCTCCGTCAGCCTTCATCCACTGATTAATATAGCCTTCATCCTCTCGTTAATCGTGTCTAACCTACAAAGAGACTGAAGAAAAGCAATTCGATGAACAAGATAGAAAAAAATCGGAAATGAATAATAATAGAGGCCATCTTCCGGGGAAAAAGTTTGAAACAAAGTTCAAAGCTAAGTTCTTCTTCCGCTAAACACAAAGAAACCAATCACAGTCCCTTCTTCATTCTTCTATTTTAGTCACCCCATTTTCACAAATAGTTTCAGATCAAAAGAAGCACCACACAACATGAATATGACCTCGGCCTCAGAAAAAGTGGAATCTGGTGATAAGCCTACCTGGCCCGTTCTTTGTATGATAGTTTTTTGTATAATTTATCTGATTTGCTGCTTTGTAGCACCCTTTACGAAGTACCACGTGAGAAATGCCTTGATAGACGTTTTGTTTGCATTCAACATAGGTGTGGAGACCTACGTGACTACGGCAGCTCAGTTTCGACATACCGACTTAACGAAGAAAAAACTTGGTGGTTGGGCTATGACTTCAGCTTTTGGGGGTCTGATTTGTATTTTTGGAGATATTTATTTGCATACTCGAAACTCCTTGACCATGCAAGGACAAAGACCCCTGGGTGATGTGAGGGCACAGCAGCCTGTTTTAGCTAGACCTCATCAAAACTGTCTTCAAATAGGTTTTAACAAGGTAAGAAACTTCGGGAAAACTCTGATAGATTCATCATGGGAGGATAAATTTAGGATTGGTGTAGGTATTGTTCAATTCATCTTACGTATGGCGGAGTAGTTCTCAAGACTTTTTTGTTATGTGCATAGTTGCACTCTACTCCAGGATGATTTTACAGCAGTACCCTTGCTCTTAGTTGTGCTTAGTTCTTCAAAAAGAATAATTCGAAAATGTCGTTCTGATGTGACTGTAATAAGTTGCTTATTTGTGGGAGACCTTTTAAGAGGAGTGCCAGATCCTGTGCGTCGGCCTGAACATCCGTCTTCTACTCTACTGAGAGGGATAAGTGGTAACAATAATATAGAGATGGTATGATTTATTTTTATGTTTAGTCAAATACATGATACGTGTCATTGCAATTATTTTCATATATATATGTAATGTGTTTTTAACTTGTAGACAAACTACACCGCCAACGCATTTGATATGTGGACCAGTCATCTTCGATCAAACACTGGGATACAAATGGACTTCACTATGATGGAGATGAGTGGAACAGGAAGAGGCACAGTTGATATTTTAAAATATATATTTTCTTCAATTATGAATATATTTAGGTCAAGGGGTGGGAATGTGCTTTTTTGTTCCTAATATTGACGTAAAAGTTGCATTTGATGATATAAAAGTTTCTTTCAAATGCAGAACAAAGAACTAACAGTCAGAATGCAGGTTTGTTTTTTGTATCCCAGGCTCAGGTAAACAAAATTCTTCTCTCTACTCTTTTATTTTAGGACATTCTATAATATTGTATGTTTAATTTCTTTTTTCTTTTTTCTTTATTCTTTTTTCTTTTTTGGCTTGCTATGTAGTCCAACTTGCCTACACGGTCAAAGCGTTAACCCGCTTGCCCTTGAAACTATTGAATACATCCCCCTAAAAATTAGTCTTTAATGCGTTTGCATAAAATTCCCGAACTATGGTGTAGTTCGCTTTGATTGGTTCTGGAGCAAATCATATCCAACCACTGTCATTTAGTCTCTGGTCAAATTCCAGCATCTCCACCTCAACGTTGTCCAAACGGATGCCCTGTTCTTTGAAAATGCTCTTTGACATGAACTTGTCACAATTCCTTTCACATTCAGCTGCCATGAATCTCGTCTCATCAAAATACTCCTCTTCAATTTCATGTTGTGCTTGCACATTTTCAATATTTTCAAAAAATTTCGAGGCTATTTTATGCACAAAGTACATGCAAATGGTAACCAAATGTTAAACACATGAATGAGTACTTCACACTGTATTATTATGCATTTAGGCCAAAGAAAAACAACAAAAAGTGCTTGGGTAAAAATCTACGAAGCTACTGTTTTGGCACTACTGAGGCTAAAGCTAAACAATTGCATAGCTGTCATTGCGATCGCATAGAGCAATAGTCTCATCTCAGATTTTATATTATGCGATCGCGGAACACAGATGCTATCGCATAGAGCAATTTTTCCCAGTGCACATTTTAGAGCTATATGATCGCAGAATAGTCAATGCGAACGCATAAGATCTTTGGGCCTCGCCTGAATTTTGCTCTTTTAGGCATTTTCACAAAACTTTATGGGCATCAGTTTTCCATTGCTGTTTTATGGAAATTACCCCCAGATTCACTCCCAAATTTTCCAACAGTAGAGCACTCGCGCTCTCAAAAAACATTACCCAAGAAGCAAGCACACATTCAAGTTATTCTGAACCAAATAATCTAACATTCTAGCCCTGAACATGAGGTTGAGAGAAAGAAGAAGAATAATGGTTGTTCTTTTACCTTATGAGCAGCAAGAATATTATTTGAAGGAACTAGAGTTAAGAAATTACATACCATGAGAGTGGTGATGGAAAATTGTAAGAGACTTGAAGATGTGAGAAGACTTAAATTATTGGGTTTCTTGGCAGCAGAGGGTCTATTGTTTGAGCAAAATGGAGGAGGGGGGCACATTTCCAGTAGATTTTTGTATTCTTCATTTACCTGACACTATGCCATTGCGAGGACATGTTGCAAACGCATAATGTAAAATATGTGGGCCCTTGCAGTTGACTGGTTAAGGCTTTCGATCGCATAAGTCTTTTCTTACCTACTTCAATGCGATCGCATTGAACTGTTGCGATCACATTGTGCAAATGTCTGCTACACTGCATATATTTTTGAGCAACTGGTTTTTGCCATTCCGGTAAATTCGGTCTGCTCAAATCAACTCCAAAAAATCTGAAAGTTGACAGATTAGTCAAAAATAATATTCTAAGCTATTCTAAAAAAGAAAATATAAAAATGACTAACAATTTTGAAAAATGATGGGTTCCCTCCACCAAGTGCCGCATATAATGTTGTGGCACGACGCAAACAACATTACAACTTTTGTTGCAAGTTTGATGATATAAACTGGGCACCTAGCTTGGAATCAAGCTTGTGACCATAAGTGATGGGGGTGGTAAGGTTATAATCGAGATAATGCCTAAATTCTTCATTTTGCATTTTTTGGCTTTCATGTGAGGAATGTTATTTTGTTTTCTTATTTCTTTAAACTGTAAAATGTATTGTTGTTGTCTTTCCTCCTCGCAATCCCTTATTGACTTGTGTAGTTCAGTTTTAATATCAGCACACAATTCCAATGTTAAAAAATGCTTGGAATGTGACTTCAAACCTTCACTTTGCAATTTTTCTCGGATTTTGACATCCTCTTCTTCCCCCGGACTAGAGTTAATCTCAACCAAATTTTCATTTATACCGATTGACTCTAATTCCATATTTTTCTCGGCGTCATTAATACTCACGATGTCAGTTGACGGATGTTCAATTCATTATTCCTCATACAAAAGCTCACTTTCTTCCTCGGAATTGGGCTCTTCTTGGCTTTATTCCACACTTTCAAATTTGTGGGCATAGTGAGCCTCAACCAATATTTGCATTTGATCCTCCAAAGCACGGATTTGTTTTATTGCAAGCCTTGTTTCAAGTCCTCGAGTGCAAAGTTGTGCTTCTCCTCATTTTCAAGAATGGTCACCAACATGAGCATTATTCTCTCATTTTGAGCATTTGAGAGTTTGTGACGATCCAGAGGGTCATCACCGTAATTCTTCAATTATCCGTGCTTCTGCGGCCTTGAAAATCTCATATTTAGTCGCCTCAATTTGTATGCATAGTCCGTGCATGAAGCCGGAAAATTTTTATGTGAAAATATATGAATTTTGTGTTAAAAAATATGAATTTTGATAAAAATATTGATATAGTTGACTCTGGTCAAGATTTTGGGTAAATGGGCGCGAACCTATGATAAGGTCCCAGAGGGTCCGTAGGAAAATATGGGACTCATGTGTATTCCCGGAATCAAAATCCAAGGTCCCAGGCTCGAGAAAATAATTTTTCCATGAAATTGTTTTCTGAAAATGTTTAAGAAAAATTGAAATGAAATTTGATAAAAAAGTAATGGTATCGGGATCGTATTTTGGTTCCGATGCCCGGTATAGGTCACATATGTGATTTAAGCGCTTCTTATAAAATTTGGTCGAAGTCGGACGTCGTTTGATGTGTTTCAAACTAACATTGGAAAGTTTGGGAGTTCTGAACTTTGAAATGAAATTATGAGTTTTGGAGGTTGATTCTTAGATTTTGATGTTATTTTAGCGATTTGATCACTAGAGCAAATTCATTGGATGATATTGAGTTAGTGTTTGTGTTTTGTTTGGAGCCCCGCAGGCTCAAGAGGGATTTTGGAGGTGTTTCGTGGTGTTTTAGACTTGGGAAAACTAGCATATTTATTGCAATGTTTACACAGACCTTTTCCTCTACGAGATCACATAAGTGTGTCTGTGATTGCATAGAGTCCGTTTGAAGTCACCCCATTATTTTTCAATGCGGTCCCATTGTTTCCCATGCGATCGCATAGCTTGGCAAGTTCCTTCGATGCGAACACACACCCATTCCTGCGATCGCACATTACAAACCAGCCCAAGACTTTCAGTCCCATTTTTGCTCTATGCGATCGCATCTCCCCTCACGCGATCGCATTGACCAGTTTTCTCTTACTCTATGCGATCACGTCCCTAGCTCCGCGATTGCGTAGAGAATTTTTGCCAAGTATTTTAAAAGCTTAAAAACAGAACAGTGACGGGATTCTTCCCCATTTTTCACATGAACTCTTTCTCCAAACCATCCATTACCGAACTTCAAGCTCTTTTTTCTCCATAACTCTTTGGGTAAGTAATATTAACATGATTTCCTCATTATTTCTTCATCTAATCACTAAAATCCTAGCCTAAAAAAATAAAATCAAAGTAGAAATTAGAGCTTTAGGTTAGAGTTAGGTTTTTGGGAATTTTGGGCGACTCAACCTCAATTTGGGGTCGAATCTTAGAAAAATTATATATTTGAACTCCTGTGGTTATGGGTGATTGGGTTTTGGACCGAGTATCAAGTTTTGACCTAGTAGGCATGGTGTCGGATTTTGGTATTTTTGGAAGAATGATAGGAAATTCATTTCTAGTCTATCAAATTGTGCTTTTAGGTAGTTATTGATAATATTGAGCTTATTAGGGCTGGATATCATTGTTTCGGAGTTGGATTCTAGAGGAAAAGCGGTGTTAGAGGCTTGATTACTATTTTCGGACCGAGTTAAGTATTTGATCTAGCTTTGGCTTGAGGTAATAGGATTAGGACATTAATTGCTATGTGCTATGTGGAGTCGGCGCATAGGCATGGTGACGTTAAATTGCGTTATTTCGAATGATATGATATAAATTCTTGTTGAATTGATTTAGTTCACATGATATGAATGGATTAGGACAAATAATGATTTCGTGTAATTTGGGAGCATTAGCCCGGCTTAGAACTTCTTGGTAGCTAATGGGGTTAGAAGTGGAAGTTATGTGATCGTTTCCCTTGCTGGGACTTAAATATATATTAAATTCTCCCTTGTCGGGATATTTTGAGCTGTTAGTTATATTCCCTCATTGGGACTTCTATGTTTTGATGTTACTCATGTGCGAACGATTTTTGTGTGCTTTGTTGGTAAATATCGAGGGTTGGGTTGCATGGCGCAATAGTACCCAATATTGAGGTTTATCTTGCATGCCACAATGGATTAATTGTTGACAATCGGGTTGCACACCGCAATGATATTAAATGGTGAGGATCGGGTTGCGCGCCGTAATGTGAACAAGGATTAAATATAATGATTTGCGTACTAAACTTTCTGGTATTTTTTCTGTTAGTTATTATCCGCGCAGTTGTCATTCTTGTTAGCTGATTTCTGTATTTCAACTGTTGTACCCCACGACATGCTTCCCTCCCCTTTTAATTGTATATAATAGTGTATTCTCATATTATTGCATTTATCTATACAGGTTATTTGTGGTAGGTCTTGTCTAGCCTCATCACTACCTTGCCAGGGTTAGGCCAGGCACTTACCAGCACATGGAGTCGGTTGTGCTGATGCTACGCTTCTGTGCTTTTTTGTCCACAGGCCAGGAGACAGCTCACGGGCCGCCGCAGCAATTCTAGACCGGGAGCCGACCTTCAGTCCAGAGACTCCTAGGTAGCTTAGCTGACGTCCTCGGGCTCGGAGTCTCATCTTTGTTATTTCCGTTTGTTTATTTATATCGATACAGACTCTTGTGTATTTTCTTCAGCTGATGTTTTTAGTAGTCCTTTGTAGTCTGTGAGTGCTGACAACAGATACTAGGTAAATACATGTTTTAAACTTGCACACTTTATTATCATTTTTTTGAAAAGTCTCCCGCATATTTTAAGTAATTATTTCAGTTTATCATATTGTTTTAGATAAAAGCTTTATGAAATGTTTAAATGGTTGGCTTGCGTAACTCCGATAGTAGGTGCCATCACGACCTCGATAGTAGGAAAAATTTCACTTAGTTCATTATTGTCATGCAATTTTGTTTCTAAAATATTGTTTGTCCTTCAACTCTATTAATTTGCAAATGGCGAGAACACGCGCGTCTTGTTCTACCGTGCAGCAGCCCGAGCTCCCAACAGCAGCTCCCGCAATGGGCAGGGGCCAAAGCCATGCCAGAGGCCGTGATAGGGGCAGAGCTAAGCCCCAGGCCGCATTTCTAGAGGTGGAGCATCATATTGACTTCGATGAGGAGGTTCCAGCCCAGTAGCTCTAGTGGTCCCAGCTCAGGTTCCAGGAGGGGTTATGTTTTTCCCGGATCTCCAGGATGCTCCCCTCCGTATAGCATGCTTTATGGACAGTGTCACTAGAGCGGGTTTGCTACCAGCAGGACCAGCCACTTCTCAGGTTGCGGGTTCAAACTCCTGCTACGCGTACTCCGGAATAGGTAGCTCCTCGGACTCAGGTTCCAGCGGTTCAGCCCACAGTGGTAGCTTAGACAGTTATTATAGTTCAGGCCGGAGATGGAGCAGTGATGTCTTCAGATGCTTTGTGGAGACTTGATCGGTTCTCTAAGATTTTCACCATCACTTTCAGTGGTGCTTTATCGAAGGATTCCTATGATTTTTTATTCAGTTGTCAAGAGATCCTCACGACTATGGGTATAGTGGAGACCAATAGGGTCGAATTTTGCTCCTTCAGAATTGCAGGATCCACCAAGACTTGGTGGAGAGATTATTATCTAACTATACCAGCAGGGTATCCAACTTTGACATGGGATCCATTTGCGGAGTTATTTTTGGAGAAGTTTCTCCCCATCACTTAGAGGGAGGCACTTTGTAGATAGTTTGAGCGCCTCATCAAGGCTCTAGGACAGTTACACAGTATCAAACAAAATTTATTGATTTGGTATGCCACGTAGTTGTGATATTCCTACAGAGCGAGATAGGGTCCGCATGTTTATTGATGGATCGACTCATATGATCCATATTCAGATGGCCATGGGAGTTGGTAGTGATATATCCTTTCAGGAGGCGGCCATTGCGGCTTGCCAGGTAGAGAGGGCACTCGCTCGAGGAGGTGGACATGGGTCAGATAAGAGGCCTCAACATTCTAGAAGGTTCAGTGGTACCTCTTCCGGAGGTAGGGATTCATATGACAGAGGCCACCCTCAGAGGCCCTTTCAGTCAGCACTCTAGGGTTCACACAGTGCTGAGGCAGTAGCGATTCTCAGCAACACTACTCTGATCAGCAGCACCTTAGAGCCTATGAGGAGGTCATTTAGGGCGTCAAGGTCAGCCCTAGTCTTCTCAGTTTCTGCATTCTGCTGGGTGTTATGAGCTTGGAGATCTCAGCTACATCCAGAGGTATTGCCTGAGGATGAGGGGTGCTCGATCACAGGAGCTGGGTCCTAGTCCCATGATTCAGATAGCAAGTGATCCACATGCCACCCAGCCAGCTAGAGGGGGGTAGAGGCCATAAAAGTGGAGGTGGGGACCATATAGGTGGAGCTCAGACTGCCAGAGGCAGGCATCAGCCCGCAGCCGATAATCCCTGAGACACAGTTCGAGGAGAAGGGGGTCAGCCTCGTTGTTATGCTTTGCCGGCCAGGCCAGAGACCGAGTCATCCTTACATGTAATATGCTGGTCTTGATATGGGTGCTTCTGTGTTATTTGACCCGGGATCTACGTATTTTTGTGTGTTATCCTATTTTTCACCCTATTTGGTTATTCCTAGTAAGGCTTTGGATATTTATGTATATGTGTCTACACCGGTTGGTGATTCTATAGTGTTCGACCGAGTGCATCGTTCATGTGTGGTGGTATTTGAGGGTCTTGAAACTCGTGTTCACTTATTGATGTTAGATATGGTGGACTTTGATGTTATATTGGAGACGGATTGGTTGTCCGCGTATCATGCTATTTTGGATTGTCACGCCAAGACCGTGACCTTGGCTTTGCCAGATTTTCCCTGACATGAATGGGGAGGGACCCCAGGTCATGCCATTCGGAGTGTTATTTCGTATGTCAAGGATCGACGTATGGTCAAGAATGGATTTCTCACAAATTTGGCATATGTTCGTGACTCCTGCGCATAAGTTCCATCTATTGACTATGTTCCTATTGTTCGGGAGTTTCCCGAGGTTTCCCCCCATACATGCCGGGTAGGCCGCCTTTCAGGGATATTGATTTTTGTATTGATCTAGCTTCGGGTACTCAGCCTATTTCCATTCTGCCATATCGCGTGGTCACGCTAGACTTGAAAGATTATAAGGAGCAGCTTCAAGACTTGCTTGATAAGGGTTTCATTAGACCCATTGTATCGCCTTGGAGTGCACCAGTGTTATTCGTAAAGAAAAATGATTGGTCAATGAAGATGTGCATTGATTACCTGTAGTTGAACAAGGTGATAATAAAGAACAAGTATCTACTACAGAGGATTGGCGATTTATTCGACCAGCTTCAGGGTGCTAGGGTGTTCTCGAAGATAAACTTGAGGTTTGGTTATCATCAGTTGAGGATTAGGGCATCTGATGTCCCTAAGACAGCATTTCGCAATGATATGGGCATTATATGTTCTTGGTCATGTCAGTAGGATTTACCAATGCCCTGGCAGCATTCATGGAGTTGATGAACCGAGTGTTCTTTTGGATTTGTTTGTGATTGTATTCATTGACGACATATTAATATACTCCCGCAAACAAAAGGGGCACCTCAGAGTTGTTTTGGACTCAGAAGGATAGTAGGTTGTACGCCAAGTTCTCGAATTGCGAGTATTAGCTGAGTTCGGTTGCATTTCTAGGTCATGTTGTATCAGCGGAGGGTATTCAGGTGGACCTGAAGAAGATAGAGTAAATCAAGAACCGGCCTCGACCTGCTTTAGCTACAGAGATCCAGAGCTTCTTGTGGTTAGCTGGTTAATACAGACATTTTGTGGAGGGGTTTTCATCCATTGCAGCCCAGCTAACTAGATTGACCCAGAAGGGTGCCCAGTTCAGGTGGTCAGATGAGTGAGGCGAGCTTCCTGAAGCTCAAGACAGCTCTGATTACGGCAACGATATTGGTTGTGCCCACAGGATCTGGGCCTTATACTATTCGTTGTGATGCTTCCTGGGTTAGGCTTGGGGTAGTGTTGATGCAGAATGGCAGGGTCATAGCATAGGCTTTGAGACAGTTGAAGATCCACGAGAAGAGTTATCTATTCATGACCTAGAGTTAGCAGCCATTGTTCATGCCTTGAATATCTGGAGGCATTATTTATATGGTGTAACATGTGAGGTGTACATAGATTACAAGAGCCTTCAGTAATTGTTCAAACAGAAGGAGTTGAACTTGAGGCAGCGAAGGTGGTTAGAGTTGTTTAAAGACTATGATGCTTCTATCTTATACCACCCAGGGAATGTGAATGTGGTGGCAGATGCATTGAATAGGAAGTGCGCCAGCATGAGAAGTCTTGCCCATATTCTGGTCTGCCAGAGACCGCTTGCTTTGGATGTTCAGGCCTCGACCAATTGATTAGTGAGATTGGATATTTTTGAGCCTAGCAGGGTGTTGGCTTGCACAGTTGCTCGTAAGTCATTGATGGATCACATTCGAGAGTAGCACTTTGATGATCCCCATTTGTGTGTCCCGAGAGACACGGTACGTCGAGTAGGTTCTAAGAAAATGAACCTGGGAGATGATGGTGTATTGAGATTGCAGGGGCGAGTTTGTGTGCCTAATATTGATGGTATTCGGCAGTCAGTCTTCGTGGAGCCGCGAAGATGTATCAGGATTTAAGACAACATTATTGGTGGCGAAGAATGAAGAAAGATATTGTTGTATATCTGGCTCGTTGTCTCAATTGTCAGCATGTTAAGTACAAGCATCAGAGGCCCGGTAGGTTATTTTAGAGGATCGAGCTTCCAGAGTGGAAGTGGGAGAGAATCCCAATGGATTTTGTTACTGCCCTTCCGATGACTCAGAAGAAGTTTGATGCTATATGGGTTATTTTTGATAAGCTGACCAAGTCAGCACACTTTATTGCAGTTGCCACCACCTATTTGTTTAAGAAATATGCTGAGATTTATATATCAGAGATATCGTTCGCCTTCATGGGGCGCCCATATCCATTATTTAGGATCGGGGTCCGCAGTTTACCTCGCATTTCGGGAGAGCGATGCAACATGAGTTAGGCACCTAGGTTTCAGTTAAGTACAACGTTCCAGCCCCAGACGGACGGTCAGTCCGAGAGGACTATTCAAATTGTTGAGGATATGTTTCGAGCCTGTGTTATTGATTTTGGAGGCTTGTGTGACCAGTTCTTGCCTTTAGTAGTGTTTGCCTACAACAACAACTACCAGTCTGGCATTCAGATCGCTCAGTACGAAGCATTGTATGGCAGGCGGTGTCGGTCCCCAGTGGGATGGCTTGAGCTGGGAGACGCTCGGTTATTGGGTACAGATCTAGTATAAGAGGCCTTGGATAAGGTTAAGATCATTCAGGACAGACTCCAGTCAGCTCAGTCTAGGTAGAAGAGTTATGAAGATCGTAAGGTCAGGGATGTTGCTTTCATGGTTGGTGAGCGAGTGGTGCTCCGTGTATCGCCTATGAACGGCGTGATGAGATTTGGGAAGAAGGAAAAGCTTAGCCCTAGGTTTACTTGCCCATTTGAGATTCTCGATTGCATAGGGATGGTGGCTTATAGACTTGCCTTTCCGCCTAGCTTGTCAGTCGTGCATCTGGTTTTTCATGTATCCATGCTTCGGAGGTATCATGGTGATCCCACCCACGTGTTAGATTTACATACTGTCCAATTGGACGAGGATCTGTCATATGAGGAAGCGCCGGTTGCTATTTTAGACCGGCAAGTTCGACAGTTGGGTCGAGTAGTTTTCCTTCAATGCGTGCTCAGTAGAAAGGTCAACCTCCTGAGACATCGACCTGGGAGTCTGAGTCTGATATGCGGAGCCGGTATCCTCATCTATTCCCCGACTCAGGTACTTCTTTGTTTTGTCCATTCGAGGACGAACTGTTATTTTAGAGGTAGAGGATGTGACGACCCAAAGGGTCATCACCGTAAATCTCCACTTCTCCGTGCTTCTGAGGCCTTGAAAACCTTGCATTTGTTCGCCTCAATTCGCATGTGTAGTGCAGGCGCAAAGCCGAAAACGTTTTATGTGAAAATGTATGAATTCTGTGTTAAAAAGTATGAATTTCGATAATAATATTAATATAGTTGACTTCAGTCAAAATTTTGGCCACACGGGCCCGGACCCGTGATGTGACGGTCCCGGGGGTCTATTGGAAAATATGGGACTCGGGCATTTAATCGGAATCGAAATTCGAGGTCCTAGGCCCGAGAAATGAATTTTTCTGTGAAATTATTTTCTGATAATGTTTAAGGAAAATAGAAATTAAATTTGATAAAAAAGTAATGGTATCAAGATTGTATTTTGGTTCTGATTCCTGGTGTAGGTCACATATGTGATTTAAGCACTTCCTGTAAAATTTAGTCGAAATCGAATGTCGTTTGACGTGTTTCAGACTAAAAATGGAATGCTTTGAAGTTATGAACTTTGAAATGAAATTATGAGTTCTGGAGGTTGATTATTTGATTTTGATGTTATTTTAGCAATTTGATCATTCAAGCAAGTTCATAGGATGATATTGAGTTAGTGTATGTATTTGGTTGGTATCCCCGTGGTCGAGAGTGATTTTGGAGGTGGTTCGGGGTGTTTTGGACTTAGGAAAACTGGCAGATTTGATGCAATTTTTATACAGACCTTCTTCTCTATGAGATCGCATAGGTGTGTCTGTGATCGCATAGAGTCTATTTGAAGTCACCCCATTTTTGTTCAGTGCGGTCACACGGTTTCCCATGCGATCGCAAAGCCTGGCAAGTTCCTTCAGTGCAAACGCACACCCATTACTGCGATTGCAGAGTACAAACCAGCTCAGGACCTTCAGCCCCATTTTGCTCTATGTGACCGCGTCTCCCCTCACGCGATCGCAGTGACCAGTTTTCTCTTACTCTATCAATCGCATCAATAGCTCCGCAATTGCATAGGGCATTTTTGCCCAATGATATTAAAAGCCTAAAAACCCAACAGTGACGGGATTCTTCCCCATTTTTCACACGAACTCCACTTCTTCAGATAAAAAATTAGTAGCAGCTTTGCAAGCATTACAGTACCAGCAACATTCCTCGGCACTACTAATCTCCTCAGACCAAAGTTATGCCCAACATGATATGGAAGGAAGACACATATATGAAGAAGGAGAGGAAGAGGATATCTTAACGCAATGCCAGAAACATGCTGCAAGAATGGGAGATTTGTCGCCAACGCACAGTAAAACAAGTAAAAAGAGTCAACAAAGGGATAGAAGTTGGGACGGAAGATGGTTGAAGAAGCAAACAAAAGGAAGCTCCCAATGAGAATTGCAACACAAAAACAGATCACCAAAAATAATTTCACAAAGTCCAGTTTATCAAAGAACAAAGCATGAATCTTGAAGAACTATGGAGGAAATTTGTGGATGAAACCATCAAAAAGTTATAGAAAGGATAATACATTAGTCGCATTCTCATATGTTTATTTTATCATCTTAATATCATCATATGTAATATCATCACAGAGTATGTTATAAACTCTGTGATGATCATGGTTTATTTGGAACAGTCAACTTATTATGTTGTAGTTTTAATTTTATGTTATTAATAAAAAACTAACCCTAGGCTCTGCCTAGTGGATTGCAAAAAAAAAAAACCCTCCACTGACGAAATTCAACCTCTCTTTTCTCCATAACTCTTTGGGTAAGTAATCGTAAAATCATTTCCTCAATATTTATTCATCTAATAACTAAAATCATAGCCTAAAAACATGAAATCAAAGTTGAAATTAGGGCTTTTGGGTAGAGTTAGATTTTTGGGAATTTTAGGCGATTCAACCTCAATTTGGGATCGAATCTTAAAACAAATTATATATTTGAACTTGTGGGGTTATGTGTGATTGGGTTTTGGTCCGAGCTTTGAGTTTGGACCATGTGGGCTTGATGTCGGATTTTGTTGTTTTTAGAAGAATGATAGGAAATTCATTTCTAGGCTAAGGAATTGTGTTTTTAAGCCATTACTGATAATATTGAACTAATTATTGCTAGATATCATTTTTTCGGAGTTGGATTCTAGAGGAAAAACGGTGTTAGAGGTTTGATTGCTATTTTTGAACTAAGGTAAGTGTTTGACCTAACTTTGGCTTGAGGTAATATGATTAGGAAATTAATTGCTACGTGTAACGTGGAGTCCATGCATAGGCATGGTGACTGTTATCTATGCAGCCGAGTCTAGAATGAATGTGTGTCTTAAATTGCATTATTTCGAATGATATGATATAAATTCTTGCTAAATTGATTTAGTTCACATGATATTTATAGTAATTAATGATTTCTTATAATTTGGGAGCATAGGCTCGGCTTAGAACTTTTTGGCAGCTAATGTGTTTAGAAAAGGAAGTTCTGTGATCATTTCCCTTGTCGGGACTTAAATATATATTAGATTCTCCCTTGTCGGAATATTTTGAGCTGTTAGTTATAAGACTTCTATGTTTTGATATTACTCCCCTCACACATGAGTTGCGAATGATTTTGGGTGAGTTTTATTGGTAAATATCGAGAGTCGGGTTGCACGCCGCAATAGATTAATTGTCGAGGATCGGGTCACACACCGCAATGGTATTAAATACTGAGGATCGTGTTGCGTGCCGCAACGGGAACAAGGATTGAATATAATTATCTGTGTATTAAAATTTCCGGTATTTCTCTATCAGTTATTGCCCGCTCAGTTGTCATTCTTCTTAGCTGATCTCTATATTTGAACTGTTCTACCCCACAGCATGTTTCTCTCCCTTTTTAACTATATATAATAGTGTATTCTACTGTTATTGCATATATCTATACAGGTTATTTGGGGTAGGTCTTGTGTAGCCTCATCACTACCTCGCGAGGGTTAAGCCAGGCACTCACTAGCACATGGGGTCGGTTGTGCCGATGCTACGCTTCAATGCCTTTTTATCCACAGGTCAGGAGACAGCTCACGGAGCGCCGCAGATGTTCTAAATCGGGAGTTGACCTTCAGTCTAGAGACTCATATGTAGCTTAGCTAACATCCGCGGGCTCGAAGTCTCATTTATGTTATTTCGTTTTGTTTATTTGTTTCGAGACAGACTCTTGTGTACTTTCTTTCAGATTAATGTTTTTAGTAGTCCGTGAATGGTGACACCAGGTACTGGGTAGATAGATGTTTTAAACTTCCGCACTTTTTTATCATTTTTGATAAAAGTCTTCTGCATATTTTAAGTATTTATTTTAGTTTATAATATTGTTTTAGATAAAAGCTTTGTAAAATGTTTAAATGGTTAGCTTGCCTACCTCTGATAGTAGGCTCCATCATGACCCCTGTGGTGGGAAATTCGGGTCGTGACAGAGTTCTTCTTGGTTTGATCAAGTGCCAAGGAAGGATTTTCAATTTCAATTTCCAAGAACGGTTGGCATTCATTCACTTCCGAGGCTTTTGAAGCCTTACTGCTTCGATCATTTCATCCATTTGTGAGTGCAACCTTTTAAGTGCCAAATCATTTTGGAGACTATTCTCCAAAAGATCCTCCAAGGCATTTTTCTCCTTGTTTCCTTCTTCAATTAAACACTCCAACATAAGCTTGAACTCTCCATTTTAACCATGCTCAAATATTTCCCTCTCCATAGCCCTATCATTTTCATAAAAAAAAGTAGAATCATCATAGCAGGGGCTTGGGGAAGGGAAGAAAAAATATGCACAAGCATCCCAATGACCATTTTGAAAATCATACCTAATACAAATACGCCACTCAAGGGTTTGAGATTGTGCGCACAATCCACCCCCGAGAGAATTTAAATAATTTTGTCACGAGTGTGGTCCTCCACTATAAGGACAAGGTCATCAAAGTATTAACAACTACCATCTGACAAAATTTAATTATACGAGTGTGGTCCTCCACTATAAGGACAAGGTCATCGAATCCCATATAGAATAATGTGTAGGCGATTAGGAATGTAAAAGAATTATCGCTGATCGCGCAATGCCAAACACTAAGAATTATGGTTGAAAATATTTATATCAAAATGCAAAAATTTAAACTAACCTAGAAAACTAGTAAAACAATCAATGGCTATAAATATGAATGCATCGAGAATTACAATCAAGTAATGATCGAATGTATTTCATGATTTTATGAATATGAACGAGTTTATGTTATTTAGCTACGGATAATAATTCTTAGTTACCTTCTTCGGAAGTCTAGCAAGACTTCCTAATTGAATTATCCCTAAAATAATTAGAAGTTTAAGCACACCCGGATTAGATACAAGTAGTTCAATCTATTCCTAGGTACAACCTATAAAATAAAGGTTAACGCCTCGAGTTCTTGTTAATTAATCGTTCCCAAACCCAAATTATTTTTCCCAAAATAAAGTCAAAATTAATGGGCAAGTTCTAGGGTTAGCTATTCCCTTTTGAAATATTAAATAACAAGAATAATTAAATTAGTAATAACTCAATTCATTAATATATAAAAATCATTCAATACATAAGCACAATAAGGTATTTAATCCACACTTTATGCATGAATATTTCCATAAACAAGATTTAAGTGTTCAATTAAATATTACACACTTAGATAATGAATAAATAAACATAAATGAGTAAGAAAATCTTAACCACAAGATACAAATTTTAAAGACCCAAGTGTGTGTGCAACCCCTAGCTTCAAGAACTTGTTCTCTCTGGTCTATACAAACTTAAAAATAAGACAAAGATTGTCAAAATATCTGCTTGGTCATGTATAAAAATGGTTTTGAGTTTACAAACGTGAAATTCCATTTTTGTCCAGAATTGCCCAGAAAATACATTATGCGTTCACATTAGTGTAACTGTGATCGCAGAGAAATGATTTCGAAAACTTTGTGATCGCATAAAGGCTTTCGCGTTCGCATAGGTCTAATGACCAACTATTGATTGTGTTAGGATACGTGCTTAACGCTAGAGGGGGGGGGGGGGTGAATAGCGTTTTACACAAATTATGCGGAATTAACAAATTCTGTTGCGGAAATAAAATACTGCAGGAATTAAAGAGAGCAAGGAAGGAACACACCGATGTATACTGGTTTACCACACCTTGTGGCTAGTCCAGTCCCCAAGAGACTCTCTCGAGATTTCCACTATACCCTGTTGAGCTTACGGGTGCTCAACAAACCTTTACACTTGAGACTTGAATCGAACAAGTCTCAAACACCTGCTTGAGGATACCTCACCCCAAGACTTCCCTGTTAAGCTTCCGGGTGCCTAACGAACCTTTACAACTTGAGAACTTGAATCACACAAGCCTCAAACAACCTTGCTTAACAAAACCTATCCCTTAGACTTCTCAAGAAAAAATACAATATTCCCTCTTGCTACAAGTGTTTACAAACACTTACTACTCACTTAAGCAATACTCTCTTACAGAGTGGATTATGAGTACAAAGATATCAGCTCAAGAACACAACAACTTTATCAAATTTGGCTCTCAAAAACAATGTATTTGATAAGAAATGATATGCAATTGTAGATTGTAAACTTTGACAGATTTTGGCTCAGTTGTGTTGTGTTAAAAACATTTCAGAGAAGGTTTTATAGAGATAAAAGAGTAAATGACCGTTGCCTTAATGAAAAACACAAATCTCTGAATTTAACCCATGACAATCGATTGTTGCATAGAGACAATCGATTGTTGTCCAGATTTTCAAACAATTTCAGACAACATTTTGAATAATTCAGATTGAGTAATTAATGCCCACCAAACGTATCTTGACTTTAAAGATTGTAAATGATTGTAAAAGTCTGTTTGGGGTTTTTCAAACATCAACAATCGATTGTGTAACAAGACAATCGATTGTGGTGACAAATTTCAAAAGGTTCGGTCAAGATATTTGAAAATCACAGATTTTGTATTTAAAAAATCAACAACAATATCCTTGATTGAAGGAACAATTTTCTGATCAATAAATTCGTTTGGACTTTATAAAAATAATTTTTCAACAACTTTCCAACCACCAAATCTTGACTTTAAAAATTGTTTTTGAAAATTCTGGTACTTGACAATTGATTGTTAATAGTGACAATCGATTGTGCTTCATTTTTGAAGATTTTGTAAACTCACTGCCTGAAGCCAATTATTTTAAGGCTAAGTATAAACTACTTGATAATCGATTGTGGTCATAGACAATCGATTGTTAAACTCAAATTTCACAAGACGAGTTTAAAAATCATTTTGGCAAATATGCAACTTATTTCTTTAAAACATGATGATGCATGATTTTATAAAAATCATTTTATGTGAGAACCAATATTAGAAATAAGTCGTTGAGTCAAGATTACAATTTAAAGCGACTCAACAGTTAACTGCATATGCTATTCTTGAACTTGTCATGTCCATCTTGTACTTGGACTGTTATTGTTCCATCACCGATTTTTGGCATTTATCAAAACCTACATGAATCAACACACGTTAGTTCGAGAACGTGTTTCCAACAATTTCCCCCTTTTTGATAATGGCAAACTTGTATCGGGATATGCATATTAATAACAGTTCAATATATGACAGTATGCATAACAGTTCAAGATATGTTCCCTCTAAATATAAGATTCCCCCTAAGTTTATGCAACAAATATTTAGAGACTTGCAACATCATAAACATGCATATATCTTCCCCCTTTAAAGAATGCATGTAGACATGTAAATATGCATATATCCTTATCTTCCCAAAGCATAGAAAATATCCCCTTTATCTTCTAATGCATGAACAAGATAGATATGCATATACCCTTAATCTTCCCCCTTTTGACATTAACAAAAAGGTTAGAAAAAGGTTAGGTCACAAGTTGTACAACTTCCCCCTTTTGACATAAATAAAAAGGTGATTAGAGAAAAAATATAATTCCCCCTTTTGACAAGTTGCCTAACTTCCCCCTTTTGGCAAAAATAACAAGATAAATTCACATAAGAGTAATTGGAGAAACATTTAAAAAAACATATTTCATTAGATAAATAAAAAATTACATAAGCCAAAATAGAAATACAACATAACACAATTAATTCATTCCTCATCATTATCATCTTCGGCCATGTTGTCCGGTGGTGCCTCGAATGGGACAAGAGCATTGTATGGATAATTGACGTGGCCAAGATAGCTATGGACTAAGTCTTCGCACATTTCTTTGTGTGCTAGACACAATTCTATCAATTTGATTGATTGAAGTTTGATAGAGAAGCAAGATGATCAAAGAAGTTTGAGATACATCCAGTTTAGCACGAGCTTGAATTTGGAGGAGGAGGATTTGGAATTTGATCATATTATTGATCATACCCAAAAAAGAGGTCTCTTGAATTTTTCAGAGTTTGGTACGAGTTTTCTTGAAACCAACATTGGTAATGATTTGAGACGCTTCGAGTATTCCTTCGACATGGTCTAATAATCGATGTCTTGTTCATCACAAGAAAAATTTGTGATGGCTTGAATATTTTCTTCACTAAGAAGAATAGGAATACGATTAATACGGGTAGAAAGGACTCCACTTTCATCTTTCTTAAGATTCGAATAGAATGCTTGAATCAAAAGAGAAGGAATGAAATCATACTTCAAGTAAATAAGGTCAAGAGTCGAACTTTGGAGAAGTATATTAGAATGGAAAAATCCGCGAGAAATCTAGCGGTTGTGAATCGAGGTGGAAGAATGACTCGATTTTCAAATATTTGAACAGTAAACTTTGAAGTTCGATTTTATGTTCGAATCAAAGAACCAAACCATCATCATAACTGAAAATTGATGGATGGGTATTGGAAGAAAAAGAAATATTCTTTCCGGCACGAGAAGGCTAAGAACTTCTATTTGCCATTGAAGATTGTAGGCAATTAGGACTATTGGAAGAGTCTAATTTGAAGACTTTTGAAGGAGAATTCTTGAACAAGAATGATTTTGAACTGAATAGATGACAATTGATTACTGTCAAGTTCAGAATTCAGAACGGTAACAAATTTTTGAATTTTTACCGTTGGACAATCGATTGTGAGTTGGAACAATCGATTGTGTGTCTGTTGACACTTAGATTTTAAAAACTAGGCAAGAAACAGAGAGCTATCAAAAACTCAGAAATGAACGGACAATCGATTGTGCCTATTAACAATCGATTGTGACTAAGGCCAAAAAATTTGGTCCTGAAAATTTTGAATAATCGATTATGGAAGTATGTCAATCGATTTTGGATATATGACAATCAATTTTGGAAGTATGACAATTGATTTTAGGAGTATGATAATCGATTTTGGATATATGACAATCGATTATAGATGAGACAATGCCATCAACATATGGTAGAAGATAATGATTTTTCAGAATTAGAAAAACATTTTTAAGAATACATTTAATAAAACATGAATGTACATGAATACCAATTGTTATAAAATCAAAACTTAACACAATTGATGCACATAATCAAATATTGCATGTTATATGCATTATATAAAAATTAATTACAAATATATTCCCCCTATCTATGAGGATATCTCTGCAAAAACATAATATTCAAAAGATGAATGCAACATAAATGTATGCATTTGATCAACGTAGAGTCAAGAACTCCGAGGTCACTAAGAATACGGAAGAACAACTCTTAATCTAAAGGCTTGGTGAAGATGTCAGTCGATTGAATACTCAATTTCGACATCGCCTTTGAGAACGTGATCTATTTGAACATGATGTATGTCTAGCATATCAATACTTGCGAAATATTATATCAAATCTACTAGCAATAGGGTAGAGTAAGGAACGATCATACCCGGTTTATTTTGATGTCATCCTCTATCATTGACATCTCAATTTGCTAGTTATTGAATTAGACTTCATGCTAGCACATTAGTGGCTCCAAAATAATTTTATCAAATAAAAATATCTTCAATAATATCAACACACAATTTATGCGAAATTCACACCAAAAATATTATCACCATAAGAATTATTTTGAAATGATATCATCAACAAGAAATTTATTTTTGAAATACAAGAGATATTGTTAGGAGAATATCATCAATAAAATTCATGCAATCAATTCTTTCTAAGCACAAATTCCTCCTCAAGTAAGGCAAGATAGAATGTAACAACATTCCTTCTTACTTGAAATAAATTGCCTAAACATTTCTTCTTTTAGCAAGAAGATGAAGGCTACTTCCTTTTACCATATTCAAAAATAGAATAGGAAGGATATTGAGGAACATACAATATGAAGATTGCTACAAATTCATCAATTATACCAACAAAACATATCAAATAGATATTTCAAAAAATATACTAATCTTCATTTGAAAAGCATTTATCAAAACATGCATTAATAGAGACAATTTATGCCAATAATAGTAATCAAGACATGGGTCTTCCATAAATGATTCTAGTAGTTGCTTAACAGCAAATTTTCAATACAAGAATCAAGAATTGTCAAACATAGATCAACCATTTAATAAATTATGCTTGTAAAGACAGATTTTCAGCATGTGAGCCAACAATGAAATCTCACATATTAATTATTGCAATTCAGCACATTAACATTTTTCAAAGTGAGAATCAAGTTAACAACTCACATATAACAACATATCTGTCAAACATTAATTATTTGCACAGTTCGGTTTTATCAAAAAGAAAAGCTAACCGAAATTCCCCTTGATGCATTTAGGTGTCGTGCTTGGTGCATCTACTACAACATTGTAGCTTTCAAGCACACCTGCAAAAGTAAAATACCTACGGAGAGGTTTTTGGTACCCAAACCATTTTGGGTCCTTGAGGGTTAGGCAAATAATAATTATAACTAAAAGATAAATCCCTATGCTTCGCAAAGCACACGGGTGCAATGTGACCTACGCGATTGCAATAATGACATATAACCTTAGGGTTGTGCCCATGTCTCGGTTGAGCCAAGAACGTTCTAGGCGATCTAGAGTCATTCCTAGACGCGTTGAAAATCCTAGAATCATTTCTAGGTGGTCTAGCATGATTCATCCTAGACTTATCAACAAAGGTCCTAGTATTATTTCTAGGCGATCTAAAACGGTTAATTCTAGACTCATTATTCCAATTCCTAGAATTGTATCTAGGTGGTCTAAAGTTATTTATCCTAGACTTATTAAAGAACCTAGCATCGTTTCTAGGTTGTCTAGTCTCGATCCTAGAATTATTTCTAGGTTGCCTAAAATTACTATTTCTAGGCTTGTTTGCAAAAATCCTAGATTCGTGTCTAGGTGGTCTAAAAACGTTAATCCTAGACTCATTTGCATACATCCAAGAGTAGTGTCTAGGTGGTGCAGTAAAATTTCTAACACGATTCTTGTTTTAACGCCGTCTATTTTTCTTAGGGTTCTTCTTTTCTTCAACAACCTTAGGAACGTCTACACTACGCTTATCTAGTGTACTCCTAAGTTCTGCAATTTCATATTGCAAGAATTCACAAGAAGAACATTTAGAACATTGATCAATAGAGGAAGCTTCATGCATAGCTTTAATCACATTTCTAAGATCGACACTGTCATTTTGTAAAAACTGATGTTCTTCTACAAGCTTCTCGTTATCACGAGTCAATTTTTCAAAAACTTTTTCTTTTGAAGAAAGTTGATTTTCAAAATCTTTTTCTTTTAACGAAAAATCTTTCTTCAGTTCTTTCAAGGATTTTGAAACATTTACAAATTCACCAAACAGTTCTTCATATGCATCTTGTAATTCTTCAAACGAGTGAGAATTAGACGTACTTACCTCTTCTTCTTTGTCGGCCATGAAGCATCGTGTATTTTGTTCATCACACGAACATCTCGTTTCTTGAGGAATGTTTTCATAAATGTCCTCAAGTTTGTCCCACACTTCTTTGGCAGATTTGCAGTGTGAAACTTTCCGACATTCATCCTGATTTAGATAGCTATACAACATTTTTATAGCCTTGGTGTTGTATTCTATTACCATGGCTTTTCCAGCTTGTTTCGTCATTAGTTTACCATACTTTATGATTTGCCAAAGACGAAGGTCATTTGCTTGGATGAAAACTCTCATCCGCTCTTTCCAATATGCGTAGTTGTTGCCATCAAACACAGGAGGAAAAAAGATGGAGTGACCTACGCTCATTGCGCCTGCATTCAACATTCTCAACAGAAAATACAGATCTTTCGCTCAACCGGTTAAGGCTTTCAGAGAGTTAAGCTCTGATACCAATTGTTAGGATACGTGCTTAACGCTAGAGGGGGGTGAATAGCGTTTTACACAAATTATGCGGAATTAACAAATTCTGTTGCGGAAATAAAATACTACAGGAATTAAAGAGAGCAAGGAAGGAACACACCGATGTATACTGGTTTACCACACCTTGTGGCTAGTCCAGTCCCCGAGAGACTCTCTCGAGATTTCCACTATACCCTGTTGAGCTTACGGGTGCTCAACAAACCTTTACACTTGAGACTTGAATCGAACAAGTCTCAAACACCTGCTTGAGGATACCTCACCCCAAGACTTCCCTGTTAAGCTTCCGGGTGCCTAACGAACCTTTACAACTTGAGAACTTGAATCACACAAGCCTCAAACAACCTTGCTTAAGAAAACCTATCCCTAAGACTTCTCAAGAAAAAATACAATATTCCCTCTTGCTACAAGTGTTTACAAACACATACTACTCACTTAAACAATACTCTCTTACAGAGTGGATTATGAGTACAAAGATATCAGCTCAAGAACACAACAACTTAATCAAATTTGGCTCTCAAAAACAATGTATTTGATAAGAAATGATATGCAATTGTAGATTGTAAACTTTGACAGATTTTGGCTCAGTTGTGTTGTGTTAAAAACATTTCAGAGAAGGTTTTATAGAGATAAAAGAGTAAATGACCGTTGCCTTAATGAAAAACACAAATCTCTGAATTTAACCCATGACAATCGATTGTTGCATAGAGACAATCGATTGTTGTCCAGATTTTTAAACAATTTCAGACAACATTTTGAATAATTCAGATTGAGTAATTAATGCCCACCAAACGTATCTTGACTTTAAAGATTGTAAATGATTGTAAAAGTCCGTTTGGGGTTTTTCAAACATCAACAATCGATTGTGTAACAAGCCAATCGATTGTGGTGACAAATTTCAAAAGGTTCGGTCAAGATATTTGAAAATCACAGATTTTGTATTTAAAAAATCAACAACAAGATCCTTGATTGAAGGAACAATTTTCTGATCAATAAATTCGTTTGGACTTTATAAAAATAATTTTTCAACAACTTTCCAACCACCAAATCTTGACATTAAAAATTGTTTTTGAAAATTCTGATACTTGACAATCGATTGTTAATAGTGACAATCGATTGTGCTTCATTTTTGAAGATTTTGTAAACTCACTGCCTGAAGCCAATTATTTTAAGGCTAAGTATAAACTACTTGATAATCGATTGTGGTCATAGACAATCGATTGTTAAACTCAAATTTCACAAGACGAGTTTAAAAATCATTTTGGCAAATATGCAACTTATTTCTTTAAAACATGATGATGCATGATTTTATAAAAATCATTTTATGTGAGAGCCAATATTAGAAATAAGTCGTTGAGTCAAGATTACAATTTAAAGCGACTCAATAGTTAACTGCATATGCTATTCTTGAACTTGTCCTGTCCATCTTGTACTTGGACTGTTATTGTTCCATCACCGATGTTTGGCATTTATCAAAACCTACATGAATCAACACACGTTAGTTCGAGAACGTGTTTCCAACAGATTGGAACCCCTTCTTTGCGTTTGCACTATTTCAACCTCGTTCGCCTAGCTTGTTCCCACTGAGTTGTGCGATTGCAGAGCCATTCTTGCGATCGTATAGAGTAAAAACTGGGTAGACTTCTTTTTTCTCATTTTAGCTCCTTTTTGACTTGTTTTCGTCAATATCTTCTCAAATAAGATGATACCTGAAATATGCCAATAAATCTAAAAAAATGCCTTATCTTTTCAGCAAAATCATACAAAAGCCAACGTATTAAGAAGAAATAAGTTGGTAAAACCCCCAAACTTAATCTATTGCTTGTCCTCATAGGAATTCAAAGACTAAGAACATCCTTCGCTAAAGTTATAAATTAAGCTCAATGGCATGCCAAGCATCATGTTAAGTCAAACACAATGCAAATTAAACACAATCTAATGACATTCATTGGTACCAATAATTAATCCAAAGCATATGAATTATTAACTTCTCATAAATATTTCAATTCAAGTGCTCAAAAGCTACATTAATCAAAGTAGCAACTAAGTCATCACACTAAAGATTAAAAATTTGCCTCTTTATCACCATTGTTTTACCTCACTCATTCCTCCCAATATTAAATGAGATTAAGTTCACAACATGAATTTCATGTACCCTCACACTTAACATCTCAGTCAACACAGAAGAGTTATGTAAACACTGTTTGAGATGTGGCTTTTATGGTTGGTGAGTGGGAATTTCTCCGATTGTCACCTATGAAGGGCGTGATGAGATTCGGGAAGTAGGGCAAGCTTAGCCCTAGGTTGATCGGTCCAATTAATATTCTTGATCGGGTGGGAGAGGTGACTTATTAACTTGCCTTGATGCCTACCTTATCAGTCCTTTATCCAGTGTTTCATGTGTCTATGCTTCGGAAGTATCATGGCGATCCATCCCACATGTTAGATTTTAGCATTGTCCAATTGGACAAGGATCTATCTTATGAGAAGGAGCCAGTGGCTATTCTAAACCAGGAGGTTTGACAGTTGAGGTCATTGATTTTTCCTCAGTGCATGTTTAGTGGAGAGGTGAACCTCCTGAGACATCGACCTGGGAGTCCGAATGTGATATGTTGAGCCCTTATCCTCTTCTGTTTCCCCACTCAGGTACTTCTTTCTTTTGACAGTTCGAGGATGAACGATTGTTTAAAGGTGGAGAATGTGACGACCCAAAGGGTCATCACCTATTTAATTTCTCATTCCGTGCTTCTGAGGCCTTGAAAATCTAATTTTTTCGTTTCCTCAATTTGCCGAATAGTCCAGGCGCCTAGCCAGAAAAGCTTAAATGTGAAATTATGTGAAAAATGCTAAATTGTTGTATTAAAATGAGTAAATTTGACTAAGGTTAAAATTTTGGGATAACAGATCTGGGCCCATGATTTGACGGTCCTGGAGGGTCATGAGAAAATATGGGACTCGGCCGTATGCCCAGAATCAAAACCCGAGTTCCCGATCTGAGAAATGAATTCATAAAAGGAATTGCTTTTCTAAAATTATTATGGAAATTGGAAATGAAAATTGATTAGAGCGTGTTGGTATCGGGACAATATTTTGGTTCCAGCTGTCGGTACAGGTCGTATATGTGCTTTAAGATATTCCTATGAAGTTTCGTTGAAATCGGACATCGTTTGATATATTTCGGACCTAAAACTCTAAATTTGAAAGTTTATGAAGTTTGGTGAAAAACTAGAGATTTCGAGGTATAATTCCTTGTTTTTGATGTAATTTTGGCGATTTGATCATATGGTTAAGTTCGTAGGATGTGTTTCATTTAGTGTGTGTGTTTGATTAAGAGCCCCAAGGGCTCGGGAGTGTTGCAGGGGTGTTTCAGGGTGGTTTTTGAACTTATAAAAGCTGCAGAAAATCTGCAACAAGTACTCGGGCATTTCTTTCTTCGCGTTCACGCTCTCTCTCTCTTGCGTTCGCGATGCCTTAGATTTTCCTCCTTCGCGTTCGCGTAATAATTCTCACATTTGCGTAAGACTATTGTCCTTCTTTAGCGCATTCGCGTAAGGCCTCATGCGTTCACGTAGGCAAAACTTTGGACCCCCTAGCTTTTCTCCTTCACGTTCGCATATTTCCCATCACGTAAGCGATGCCCTGCCCAGTTACCCTTCGCGAATGCAATTCTTTTCTTGTGAACGCGAAAGGCCAATTTTACCCAGTTATATTTTAATTTCAGAAACAATAGCTACTTGAATTGTTCATTAAACACTCCAACCCTTTCTTCTCCAATGCTTCTGGGCGACTTTTAGAGCAATTCAACAACAAAGCTTCTTAGGTAAGTATTGTTTAACCCGTTTTCTTCATTTTCTACCATAATTTATTGAATTCCTTAGCTTAAAACATGTAATTTATGGTAGAAATTGGGGGAAATGAGTAGAGTTAGGGCTTTTTGATTTTTCCTGATTTAGACCTCGTTTTGGGGTCAAATTTGAAAATAAATTATACATTCGGGCTCATGGGGGAATGGGTGATATGAATTTGGTCCGAAACTTGTGTTTTGACCAAGAGGGCCGGGGGTCGATTTTTGGAATTTTGGGAAGAAAGCGTGAAAATATATATTTAGGCATTGAATATGATTTGTTTAGCATATATTGATACTATGAAATCATTATTGTATAGATTTGATTGAGTTGGAGCCGAATAAAGGGAAAGCAGTTGTTGTGGATTGATTTGGCCGTGAAAGATAAGTAAGTGTTTGGTTTAACCATAGTATCACGGAATAGGAGTTGAGTGTTGTTTTCTACTTTCTAATTTATGAGTCATGTGTATAAGCATTGTGGCGAGCATCTATACATTAGTGCCTAGCATGACCGCGAGTCTTTAAAATGCGATTATCATGATTTTATTGTAATTTCCATGTTTAGTTGAGGATTTTTATCCAATGTAAATAACATGTGAAAGACATTATGATTCATTTGATTTCGAGTAGCAGTAGCTCGAGATGTGATATGAATTGTGAAGGTATTTGAGAAGATTTAATTCCTTGGGGTGTTGGCTCAAATGACAAAGTGAATTACAAAGTATGAAATGGAAGAAATAGATGATTTATTGGTTATTCCATTGTCGGGAAGTTTAGTTGTTTATCGATTTTATCCATTGCCTGGATATTGAGTTTATTGATATTGTTCCCTTGTCGGGATTTAACTGCTTTATTGTATTCCCTTGCCAGGATTTCTTCCACTAATTTTTTACTTCCTTACCCCTTATTTGTGACTGTGATTGGGTGAGGAAAAGTGATATATATATGGATCGAATTGTGCGCCGCAACAATACTAAGTGATATGAATTGGGTTGCACACCACAATAATTATATATATATGGATCAGGTTGCACGCCGCAATAATGATATATGTGGATCGGGTTGCACGCCGCAACAGTATTTGTTATACATTAGGATCGGGTTGCGCGTCTATCTTTAAATTGATATATGTGGTAGTTTGGTCCTAGTTTCGTTACTACTTTGTCATGGTCAGGCTAGACACTTACCAAAACATGGGGTTGATTGTGCTAATGCTACACTCTGTGTTATTTTGCACAGATCCAGACTTTTGACAGCAACAACAACAGTAGCCAGGAAGCAGTCCTTCGGTCCACGAGATTTTCGAGTTACTCCTGCAGGCGTTTGCAGGCCCGCATCTCTTCTACATTTTTCTGTCATGTTTCCCTTGTACCGAGACAAAGTTTATTTACATTATTTCAGACCTTTGTATATATCATTTCTAGATATTCCGTAAAATGTTGTGACACCAGATATTGGGTAGAGACTTGCATTGATGTTTAGACGATGTTTCTATATTTGGTTCAAACTTCTACTTATGATTTTAATTCTGTTGATTCTATTATTTTTCTAATGCTTTAATTATTAAAAGGAATATGTGTTTAATAAAAAGTAATTAAGTTTGGCTTGCCTATCTCCCATTAGTAGGTGCCATCACGACTCTCAAGGGTAAAAAATCCGGGTCATGACATCTCATAACTGTTGCACTTACCAAAATTTGCTATCCATACACGCCAGTGGCATTTTGTATGTCATAACGTCCATAGCAGTCATGATACCGCAATATTCTATAAGAATTTGGCTTACGAAAGCATCCAACACTCTGTAAACCCACGAAACAAGCGTCGTTTAGGAATATAAGTCTCATAACTATAGCACTTACTCACATTTGCCATCCATTCACAGCAGACGATCCGTGTGACGCAATGTTCCCAGCAGTCACAATATCGCAACCTATTATCAGCTAAGAAAGCTCTATTACCTTTGTTATTTTATTTGATGCATAAGGTTATCATTCTGCCTTTCGAGACTAAATGTTGTATCCATCTGCATTTTTTGCATTTCCTAAGGCTACCATTGTGCCTTTCGATACTAAATGCTATATCCATATGCATTTTCTACATTGCATAAGGTTACTATTCTACCTTCCGAGACAAAACAGTGTCTCCATCCACATTTTTTGCATTGCATAAGGATACCATCCTACCTTTCGAGACTAAGCGTTGGATCCATCTGCATTTTCTGCATTTCATAAGGCTACCATTCTGCCTTCCGAGGCTAAACACTGTCTCCATATACATTTTTTGTATTGTATCGGGCTACCATTCTTCCTTCCGTGGTTAAGATCTATCTCCATCTGCACTTGCATGGCTGAAAGATCACCACCTACATTTCCATGGCTGAAAAGTCACCACCTTATCTATATTTGGATGGCTTAAAATCGCCACCTTGTCCAAATTTTCATGGCCGAAAGATCACCATCTACTGCATCGCATGAGCAGATAGATTGCCAAATACTACATCTCATTGACTGAAAGATCGCTGAATCATCCGAAGTCATCATTTTTCGGGAGCTCCATTTTCATAGCCTGAGAGTTCCATGTCATGGCCTAAGGATCCCTTTCAATCTTTTGCATATCTTTATTCAAAGGCATCATGGTTTGGAGGCATCAAACTCATAACCCGAAAGCATCATTTTCATGGTTTATGAATCCTTTATTATAGACCTCATGGCCCATGACATCATTGTCTAAAGACGTCATCTTGACCGTCCAAACACAACATTCATGGTCTGACGGAAATTTGTATCATGTTTAAATTTATGCACAAGGTATGCTTGCATTGGTTAGTTGCAGGTAAGCCGGTGTGCGACAACCATCTCTGAAGGAGTGATCCCGCAGCCATATTAAACCTAAACCTGCCGCGCACATGACCCTATATATTGCGTCCATTTTTGAAAAATATCCATCGGCATACTCTGCCATCGGATCTTGAACTACATATGGCTTGATTCCTGTAAGACCAGGAATATGTAGGCAACAAAGAAGCCAAAGCACGGGCTAAGCCTACTTGAACCGTTTCGTTCGATCAAAATTGGCCATCATATATTTACCAAACAACTCTTTTATCATTCCTGGGTAAAGAGGGGCAACAATTGATACCCATTTTTTACCTGTATATTCTTAATAGGAAAAATATTTTCAAAATAGTATATGTATGAATATATAAGTACATTCAAATATTTTATTATTTTTCCTTATTTTTATAGATTTTTTAATCAATTCATTGCCTTAATTTATCCAGAGAAACCCAATAATTATTCCCAAAATTATAATTTTTTATGATTCATTTACTGAATTCTCATATTTATGCTAAAACATAGCTAAGATAATTTTTACAATTTTATTTAGTGTTTTTAAGAATAAATTGCATATTATTGCAATATTAACCTCTTTTGTAAATAATTATGTTTACATGTATAAAAATTATGTCCAGCAGTTTTAGTTTGATAATTACGTACTGTTACTCATTTTAGTACCTTTCATTTACTTCCAAAAATTATTTTACTATTTTCATAAATCAAATAGTGAAAAGTGGCTATTTATATATTAGCCCATTTTCATTTCAATTTTAGCCGATTTGGTACCCCAATTAAACTCAATCTGAGGCCCAACTACCCTGACCCAATCCCTGTTTAATCTGACCCAAGACAATCTTCATAACCCCCCACTCGCCCGCTTTAATCCAGGCTTTTAATTATTTAGATCAACGACATCCAATATTCCTTACCTTTATTAATTCAAACAACCCCTAACCCTGACCCCATTTCATACACTCCGCCACCTCATAATCTCCCTCCCTCTCAAACCTCTCTCGAACCCCTCTCAAACCCTAGCCTACGCCCTCAGCTACAATCCTAAAACCTCCCAAATTCATGGTTTTCAAGGTCTTCAGAGGCCTATACCCACCTCCCTTGTCTTCTACGTGTTTAATTATTATGGTTTCAAGGCTAGATCTGGGAAGATCATGGTTAATACCTTGGTCTCTAGATCTACAAAGATCATGGTCCATACCTTGGTCGATTCCAATTCAATGATGTTCTCCGATCGTCTCTAACCTTTTTTCGGCAAAGCATGACTATTCGAGTATGACTATTGACTCTCCTGCATAGATCGATGGTTTTCAATGACTTTCTCGCCATTTGAGGTTCTTCTAAAACCCTAACCTTTAAGGTTCTTTTGATTTCCTTAAGTTCTATTTCAAATCTATGTTTGCCCTAAAATTCTAAAAGTTTTTGTCAAAGTTTATTTTAAAACAATACCTTCAAAAACCCTTGTCTTATCCGATTAGGTTTTCTATTAAGTTACTTGACATGTTTTGCTGTGTTTTCCTTATTTCATTCTTTTACTTGAGTTTGCATGTTAAGGACATAATATTTTTTGAGGTTTCTAAATCTATTTTTTGTTAGTATTTGTTTGATTTACTTATTTTTTATCTCTAGACTCGATTGGTGTTGAAAACCCTAAATATTGGGTTCATTCGAGTCCTAAGAGTAATTGTTGTGTGATTTACTTGTTCAACATCTCTGAATTTGATTGGTTTCAAAAACATAATCTCTTTGGCACCTATTGATGTGCCGGAGAATTTCGGCACATTTCAATACTAATTTCATAGATTATAGTTTGTCCTAATGAAACTATAACCGATACTTATGTAGCTTTATTGTTTCTATAGTACATAAAAAGGGGGAACCCAGAGACATGGAAATGGAAGAAAAAAGACAAGAAAATAGCAAAATATTGGACAAATGCTGATTTGCGGCACACTATGCAATCATAGATCAAACATGCGAGCCGCATAATGAACTATAAATCGCAGACAAAAGTAGATTCCTAAGCTAAAATGTAAGTCAAGAATGTGGTTCAACATGCGACCGCAGAATCAACATGCGAGCCGCAGATTGAACCGCAAACTAACCATGAAGATCACTGAAGGTTGAAGATTCGACGAAATCTGTAGTCGCATAACTCGAATGCGGATTGCATAATGTGCATGTGATAAAGACATGCAAACTAGGGTTTCAATTTGTGATGACCCAAAAGGTCATCACCGGATTTTTTCCTTTCTCCGTACTTCATTGGCCTTGAGAACCTCACTTGTAGTTGCCTCAATTTGCATGCTCATTTTAGGAGCGAAGCCAGAAAATGTTTATGTAGGAATATGTGTGTTATGTGAAAAGAATTTGAAGAATTTTGATATTAATATTGCTAAAATTGACTTCAGCCAACATTTTGGGTAAACGGACCTGTGATATGATGGTCCCGCAGGGTCGGTAGAAAAATATTGGACTCGAACATATTCCCGGAATTGAAATTTGAGGTCCCGAGCTCGATAAATGAATTTTTGAAATAAATTATTTTTCAGAAAATGATATGGAATTTTTAAAAGAAAATGAGTCAGAAAATATAGGTATCGGGCCCGTATTGTGGTTCCGGTACCCGTTACAGGTCTTAAATATGTTATGCTCTTTATGTGGAGCTTGGTCGAAATTGAATGCCTTTGACATGTTTCGGACCTAAATATCTAAAGTTAAGAGTCTATGAAACAAAAATGAAAAATGTTGATTTTAGGGGGTGATTCAATGATTTTATGTTATTTTAGCGATTTGATCCCTCGACTAAGTTCGTAAGATGTTACTGAGTTACTATGTGTGTTTGGTTGGGAGCCTCGAGGGCTCAAGAATGATTTCGGGGGTGGTTCGGAGTGTTTTGGAACTTTGGAAGGATCAGATTTTGTTGCAGTTTTACATAGGCTAGTTTGTTCTATGATATCATGTCCTAGTCCCACGTTTGCACTGCCTTGTGCCTTCACTTCTTCGCGTTCGCGGTACACTCCCTGAGTTGGAACTATTCTTGCAATTCTTCAACACATTTTCATACAGACCTTCGCGAATGCATAGACCAGTCTTGACCCCCCCCTAGTTTTCCTTCTATGCATTCGCATAGTGCCCATCCCGAACGCATAGAGTACAGCTAGCCCTTCTTCGCGAACGCGACCACTATGTTGTGAACACATAGAGCAAATTTCCTTTAGTGATTTCATAAAAACATAACAATGATCATTACGGGATTGGACCATTTTTCTCACGAGCTCCCTTCTCCATAAAGCCTTTGGAATCCATTGATGCTCACCTCCTTCAAGACCTCTTGGGTATGTAATTCCCCACCTAATTCTTTCACTTTCCTTCATTAGTTAGTGAATTCCTAGCTTAAAATCATGAAATCTAAGTAGAAATTAGGGCTTTTGGGTAGAGTTAGGCTTTTGTGAAATTTTTATTCAATCTGAATTTTGGGTTGAATCTTGAAATAAAATGTATATTTGAGCACGTGGGGTTATCAGTTATTGGGTTCGGGTCCGAGCCTCGAGTTTGGACCATGTGGTCTCGGGATCGTATTTTGGTACTTTTTGGAAGAATGATTGGAATTTCATTTCTAGGCAATGGGATTATGTTTTTGAGCCATTATCGATATTATTGAACTAATTATACATATGTATCATTGTTTCGGAGTTAGATTGTAGAGGAAAGACAGTATTATAGAGTTGATTTCTATTCTTGGACCGAGGTAAGTGTTTGTTCTAACTTTGTTTTGAGGGAATAAGATTAGGATGTTATGTTCTACTTGGTAAATGTGAAGTACGGTGTATAGGTATAATGAGGGTTATCTATGCACCGGAGTCTAGCATGACCATGAGTCTTAGTAGCATTTAATTCGATTGTTTTGACACAACTTCCTTGTTTAATTGATGAGTTGACAATGTGAATAGCTGATAAAGAATTGTGATTGGTATATCTTTGGAGCGTTGGCTCGAACTAAAGTCTATTAATTGAGAAAGAAGGAATTAAAAAAGTAGTCTTGTGATATTTTCCTTGCTGGGATATAAGTATTATATATATTCTCCCTTGCGGGGATATTTGGGTTGTTAGTGGTACCCTTGCCGGGTTAAATTGTTATGTTTCTAAATTCCCTTAATGGGGCCTTTTCTAGATAGATTTTATGCATTATTCATAATGAAACTGGATCGTGTGGCACGCCGTCCACTTGAGAATTATGAAATATGATCGTGTGGCACGCCGTCCACTTATGAAATATGAAATGGGATCGTGTGCCATGGCGACCACTTATATATGTGTACTATGGGATTGTGTGGCATGCCGTCCAGTTATGAGATATGAAATAGGATCGTGTGGCGCGTCGACCACTTATAAATATATATTATAGGATCGTGTGGCACACCGACCACTTATACGAGCTATGTACTTATATAGTTACGCCGTTATATCCGTTACTTAGTTTCATTGTATCTCCCCCAGCTTGCCTCTTTCCAAGCGTTTATTTTATATTCTCACTTGTTATTTAGCTGCTCTTGTATATATGTATCTGTACAAGTTGTTTGTGGTAGGTCCTGTCTAGCCTCGTCACTACTTTGGTGGGGTTAGGCCATACACTTACCAACATATGGGGTCGGTTGTGATGATCCAGGGACTCACGATATAGCTTAGATGGCGTTCGAAGGCCGAATTCCCTTCTATGATTTAGTTTATTTTCTTTGTATCGAAACAAACATTATGTAATTTCATTTCAGACTCATTTTATTCATATTGTTAAAAATATCTTGAATGTTTGGCTTGCGTAGCTGCGATAGTAGGTGACACCACGGCACCGGATGATGAACAATTCGGGTCGTGAAAAGTTGGTATCAGAGCAGTACTGATTGTCTTTCTACTCTGTTCTTTCACAGATGGCGAGAACATGTGTATCCTCTTCTACTAAGCATCAACCCGAGCCACAGCAGCAACTCCTATCAAGAGTAGAAAGTGAGGCTGAGGCCGTGCTAGAGGCTGAGGGCGGGCAGAGCTCAGCCTCGAGGAGCAGTCCAAGTGGTGGAGCCTCATGTTGACTATGATAAAGAGGTTCCAGCTCCAGCAACTCCTGTAAGCTCAGCTCAGGTCCAGAGGGATTCATAGCCACTCAAGTGCTTCTGGACACTTTGGTCCGATTGGTGGGCTTTATGAAGGGCATCTTTAGAGTGGGTTTGCTTCTAGTAGCACCAACCACATCCCAGGCTGGGGGAGGATTTCAGGCTCCGGCTACACATACTCTAGAGCAGGTAGCTCCTCAAGCTCATGCTTCAGTAGTTCATCGTACTATGGTAGCTTAGCCAGCTGGGGCAATCCAGCCAGGTATTGCGGCTCAGACCAGTAACGGTGTGGGTATGTCAGCTAATGCTCTGTGGAGGCTAGATAGGTTCACCAAGCTCTTTACTACCACATATAGGGGCACTCCTTCAGAGGATGCTCATGATTTCTTACTTTGATGTCATGAGGTTTTGTCGACTATTGGGGTGGTGGAGACCAATGGGGACGACTTCGCCATATTTTGTCTGGCAGGATCTACCGAGACTTGGATGATGGGACTTTTGTTTAGCCAGGGCAATAGGGTCGCAATCATTTACCTGGGATTAGTTTTCAGAGTTATTTTTGGAGAATTTTCTCGAAGCTACTCCACGAGATGCTCTTCACAAGCATTTGAGCGTCTTCAATGGGGCCCTATGTCAGTCACACAGTATGAGACCCGATTTATTGATCTTGAATGCCATGCTATTGTTATACTCCCAACCAAGCGAGAGAAGATATGGAGGTTTATAGATGGGTTGATTAATCCGATCCATCTTGAGATGGCAATGGGTGCCGGGAGTGAGATTTTCTTTTAGGAGGCGACCAATGCGGCCCGCCGGATAGAGATGGCATTTAATCAGAGAGGTGGTCATGGGTATGATAAGAGGCCCCGTCATTCTGGTAGGTTCAGTGGAACCTCGTTTGGAGGTAGACATTCTTATTGTAGAGTCCATCATCCGAGGGCCTTTCAGCCAGCTCTTTAGTCTTTTCATGGTACGTCAGGTGGTCGTAGTTCTTAGCTGCAGTTTTCTGACCAGTAGCTCTTCAGTTCACAATGATCACCTATTAGTGCACCACCACTTTGTTTTTCTTCACAGTCGAGGGTTTCTTACACTTGTGTGATTTGAGTCATATTGCCAGGTATTGCCCTCAAGCTTCCAGCAGCTCTCAGCAGTAGGGACCTCATCCTAGAGGTAGGGGTAGAGGACATAGAGGTGGAGATAAAGGTCATAGAGGTGGAGCTTAGACCGCCAGAGGTTTGGGTCAGCCAGTAGTCGATCATCCCAAGGATGTGATTCAGGGAGGTAGGGCCCAACCCCGGTGTTATGCTTTGTTAGCCAGGACAGAGGTTGAGCAAAGAAAATAGAAAGTCCAACACATGACTTGAGCAAATATCAAATAAGTCATATTTATTCTTCATTTATTTGACATAAAAAATTAGTCTAGGGTAAAAATGCAATTCAGCACTTTATCATTTGTACTTCAATCAGCACTCCATTTATTTTGAAGTCCCCGGAAAATTAGGATAGAGCCAACAGACCTACAATACTTTTCAAACTTTTTGTTCCTTAGCGCAAGATAAACTACTCGTCATCATATATACTTGCACAAAAATAATAACTATATAGAAGATAAAAGTGTTGAACCAAAGAAATAATTTTCAATTGTTAAGGTAAGTAATTTTATATGATGAGCCATAAGCAATTGATTGATTTCATCTGAATTCGAAAGATATAACTTTTCATTAATAAAACATGAAAAAGAAGAGAAAAACGAATTCAAAGACGAATAATACATTAACAATAAAATAGAAAAGAAATATTACTTATTGGATGATTACTGATAGAATGACAAGCTGAATAGAGCTTGAAGAGTCGAATCATGACTAGTCCTAGGCAACTATTCTCCTTGAATTATAGGTCTATTAAGAGCATGCGATGACCCGACCCATCATCGCATGTGTTGCTGTCCCGTTATTCCCGATTTATGCTTCTTCATATTTCATTATCTGTGCTTGAAAAGTTTGGGTTGATTCAGATTGAGTTTGGTAGGAAATAAGACACTTAGTCTCTTTCATGAAGGCTTGGTTGGGAAACGTCAACTGGATGTTGACTTGTGTGTTAGAGGGCTCGGATATGATTTCTTGTGATTCGATTAGCTTCAAGGGATGATTTGAGACTTAGGAGTGTGATCGGAAGTAGTTTTCGAGGGTCGGTGTAGCAGTTAGCCTTTTTTGGCGAAGTTAGTGTTTTGGCAAATTCGGTTGGTAGGTGACATTTTGATCCGAGGGTCTGAATAGTTTTTGTAACTTCGTTAGGTGATTTTGAACGTGTGTGCAAAATATTAGTTGATTTGGAGGTGATTAGATTGGGTTTTTGATCGAATGTGAGTTTCGGAAGAATTGTATGAACTTAGGCTTTGATTTGATGAAATTTCATAACTTTGGTGTTAACAGTAGTATTTTGAGGTTACAAACAAGTTTGAATTAGGTATTGGAACATATTTGTGTGTTTGGTCGAGGTCCCGAGGGCCTCGGGGTGTTTTTGGATGGCCAACAGGGTGAAATATTGACTTGACTGTTTGCTGAAATTTCATTTATTCACTTCAATACAAATCCTCCATGCAAAAGCTAATCATTGCACAATTAGGACACTTTGGTATTCTCTATTCATGCAAAATTAATCATTATTTCCTTACATTACCTTACCATGAGAGTAAAAAAACTTTCATTACTTAGAAGGACTGCACATTGTTCAAACAATCACAACACATAAATTGTTGGGCACACCTTGGAGGAACTACAATAGTAAGGCATGGGAGAGAGAAGGGATGTTTCTCACATCTAAAAGGGACACAACACTAGTTCTCCTAGGGACAAGATTCACACGATCATTTCTATACTTGCTCAAATAGATAGGGGCATTTTATCTTCATCTCATCTTTCGCTTTCCACGTGGATTCATCGACTTGTTGGTTTTGCCACAACACCTTAACTGAAGCAATCTCCTTGTTTCGCAACTTTCGGACTTGTCTATCCAGAATAATAGCTAGAATCTCTTCATATGATATCTCATCTGTAACCTTGATGTCTTCAATTGGTACAATTTTAGACGGATTACCCACAACTTTCCTCAACATGGATACATGAAACACCAGGTGCACTAAGGACATTTCAGGGGGCAACTCCAACCCCTATGCAACTTGACTGATCCTTTGAGTGACTTGTTAAGGCCCGACATACCTAGGACTTAGTTTTCTCTTCTTACCAAAGCACATGACTCCTTTCACAGGAGACACCCTCAAGAACACCCAATCTCCTTTTTGAAACTTCAATTCCCGATAACGCACGTCCGCATAGGATTTCTGGCGACTTTGAGCAATCTTCATTCTCTCCTGGATCACTCTTACTTTATCTATCGCCCGATGCATGAGATCTGGCCCTATTAATTCCGCTTCACCAGCCTCGAACCGCCTGATCGGGGACCTATACCTTCTTCCATACAATGCTTCAAACGAGGCCATCTGGATGCTAGCGTGGAAGCTGATGTTAAAAGCAAACTCTATAAGGGGCAGGTGATCATCCTAGTTACCTTTGAAATCCAAGACACATGCTTGGAACATATCCTCAAGCGTGTGAATAGTCCGCTCTACTTGACCATCGGTCTACGTATGAAAAGGGGTGCTAAGATTCACTTGAGTACCCAAACCTTGCTAAAATTTCTTCCAGAAGTTAGCTGTAAACTTAGCTCCTCGATCCGAAATAATAGAAAGCAGCGTGCCATGAAGCCTTACTATCTCCTTGATACACAATTGAGCATTTCTTTCTGCAGTATCATTAGACTTGACTGTCAAAAAGTGAGCTGATTTGGTGAGTCGATCCACTATCACCCAAATTACGTCGAACCTGTGCTATGTACGAGGTAGTCCTGTCACGAAGTCCATATTTATCATTTCCCATTTCCACATCGATATTTCTATAAGCTGAGTCAACCCTCCCGGCTACTGATGCTCGGTTTTCACTTGCTGGCAATTCGGACACCTAGAGACGAAGTCCACCACACTTTTCTTCATACCACTCCATCAATAGTTATCCTTGAGATCGTAATACATATTTGTAGATCCTGGGTGCACTGAATACCTGGAATGACGAGCCTTCGCCGTTACCCTCTCCCAAAGATTATTCACATCCGGAACACATAACCTATAATGGCACCGTAGCACACCATCATTGCTGCCGAGTAAAAATGCTGAAATGTTGTTACTTAGAACTGCCTACTTCAATTGTGCCAATGCAGGATCAATAAACTGCTTTGCTTTAACCTCTGCCACGAGCGACGATTTTGCGTTGTTATGCACCATAATTTCCACCTTATTCGGGGCCAAGATGCAAACCCCAAGGATGGCAAATTGGAGTACCTCCCGAGCTAGGAGCCTCTGATCCTCTCTCAAGTGAGCCAAGCTAAACATGGATTTTCGACTGAGGGCGTCGACCACCACGTTCACCTTCCTTGCATGGCATAAGATGTCCAAATCATAATCCTTATGCAATTTTAACCACCGCCACTGCCTTAAATTCAGCTCCTTCTACTTCAACAAATACTGGAGACACGTGGTCTGAAAACACATCTACATGAACCCCAAAAATATAATGCTGCCATATTTTCAAGGTGTACACAACTGCCGCAAGCTCCAAATCATGTGTCGGATAATTATATTCATGACTTTTGAGTTGCGTGAAAGCGTATGCTATGACCTTCCCGTGGTACATTGGTACACACCATAATCCGACCTTGGAGGCATCACAATAAAACATAAAACCCTCTGTTCCTTCTAGCAAGGCCAATACTTTTGCCGAAGTTAACCTTGACTTCAATTCCTGAAAACATTTCTCACAAGCATCTGACCACTGGAACATTGCTGATTTCTACGCCAATTTAGTCAAAGGAGAGGCTAGGGTGGAGAATCCTTCTACGAACCTCCGATAAAACCCTACTAAACCCAAGAAGCTACGGCTCTCCGTCGGGGTCGTGGGCCTAGGCAAATCTTTCACCGCTGCAATCTTTTGGGGGTTAATCTTAATCCCCTCACTAGAAACAACATGACCCAGAAATGTGACGGATTCCAACCTAAATTTGCATTTGTAGAACTTGGCATACAATTGGTGCTGATGAAAAGTCTGCAAAAGTACTCTGAGGTGGCTGGCATAATCCTCCCTGCTCCGCAAATATACGAGGATGTCATCAATGAAAGCATTCACGAAGGAGTCTAAGAATGACTTGAGGACCCGATTCATAAGATCCATAATAGCCGTCAGAGTATTGGTTAACCCAAAAGACATGATAGAGAATTCAAATTGACCATAACGAGTTATAAAAATGGTATAGGGAATATCCTGCTCCTTGATCTTCAATTGGTGGTACCCGAACCGCAAATCAATTTTGGACAAGAAGCTTGCACCTTGCAATTGGTCAGACAATTCATTAATCCGAGCCAAAGGGTACTTATTCTTGACGGTGACATTATTAAGCTACCGATAATCGATACACATCCCAAGCGACCCATACTTCTTTCTGACAAAAATAACCGGAGCATCCCACGGTGAAACCCTTGGCCGGATAAACCCCTTCTCAAATAGATCCTTCAACTGTTCCTTTATCTCCTGCAACTCTACTCGTGCCATTCTATACGACGGAATAGATATTGGCTAGGTATAAATCTATCCTGAAATCAATCTCCCTATCTAGCGGAATTCCTGGATCATATGGAAATACCTGAAGAAACTCATTCACAACTGTCACAGACTTAGGGGCAGGTACTTGTGGAGTGGTGTCCGCCACCCGGACCAAGTGATAGACGCACCACTTTCTGATCATTTTCGAAGCCTTGAGGTAGGAAATAGACCTACCCCTTGGCACAACACCATTTCCTTTCCATTTAATGATCGGCTCATTAGGGAACTCGAATCTCATGACTCTCGCTTGGCAATCAAGTTTGGCAAAGCATAAATAGAGCCAATTCATCCCCATGATTACATCAAAATCTAACATCCCAAGCTCGATAAGGTGGGCCATGGAAACACGACACCATAACTACACAATTTGTATAGACCCGCGTAGCTATAATATAATCACCAACCAAAATCGATACAGAGAACGACTCAAGAAGTTGTTCGGGTTCAATCCCAAAAATCGAACCAAGAAATGGAGTGACATAGAACAAAGAAGAATGTGGATCAATAAGAGCATATCAATAAATGATCTGGACAGATAGGATATCTGTGACAACATCTGGGGAAGCCTCAGCACTTTAATGGCCACTCAATGCATAAAACCTGTTAGGCCCGCCCCTACCACGAGGTCCACCCCTGGCTGCACCATGCCCTGCTGGGGATGAAGGGCGCACTGATGACGTAGCAACTGATGAACTGGATGGCTGAGCAGCTCCCCTACCCATGCCCTGTATGGGCGCATGACAGTCCCGTTGTTTGTGACCTCTCACCCCACAATTGTAACACACTGGAACATCCAAGTAACAGGCCTCTGTATGAAATCTCCCACACTTGGGACTTATACCTCCCTACTGTCGATGTCTCATCCCCGAATGATTGAACTGGCAGGGCCTCCTGCTGTCTGAACCTGGTCCCGATTGGCTACTCTTGAAGAAACGATACACTGATGGCGATTCACTAGCTGAGGACTGAGCATAAGACTGAGATGGTCCTGATGATCCTCTTCCTGGAGCAGACCTCCTTGAGTGACCCATAGACTGGGCCTTGCTGCTACTCTCCCTGTCTTCCTGAATCTTCAATTTACTGGATTCTGTGGCCTGAGCAAAACCCATGATCTTTCCATAGTTCATGTCTGAATGAAAAGCCGTTGTAGCAGCTTCATTTAGCACAAAAGGTTTGAGACCCTGAATGAATCGCCGAACTCTAGCCTCCATAGTCGACACCAACTGAGGATCATACTTGGATAACCTTACAAACTCTATATGATACTCCCAAACACTCATACTACCTTGCTTAAGAACCCAAAATTGGTGGCACGGGTTGCCATTGCCTCGGCATGCAAGAAGTGGTCCATGAAGGCAGCTACCAACTCAAAGACATCTACGAAATCATCCCATCTAGCTGGATGCATCCCTTCCCCACGGGAGTCCTATCACATCTCCCACCACGAACGCGCTGCTCCCTTAAACCTGTATGAAGCCAATTCTACCCTCTGTACCTCTGTATCCTTCATCTATCGAAGGGTCCTGTACATCTCATCAATGAAGGCCTGTGGGTCATCCTGTGGGTCTGTTCCTGAGAACTCTAGAGGGGACAATTGTAGAAACTAGTGAACTTTGGGGTTGCACCCTCCGCCGCCGGAACTTGATTGCTTGGATCAGGAAAGTATGAAGCAGGCAAATTCAAAATTGGGGAATCACTCTCACCCACGGCAGTCGGCACATGATCCACAACCACACTCGAAGTGGCGTTGGCCCCAAGGCCAAGTCTATCTTTCTTCTTAGGTGCCCTTTCCGAAAATTCAAAATAAAGAACGAATTTGACACAACATTACTTCATTGCACGAACTAGAATAATAAAAGAAGGGAATAGTTTCCTAAATGCCCGTGTAGCCCCCAACTTATAGAATGGCTCTACTTGGCACGACTTTGAGACATCCTAGGACTCTTTAAACCTTAGGCTCTGATACCATGTTTGTCACGCCCCAAATCGAGGGACATTACCGGCGCCCAATCGGGTAGCCCCAGTCAAGCGGACCTGGTCACCTTTCCTATCCCCCACGTGCTATCCCATAATTATTCCTTATTAATTAACCAATAATAAAAGATGCCACTGAAAATAAACAGAACTCCACTTTCTACAAAAGATACACATGTTACTATTAACAGCTAACATGGTTTACATATTACAACGCCCATTAGGTACACATATATTACAAAAGTTCCACAACCCACATCATCTAGTCTATGGAGCCTCTAAGGTGAAGAAAAAGAGACAATACTTGCCGGTGACAAGGCCCCAGCTATACCTTTTCAAAATGACACAAAACTCCAAAATACAACAACATGGGTGACACAAGCCACACAAGGCCCTGGGAGGAAAGGGACTCACCAAATACTAAAACTGCCGATAAGGAAGGAGGCGGAGCTACAAACGGTTGACATGAGTTCCTGCTGCAGATCCACCTGCAATCATAACACGAATGTAGAGCTCCCGCCAAAAGAGACGTCAGTACATTTGAATTGTACTGCCATGTATGGAAAAACTCTATCCCAAGTTAATTCTAGCCGAAAATACATATACAAGTGCAAATCTGAACAACAATAGCACATAATGGAACAACAACCAAGCATTTGATAGTAAATGATACATTAGTCAAACTCTCCTGATGTCTCCTTTCATAATTCCACATTGATCATTTTATGATTGCTATTCATTTCCTTAGTGATATTGGATCACTGTTTTCCACCCTTATTACCTCGGCTATCCTTATCTCCCTAACCCATACCTTATTTCACCGTATTGTGGCGCACAACCTAACCCCGTCTGACAGTTTCAGTTCACAAATAACATACAACACAACAACAAATACAAGAAATTAACTATAGCACATTGTTAAGATAGAACCACAACAAGGGTAATGTATTTCCACAACTAGAAATAGCAATTTCCTCGTGTTCATCAATTTGTACACTTCTGAGTTACCACAATGGATTTCCATAACCAACCATATATTGTTACCACAATAGTTCCGATTTTACCATTCAAGAATTCTTTCAATCACATGCTCCTCAACCTTTGCCACAAGATGTCACCACACAAGTGTAAATCACAAGAGTTTCATAATAATTCCCCATATGGATATCAAGTAATTTCTCATATCAACACATGGCGATTTCATAAGGATCACAGTTAGCCATACATACCTGGAATTGAATATCTCTTTCTAACTTCCACTCCAATTCACCAAGCAATCAAGATGGTTCAATCTGGTTCATGATTAATATATAGAACATTAGAATAGGACTTCATAATTTACTACCCAATACCCTTTTTGCAAGATTGCACGGTTTTGAAGACGTGTATGAAGGTTTTATCACGAATTTCAAAATCTAGTGTGTGTTCCCTTCCAAAGCTTAGGTTTGAAAATTTAGGGAAAAGGGTTAGGGTTCTTACGTGTGAAATCAAATGTGATGACAATGCACAAAACTTCCCCGTGCTCCAATGATTTTGAAAGATTAATGGTTGAAGAAATAGTTTTCTCTCTTAAGAAGTCTCTCTTCCTTTCTCTTATTTTGTTCAGAAAATGGGTTAAAATGATAGAGGGGGTGTTTTATTAAAAGAGGGGTCGGGCTTAGATTTTTAAAAAAATAATTGGGCAAGCTCAATATGTGACCCAACTCTGTGATCGCAGAACTGACATGCGGTCCGCAGATTGGACCGCATATTTGTCTCAAGTTTTGGACCTCCTCGGGTTGGGAATACGGTGGATATGCGGTCCACATTCGCATTCTGCAGTCACAGAATGCACCGCTGAACTGACCTTCAACATTCTTCAGTGACCATATGTGATCACTCTACGGACCGCATATTCATTATGCGACCACAGATCTGACCTCATTTTTAACATAAAAAATTGGCTGCTCTATGGAAACTTCTGCTATTGAAAAGCGGTCCGCATACCAGATCTGCGACCGCATTCTTGACCGCAAATTGGATCTTTTTTGGAAAAAATTTCGATTTCACATTTATAAGTGCAAAACAGTAAAAAGAATCTGACCCAGGTAAGTAGACTCGACTATATGTGCTGCTAATATCTGAGCACTCATATTTGCGGGGCCTTACACTTTGTCACTGCTTTGTAGGATGTTGCTTCAACCTATTTGGTAAAGTAATCAATTGCCACTAAGATGAACATGTGCCTATTTGATGCGGTTGGTTTGATTGGTCCAATAACATCCATTCCCAAGCAGCGAACGAACGGCTATGGTGAGCTTGTTTCAGTACGCTCGTTTGGAGGTACATATATCATATAGCATGTATCTGACAGCGGTGGCATCTCTGGACATATTGGATGCTGTCTGTTTCCATAGTCATCAAAAAATACCCTGCTTGGAGTATCTTCTTTGCCATAATGAAACCATTTATGTGTGGTCCGCATTTTCATGCGTGCACTTCATCCAATAGATTGGTTGCTTTTATTGCCTCGACACATCTTAATAATCCCAGATATGGATTTCTCCTATACAGGATTCCTCCACTGTAATAGAAGTTGTTGGATAACCTCCGTAGCGTGTTTCTAAGTAGCATTGGCATGTCTTGGGTATTCTCATGTTGTCAAGTATTATCTGATATCATGGAACAAAGGTTTCTAATCTGCTTCTTCCTCGACGTGAGAACAATAAGGGGTTGGTCATGAATCTTGACCTAGATGGGATCAATAAAGTTTGTATCTGGATGCTGGATCATAGACAATAAAGTGGCTAGGGCATGAGTGAACTCATTCTATATTATGGGGACGTGCTGGATTCCGTCTTTCTAAATCTCTTCCTGAACTCTTGTATATGATGTAGATAAGGTAGTTATTTCGAATTCTTGGTTGCCCATTCATCCCAAACCTAATGTATGAGTAGCTCCAAGTTTTCGATCACAAGTAACTCCTAAATGTTCATATCAACTGTCAGTTTGAGCCCTAAGATGCAGGCTTCATACCCGACCATGTTTTTGGTGCACAGGAATATGAGCTTGGTGGATACTAGGTAATGCTTACCGGTTGCTGGTTCTACGACTGCTCCTATACCGACTCCATTGAAATTTGCATCTCAATCGAAAAACATTCTCCGGCCATCATAGGATTGTGCAATATCTTCTCCTATGAAAGATACCTCTTCATCAAGAAAAATACGTCTTCAAAGGTTCACATTATCCTCCCACAGAGTTCACGGCGAGCTGATTTGCCAAATCGTGTCCTTTGACTGCCTTCTAGGTAACATAAACAATGTCAAACTCACTTAACAAGATTTGCCATTTGGAGAGCTTGCCGGTAGGCATGGGCTTCTGAAAGATATATTTCAATTGATCCATTATAGATATGAGATAAGTGGTGTAGGCATAGAAGTAATGCCTCAATTTCTGAACTACCCAGGTTTGAGCACAACATATGCGCTTTAACAAGGAGTACCAAGCCTCGTACGGGGTAAACTTCTTGCTAAGGTAATAGATGGATTGCTCCTTTCTTCCAGTTTCATCATGTTTTCCTAAGACACAACAAAATTCTCCATCCAATTCTGTGAGATAAAGCAATAGGGGTCTCCCTGGTTCAGGCGTAACCAAGACTGGCGGCATTGAAAATTTTTCCTTGATTCTGTCAAAAGCCTTCTGACAGTCATCAGTTCATTTAGTGGAAGCATCCTTCTTTAGCATCTTGAAGATAAGTTCACAAATAACAGTAGATTGTGCTATGAACTGGCTTATATAGTTGAGTCTTCCCAGAAAACTCATTACATCCTTCTTGATCTTTGGCGGCAACTCTAGAATTACTTTGACCTTTGACGGATCCAATTCTATTCCCCGATGACTCACAATTAAACCCAATAACTTTCCATTAGGGACTCTGAATGCACACTTGATGGGATTCAGTTTCAAGTTGTATCTCCTCAATCTGTTGAAGAACTTCCTCAAATCTTCCATGTGCTCTGTAGCTTTCCTGAACTTGATGATGATGTCATCCACATACACATCCATTTCTTTATGTATCATGTCATGAAAGATAGTGGTCATGGCCCTTATGTAGGTAGCATCAGCATTCTTCAAACTGAATAGCATCATTCTGTAACGGTACATCCTCTGCAGCGTGATGAACATTGTTTTCTCTACATCTTCTTCAACCATCCATATCGGATGGTATCAAGCAAAACAACCGACGAACGACTGCAACTCATGTTTGGCGCAGTTTTCAATTAATATATGTATATTTGGCAAAGTGAAGTTGTCATTAGGACTGGCCCGGTTAAGATCTCGGTAGTCGACATTGAATATAACTTTCCCATCCTTCATCAGTACCAGCACGATGTAAGATAACCATGTCGGATACTCTACCACTTTGAGAACTCTGGCTTTGACTTGCTTGGTAACTTCTTCTTTGATTTTAAAGCTCATGTCTTGTTTGAATTTTCTGAGCTTCTGTTTTACTAGCGGGCACGCCAGATCTGTCTGCAACTTGTGAGCCATAATGGATGTGCTGAGTCCAGTCATGTCTTGATAAGTCCATACAAATATGTCCTCCTACTCTTTTAAGAACACTGTGTACTTTTTCTTTTCTGGAGGTGACAAATGTATGATGATAAGTGTTTCTTTGACAGTCTCTGTGTCTCCCAGATTAACAACCTCAGTTTCATTCAAATTTGACTTAGGCATGTTCTTAAAATTCTCAACCTCCCTGGCAACCTCTTTTGGTATTTTGTCCTCTTCTGAATGTATGTCCGTTTTTACATTGCCTCGTTGCAAGTCGCAGTCGTTTGTTCATTATCAAGATATGTTATTGTGTAAAATAAAGTAAATGATAGAGAAAAGTGATAAGAGCCAGATATATATATATACTTGAAAAATGCTTTTGATTAAATAATAGTTGTTTGAAACATCGAAGCTCTTTTCAAAAGTAAGGACAACGCGGAAAAGTAAAATCAATTAAAAAGTAAAATTTGATACATAGTGTGTTGCTTAGCCTTGCTACCCCATAGCTCTCCGGGCACTGGTGGTCCTGACTGACCAATTAGTGAGGCGTTCTCCCCCGTTCACAGCTTGAATGGAATTGCCTTCTTCCCCCTCCTCCTCAAAGATAACACAACAATCTATATCATCCTCCAATAATAGGTTCTTCATTGCTGCCAGTGCCACATCTTCCTCTAATCCATATATAACGTCTTCTTGCTGAAAAGTCTGCTCCTGTTGGGGTATGGGATGTTCCAATGGATAGTAGGACCGTGCCATGGTGGCGACGAATGATTGAACTCCTCGCAGGTGTACTCATACCCCAAGCCAAAAGTGGTGCTATGCTTCTTCAACTTGATTGGCTTGGTCATGCCCTAGAGATTCTCGCCAAGTCCCTTTCCAGGCTCGTACCCGCTCTAATTTAGAATGCTCTCAATTCCACCACTTATCTCTGTCTATGGCTTTGACTCGCTCAATGTGGTGGTATGTTTCTCCACTTATTCTCCTTCTACCTTCAATTATCGGGATGGTTTGCCAGTTTTATATAGGCTTGCTCTTGTCACCATGAATGATCACCTCCTGATGATTCCATTCGAACTTTACAGCTTGATGCAAGGTTGATGCCACAGCCCCAGCGGCATAGATTAAGGGTCATTCCAACAACAAATTGTAGGATTTTGGCACGTCTATGACATGGAAGTCAATATCAAACCACGTAGGTCCCATTTATAGGCACAAGCTAGTTTCTCCAATGGTGGATCTTTGAGACCCATCAAAAGCCTTGACGTTGATAGCTCTATCTATGATTTCGTGCAAACCTTTACCCAATGTCCTGAGGGTTATTAACGGACAGATGTTGAGGTTAGATCCCTCGTCGACTAAGATCATGGTGATAAAATAATCATCGCATTTCGTAGTGATGTGCAATGCCTTCTTGTGATTAAGTCCTTCTAGTGGTAACACATCCTTGTTGATGGTGATCTTGTGGCTTTCCAGTACCTGCCCCACTATATTCTCCATTTCGCCTCATGTTATGTTGCTGGGAACATACGCTTCATTGAATATTTTCATTAAGGCATTTTATGTGCCTCAGATCTTTGAAGAAGAGCGAAAATAGAAATCAATGCCGGTGTATTGATTAGTTGCTCAATGACTGAGTACTCTTTGCCTGTATCTTCCTCCAAAGGTCATCGGATCCAGTTTCATCAGCCCGTCAAGAGTCTTGCTTACTAGACTCAGCCAAATGTTCTGGGGTGTGTACCCTACCTGTCCGGGTCATGCCCTGCGCAGCGATTGCTTCTCCAGTAAATTGTTTTCCTTTCCTTCTAGCTTCAGCTATGTAATCCCAAGGTATGGCGTTCAACTTGAACGTAGTCACATCTGTCATGGAAATCGGAATTGGCATCCTGGGAGGTAACACAATAACTTCAAATGGTGCAACATTCTTTGGAATCTCGAACTCAACCTCGATCGGTATTGGCGCCTTTGCAAGAGGTGCTTCAAACTAGAGTGGTACAGACATATTTATCACATCACCCTCAGATGGCTTGATCTGAACAACAATGGGATTGAGGGTAACAACTAGCTTTTTTAGCTCATTGCTTTCAGATATCAAACCAATTGACCCCGTGGAGTCCCAATCATATTCAATATCATCATATGGATGCCCCCACCCTTGTGGTCAGCTAGAGGGTTGTTGTGGATATTGGGAGTGGACTCCTTTGCTATAATGACCTTGTTATCAATCAAGGTCTAAGTTTGTCTTTCAACAAGCGACACTCGTTGAAGGTATGTCCTTTCATTCCGAAATGGTATGTGCAGGTTTTGTTAGGGTTGATCCTTAGGGAAGGATTTTCTAGAGTTATGGCTGGGATAGGTAAAATGTAACCGGCTGTTTTCATTTTTTTGTATAATTAATCAATTGGCTCGACTATGGCGGAATACTGTCTAGGAGGTCTTCCGTCGAAATTTGGTCTGGATTGAGGAAAGTTTTGGTGAGGGGGTGGTGATGGATATTGAGAATGTCGGGAGTTGTATGCTTGGTGCACAAGTGCGGGTTGGGAATATGTTGGTGAAGTGGGTTGATGTGTGTGCGGTAGAGGTGATTGGCGGGCAGATGGTGGCATTTGGTATGTAGGTGAGGATGCTTGATAATTTATGGTAGGTTGACATGTGAGTGGAGTTGAGGGATAGGTTTTGTACTTCATAGGGGAATTGTTCCTCTACGCAGCCATTACGAAATTTACTTACTTTTTCTTTGACGAGCCACTATACTTTAAAGTGTTCTTGGTAACTTGCAATGCGTCGAGGTTAGTGACCATACCATTATTTATGCCTTCTTCGATCCTTTCTCCCAACTTGATGATGTCGGAGAACTTTTGACCCTCTATTAGCATTAGCCTTTCGTAGTATTGCAGATCTTGAGCACGGACAAAGAACCTATTCATCTCTTTTTCCTCCAAGGCTGGCCTGACCTTAGCAGCTTCCTCCAACATGTAGCATACACGCGAAAGGTCTCTGTGGGATTCTTCTTTAGATTCTCGATATAGAACACATCTGGTGCGTTTTCAGTGTTGAACCTAAATCGGTCCATAAAGTCAGACGCCATGTTCACCCTGCTTGTCAATTTTTTTTGCATCCTGGCTGATATACATGATAAAACATTACCTTTCAGACTCCTCATGAACAGCTTCATGCGGATTTTCTTGTCCCTTCCAACTCCTACCAGCTTATCACAATACATTCTCATGTAGACCCTAGGATCACCTGTACCGTCAAACATATCGAACTTAGGAGGTTTGTACCCCTCCAAGAGCTCAACATCTAGCTTAACACAAAAATCTTCCTAGTTTGACCCTTCAACACCTTTGCTACCATCGACCCCTTGGTCCCCGCTAGTTAACTTCTTGATTCAACGGCCAAATTCTGAATGAGGGAGCCCTTGTCATCTGATTCAGGTGCACTTGTGATTGGCTGAGTGTAGTGGGTATAGTATCTAGAAAGATGGAATTTTTGTCTATGTGGTCATTTGTGGTGTTTTGGGGTTCCGGAATAAGTAGTGGATTGTTGTTGCAATTGCTTCAGGCTTGGGTACGAGTGGGTTGTATTGGTGGTGTTGGGGAATTTTATGGCGGTACAAGGTTCTAGGTGTTAACATTAGGAGCAGCAAGAGTGATTGACAGGCTTTCCAGGTTCCGAACTTTGTCCAATTCCTCCCAAAATTTCAACAAAGTTTGCTGAAGATGAGCAGCAGTCTCCTTGGTAATTGCAGCATTTTGAGAAGTTTTCACAAGTTCCTTTCTAGCGCTTGCATCTCATATTTTGCCTTTGTTCTTGTTTCTGCTAGGACTTGGAGGAGGAGGAGGTGGAGGACCCTTGGATCTTGTTGAGTATGCTGATGGTACCAGAATGTACGAACTAACATTTAGTAAGGGGAATAAAAAATAAAAGAAAAACAAAAGGGTAAAAATTTAGTGCGGTTTCTGAGAAATAATATAGCGGTATTTAAACATGTTGTGCAATTATATAAGTCGTTTTCTATTTTGGGTGCCTCGTTGAGCCTGCGGTCCTAGTGACAAATTAAATTTGGAGAACTTATAATGATAAACGCCTCATTTTATTGATAAAACACGAGCCTTAAAACAACTGAATGATAAAAGAAGTCACTAATGTCCAGTGGCCTTATTACGTTATGAAAGCATGAAATAAAAGATCCTAACTACTTGGTCAAAGAAGGACATTCCCCAGATACGATACTCTTGCCTCCCTCGCACATCTGCATCAACTCGCACAGTCCTAACCGCAGATAGGCTCGAGCTAGATGTTCGCCTACACATCCCTGGGCATTCTGACAATCTTCAATTCTCATTAAGAACTTCCCTTCGAACTCCACTAGACCTCGCTCTAGATACCCCAGCCGATTGTTCACGTTGACAGCCATATCCTTCCACCCATTGATCAGCTTCTTGTGGGCATCCTGTATTTCTCGTTGTTCATTCTCACATTCTCGGATCCTCTTGCACAACTGATTGTATTTGACTTGTGCTTCAGTTTTCTCATCTATAAGCCTATGACCACGGACAAATATCGAACGACCCAAACTAATGTGATCACATTCCAACCAACATGAATAGTACGGTACACACCCGACATGATACCTGTCTTGTTCAATGGATTCATTCCCTAAGACGAGCTTGTCGTGCCATATGTGCTATGCTTGACGCCTATGCAAGCTATCATCATCTTGAAACTAATCCCTGAAATGACTCATTTTCTCTATCCTGGGTATGATTTGCTCTCTTACTGCTTGCCTCATGGCCCGCAAAGGGACATACGGATGAGTTCCCCCTCAGACTGATGAGTACTAGAAATGGTGTGCCTCGGGAGCGTGTGATGAATTCTCCTGTTAGGAACCACTTGAACATCCACTGGACATGCACTTCCTTTAGATTCTCAAACAACTGTACCCATCCACTTGCATCTTCTGGCTGAGCAGAAATGTTGGGCAAAAAGTTCATTCGCTTTGGGTGGTGAAAAGCGATATGGTCATCCCAATCCCCGCCTATGATTTTTTGTCTGTAGTCGCTTTTCTAAAGGTGTTCTATGCAAAAAATGTTGAAGTAACAGATTACAACCTTTAAAGAGCGGAGCCCCTTGTTGACATTTTCCCAAGGCTCGATACATCTAGGCAATGATCATGGGCACTATGATGAAAGTCTGCCCATCAATGCCCTCCACTAAGGTTTTGGTCACCATGGTTAGTCTGGGGTGGATCCTAACCTTCTTCATGGGAAAGATCATCATACCCAAGAAGCAGAACATTAACATAAAGACCTCCTATGTATGTGCCCCATAGAGGTGAGAGCGAACTCGTTAGTGTAGGTGCGGTAGGACTTTCTATGGCCATACCTCTCGTAAAATAAATCAAATGGTATGTAGGAATCCTTCAAACAAGCCAGGTCGGGATTTTGCTTGAGTCCTATCATCTTAGGGAAGCCTCTACTTTTGGGTTTTTCCGGCGTAAGCAGACCCGGAGTCTCCAAAGGGATACCAGCTAAACCCCTTATTTCTTCAAATAATTTGTTATGCTAGATTTCTAGAAGTGAGGGAAAATTCCCTAAGTACTTGCGGACGAGGGTTTGATCGCTGGCATGAAGATCAAAAACTCCCTTGTTGATCGACTGGTTTTACCGCAAATATGCCTTTTCCATATTTAGGAGTTATAATATCAGAAGGCGCCGCCAATCATTATAAACGTTGCTATAGGATTTATTTTGGCACGAGTGGAATATGATTTTGAGTAATAGAGTTACTTATTGATGCTAGTACATATCCCAATCTATCAGTCCCGGAGTATTAGGACGTCTAATCATAAAGGGAAAGAGAGGGATAAAGGCATATATGGGGCTTTAAAGGACAAAATACTAGTTTCGGCAACCAAAAACAAATAACAAGTAAGGGGGTTGACAAATAAACATGCAAAGCTCACATAAAACCCTGTATATCAGATAACACTTAGTTTAGCATGCCTTACACATACTAGTTGGTCTTAAATTAAAACTTAAGTGGCAGACGGACCAGCTTAACACATAGAATTTGATAAAAGTTCTACATTACGCAACTTTGATCAAATTGTTATGAATTTGAGTATTTTAATGAATTATTGATTAAGGGCCTAATATAGAAAAGTTTGGGAAAAGAAGCAGAAGCTTGTAGAAGTTCAAGAAAGGTTTCGAAAATCGACAGAACTGTTTAAGGAAAAGTAAAGTAGAGTTTTTAGAAGTAAAGTGCTTATAAAAGGAAGAGGGTTCTTGAAATCTGTTTTCAAAGTAACATCATGAATAAAAGTTCAGATAGAAAATTGGAAAAATGATTTCAGAGACAGAAATGCAAGTTTGTAATGTTGCAGATAGGTTTGGACGAATTTATTGAAAACGTTCAAAATAATTGCAAGATTACTACTTATGTAACTTAAAAATTTTAGATCCAATAGGTAGGATATCTACATGTTAAAAATAAGCATCGAGTTAGGCATGATTCTATATGCTTGAAATGAAAAAGAATGCAAAACCTATAGACACGATCTCTTGGCGATTCAAAGTATTAGACCTATAGGCATGATATCTAAGTGGTCGAATTCAAACATTAATACCCTATAGGAATGATATCTAGGTGATTCTGAGTATTAAACCTATAGGCATGGTATCTAAGTAATTAAACAACAATATTGATCCTATAGGAATGATATCTACACTTTAACATATGCAAGCAAATAAAACCTCTCCCATACCCTTTACTAAAATACTCCTCGAGATCCTTTTACAAAGTTATTATAAAATTAGAAGAAAGAAGGTAAACAAAATACATCATAGCCCACAGCTATATTCAAACTGCCTAATGCAATCTCAACATCCAATACATATGTTTCACCAAATCCGGATTCCATATTCCAAGTCCTTATCTTATTCATAGAGTTTCAAAGTTATAAGGGAAATTAAGAGCTCAGGCTATGCCTCTGAAGAGTGAATATTGTAACGGAGTAGTGCAAGTGTGGAATTACTAGCTCTAAGGCAGCGAAGTTTAAAGGGAGCTCCAGGGTCCCTAAGCATGGCTTACCAAGGGAGGTAGAACTTTAGAAGTAGGAGTAAGTGCAAAGTGAGGGAGGAACCTAAGCAGGAGGTGGTCATACCCAGCCATGGTATCGACTGGCACACCCCTGACCCTTGCTTAGATTCAAACAAATAAGAGCTGACTCTTGGAGAGTCAAACTTAAGTCTGAATGGTGATTAGGACACCAACATAACCAAATTAATGCTTAACACATAAGGGGTAGAGGGAATGGGAAAAAAATTGAGTAAATACTCAGGGGAGTCTAGTTCTGGAGCAGAAACAACAATTCCAAGTGCTGCCATGATTCATGACAATACCCACATACAAAGGGAATAAAGGGAAGGGATTAAGAATAAAAAGCATTAAAACATAAAGAGGCATAACATGCTTGAATATAATCACATAATGCAGGAAAGCATAAGTAAACATACAAGGAAAGAAGTGTAGAAGAGGAGAAGTTGAATTCATAACAAGGAGGGTGCTATTTAACTAGGAAAACATACCAGCTGCAAGTTTAGACCAACAGAATAGCAACAACAAACAAACAGCCAAGCAGTCAACATGAACAAACTGAAGGAAGTTCAATGAGTAATTGGGAGTTCAGAGAAACTACTAGGAGATTTAGATAGCAGGAGATAATGGAGCATAGTTCTCACCAGTAGAATAGAAAATAGAGAGTAGTAATGTAGTAGGGAGCAGTAAAGAATATTTCAAGATAGAGATGTCAGTGTGGAATTTTTTTTTAAGTAAATTGATTAATGAGTGAATAGAGAAGCATGTATTTATACTTGAAGTCAAGAAGGTAAGCAAGGAAAGAAAATAATCAAGTATCAATCAGAAACAACTAGTAGAAGGGAATTCCTTTAACTAAGAAGTTCAAATTTGAACGATAAAAAAGACAGAAGTTATTTAAGGAAAGGGAATGAAGTAGAATATCATTCACATCATGCAAATAAGGGATATATACAATTGGGAAAGTTTTGAAACACACAGTTAAGGAAATAAACCAAGAAGTAAATCAACTAGTACATAGTAAATCAGGGAATGAAATATTTGAAATCAATAATGAACCAAGTCAGAAAATTATGGAACATGAACGTTCAATTTAGACAAGGAAAGAATCAATTAAGTTCACACAATGGCAGTCCAAAATCAATCCCTAAAATCAGAGGTTATTATGAGAGGAAATATCTACATATAAAGAGTGCATAAGTTTAGAACATGCGAGGCTAGATTCAAAACAAAGAAAAGTGTCATGCAACCAAAGTTAGTGATTAGGGAACTATTTGGTAAGGGGGAATATCAGATGGCATCCAAAAAGTCAGTTAAAAGGTCTTGCAAATCTTAGCAAGAGTGAGAATCACATAGAGAAACAAAGATGAGTTCAGAAATTAGGGTTTTGAAATCAAATTAACTCAGAGAAGAGAAACAAACAAAATCACATACAAATGGTCTGAAAAACCCCAAATTCTAGGATTTCCTCCATTAATCATGTGTAAAGACGAAAGCAAACAAATCAGGCAAAAGTAACAACGAAACAATTTCAAAAGACCAAAAGGAACTAAAACATTAAACATTTCAGGAAAACATAATAAGGGAACAAAATACTATATAAGAACTCACAGAGTGATGGTAGAAGATAGCATGGTAGAATAAAACACATAGAAATCACAATAGAAACTCATAGGAGTCACAGTAGAACAAGTAAAATCAAAGAAACCCTAAGTCGAAGAAGATGAATAGTTTTTTAAAGAAAAGGTTTGAAAGATGCTTGAGAAATCATTTGAATACCTTAAAATAAACACAAATATAGAGAAGATATAGAGAAAAATAGGAAAACCTTGAAAGGCTAGGATTTCAGAAGAGCCCTAGAAGCGACAAAGGCTTGAAAAGGGTCTGCTCTAAGTCGAATGAGTCAGATACGGACTCATAGGGCTAGGATATGCGAGAGTTGATCTGGAGATGGTCGTAACACTTGAATCGGTGGAGATCTAATTGAAGGACTTCAAGCTAGAACCTTGAATTATCAAGTAACCAGAGTATCAAGGCACATGAGGGTGAGTTTAGGCCACTTAGGGCTTGGGACCACATGCCGGTGAAACAAGATGGAAATCGACGGAGTAGGGCTAGGGTTTTGGAGCGGGGTTAGAGAGAGTTTGATACATGAATGGATTCAAGGGGCGGCTATTTTGGATAAATTACTAGGGTTAGGGTGGGTTGGTGAATTAAAAAGGAATGGGAGAATCATGGTCGTTAATTAAAAGGACGGCCGGGTGGGTTTGGAATTGGGTCAAGGGGTCGGGTAATTGGGTCATTTTAATTGGGCGGAATTGGTGTTTAACGTGGGGTCTAATGTGGCTAAAATCGAAATGGAAATATGTTAGCTTTCAAATAGCCACTTTCTCTCCTTTTAAATAATTAAAAAAGAAAAAGATAATTTAAAACAAGTTAAAAGCACTAAACTAGTTAATAATATATAAACATTAATCTAAATATATCTAGAACAATGTTATAATTACAAAACGCGATTAATTTTAAAATAGGCTACAATTGAAATTTTGAATAATTTAGCGTAAAAATATCAAATAAATGTATAAAACTATGCAAAAATTACCTTAATTACATTTGTTGTAAATACATGATCGGAAATAAATGCCTCACGAAAAGGACAATTTGAGAATAATTATTTTGGATTTATACTGTTAAAAATAGATAATAAATCAGTTCTAAAAATCTTTAAAAATTGGGAAAAAACTAAAACATTTGGGGATGCTTATATATGCATAAGCATGCAATTTTGAATGTATTTTGAGCATAAAAATACATAGGGAAATATTTGGTATCAACAAGGTAAACAACACTCTTAGCCAATAATCAACACTCAATACCCCAATCCTATAATCATTCATGCTTTTCTATCAAACTCATCAACTCATATCACATACACTAGGCTTAATAATCATCAAACCAATGCTAGAATCAATTAGAGGTTGAGGATATTATCTTTTTGACGTTCAATCTCCTTGAATTGGAGTTCTAGGGTTCCTTCTCTTAACAACGATGATCTAATCTAATATCTAATGATATGGAGGGTTTAACCATGTTAATAAGATGTTGGAAAAGTGAAATTAATTTAGAATCACCATTAGAACTTACCTTGGGTGGTGGAAGGACGCTTAAGGAGTTAGGTTTTTGAGAGTTCCCCTTTCTAGAGCATGTTTTTATGTTTTGAAGTTGTGGGGGACGAAATATAGCATTCAAACGACCCCCCCCCCCCCAGGCGCGAGTTCGCACTCCTGGAGGCTTGTTCGTGCTAGAGTTCGCACACTACAGCTGTAACACTTCCTCCCACGTGCGCGTTCGTGCACCTGGAGGCTTGTTCGCGCGAGTGTTCGGGCACGTAAGCCAAATTTACGGGGTGTTACAGAATGAAGTAGAAAGACAATCAGTATTTAAAAAATAAAACTGCACGACAAGAAAGAACAAGTGTGAAGTTTTCCTAACTCTGTAGCCTCTGGGGGATAAATATATACATCTCCATACTGATCCGACAGACTCTACCAAGTTTGTCTATGATTTGTGAGACCTATTCAATCAAGTGCTCTGATACCAACTTGTCAGGACCCGGATTTCCCACCCTCGGGAGTCGTGATGGTGCCTACTAATAGGAGCAAGGGAAGCCAAACTTACTTACTTTTTATTAAACATATATTCCTTTTAATAATAAACAACATTACAAAAATAATAGAATCAAGGGAATTAAAATCATAAGCGGAGGTCTGAACCAAATACAGAAATAACGTCTAAACATTAATATAAGTCTATACCCAGCATCTATTGTCACAACATTTCAGGGACTATCTAGAAATGCTAAATACAAAGGTCTGAAACAATGTAAATAAACTCTATTTCGGTACAAGGGAAAGAGGGCATAAAAAGTTATAAGAGATTTCGAGCTTGTGAACACCTGCAAGACTACCTCGGCAATCTCGTGGACTGAAGGACTGCACCGTGGAAACTGTTGTTGCTGCTGTCCAAAGCCTGGATCTGTGTAAAATAGCATAGAGTTTAGCATCAGCACAACTGACCCCATGTGCTGGTAAGTGCCTAGCCTAACCTCGGTAAAGTAGTGACGAGGCTAGGACTAGACTACCAGATAAATATCCGCAGTTCAAATATATATATATGCAACAAAAAGAAATACAAGAAATAAAAAGTCAACAAAGTAAAGGGAAACATGCCGTTGGGAGACAACAATTAGAAATAGAAATCTATATTTAATTATAGAAGCAGCCAACAAAAAAATATCCAAACTAAACACGTTGAACCAACAATTGTTGTGTCGTGCAACCCGATCCTAATGTTTAACAAATATTGTTGTGGCGTGCAACTCAATATATATATATATATATATATATATATATATATATATATATATATATATATATATATATATATATATATTTATATATATATATATATATATATTTATATATATATATATATATTTATATATATATGAAGCGGAACCGTTAAAAATAACGAAGCAAAGCTAAAAGGCACGTTGCCACTACATTCAATCAAGGCAACGAGATTGAAGTATCAAATAAGGAAGGAAATCTTCCTTAAAGGAAGTCGATCGCACACAAGGAAAAGATCAAAATCCCATCAACAAATAAGGAATTCTCCCATGATTTTTGGGAAATCATATCCAGTCGGATGCATCAACAGATTCAATGCAAATCACTGAAGATTCTCTATAATGGTAGATTTGAATAAAAGGCAAGTCTGGAAGGCCCGCCATCTCCGTCAGTTATATCTCCAGCAAAAGGAAAGAGATCTTCATCAAAACACGACCAGTGCATTATTCTTGGAAAGAATCAACACTTTCCAAGGATCAAATCACTTGGGTTGACAAGCCTCCACCATAACCTTGTAGCATAAATTCCATAGTGCTTTATATCAACTTGTATACTTTGATCACACCAATACAGACATCTTCAGTTTACTGCAAACAAGCATAGTAGTCTAGTTAGATTCACAGTGTAATAAGTCAACTGGTGAGGCATTGTATTAAATGAATGAAAGAAGACTGTGCGACAAACATCACTTCTATACTCGAAAGAAAGTTATTGATCTTAAGTGAAATCCCTTGCAACCCAAGGGGATTGGATTATGATTCACATTAAATCCGACTAGTATAAAAATTCTAGGTGCCATTATATTTCCGCATTTACTTTCAGCATACTTATATTTGAATAATCTCGCCTGGTGCACTATCGTATTAAGTCAACTAATAAAGTTTTAAGTCGACTTATTTGCTTTTAAGTTTAAATTAGTAACAATTCACCACTCCCCCCACTCTTGTATTTTCAATTGGTATCAGAGCAAGGCTCACATTTTTCTTTTGCTTAACAACTTGTGAGAAAAAGATCATGGCAAATCAGGTTATTGTTGGAGCTCTGCTTCAAGAAGGAGCTTCTCAAGTAAAACCACCTTACTTCAATGGACAACACTTCTCATACTGGAAAATTCGTACGGAGATTTTCACCAAGGCATATGATATCAAATTTTGGAGAGTCATCAAGAAAGGGAATTATCCACTGCTTGCTAGAACTCTACCACACGCGGATCGTGATGACATTGATTCATATTTCACGGAACAACTGGAAGTTGTTCAAACAAACCATAAGGAAAGGAATCTACTTCACAATGATATAAATGGTAAAGCATATGAGAAAATCTCCAATTGTGACACAGCAAAGGAAATGTGGGACAAACTTGAATTCACCTATGAAGGTGCCAGCAAAGTAATGGAAACTCACATAAATATTCTAGTTCACGGCTATGAACTTTTCTCCATGAAAGAAGGAGAATCCATCGAAGAAATGTTTGCCACGTTTAGTAAAATAACTAGTGATTTAAAAGCTTTAGGGAAACCTTACACCAGTGGAGATCAAGTCAGAAAGATTATCAAAAGTCTACCAACCATGTGGCAGACCAAAGTCGTCACACTGGAATCTCAAGATCTGAATAAGCTATCTTATGATGAACTGCGAGGAGAACTCATTTCTTTCGAAAGAACGCATTTAAAGAAGACGAATCAAGAAGAGAAAAAGAATATTGTTGCATTCAAAGCTACTACTGAGGCAACTGAAAATGAAGTTGATGATGCAGAAGTCCTACAAGAAGAAATTGATATGCTGCCTAGGAATATGGACGGAGTAATAAGAAGATATAGAAATGCAAAGAAATGAAGACTCCCACCAAGAAGGAGGAGACAATACAATGACTAAGACAAGAATGATGGAAAATGCTATGAATGTGGAAATTTGGGCACATTCAAGCAGAATGGCCAGAACTGAAAGGAAATATTTCTATAGGATTCAGCAAGAACATATCATTTGGAAGCTGCAGTGACTAAGATGAATCAGACCATGAGGAAATTGCTAATCCATGATTCATGACAATTCTAGATAACGAGATCAACAAAACTTCAGGATGCTGGACTGATGAAGATGACTCAGAAGATGAAAACTGCTTTATGGAAAGAGGAGAAACCAACGAGGTAAGATCCTATAACTGTGCAAGATGCAATGAATTAGAAGACATCCTTGACTCCACCATTTCCGAATCTCATAAAATGATGAATGATCTTAAAAGACTCACAAAGGAATTCAAAGACTGGAAACTCAAGTACGAAGTATGTGAAATTGAAAAAGAAGTACTTCAGGAAGAGTTTGAGGAGATGCAACTGCAGCTTAACAGCTTGCGCAAATCCATCAGTCACAGTTCTGTTAAGTCTAATCAGTTGAATTAAAAGTCAACTGGAAAAGAGCCAATCAGAACTAGATCGACGAGTCTATTGAATCAGTTGACTTATAAATCAACTGGAAAGGATTCAGCAAATCGTAGATTTACTAACTCTAACACTCATGAAAAATCGGAAAATGGGCCTAGTGTTAGATGTCATTACTATAATAAAAGTGGGCACAAATTCTCTAACTGTCACTTTTGTAAATCTCATTTGTCTAGATGGGTTTGGAAGCCCAAGAATTCATAATCTAGTAACACTAACTCTCCATGACCCAAGAAAGCTTGGGTACCTAAAAGAAAGTGATAATTCTGATTTGCAGGAACACCACAGAGTGAAATGCAAAGGTAAGTGGTATCTAGACAGTGCATGTTCCAGTCACATGACAGGTAACAAAAATCTATTTAAGGAAATCATAAAGATTGATGGAGGAAGTGTCAAGTTTGGAGACGATTCAAAAGGCAAAATTGTTAGGACTGGAACTGTTCCATTCAATAACAACTACGATATTGCTGGAGTTTATTTAGTATATGAATTAAACTACAATCTCCTCAGTATAAGTCAACTATGTGACTCGGGATATAAGGTAAAATTCAAAAAAACTTGTTGTGCTATTTGAAGACAAGTCAGGTAAATTAATCCTTGCAAGTAAAATGTATAGAAACGTCGACATATTAGATGGCTTTGAAAATATAGATGGTCACATTTTCTTAACATATATGTCTGATGATCCTTGGCTATGGAACAGAAGATTGGGGCATGCTAGCATGCATTTAATCGAAAAATTAGCCAAACATGATCTAGTCATCGGCCTACCAAAGTTAAACTTCTCAAGAACTCATATTTGTGATGCATGTCAGATGGGTAAGCAAACTAGAAATTCTTTCAAAAATAAAGACATAGTCCCTACTTCAAAACCTTTGCAATTACTTCATATGGATTTGTTTGGACCTACTTGAACTACTAGCATAGGTGGCAAGAAATATGCTTTTGTTATTATTGATGACTTTTCACGATTCACTTGGGTGATTTTCCTATCTCACAAAGATGAAGCCCTGTCAAACTTTGAGATCTTCTGTAAGAAAATTTAACGAGAGAGGGGATGTCAAATCTCTGTAATTCAAAGTGATCATGGAGGCGAATTTGAAAGCAAGGCATTCGAAGACTTCTGCAATAGTCAAGGCTATAACCACAATTTCTCTTCTCCTTGATCTCCTCAACAAAATAGAGTAGTTGAAAGGAAGAACAAAACATTGCAAGACATGGCCAGAACTTTGCTCTTGCAACACTCATTGCCTAATCACTTTTGGGTGGAAGGAGTCAGTACTACTTGCCACATTCTAAATCGCTGGCTTATAAGACCTATTCTTAAAAAGACTATGTATGAACTCTGGAAAGGTAAACGTCCTAACATCAGCTATTTTCATCCATTTGGAATAAAATGCTTTATTCATAACAATGGTAAGGAAAATCTTGGAAATTTTGATCCTAAAAGCGATGAAGGTATTTTTCTTGGTTACTCAATAATAGTAGATCTTTTAGAATTTTCAATAAATGCACTTTATGTGTAGAAGAATCAGTTCACGTTGTATTCAATGAAAATAATCCCTTGGTCGAGAAAGGATCTAATGCAGGTGCTGAAGATTTAGATCAAGAGGCTCAGGAAAAGAGAAAATCTCAGGAGTCAACAACTCCCACAGGAGTGGTAGAGTCGACTGAACAAGCAATTGTTAACACTTAAGCGCCACCTCTAGAGTCGACTACACAATCCATTAGACTAAATGAATAGAGAAATGAAACTGAATATCCTCACAAATTGATTATTGGAGATCCAATGAAGGAATGAAGACCAGAGCAGCTCTCAAAAAGAAGGAAAACATTGCACTAATCTCCCAAATATAACCAAAGTAGGTAGAAGAAGCTCCAAAAGATTCAAACCGGTAACTGCTATGGAAGAAGAGCTAGAGCAATTCAATAAGAATCAAGTATAGGAGTTGATACCTCGACCTGAAAATGATTCAGTTATCGGTACTAAATGGGTATTCAGGAACAAGCTAAATGAAGAAGAACAAGTTGTTAGAAACAAAGCCAGACTAGTCGCTCAAGGGTACTGACCGCAGGAAGAAGTCGACTATGATCAAACTTTCTTTCTAGTTGCTCGATTATAGTCAATACCAATCCTATTAGTTTATGCCTCATTCAAAGAATTCGAACTATTTCAAATGGATGTCAAGAGCACTTTCCTCAACTGATTCATCGAAGAAGAAGTTTTTGTGAAACAACCTCTGGGGTTTGAGAACTCGAAATACCCATATCATGTGTACAAGACTACTAAGGCCCTATATGTATTGAAACAGGCTCCACATGCTTGGTATGAAAGGCTAAGTACATTTCTTATAGAACATGGATTCACAAGAGGTAAAATTGATACTACGTTATTTATCAAAAGTTCATCTGAAGGTAACCTTATAATTCAAATTTATGTTGATGATATTATCTTTGGTAGTGCTAACCTTCTTATGTATAAGGAATTTGGAAATCTCATGCAAAGAGAATTTGAGATGAGCATGATGGGGGAACTTACCTTCTTCCTTGGTCTTCAAATTCATCAATCTGAAGAAGGAACCTTTATCTGGCAATGTAAATATACCAAGGAGCTGATTTAAAAATTTGGTATGAGCAATAAAATCCATTGGAACTACTATGAGTCCTGCTACAAACTTAGATAAGGACAAACAGGGTACTCTAGTTGATGAAACCAAATACAGAGGAATGATTGGGTCACTTCTATATCTAACCGCAAGTCGACCAAATATTATGTTCAGCATATGCAAATGTGCTAGGTTCCAGTCGGCTCCTAAGGAGTTGCATCTAACTGCTGTAAAAAGAATTATTTGATACCTTATCGAGACAATATCTTAGGGTTTACGGTATCCTTGATCTAAATCATTTAAATTGAAAGGTTTCTCAGATGCAGATTTAGCATGTGACAAAGAAGATAGGAAAAGCACGAGTGGCATATGTCAACTGCTAGGAAAATCTCTAATTTCCTTGAACAGTAAAAAGCAATCATCTATTGCATTTTCGACTACTAAAGCTGAGTATATTGTTGTTCGACAATGTTATGCACAATTGATTTGGATGTCACATCAACTGGATGACTATGATATTTTTTTTTAAAACCTATACAAATTTTCTGTGATAATTTTAGTGTTATTTGTCTTTTAAAAAATCATGTGCATCACTCCATTGCTAAGCATATAGATATTAAATATCATTTTAATAGAGACCATATTCTTAAGAGTGATATCGATTTAACCATTTTTGGCACATCGGCAAAATTAGCCAATATTTTTACTAAACCTTTATTAGAGTAAAGATTTTGTGCTCTAAGGAAATTGCTTGGCATTATCTGTCACACAACTAACTCTTAGGGTCAAAGTGTAATTTTCTACATTTTTGTCATTATTGCGTTTATTAATTACGCCGTCATTCTTTCTCTCTCATTATTTTATAATTTCGCATCAGTTGCAGCGAAGATTGAAAGCCAATCACCGCGTAGGTCTAACTGACACCTTTTCCTTTTCCACTACACCGTCAAATCCCTCCTTTTTACTTAGTCCCTGTCATCCCTTTCCTTTTAATCCTTTCCACCAACCCACTTCTTTTCATGTTTTGAAACCCTCCTCTCTTCCATGGCCAAGACTCCCAAAAATCCCTCTGCTTCCATAAGAAAGATCACCCATTCAAAATAACAACCTGCCTCCGCTCCGGCTGAGCAAGTAGACCTAGGGTCCGACAGGTCTGTGGAGCATGCCTCTTCTCAAGTGCATATTCTGAGCACTCTCTGCTTCTTGGTGAAAAATCCGCTGGTAAATGACCTATGGATGAAGCCCGCATCGACGCCCCCTTTTCCAACCACTAAAGAAAGAAGAGAAAATGGGTTTATGACATTACAGAACAACTCTTATTCCCATTAAGGAGTTGGGCATTGGAAGTTGAAGAGTCGCCACCTAATGATTATAGTGCATTGGGACACTATTAAGAATAAGAGAGTATTTTTGAAGTTAAACCAGAGTTCGGGTAAGGACTTGAAATTATCTCGAGGGGATGGTTTTAGGCACCCATCAAAATCCACTAGTGTGGTTCTCGGCCGTGCTAATTGTGACTCTAATAAGAGACAAGGCAAGTAAACAAGTAAGGTTTGCCTGTAAACATTCAAACAACTTGAGACATTTGAAAAGACATAATTTAAATAAAAGCTGAAAGGAGAAGCGCATTACTTTTAGAAAATGTTAGAATAAATCAAGCAAAAGAGAAAAAAGTCCTAGGTTTGACAATAATATGGATCATTCGATACAATAGCCCACACATGTTCTCAAATAGGGATCGCTTTATGATATTATTGCATCGTCATCATCTCCATATTCTACCATTCCCACCCCGTAGAGGTAATTTGAGTGTGTGGATTGGTCATGAATACTTATTGCGTGCTATAACCTGTCCCATTCTATAGATCCTAGAGGGCATTTAGGATCACTTTCCTATAAGGTAGGAACTAGGCTAAACCCCTAGGTTCAAAGGTTAATGTTCTAGACGTCATACAAGAACAAATAGGATTTGCACATAAGGGAATCATGTAAGCATGTAAGAAGCTCAAATATTCCTCTATAGAAGAACACATAATTAGAACGGCTTGAACATATATAAGGTCTAAGGAAGGAATAATCTTTCGAAAAACTGGACTATAAATTAAACAGAAGTTTGGAGGTATTGCAGAAAAGTAACACAACCGGAAGCGTTCAGAACTTTTAAAGAGACACTAGTAGTTTCAGAAAAATCCAAAGATGTTTTAAAAATATTTGTGAAACCCAGTTTTCGGACAAGCAAAATAGAAGAACAAATACGAAAGTATTTTGTTGCATAAGTATAAAGAAAAACATGTCAGGTTTTGAACATTTGAAAATTACAATATTCAAAAGTTTTAAGAATAGTAGCCCAATGCTGGACGATAAAACCCAGTAGAAACATTTGCATATATGGTTTGAAAATAGTAGTCCAATGGATAAAGTAGAAATCACTTGCATAAGTACTAAAATAGGGTAGAAGTTTATCAAAAAATTTGACAGCTTCAGAAACAAACAAATTCAACTAGAGGCGGATTAGTTCGAACATGTCATAATGATGTTTAGTCAATTTTTATCCGTCATAAGGCTTGCCTACGCGTTATTAAAAGATGATGAGCATGCACGTTTGCTCCCAGTTTTAAAAAGATAGTTGTTAACCAATTTTAGCCCTGATTAACATAGTACTTCAACAACTGCAATAAAAGTCTTAAAGGCATGGTATCTAATGCAAAAAGGGTCCTATGAACATGATATCTAAATGTGAGGTTAATGACTTGATGATTATTATTTAGTCATGCTTATTAGAATACTCGGAATAACAAACTGAAAGTGAAGAATCTAAGAACACGATTTCTATATGTGCGAATGCATGTCCTAAAACATGGTATCTATTGCAGAAATAGGTAAATAAAGACCTATTGACATGTTTTCTACCCATTCCCTTAATTAAACATGCATAGACCTCCCAATTCACTATAATCCCCATTGTTTTTCATAAATTATTACATCCGAAATAATTAAAATACAACAATGGTAAAGAAAATAAGAAGTTATTCTATATGGAGCCTACAGCCAGGCCAAAAATCATCAACCTTACTTCTTTTGAGTTTCACAATCATTACCAAGGCTTGGGTGCGACAAAGTTCCCTAAGGGTTAGTTGAACCCCTAGCTAATACCAAGCACCCAATGTTTCATTATTAGGCAAGTGCAAGTGCTGAAGTGCCAGCCTTGTGCAACAAAGTTCGATAGTCGCTCAGGGGCTCCCAAGGCAATGCTTATACTAAGGGCGAAGAACCTAGTGTTCTAAGAGTAGTGAAATTGTGATAGGATTGAGAGAGTTTAAAACATTTGAGAGTCAATTTATGAAAATAGTTGAAAGATTAGAGAGATAGTTTGAGAAAATAGTTTAAGAGAGTTGAAAGAGTTGGAATGAGTTCTTTTGAAACTATTTGTACTAACCAGTTTAGAACAGAGCATCGTACAAACATGGGCAAAGGGGAAGGGAACAGATAAGTACAGGGACCTACTCATACACATACAAACATAGTGAAGGCAGGTAGATAGACACTGTTGAAGAATAAACATGGGATTTGTTGGAAACACGTTCTCAATGCAATATACTAAAACGTGTGTTCTTTTGTGTAGGTTTTGATGAATGACAAACGAAGCGAATATTGATATATGACGAAGTTCAAGAAACAAGCGCACAATTGATATACAACAATATTAATTGATACACAACGAGATTCAAGCTCAAGACAAAGTTTTATAGTTTAATTGAGTCATTCTTAATTGTGATCTTGATCGTACAACTTGACTCGTAACATGGCTTCTCTCATAAAACTATTTTCCAAAATCATGCATATTTAATTTAATGTCAAATGATTTTAAATCATGCATATCTACATTAGTCAAAATGATTTTTAGACTTGCCCCAAAAATCTGGACTAAGATAATCGATTATGTACTTATGATAATCGATTGTTTTAAGCCAAGACTGCATGACAATCGATTGTGAACTAATGACAATTGATTGTGCGTAAGGCAGTGAGCATCAGGTTTTTCAAACCTGCATGACAATCGATTGTGAACTAATGACAATCGATTGTGACTGAGGCAGTGTCCATCAAAGTTTTTCAAAAATCAGAATAATCGATTATGAACTAATGGTAATCGATTATGTTGAGACAGTGTCTTCCAGTGATTTTCAAAGTTATCAAATAATCGATTGTTATCATTAGACAATCGATTGTCAAAGAGACAGTGTCTTCCAGTGATTATCCAATTTATTAAATAATCGATTGTTTCTTTAGACAATCGATTGGCAAAGAGACAGTGTCTAAAATGTTTTTCAAAAACTGATAAGTAATCGATTGTTGACTTTGTGCAATCGATTATGAAGCTGACCGTTGTTGTAAAGTTTTCAAATACCGTCAGGTAATCGATTATTGTTTTTGTATAATCGATTGTTTTGATTAAAATCTGGAAAAGATTTTTTGAACGTTATTGGATAATCGATTATAGATTTTGTATAATCGATTGTTTTTATTAAAATCCGAAAATGATTTTTTGAACGTTACTGAGTAATCGATTGTTGATTCTGGACAATCGATTGTTTGTGGTAAAATCTGGAAATGATTTTTTGAACGTTGCCAGTAATCGATTATGGATTGTAAGTAATCGATTATCAAGCGCAAAATCTGGTATTGAATTTTGGTCTGACTGGCAGACAATCGATTGTTGGGGTTTGACAATCGATTGTCAGTGAGTAAAATCAGCAACTCTTAATTGGCAATTAGGCAACGGTAATGCCAAGTTTTTCAACTATAAATACAGCTTCATTTCAGTGTTTTAAACACAACAACATACTACAACTGATCATTACATTGCTATAAGCTTCCATACTTGTGTTTATCATTTTATATTCAATTTCATAAAGCTTTTGAGAGCCATATTCTTGTTCAATGTTGTTGTGATCTAGAGCTTACTTCTTTCACTCATATCTACTCATAAAGAAGCGTTTTGTTTTGAGTGGTTAGTGTCTTGTACTCTTGTAAGAGAATTGTGATTCTCTTGTTGTAAGGAACTTGTGTTTCCTTGGTTGAAGTCTTGGAGTATTGCAACTCCGAGCAAAGGTGTTGAGGCTTGCGTCCTCAAGTTGTATAGGTTTGTTAAGCACCCGGAAGCTTAACAAGGTAGTGGAAATCTTGAGAGAGTCTCTCGGGGACTGGACTAGCCACACGTTGTGGTAAACCAGGATACATCTGTGTGTAAGTTATTATTTATCGCACTCATTTACTTCCTGCAAATTTTAATTTCCGCAAGTTTACGCTAAATTTTATTATAACACTATTCACCCCCCATCTACCGTTAAGCGTTTTAACTAACAATTGGTATCAGAGCCATACTCTCTGAAGACTTAACAGTTTGAGAGAACCATCCATGGCTTCTACTCGTGATTCTTTTGCAGGAATTGATGAAGGACAGTGTTCCACACGACCACCTTTATTCAATGGTACAAATTACACGTACTGGAAGGAGAGGATGATGATCTTCGTTCAATCCAACAGTTTTCACCTTTGGAAGGTGTTTACGAAGGGAAATCAAATTCCAACAAAGAAGGTGGAAAATGAATGGGTTCCCAAGTCCGAGGATGAGTATGACGCGGATGACATCCGAAAGGTCCAAAATAATGCTAAAGCAATAAACTTAATATATTGTGCTGTTAATGCTGACGATTACAGGAAAATATCGTGTTGTACAACAGCAAAGGAGATGTGGGACAAGCTAGAAGTTACATACGAAGGAACGGATCAGGTAAGGGAAGCAAAAATTGATTTCCTAACCCATTCTTATGAATTATTTCACATGAAGGAAGGAGCAAAAAGGTGGACGAAATGTTTGAACGATTTTCAATAACCGTAAATGATCTACATGCCCTCAAAAAGACATTCACGGATAGAGAACTTGTGCGGAAGATCCTTAGAAGTCTCACTCCGGCATGGCGATCAAAGGCCGACGCAATCCAAGAATCAATCGGCGTCTCAAATGTCACAATTGACGCATTAAGAGGTAATCTCAAGACCTATGAATCTACTATTCTTAACCCTCTTGTTGATGATCAAAGGAGGAAAAGAATAGCTCTAAAAACGAGCACAAGTCAACCACAAATTGATGAGGAAGGAGACAACGAGTTTGGACTCGTTATCAAAAGATTTCAAAAGTTCATGCGCAAGGAGTATGAACGCAAAGGGAAAAAGCAACGAGAAATAAAATGCTACGAATGCGGAGAAACCGGGCACATCAAGTCAAATTGCCCAAACCTCAAAAAGGAAAAGAAACCTTTTAAAAAGCAACGCGCATATACTTCTTGGGGAGGGGACTCCGGAGATGAGTCAAGCGAAGGAGAAGAAGACGAAGCAGCAAATCTTTACCTCATGGCACAAGAAGATAACAAAGACGAGGTATGTCAAATTTCGTCTCAAAACTTCTATACTCTTGATGAGATGCGAACTGCTTTTGATGAATTATATACTGAATTTATTAAAGCTTCAAAAACAGTCAAAAGCGTAAACGAAAATGCTTCTCTAAAAAAAAAAGATTTTCAAAAACAGCTTTCTTTAAAAGAAAAGGATTTAGAAAAACTGGTTTTAGAAAATGAGAAGCTGAAAGAGGAAAACAAGTTTTTTGGAAAAAGAAGTTCCGATAAGCCCGAAAGCTCTACTAGAAATTGCACTTCTTGTTCACATCTTAAGAATGAAGTAAGTAGGCTTAAAGGCACACTAGATAAGTTTAATTCTTCTCACAAAAACTTGAATGATGTTCTTGTTAACCTGAAATCAACCAAGCATGGAATAGGCTTTAAGAATGAAGAAAAGGTTGAAGCTAAACCCCAACAACCTAAAGCTCAACCTAGGATTAACAATAGAAATGCTTATCCTAGAAACAACAACTCTAGAGCCAATATGCATGCTAGACAAAATGGTGAACATTTTAGAAGACCTAGGAATGACTTACCACCTAGAAATAGTCACCCTAGAAATTATGCATATTTTAGGCCAAATTTTGAACCCTTTAGAAGACCTAGCAATGGCCCTCAACCGAGAAACAATTATTCTAGAAATGCTGCCCATCCTAGAGCTCACAGTAGGAGAAATAATTCTCATGAAATGCGAAATAGTCATAGTGTTCAAAATAGAGCAAGAAATTTTCATCCGTCTAGTTACTATGAACCTAGAAGGATGCATAACCCAAATGTGAATTGTCATTACTGTAGACGTATTGGTCATATTGCTCCTGCATGCTTTACACGTCATAGACATATTACTCAATCGCATCATTATAATATGCCTAACCCCCATGGACCCAAGATGGCATGGGTACCTAAAGAACATTAATTTGTTTTGTAGGTGTGCTTGAAGGGATCAAGTGTACTATGGTACCTTGATAGTGGATGCTCCAAGCATATGACGGGAGATGAATCCAAATTCCTTCAATTAGAGCACAAAGAAGGAGGAAGTGTTATCTTCGGTGATAACAATAAAGGAAAGATCATCGGCATCGGCTCGGTCGGTAAGGATGAAAATTCCTCTATTAAGCATATATTACTAGTTAAAGGATTAAAGCATAATCTCTTGAGCATAAGCCAATTGTGTGACAAGGGAAATCTTGCTTTATTCGATTCGGATGAATGCTTAGTGTTCAGACGTAGTGATTTCAAAATTATCCTCCGTGGTTTTAGAGTGGATAGTATTTATATGGTTGACCTTGCTAATTCCTCACTCGATTATGTTGATTGTCTAATGAGTAAAGAGGATGATACTTGGCTATGGCATCGTAGAGTAGCACATATCAATATGCATCTTTTGAACAAATTGATTTCTCAAAACTTAGTTGTTGGTCTTCCCAATTTAAAATTTGAAAATGACTCTATTTGTGACTCGTGTCAAAAGGGGAAGCAAACAAAAGCATCTTTCAAATCTAATAACATTGCTTCAACTTCTAGACCATTACAATTGCTTCATATGGATTTATTTGGTCCTTCTCGCATTGAAAGTCTAGGAAGAAAAAGATATGCTTTTGTGATTGTTGATGATTTCTCTAGATTTACTTGGACTTTATTTCTTGCCAATAAAAGTGATGCTTTTCAAAATTTTAAATATTTTCTTAAGCGTGTTCAAAATGAGAAAGAAACAACCGTCACTTCAATTAGAAGTGATCATGGGGGAGAGTTTGATCACAATCTCTTTGCGGACTTTTGTGACGAACTCGGAATCGAGCATACCTTTTCCGCTCCACGTGCACCACAACAAAATGGGGTGGTGGAAAGGAAAAATAGGTGTCTCGAAGAGATGGCTAGAACCATGCTCGACGAAGCTAAGATACCCAAACATTTTTGGGCGGACGCCGTGAGTACCGCTTGCTATGTTCTAAATAGAGTAGTAATTTGGCCGATACTCATGAAAACCCCCTACGAACATTATAAGGGTAGAAAACCAAATATTTCCCATTTTAGAGTTTTTGGTTGCAAATGTTTTGTTCATAACAATGGCAAAGACCAATTGGGTAAATTTGATGCTAAGGCGGATGAAGGTATTTTCATTGGATATTCCTCACGTAGTAAAGCATATAGGGTCTTTAATAAAAGAACCCAAATTGTGGAGGAATCCCCTCATGTTGTATTTTCCGAAAATAATGCTCGCTTGGCGAGAAAGGATTCCGGTTTTGATCTTGCAGGTATCTTAGATAGCTTGAAAGACAAAATACAAGAGGAACCACCTGAGGAAAATAAAGATGAAACTGAGGAACAACCAACGGAAGAAGCGCCACAATTGGAAAAAGAAACAAATATGCCTAACGAGTGGAGGACAATCAAAGATCACCCTCTCGAACAGGTAATTGGCAACGTTGGAGACAAGGTAAGTACCCGAAACTCTCTCAAAAATACCTTAGAACATACTGCATTTGTTTCTCAAATTGAACCCAAAATCATCTCAGAAGCAATTGGGGATGAATTTTGGACCTTGGCAATGCAAGAGGAGCTTAACCAATTCGAACACAATGACGTTTGGGATTTGGTGCCAAGACCCGAAGGTCATACCATAATTGGCACGAAATGGGTTTTTCGCAATAAACTAGATGAAAATTGTATAATCACTAGTAACAAAGCTAGGCTTGTAGCAAAAGGCTATAATCAAGAAGAAGGTATTGACTATAAGGAAACATATGCTCCCGTAGCTAGATTAGAATCTATTCGCTTATTGCTTGCATTTGCCTCTTCTATGAATTTCAATTTATATCAAATGGATGTGAAAAGTGCCTTTCTAAACGGTTTTATTCAAGAAGAAGTTTATGTTGAACAACCCCCCGGTTTCGAAAATTTTAAATCTCCCGATCATGTTTTCAAACTCAAAAAGGCTCTTTATGGTTTAAAACAAGCTCCCCGAGCTTGGTATGAAAGATTAAGTAAGTTTCATTTGGAAAATGATTTCATTAGAGGAAAAGTTGACACAACTCTCTTTGTTAAGCATAAAAACAATGATATTTTGTTAGTTCAAATATATGTAGATGATATTATATTTAGTGCTACTAACAATGTTTTATGCAAGGAATTTTCCGATTTAATGACGAGCGAATTTGAGATGTCTATGATGGGTGAGTTAACATTCTTTTTGGGATTACAAGTAAAGCAAATGAAAGAAGGTACGTTCATTTGCCAAGCCAAATATTGCAAAGAATTGCTGAAACGATTTGAGATGAACAATGCAAAAGAAATGGCAACTCCCATGAGCACATCCGATCATCTAGACAAAGATGAGAAAGGTAAGGAAGTCGACACCAAAAAGTATCGAGGCATGATTGGCTCTCTTCTTTATCTTACTGCTAGTCGTCCGGACATCATGTTTAGCGTGTGTTTATGCGCTCGTTATCAATCGTGTCCGAAAGAGTCTCACCTTACCGCAGTAAAACGGATCTTGAGGTATCTTGTGGTACTACAAATGTGGGTCTATGGTACCCCAAAGGCTTTTCATGCCAACTTGTTGGCTACTCCGATTCCGATTTTGCTGGATGCAAATTGGACCGCAAGAGCACTAGTGGCACTTGCCATTTGCTCGGTAGCTCTCTAGTTTCTTGTTTTAGCAAGAAACAAGTAAGTGTTGCGTTGTCCACAACCGAGGCTGAATATGTAGCCGCGGGGAGTTGTTGCACTCAAATTCTATGGATGAAACAACAACTCGCGGACTATGGCCTAAGTCTTGATCATATCCCTCTTAGATGTGATAATACTAGTGCCATATGCTTGACAAAGAACCCCGTTCTTCATTCGCGAACAAAACACATTGAAATTAGACATCATTTTATTAGAGATCACGTTCTCAAAGGCGATGTCAAAATTGAATTTGTTGAAACCAATAACCAATTGGCAGACATCTTTACAAAGCCTTTAGAGAAAGAGTCCTTCTTCCTAATTCGTAGTGAACTCGGGATTCTTGACTCCACGTTGATCTAAGTCATGCATTGCATTTTTATTTTACATAATATCTATCTTGAGCGTCGGAGGCGTCTAACATATTTTTGCAGGTATTGCCCTAAAGATAGGGGGAATTATTAAGCATGACGCACCACAATCAAATCCTCTTCAGAAATATCGGTTTATTCCGTCAAAAAATCGATTATCCCGTATCAATAATCGATTGTCATGCTATTACTTATGATATTTTTGCTAAAAAATTTTCCAATAAATAAACAAGGTTTATTTCATCTTTGGCATCTTATTATTATGTTATTTTTGCTAATGGCAAAAGGGGGAAGATAACGGGTATGCACTCTCAAATTATAAGCTTAAATTGAGCGGGAATTCTCAAATTGAGGCGGAACAAAATTGCATACTTGTTGCATGTATATACTTATCTTGAATCGTCAATATAAATTGCTTGTCTTGCATATCCCGCTTAATGTTTGCCATTATCAAAAAGGGGGAAATTGTTGGAAACACGTTCTCAATGCAATATACTAATACGTGTGTTCTTTTGTGTAGGTTTTGATGAATGACAAACAAAGCGAATATTGATATATGAAGAAGTTCAAGAAACAAGCGCACAATTGATATACAACAAGATAAATTGATATACAACGAGATTCAAGCTCAACACAAAGTTTTATAGTTTAATTGAGTCATTCTTAATTGTGATCTTGATCCTACAACTTGACTCGTAACATGGCTTCTCTCATAAAACTATTTTCCAAAATCATGCATATTTAATTTAATGTCAAATGATTTTAAATCATGCATATCTACATTAGTCAAAATGATTTTTAGACTTGCCTCAAAAATCTGGACTAAGATAATCGATTATGTACTTATGATAATCGATTGTTTTAAACCAAGACTGCATGACAATCGATTGTGAAGTAATGACACTCGATTGTGAGTAAGGCAGTGAGCATCAGGTTTTTCAAACCTGCATGGCAATCGATTTCTAACTAATGACAATCGATTGTGACTGAGGCAGTGTCCATCAAAGTTTTTCAAAACTTAGAATAATCGATTATGAACTAATGGTAATCGATTATGTTGAGACAGTGTCTTCCAGTGATTTTCAAAGTTATCATATAATCGATTGTTATCATTAGACAATCGATTTTCAAAGAGACAGTGTCTTCCAGTGATTTTCAAATTTATTAAATAATCGATTGTTACTTTAGACAATCGATTGGCAAAGAGACAGTGTCTAAAATGTTTTTCAAAAACTGATAAGTAATCGATTGTTGACTTTGTGCAATCGATTATGAAGCTGACCGTTGTCGTAAAGTTTTCAAATACCGTCAGGTAATCGATTATTGTTTTTGTGTATTCTCTTATCAAAATCCTTAACCATCTCTTCAAGATCTTGATTGGATTATATAAATCACTGTAGCTAAAAATTTTTTTCAGATTCTTCATTGATTTTCAATTTCCTACTGTTTTCTGCATAATCCAGATCTACTAAAATCCTAAAGATTCCATTGGTTATAATCGTTTGTTTGCTTATTAGATTGTTTTCCCTGCTGATTCAATATTGAAAGCAGATTCTGGCAGATCTATCTCCCTGGCCGCCATGGCCGGCGACCAGTCACCTCCTTTGGCTGGTGCGTCATCTCAAACAAACCCTCCTATCTCTAATAAAGCCTCTACAATCCCCAAACCACTAGATTATTCCACAATTCTAAAACCAGCCACTATTAACACTCCAACCAAAGGTCTATGCAACGTTGAGCCTATTACAATGCGCCGTCCAGTTTATATACAAGGTCAACCAATGGTAAGTTTTTCTGAAACTGAAGTTGATAGAATGAACAAGATTGAAAATCTTCAGTATGCAGTTGTGTGCAAATTTTCATATGGATGGCTTGAGCTAAATGAACTACGCCGAATTTTACCAATTCAATGTGGAATTAAAGGCGATTGTTCTATTGGACAACTACGGGACAAACACATTTTGATTAGACTGACTTTATGGCAAGACTTTGTCAATTTCTCATCAAAAAACGTTTATCACGTAAAAGACAAGGCAGGCAATGTTTATCAACTGAGAACTTTGATCTATGATTATAAATTCAAAGTCGAAGAGGAAACTCCTAAAGTTATGGCTTGGATCTCATTTCCAAATTTACTGCCTACCTATTTTGTAAAAGAATGTTTGTTTTCTTTGGCTTATGCAGTGGGGATACCAATTCAGCTTGATTTGGCTACGATTAATAAGACAAGGCCAAGTTGTGCTCGAGTTAAGGTGTTAGTTGATTTATTAACTGACTTACCTAAAAAAGTACGTATGGATATTGTCAACGAGTCAACGGAGGAAGTGAGAACGGAGTGGGTAACGATCCAATATTACTACTTACCAAAATACTGCAAGGAATGTAAATTACAAGGACATGACATCTTTGAATGCTGGAGAATCAATCCGGAGTTTAAGGAAAGGAAAAAGATTCGTCAACAGGAAAGTGTTGAAGTGGTGCAGCAGCGCAGTACGAAACCTGTAAAGCATGATGGCCCCATAATGACTCTTACCAGCGGAAAAGTGGTAGGCAATGTAGAACCTCATTGGAAGGAGGTCCGAGACAATAGATCTATCAACAAAGGAAAACAAAAAGAAGCTTCAGATGCACAAGGTAAAGAAATAGTTGGGAACAATTCCAAGGTCAGCAAACAAGTCCATACCACAAACAAATTCGAAGTGTTGCAAAAGGATAACGAGGAAGATAATTCAGGAAATCAACAAGCAAATATAGAGGTATCTCTGGCTCAAAAATCCAATATCAACAATGAGATACAACAAATGGATATGGAATACTTGTTTGAGGAACAGGAAGCAAATGCATCAACTTCACACAAAGTTCATAAGAATAACTCTCCTAGCTCTTCCAAAAATCAACAAAAGAGTTTAAACAAGGAAGATCTTCTATCTATCAGCAAGCAAAAAGATATGTTGAACAGAATAGGGAAAAATAAAGCTAGCGATCAGCAAGAGATGGAGAAAGAGCAGCTTATCATTAATACCCCAACTGCCCAATGGGTTCAGGCAGTTTTTAAGCATAATGAAGCTCAGGTCAACAATAAAAGTCAAGACACTCCTCCAAATGACTCAAAAAACGACCAGCAAGTAGCTTGCAACAAAGATAATGAATTTGTAGAAGATGCTGACTTTGACAAATTTATGGCCAGTGGAAAAGAAGAATGGGGAAAAAGGAAACTATGGCATAATCAAACTGAGGAACTCATACAAGATGGTCAAATCCCAGATTTGATGCATAATCCTGATTAAGGTGGAGTAATAGAAATGGAAATTGACAATCAAAGGACTAATGGAGCAAATGATGAACAAGTCACAACGGAAGGCACAAATAATGAAATAAAAAAGCCATTAGAGGGAAACATCAATGCCATAGATCCAGGAGGGACTTTGCTCAATGCTGAGATACAAATTTTAAATACTGTAGATAATAAAGATGCAGATGAAGAACAAAGTATGGACAACCAATCAGTTCAAGTCTATGCAAGAAATGATGCAAATTTAAAGGCAGTCAGGGAAGTAGAAGCAGAAACTCATGACACTGTAGCACACAAGGATCTCAACGATGTAGATATGGAGGAGAAATCCATGGCTCAGAATTTTCTTAATGTGGCCAAGCTTGGGGATCTGTCACCAAGGCATATTAATCCTGTGAAATTTCCAGCAAAAGAAAAAAATGGAAAATCAAAACAGGATTCAAATGCAAAGGTACCTGGAGTACAAACAATGAGTACACTGTCCAAACACAAAAATAATTAATGGATGCGATTATTTGGAATGTGAGGTCAATAAACACAATGCAAGCTTTTCAAAGACTTGTAACAATGCATCAAAAACATAAATTTCAATTCATAGGAATCATTGAACCTATGCAGCAGTCCCACAAAATGGAGAGGTATAGAGCAAGATTTGGTTTGGCTCAGGCTGTGGTGAACGTGTCAAACAAGATTTGGGCCTTTGTTGATGAAATTTTTGTAGTTACAATTCTGCATAACATAACTCAACAGTTGACTTTAAGATTGGTGAATACTGAGACTCATGCAGAAATCATCCTCACTCTAGTATACGCCAAATGTGATCGCACTGAAAGAATGGAGCTTTGGGATTCTTTATATGATATGGCATCACATATAACTGCTCCTTGGCTTATTGGAGGGGACTTTAATGTGATTTGGGATGAGGAGGAGAAGTTTGGTGGCTTGCCAGTCTCGCTCCTTGAAGTAGATGATTTCAGACATTGCATAAACTCATGTTCTTTGAATGATTTAGGATTTATATTAAGTATTTTTACATGGTGGAACGGAAGATCAGAAGAAGACTGTATATTCAAAAGATTAGATAGATGTTTGGGCAATGATGAATTGCTACAGAGATTTCCTGGATTGGAGGTAACTCATTTGTCCAAAATAGGCTCAGATCACTGCCCAATGCTGCTGAAATGTGATTTAAATTCTACTCCTATTTAGAAATCTTTCCGATTTCTTAATTTCTGGACTAAGCATGATTCTTTTAAAGATGTAGTAAAGGAGAATTGGAATGCAGATTTTAGTGCCAATCCTTTCACCATTTTTAATTACAAGTTAAAGAAGCTTAAACATGCCCTTTCTACCTGGAGCAGAGCAACATATGGGGATATTTTCAACAAGATTTCAAGTATAGAAGAAGTAGTCAGAATTCATGAAAGACAATTTAAAGTTAATCCTTAACAGATTAACAGACATAGATAAAGAATGGTTCAAGCTGAAATGATTAAATACCTTGCAGTAGAAGAATTATTCTGGAAACAAAAAGCAGGCATGCTATGGTTCAAAGATGGCGATAGAAACACAAAATTTTTTCATGCTCAAGTTAATGGGAGAAGAAAGAGACTAAAACTAACAAGGATCCAAGATAGTAATGGACTTTGGATGGAAGAAGATCGAGAAATAGCAGATGAAGCAGTAAAGTTTTACAAGGAGCTATTTACTGAGAAGTCAATTCCTTCTAATTTTGATATTATAAACCATGTACCTTCAATGTTAGATAGAGATCATCATGAGAAACTGATGGCCTTACCTTCAAATGAGGAGGTGAAGAAAGCAGTTATGGGGTTGAATGGGGATTCTGCTGGCGGTCCAGATGGTTTCACCGGAGCTTTTTATCAATCATGCTGGGAGATCATTGAGGAAGATGTGGTCGGCATGGTCAAGTCCTTCTTCTGCGGGCACCAACTGCCAAAGTACGTGACGCACACAAACCTGGTTTTATTACCAAAGAAAAAAGAAGTGACTACCTTCGCAGACATGACACTAATCAGCCTTAACAACTTTGTTAACAAAATTTTCTCTTGGGTCATCCATGAAAGATTGGTTACATTATTACCAAGCATAATATCAGAGGAACAGGCAGGTTTCGTGAAGGGAAGAAACATCATTGAGAATGTTCTGCTAACACAAGAAATCGTTAAAGATATCAAGTTGAGAAATAAAGCAGGACCAAATTTTGTGATAAAGCTTGACATGACAAAGGCATATGATAGACTATCATGGCTTTTCCTGACAAAGATTTTAAGGAAGATGGGATTTCGGGAAGATTTTATTGGCTTGATATTTGATATGATTGGAAATAATTGGTACTCCATTTTAATAAATGGACACCCAAATGGTTTTTTTAGAGCATCCAGGGGAATTAAGCAGGGTGACCCACTGTCACCTACCTTATTCATTATAGCTGCTGAAGCACTGTCCCGAGGTCTGAATGTGCTGTATACTAACATAAACTTTCGCGGATTTGGACTTCCCCGGCGGAGCCCAAGAATAAACCACCTCGCTTATGTAGATGATACAATCATTTTTTCCTCATCAGATGCAAAGTCGTTAACACTTGTGATGGAAGTTCTGCAATCATATGAAGCTGCATCTGGTCAATTGGTGAACAAAGCAAAATCAGCCGTATACCTGCATCATTCAACAAACAATGAGGTCATTACCAAGGTGGAAAGGATAACGAGTATTGGAAAACAAAGTTTCCCAATGACATACCTAGGATGTCCTATTTTCAATGATAGAAGAAAGAGTGAATATTACCAGGGATTAATTTACAAAGGTGATGGACAAACTGCAATTGTGGAAAGGTAAAATGCTCTCTGTCGGAGGAAGGGCTGTATTGACTGCAAATGTTCTGCAAAGTATCCCAATCCATATGTTGTCAGCAGTTAATCCACCAAACTATGTCATTTCCAAATTACATAGTATTTTTGTGAAGTTTTTCTGGAGCAGTAATGTAGGGGGGAACTCAAGGCATTGGTCATCTTGTACTAACCTGTGTATGCCATACGAAGAAGGTGGCATAGGTTTCAGATCGCTTCATGATGTATCCAAGGCCCTTTTCTGCAAATTATGGTGGAATTTTAGGACAAAACCAAGCTTATGGAGTGCTTTTATGTGCCAAAAATATTGCAAGAAATTAAATCCTGTAATTGTACCGTGGAAAGGTGGATCCCACGCCTGGAAGAAAATGCTCATATGCAGGGATTTAATTGAACATCAAATTTTCTGGAGATTGAGAATGGGATCAGCTCAATTCTGGTTCGATAACTGGACGGAGATGGGAGCATTATATTTCCAAATGCCAGCACATTTCCCCATCAACGAAAACATTCAAAATGTTAATGAAATGGTGGAAAATGGTATATGGAATTCAAATAAATTGTCACAATTTCTACCTGAGGATTGGGTAAACCATATTTTGTAGAATATTCGTCCCCCAACAGATTGTGCAGAGTTAGATACTCCAGTCTGGACGCTCGAAACAAGGGGACATTTTTCAGTTAAAACTGCATGGGAATATCTGAGAAGAAGATTATCTCCAAGGATAGCATACAAGATGATATGGGTCAAAGGATTACCTTTCCAGATATCTTTCTTCTTATGGAAGGTTTGGAAAGGAAAATTGCCTCTGGATGATTTCTTGCGTAGAATAGGATTTTCCATTGCATCTAAATATTGGTGTTGTGCTGATCCCAAGGAGGAGACTTTAGTTCACTTATTCTTCTCGTCAAATGCGGCTACGAGTGTCTGGAAGTATTTCCTACCGAGAGCAGGAATCCAATTAGAAGGTTTGTCTTTACATCAGGCAATTACAAAATCCTGGATGAATCCAGTTATACCAAGACTAAAGTCAGTTTTACAAGCTCTTCCTGCATGCATTTTGTGGGAGTTATGGAAGAGAAGAAATACTCTGAAATACGAAGAAGCAGTTTCAGTAGCAAGAGTTATTTACCAGGTGTCATCTTCTTTGCGAGCTCTACTCCAGCTAAAAAAACCAGGACTACATTTGCCACACAATTGGCTTGATCTTTTGACTATGATGGAGCAATATACTCCTCGCCTAAAGTACGAGAAAGTGCTATGGAAATTTCCCCCAAAAGGATGGGTAAAAGTGAATACAGACGGAGCATGCAGAGGAAATCCTGGGAGGAGCTCAATCGGTTACTGCCTAAGAGATGAGATAGGCGACATCATATATGTAGAAGGAAGAGAAATTAAGGAAGGATCAAACAATGAAGCTGAGGCAACAGCAATATTAGAGGCAATGAGAATGTGCAAATCAATGAATATCTCTAATGTTTGGCTTCAGACAGATTCACTAATGCTTCAAAAGATCATAGATGGACAATGGAAGCCACCTTGGAACATCATGGATCCGCTGGAGGAAATTAACACTCTCAAATTGGGTTTCAACTTCAAGACATCTCACATTTTTAGAGAGGGTAACAGTCTTGCAGACCACCTTGCAAACTTTGCTCTTGACAGTGGTAATATGGAATGTTTTCACTTCTGGGATCTTGATGTCATGAGCAGGAAGATTGTAAATGATGATAAGTTACAATCTTCAAAATTGAGAATAAGAATTGTGAAAAAGTAGAGAAGGAAAGGGAAGGAACCCAGGACGCTGGACAAAATTTTCTTCACTAACGATTTTCTTTTTTTGCAGATTTCACTCTTCATTTTATTTTTGAGGAGGTCCATGAAGCCAACAATCTGTTAAGTAGACAGTATAGTTAACGTTTTTGTTTGGCACGATTTCAGGAGCTTAAAGCAGCAGCGTGCTCAGTTTATTTTACCAAATAGGGAGCTGCTTTTCTCGTAACATGATCCAACAGAATTGAATACTCACGCATGCTACTGTGGGAACAGGTTTCCATTCAAGTTGTCTGCATTAGCTGTGTTGGTCTTCAATCTGCAGCATGCGTTAGGAACTTTTTTCAAAATCAAGAACTTTAATATGCAGCATGATTTACGCGCATGTTTGAGGAGTCTCAAAAAGCGTTTTCAATTGAATAATCCACGCATGTTTGCGGGGATACAGCTGATCGATATCAGTCAGCTAATTGTCTCAGACAAGCTGCTCGGTAATTGGAATTTTCATGCTTGACCATGTGCAGCATGCTGTCAGCGTGACTATCTCAAGCTTTTCGAGATGTGAACATAAATTGAATAATGAGAGCTGTTTCTAGTGGAGTTATGGGAATCTGGAAATCAAGGAGGCAACTTCATGGGAAATGCAAAACAGCTGCTACTTCTGGACAGAAGCAACATCGAGGATCGAGAGCTGCATCGCGTGATCCCAAGTCGCGCATGCTCCTGCGAATGCTGAATGAGGGAACATCTCCTCGTATGCAGAGAGCATGCTGCATTTTCCAAACTGCTTCAGCGATCGTCACGCATGCACATGGTTAAAAGCAGCATGCGCAAAACTGCCTCATAACTCGCTATGTATTGGATGTAGAATACATTTATGAGGAAACATTTTCATCGTTTGCAGAGGGCATGCTTCATTTGTTCTCTCACATGGTGGAAGATGAGAGTCTCAAGACCTCAGTACAGCATTGCAAATTTGTAACATGCTATCATCGAAGAAGTGATATCCTGCGTCGAATCGTCTTGCTTCGGCACATTAAATTCTCCACATCATATGGATATTGGCGCGTCAATTCAGACTATCAGGTCGCATTTTTGGCGTATTGCGATGACGCTCATTACGACCTATTAGGGTGGTATTAGCACTTGTGCTCATTCCCTTGAGGAAGGAAAGGTGACATCACATATCGTTACGCCCTAAGCCTTTTAAGCGGATGGCCAGCTCACTTATCTATTCCTTTATGCTTGTATCGCTAAGCGTATCGTGCTTATCCGTAGAAGTATAAGTCAAATTCAAGTTTTCTTATTATGTATTTAGAACGTTATTTTTCTTGTGTTTGTTTTTCCTTATTAATAAAATCACAAGCTCTAGGCGTTTGCCTAGAGTATTGCCAAAAAAAAATTATTGTTTTTGTATAATCGATTCTTTTGATTAAAATCCGGAAAAGATTTTTTAAACGTTATTGGATAATCGATTATAGATTTTGTATAATCGATTGTTTTGATTAAAATCCGGAAAAGATTTTTTGAACGTTGCTGAGTAATAGATTGTTGATTCTGGACAATCGATTGTTTGTGGTAAAATCTGGAAAAGATTTTTTGAACATTGCCAGTAATCGATTATGGATTGTAAGTAATCGATTATCAGGCGCAAAATCTGGGATTGAATTTTGGTCTGACTGGCAGACAATCGATTGTTGGGGTTTGACAATCGATTGTCAGTGAGTAAAATCAGCAACTCTTAATTGGCAATTAGGCAACGGTAATGCCAAGTTTTTCAAGTATAAATACAGCTTCATTTCAGTGTTTTAAACACAACAACATTCTACAACTAATCATTACATTGCTATAAGCTTGCATACTTGTGTTTATCATTTTATATTCAATTTCATAAAGCTTTTGAGATCCATATTCTTGTTCAAAGTTGTTGTGATCTAGAGCTTACTTCTTTCACTCATATCTACTCATAATGAGTGTTTTGTTTTGAGTTGTTAGTATCTTGTACTCTTGTAAGAGAATTGTGATTCTCTTGTTGTAAGGAACTTGTGTTTCCTTGGTTGAAGTCTTGGAGTATTGTAACTCCGAGCAAAGGTGTTGAGGCTTGCGTCCTCAAGTTGTAAAGGTTTGTTAAGCACCCGGAAGCTTAACAAGGTAGTGGAAATATCGAGAGAGTCTCTCGGGGACTGGACTAGCCACACGTTGTGGTAAACCAGGATACATCTGTGTGTAAGTTATTATTTATCGCACTCATTTACTTCCTGCAAATTTTAATTTCCGCAAGTTTACGCTAAATTTTATTATAACGCTATTCACCCCCCTCTAGCGTTAAGCGTTTTAACTAACAGGTTTAATTCTTACTGCACCGAACCCCAATACACTTAACCTCAGGAAGAGGTTTTAGGCTAATCAAGTAGCCAAGCATCCCTAGACACATAGTAGTAATGCACAAGGAAAAGTAAACATTCATTGAGACGGGGAGGGCTAAGGGGAACATGCTAATCTAAGCTAAATAGGCTAGTAAGTGCATACTAGTGACAATAAGAACAACAGAACAACAGAACCACAGATAAAAGCATACAAGGAACACGATGAATTGCAAGATTAACAGAAGCATATTGTTTTGTGGTTGTACACTAAATAGATAACATACCAATTGCATGCAAATAGAGCACAAAGAGTAATAGTGCACAGAGGAACAATGTGAGCTGAGATGGAATAACAGTGTGCAACAGCAGTGTGAGAATAGCAGTAGCAGCAAAACCCAAGTAAACAAGCAATAGAACCCAGTAATGTGGAAGCAATCAACCTAGGCTACTCAATCTTGGCTTTCAACCGATTGAATGTTCAAATAAAAGAATGAGAGAGTATATAAATATCAAAGAAAGATAGAATTCAGAGAGTCTGAAGTTGTGAGAGATACGCAGTGTGTGTTAGTGTTTTCAAAGTTAATAGGTATTTGTAGTACTAAAACGAGTACACAAACAGAGCAGCAATCCTTATTTAAGGAACTAGCATCAATCATAATGAAATTAGTATATGGACTCCCCTTTAATTACGGAGTCTAAGACAAACGGTAACAAGCTGAGGTTTGAAAGTAAAGGAATCAATTAAACTACTGTATTTACCCTAGTAAGAATAGTAGAGCATATAATATGCAATAGGCGTTAGATACATGATAATTCAATTAAGGAAAATATATGTTGAACATTCAAACAATTGTTTATGCACAAATATGGTAAGGTATACAAAATTAACTCTAACAATTAGTCCAAGAATCACTGACAGAACCAAATATAGAGAACATCTCACAAGTAATGAAATAATAAAAAATCAGTGTAAAACCTTTAAGGAAAAACTCATACAAATTAGGGATCCAGAGAGATGCACAGAATCAGTGGAATATTACATGAGTAGTGAACAATTAGACCTATAAAGCCTAATAGACACGAAAATAAGAGAACCTTAAGCAAGTAAGCATGGAAGCACAAAGGATCGGAACCTTAACAAGAAAACTAAAGCATGGAACTCAGGTTAACAAGGAATCCAAACAAACAAGCACGAACAAATGCATAACACTCAAGAAAAGCAGAAGACATACGATTTTTAAAAGGGGTCAGAAACCCTAATTTTAAAAAAGAGAAAAATCATTAGAAATTTTTAAATAATCAGAAATACTAAGTGAGAAATATAGTAGAAAAGAAAGATTAAATTAAAATATTGTTTTAAAATCACAAAAGTTAAAGAGATTTGAGTGAAAAATTAGGGTTTACAGACGAGTTAAAGAAAAGAGGAACCTGGCCGTGAAACTCATTAATAACGCCATAAAGAGCATTATCGTGCAAAATCCACTGGATAAAAGCCATTAAAGTACCCAAGAAAATCTTTCAGTGACCATCTTTCATGGCGGAGGTCTCTGGGCTTCGAGCTTCAGAGGGGAACAACGACATGGGGGTTCCATGGCGACTGGAGATCGAGAGAAGTGAGGGAGGAATATGACCGGAACAACGAGTTTCATCGGATAAGAAGGAACCAAAAGGTTCTAGAGAGAGGGGAGCATTTTTTAGAGAGAGAGATAGACGGTCTAAGTGAATGGGGGTTCGGGGTAGGGGTCATTTGATTTAATTAAGGCAATAGGATCTGGGCCGTTAATCTTATCTGATCAATGGCTCAGATTGAATCAAAGGCGGGTCGGGAAGAATTAACGGGTATGGGTCATTGAAATTGGGTTGAAATAGGTGTGCAATTTAGGCTATGTTTTAAACGAAATTTGACCAACTTTTAAATAGCCTTCTTTTCCAATTAATTTTATAAAATAACTAAGCAGTTTAAAAAGAAAAATTGAAAGCATAGAACTATTTAATAACATATAATATTAATATAAAAATATTATAAAAATTTTTATAGCTATAAAACATAGCAAATTGCAGAATAGGCCACAATTGTAGTTTTGTGCAATTAGCTTTTAAAAATCAAAATAAATTTGTAAAAAATGTGCAAATATTATATAAATTATGTCTTGTTGTAAATATGAGAATGAAACATATTGTGCACTAAAGTAATAATTTGGAAATAATTTTGGCCTATATATTGTCAAAAATAGTCATTAAAGTGATTTTAAAAATCTTTAAAAAATTAAGGAAAATACCAAAATTCTTAGGCATGCTTATATATGCATATATATATATATATATATATATATATATATATATATATATATATATATATATATATATACTATTTTGAAGGAATTTTGGGTGCAAGAAAAAAAAAGAGAAAATTGGGAATCAATAGTAGCCCCTCTTTACCCGAGGAGGATGAAAGAGTTGTCGGGTAAAGAAGAGATGGCCAATTTTTACCGGAATTGGCGATTGTAAGAGAGTTTCGAACGTGCTCCCATTTTTTACCTACATATCCCTGGTTTTATATGAATCAGGTCATATGTAGCTCAAGAGCCATTGGCGGATTATGCCGATGGAAGTTCGGAAAAGACAGACGCAATGGGGTTTGAGATGCGACAGGAGTTTAGAGATTGGACATGCTATGGAGAACTGGAGCGGGATCGCTCCTGCTGAGACGGCCGTGAGCCAACTGATGTACCCGCAACGAGTCGATGTGCGTATAAATTGCATAATTTAAACAGGATACAAGTTCCCATTTGACCATGAATGCTGTCTTCAGACGATTAGGATGGCTTCTTCAGACTATGACGTATTGGGCTATGAAGAGCATAAAAGTAATGATTCGCAGGCCATGAAATGGTGTTCTCGGGCTATGCAGATGGTGCCTCTCAATTATGACGCCTTTGAATAATTTGGTGATATTTCAGCCCATGAGAAAGTTGGTAATATTTCTGCCGAATGAATCCAAGGATGGCGATATTTCAGCTAAAATAAGAGATTAAAGGTAGGGTGGCGGTATTTTAGTCAAAATGAATAAGGAGGTCGATTTTCAGCGAAATGTAAAAAAAAAAGGAGGTAGCACTTAACCACGGAAGGCAGAGAATAGCATTATGCAACGCAAAGTTGAGACAGAGCTTAGTCTCGAAGGCAGAAAATAGCCTTATGCGGGATGAAAGTAGGCTTAACCTCGGAAGGGCTCAGAAGGTAGAGAATAGCCTTATGCCAAAATGCAGATGGAGACGGAGCTTAGTCTCGAAAGGCGGAGAGTAGCCTTATGCAAAATGTAAGAGGGAGACAGAGCTTAGTCTCGAAAGGCAGAGAATAGCCATATGCAAAAAAGAAAAATATAAAGGAGAAAACGGTAGCGATTTTCTTAGCTGGTAGATGATCACGGTATCATGACTACTAGGTAAATGTTGGATGTCGATAATAAACTTTTGTGAAATGAGTAGCTACTTCAAGAGTTTTGTCTTTGTAAAGTACATGCAATGCCAATTTTTATCCTGAATTCCTGCATCCAAAGAAAAATCATGAGTTCTGTAAAGGGAGGTTAGTTCATATCTCTCAGCTTGTGACGCATGTGCATTTGGGGTAGCATTGCTGAACGATAATGATATGAATGATTTTATGCAAAAAGATTTGGAAAAAATGATGCAAATGTATAAATAAGTAAGGAAAAGAATAATTTTTGTTTTATGAATAACCAATGACTGCAACGTTGTTCAAGACACGGTAACCTTGCTTGCTCCGGAATTTTGAGGGTCCTCCTCAATATTCTGCCCCATTTTACTGGGATGGTCTGTTGATGGCGGTGCCAAATGACTGAAAACAGATTCCTTAGAATTTTTAGGGTCTTCCTAAAAATTCCGCCCCAGTTCACTGGGTTGATGCTGATGCAAAATGGTTGGTAAATTGACTTCGGAATTTTGAGGGTCCTCCTCAATATTTTGCCCCAGTTCCAAATGCGATGGAAAATGGGATTTTATTAAAAATGTGACTGAACCCATAGGGCTGCCTATGTATCCCTCCTAAATGGGAATCAGGTCAGGCGTAGTTCAAATTACATTGGGAAAAGCGTAATGATCAAATGTAGTATCTTTTTACGACATTTGAGTTGATTGGTTTTGGCCAAACTTCTCCGTCCATTTGTGTAACGATGAGGGCTCCTACAGTTAGAACCCAGTGAACCATGTACGGACCTTGCCAGTTGGGAGAGAATTTCCCTTTGGATTCATCTTAATGTGAAAATATCTTCTTCAACACCAGCTGCCCTGGTGTGAACTTCCTTTGTCAATCTCTCTTGTTGAAGGCTTTGGACATTCTAAGCTTATATAATTGACCGTGACACACAGCGTTCATTCTTTTTTCCATCATTGAGGGCTAACTGCTCGTAGCGACTCTTGATCCATTCAGCATCATCTAATTCGGTTTCTTATATGACCCTTAAGGATGGGACTTCTACCTCAGCGGGAATGACCGCCTCTGTTCCATAAACCAACATGTAAGGAGTGGACCCTATTGATTTGCAGACCATGGTGTGTAACCCAATAATGCGAACGATAATTTCTCATTCCACTGCTTATGTTTCCAATTATTTTCCTTAGTATCTTCTTGATGTTCTTATTGGCTGCTTTTACAGCTCCGTTCATCTGAGGTCTGTAAACTATAGAGTTATGTCTGATTTTGAATATTTCACATATTTCTTTCGTTAGGTCACTGTTGAGGTTAGATTTATTGTCAGTGATGATTGATTCTGGAACCCCGAACCGACAAACCATACGATTTTTGACGAAATCTGCGACTACCTTCTTGGTAACCCCCTTGTATGATGCTGCTTCGACCCATTTGGTAAAGTAATCAATTGCCACTAGGATGAACCTATGCCCATTTAACGCGGTTGGTTCAATTGGTCCAATTATCCATTCCCCAATCGGCGAACGACCAAGGTGAGCTTGTCGTAGTAAGCTCATTTGGAGGCACCTTTATCATATCTGCATGTACTTGACATCGGTGGCATCTTCGGAGAATGTAGTCCGTCTCCATATTCATATAAAAATAACCTGCTCGAAGTATCTTCTTTTCCAAAACAAAACCATTTATGTGGTCCACAAGTCCTCGCGTGCACTTCCTCCAATAGTCTGGTTGTTTGTTTTTCCTCGACATGCCTTAACAATACCAAATCAGGAGTACTCCTATATATGATTCCTCCATTGTGAAAGAAATTATTGGATAACCTCCAAAGTGTTCATTTCTGAGTAGTGTTGGCAAACTCTGGGTATCCTCCCGTTGTCAAGTATTCCCTGATATCATGGAACCAAGTTTTCCCGTCGGCTTCCTCCTCGATGTGCGCACAATAAGCTGGCTGGTCATGAACCTTTACTTGAATAGGATCAATAAAAATTTTATTGTGATGTTGGATCATGGATGATAAAGTGGCTAAAGCATCGGCGAACTCGTTCTGTGTTCTGGGAACATGCTGGAACTCCAACTTTTTAAATCTTTTCCTCAACTCCTGCACATGGTGTAGATAGGGGAGTAACTTGAAATTTTTGGGTACCCATTCTTCTCGAACTTGCTGTATGAGTAGGTCTGAATCTCCAATCACTAGCACTTCCTGAATGTTCATGTCAATGGCCAGTTTAAGCCCCAAGATGCAGGCTTCATACTCGACCATATTGTTGGTGCATGGGAACCTGAGTTTGGTGGACACCGGGTAATGTTAGCTGGTTTCTGATACCAGGACTGCTCATATGCCAACTCCTTTGAAATTTGCGGCTTCGTCAAAAAATATCCTCCAACCGTCATTGGATTCTGCAATGTCTTCTCCTATGAAATCTACCTCCTCATTGGGAAAATACGTTTTTAGTGGTTCATAACCCCCTCCTACAGGATATTTGGCAAGGTGATCTGCTAAAGCCTGTCCTTTAACTGCCTTCTGGGTGACATGACAATGTCGAATTCGCTTAATAAAATTTGCCACTTGGCGAGCTTGCTAGTGGGCATGGGCTTCTGGAAAATATACTTTAGTGGATCCATCCTTGATATGAGGTAAGTAGTGTAAGCACAGAAATAATGACTCAATTTCTTAGCTACCCAAGTCAAAGCACAACAATTGCGCTCTAATAAGGAATACCGAGCCTCGTACGAGGTAACTTTCTTGCTGAGGTAGTGGACATCTTGCTCCTTTCTCCCTGTTTCATTATGTTGCCCTAAAACTCAACCTAATTCCCCATCCAAAATAGTGAGATAACGAAATAAAGGTCTCGCGGGCTCAGGTGGAACCAGGACTTGAGGCGTAAACAAGTATTCCTTGATCTTATCAAAAGCCTTTTGGCATTCATCGGCACATTTAGTGGCGACGTCTTTCTTTAGCATTCTAAAGATGGGCTCACAAATGATAGTGGACTGAGCGATGGAGAGGCTAATATAATTGATTCTCCCTAGGAAACGCATCACATCCTTTATGTACTTTGGTGGTGGCAACTCCTGGATTGATTTGACTTTCGAGGGATCCAGCTCTGTTCCCCGACGACTTACGATGAAACCCAATAACTTTCTAGCAGGAACCCCGAATGCGCACTTGGAGGGATTCAGTTTCAAGTTATACCTCCTTAATATATTAAAGAATTTTCTCAAATCTTCTATATAATTTGCAGATATTTTGGATTTAATGATGACGTCGTTCACATATACCTCGATCTCCTTGGGTATCATATCATGAAAGATCATGGTAATGACCCTAATGTAAGTAGCACCAGTATTCTTCAAACCGAAAGGCATCATTCTGTAACAATACATTCCCCACGACGTGATGAATGCCATTTTCTCTACATCCTCTTCATCCATCCATATCTGATGGTACCCAGCAAAACTGTTGACGAACGACTATGGCTTATGTTTGGCACAGTTGTCGATCAGTATATGTATATTTGGAAAAGGAAAGTCATCGTTAGGATTGCCCCGGTTGAGGTCCTGTTAGTCGATACAAATTCTAACATCCGCATCCTTCTTTGGAATAGGTACAACATTGGCTTGCGATGTTGGATACTCCACTACTCTGAGAACCCTAGCTTTTACTTGCTTTGTGACTTCTTCATTGATTTTCAATCTCATGTCTGGCTAGAATTTTCTGAGTTTCTGTTTGACCGGTGACAAGTCGGATCTGTTGGCAACTTGGAGCCATAATAGATGTGCTGAGGCCGGTCATATCCTCGTATGAATAGGCGAATATATCCTCATATTCTTTCAAAAACTCCATGTATACTTCCTTTACTGACGGTCACAAGTGTACGTTGATTCGTGTTTCCATGATAGTTTCTGCATCTCCCAGATTAATGACCTTAGTTTCGTCTATATTAGACTTGGGTATGTTCTCAAAATTTTCACCTCTTTAACAACCTCTTCTGGTATTTGATCCTCTTCTAAATCTATGTCCGTTTCTCGCATTGTCTTGTTGCAAGTTACAGTCGTGGGTTCATCATCAAGATAACTAATAGTAATGCTGTGTAAAATAAAATAAATGGTATAGAAAATAAACGAGAGAGAAATATAAAGATAAACTTTGAAAATTCTTTAATTAAATTCATAATTGTCTGAAACATCGTAGCCCTTTTTAAAAGTAAAGACAATGCTGAAAAGCAAAAATTAAAAGTAAAGTGCGATGCATATGTGTCGTTTAGCCTTGCTAACCCAAGGCTCTACGGGCACTGGTCGTCCTGATTGACCAATTGGTGAGGCGCCCCCCTCAGGTAATAGCTTGAATGGAAGGGCCTTCATCCCCTTCCTCCTCGAAGGTAACACATCAATCCATATCCTCCTCTAGAAACATGTTCTTCATGGCTGCCAGCGTCTCATCTTCCTGTTATATGGTATCATCGGGCTGAAAGGCCTACTCTAACTGAGGTAGAGGGTGCTCCAGCGGGTAGTAGGGACTGCGCCATGGAGACGACCAATGTTAGAACTCCTTTTAAGTATATTCATAACCTAGACCAAAGGTGGTCCCATGATTCTTGAAATGGATAGGCTTGGTGATACCTAAGAAATTCTTGCCAAGCCCCTTTCAGGGCTCGTATCTGTTCCAATTCAGAATGCTCTCGATTTTGCTATCCCACCACTTAACCTTGTCAATGGTATTGACTCGTTCGATTTGATGGTATGTTTCTCCACCTATTCCTCTTCATCCTCCAATCGTAGGGATAGCCGGGCAACTGTATATAGGGTTGCAACCGTCACCATTAATGATTACTTCTTGATGATTCCACACAAATTTCATGGCTTGATGCAACATTGATGCCACAGCCCCGACAGCGTGAATCCAATGTCGTCCTAGAAAATAAGTTGTAGGATGCGGGTATGTTAATAACTTGGAACTCAACATCAAACCAGGTGGGCCCCATCTGTAGACACAAACTGATTTCTCCAATGGTGGAGCTCTGAGATCCATCAAAGGATTTGACATTGATGGCCCTGTCTTTGATCTCGTGGAACCCTTTGCCCAATGTCCTGAGAGTCACCAATGGACAAATGTTGAGGCTGGATCCCCCGTCAAGTACAATCCTAGTGATAAAGGGATCCTCGCATTGCGCAGTGATGTGCAATGCTTTGTTGTGACCAAGCCCTTGCAGTGGCAATTCATCTTCATGGAAGGTGATCTTATGGCTTTCCAGTATCTGTCCCACCATGTTTGCCATTTCGCCTCCTGTTATGTTGTTGGGAACATAAGCTTCACTTAGTATCTTCATCAAGTCATTTTTATGTGCCTCAGAGCTTTGTAAGAGGGCTAGAATAGAAATCTGCACTAGCGTTTTGTTCAACTGCTCAATGGCCGAGTATTCCTTAGCTTGAATCTTTCTCCAGAGATCATCGGGTCCAGTTTCAACGGGACGTCCAGAGGCCTGCTTGCTGGACTCAACTAGGTGTTCTGCCGTGTATAACCTACCTATTCTAGCCATTCCTTGTGTGGCAGTTGCTTCTCCAATGTGTGTCTTTCCTTTCCTTCTCGCCTCGGCTGTGTAGTACCAAGGTACAACATTTGTTTGGAATGGGGTCATGTCTGTCATGGAGACTGGAATAGGTCCCCTAGGAGGCAACACATCAACTTCAAACGGTGTAGGTGGTTTCAGAGCTCCGAACTCAATCTCAATCAATTTTGGTGTCATTGCGGAAGGTACTTCAAATTCGAGTGGCATGGATACATTTACCACATCGCCCTCAGACAGCTGGATTTGTGCAATAATAGGATTGAGAGTAATCACAAGCTTTTTAGGCTCATCTCCTTCAGCTATCAGACCGATCGACCCCTTGGGGTCCCAATATCGTTTTTCTCAATCATGTCGATTCCTCCACCCTTATGGTCAGGCAGAGGGTTGTTGCAGATATTAGGGGCGGGCTCCTTTGCTATAATAATCTTGTTTTCAATCAAGCTCTAAATTTTATCTTTTAACGAGCAGCACTCGTCAATGGTATGAACCTTCATCCCGGAATGGTATGCGCAAGTTTTGTTTGGGTTAATCCACCGGGAAGGGTTTTCTGGAGTCACGGCTGGGATAGGGGTGACGTAACCTATTGCTTTGAGTTTCTTATACAATTGGTCAATCGGCTCAGCTATATGGCGGTGTATCTAGAGGGTTTGCGGTTGTATTTGGTCTAGGTCGAGGGAAATTTTTGCGAGTAAGTGGTGATGGGTAGTGAGATTTTTGGAGTTATATGTTTGGTATACGGGTGTAGGTTGGGAATATCGAGGTAAAGTGGGTTGGTATGTGGGTGGTGGAGGTGATTGGTAAGCAGGTGGTGGAATTTGGTATGGTGTTGGGTAATTTTAGGTAGGCTGGTATGTGAGTGGAGCTGAGGGATAGGTTTGGTACTTCATGGGAGAGTTTTTTCTTCACGCAACCATTATAGAAGTTTCCTCTTTCTTATTTGTGAGCCACCAGACTGTAGAGCCTTGTTGGTGACTTGCAATGCCTCTAGGTTAGTGACCATACCATTCTTAATGCCTTCTTCGATCCTTTCTCCCAATTTGATGATATCGGAGAGACTTTTTGACCCTCAATTAGCCCCAATCTTTCATAGTACTGTGGGTTTTGAGCATAGACAAAGAATCTATTCATTTGTTCTTCCTCCAAGGCCGGTCTGACCTTAGAAGCTTCCGGCCTCCAACGAGTAGCATACTCGCGAAAAGTCTCCATAGGCTTCTTTTTAAGATTATGGATATAGAACACATCTGGTGCATTCTCAATGTTGAACCTGAATCGATCCGTAAAATCAAATGCCATGCTTACCCAACTAGTCCATTTCTTAGCATCCTAGCTAATGTACCAGGATAAGGCATCACCCTTCAAACTCCTTATAAATAGCTTCATACGGATCTTTTCGTCCCTACCAACTCCTACTAGCTTGTCACAATACATCCTCAAATGAACCCTGGGGTCCCCGGTACCATGGAACATGTCAAACTTAGAAGGTTTGTTCCCCTCTAGGAGCTTAACATCTAGTTGAACATAGAGATATTCGTACTTCAAACCTTTAAAACCCTTGTTACCTTTAAAACCCTAAACCTTATTAGTCAACTTCTTAATTTGAGCAGCCATATTCTGAATGAGAGAGCTTTTATCATCCGACTCGGCTACATTGGTGACTAGATGATCGTAATGTGGTATAGTATCCACAAAAATAGGAGCGTTCTGGTTATCTGTGGTGTTTTGGGGCTCAGGGATAAGCAGTGGAGCATTGTTGCCTATGTTGCGGACTTGATTCTGAGCATGCTGGGTTGGTAGTGATCATATGTAGGCATCAGCAGTAGCAGGAATTATCGACAGACTCGCCATGTTTCGGACTTGTTCCAACTCTTCTCGAAACCTCAGAAAAATTTGCTCAGGATTAGCAACAGCTTCTTTGGTGATTGAAGCCTCTCCGACTTCCTTTCAAGCATTGGTATCTTCCCTTTTGATCTTGTTCCTGTTACTGGGAGGACAGGAAGGAGGAGGAGGAGGTGGAGGACCCTTTGATCTTGTGGAGTATGTTGATGGTGCCTGAATGCATGAACTAACCTTTGGAGAGGGACATAAAAATAAAAGAAAAACAGAAAGGTAAAAAGTTAGTGAGGATTTTGAGAAAGAAAATATTGTGGTATTTAAATACATTATTGCAAGAATATAATTCATTCCCTATTTTGGTGCCTCGTTGTGCCCAAGGTAGGCCTAGTGACAAATAGAATTTGATGAAATTATAACACCAAGTGACTCATTTTATCGATAGCAAAATAGAACGAGTCAAAACAAACCGAAATAAAGAGAAATTGTCACTAATGGCCACTGGCTTTATTACATCTGGAAAGCAGTAAAAATCCTAACTACTTTGTCTAGAAAAACCTTCCCCAAATTCGGTATCTTTTCCTCCCTCGTACATCTTCATCAACTCGTGCAGTCCCAGCAACAAGTAATCCCGAGCCAAGTGCCCGCCTTCGTTACCTTCAGCTTCCTGGAAGTCATTGATCCTTTTTAGAAATTTCCCTTCCAGCTCCACTAGACCCCGCTCCATGTACCCTAAACGGTTGTTTGCGTGGATAGCCATGTCATTCCACTCATTGATTAGTTTATCTTGGGCATCTAGTATTTCCCAATGTTGACTTTCACACTCTCGCATCCGTTTGCAATGTTGATTGTACTTGAATTTTAATGCAGTCTTCTCATCAATAACCCTTTGACTATTGACGAAACTTGTTTTTCTCAAACAGATGTGGTCATCCTCTAACCATCCTAAATAAAACGGCGCATGCCCCGCCTGATGCCTGTCTGGTTTCATAAATTACTTTTCCAATATGAGTTTGGAATGCCACATATGCTGAGCCTGATACCTGTGTGGGCTATCGTCATCTTGGAAGTCATCCCTGTAGTGACTCATTGTTTCTACCCATTTATAATCTGCTTTCTTCCGGCTTGCCTCATGACTCGGAGAGTCACATAAGGGTAAGTTCCTCTTAAGCCGATGAGTACAAGGAATGGCACATCCCTATACCGAATGATAAACTCTCCAGTTGGAAACCACTCATACATCCATTGTACCTGCTCTTCTCTAAGATTCTCTAATAGTTCTACCCATCCACTGGCGTTTTCCGGGCGAGCGAACATATCTTGGCATGAAGTGCATTTGCTTTGGATGATGAAAAGTGATATGATCATCCTTGTCTCGGCACATGATCTCCTGTCTATAATCTCCCTTTTGAAGATGTTCAATGAGCTAGCATTGTAATAGCAGATTACACCCTTCAAAGTGTGGTGCCTCTTGTTGACATTTCTCTAAGCTCGGTATAGTTCAGCGAGGATCGTGGGTGCTATGTTGAATTCCTGCCCATCGATACCCTCCATTATGGCATTTCTTACCATGGCTAGTCTTGTATGGATTCTTGCCTTAATTGGAAAGACTATCATGCCCAGGAAATAGAACATGAATACAAAGGCTCTCTTATGTATGCGCCCCAAAGATGTAGGGCAAACTGATCCATGTGAGTGCGATAGGATTTGCTATGCTTGAACCATTCATACATGAAGTTGAAGGATATTTAGGAGACCTTCAGACTGGTCAGATTAGGATTATTCATGAGCCTCATCATTTTCAGGAACCCTCCACCTATGCGGTTTTCTGGCATAAGCAGCCCCAGCTATCCCAAGGAATTTTAGCTAGACCCCCAATTTCTTCCAAAAACGCTGTCATTTCAATACCCCCAAAGCGGAAGGCAGACCGTTCACTATCCCAAAACAAAGTAGCAGCTTCCACAATCTTGTTATCTGGCCTAACAACCAAGAGAGAGAAAATATTCCCTAAGTGCTTGCGACAAGAACCCGATCACTACCATGCAGATCATCCCACCAGCTTAGTAACTTTGGGTGAATGTTTGATACCATACAGAATCTAGGGATCGCGTGCCTCATTTCCTGCAAAATAGAGTGTTAGGCCCTTAACCACACCAGACTCGACAATTTAAATCAATAATTAGCAAATGGCATTTAGTTCTCCAAATCAATGCACATAATGTGAATGTCTGTTTGGGTTTCGAGGAAACCCGATGCACTTTTGGTTTAGGCTATCTTAATGAGTCATTACGCGAATGACATAACTGATTCGGCTAAGTTTGACCATGATGCATGAGTAGTATTACGAAATAAGTTTTCTACTTTTGAAGTGCTAGACAAAGTACCCTTGAGCAGACAACTCAAGAGAGAAAGGGATGAAAATGTCGACTACACCGTTAGTCGACTGGTTTTACTGCAAATATGCCTTTACCAAATTTAGGGGGATCATAAATATTGTAAGAGCGCAACCACTTGCCACGAGTGTAAAATGATGTTGAAAGATGAAATTACAACAATGATGTTGTAAAATTACAATAGATACTCGAAATTTAAGACGGAATAGAAATGAAGTTAAAGCAGTAAAGAAGTTAAAGAAAAAAGAAAAAAACAAAGAATCAAGTTAGAAATCATGAAGAAATAACTAAAGCGGTGAAAAGGGCAGTAAAGAAAGCAGCAAAGTCACTAGACACGTAATGGTAAAAGCCTTAAAGAATTTCCCCAGTAGAGTTGCCATGATGTCGACGCCCCCTTTTCTAACTACTAAAAAAGAAGCGAAATCAAGTTTATGACACTACGGAAAAAATAACTCTTATTCACATTTGGGAGTGTGGTATTGGAAGTTGAAGAGTCAACACCTAATGATTATAGTGCATTAGGACACTTTTAAAAAGAAGAGAGTATTTTTGAAGTAAAACCAGAGTTCGGGTAAGGGCTTGAAATTATCTTGAGGGGAAGGTGTTAGGCACCCCTCGAGATCAACTAGTGTGGTTCCCGGTCATGCTAATTGTGACTTTAATGAGAGATAAGGCAAGTAAACAAGTAAGGTTTGCATATAAACATTTAAAACACTTGAGATATTTGAAAATACATAATTTAAATAAAAGCATAAAGGAGAAGAGCATTAGTTTTAGAAAATGTTAGAAAAAATCAAGAAAAAGAAAAAAACAAGGTCCTAGATTTGACTATAATATAGGTCATTCGATACAATATCCCGCACATGTTCCCAAAGAGGGGTCGCTTTATGATATCATCGCATCGTCATCATCTCCATATCCTACCCTTCCCACCCCGGAGAGGTTATTTAAGTGTGTGGATTGGTCACGAATACTTATTGTGTGCTATTACCTGTCCCATTCTATATATCCTAGAGGGCATTTAGGATCACTATTCCTATAAGGTAGGAACAAGGCTAAACTCCTAGGTCCAAAGGTTAAAGTCATATAAGAACAAATAGGATTTGCACATAACAGAATCATACAAACATGTAAACGGCTCAAATATCCATCTATAGACGAACACATAATTAGCACGGCTCGAACTCATTTAAGGTATAAGGAAGGAAGAATCTTTATAAAAACTGGAGTATAAATTAAACAGGAATTTGGAGGTTTTGCAGAAAAGTAACACAAGGGAAAGCATTCAGAATTTTCAAGAGGCAGTAGCAGTTTTATAAAAATCTACATATGTTATAAAAATATTTGTGGAACACGCTTTACGGACAAGCATAATAGAAGAACAAATATGGAAGTATTTCTATATTGCAAAAGTATAAAGAAAAACATGTCAGGTTTTCAACCTTTGAAAATTACAATATTCAGATAGCTTAAAAAATAGTAGCCTAGTGCTGGACGAGAAAACACAGTAGAAACATTTGCATATCTGGTTTGAAAATAGTAGACAAATTCTGGATAAAGTAGAAATCACTTGCATAAGTACTAAATAGGGTAGAAGTTAATAAAAAAAATTGACAGCTTCAGAAACAGACGAGTTCAGGCAGAGGCGGATTAGTTCGAACATGACTAAAGATATTTAGTTAATTATTATCCGGCCTAAGGCTTGCCTAGGCGTTATTAAAGGATGGTGAGCATGCATATTTGCTTCCAATTTTAAAGAGAGAGTTGTTAACCAATTTTAACCCAGATTAACAAAGTTCTTAAATAACTGCAATAAAAGTCCTAAAGTCATGGTATCTAATGCACAAAGGGTCCTATGAACATGATATCTAAATGTGAGGTTAATGACTTGTTGATTATTAATTAGTCATGGTTATAAGAATACTCAGAATAACAAAATGAAAGTGAAATAACTAAGAACATGATTTATATATGTGAGGATGCATGTCCTAAAACATGGTATTTATGCACAAATAGGTAAATACAGGCCTATAGACAAGTTTTCTACCCATTCCCTTAATTACCTCCCAATTCACTATAATCCCCATTGTTCCTTATAAATTATTACTGCCCAAATAATTAAAATATAACGGTGGTAAAGAAAATAAGAAGTTATTCTATAGGGAGCTTACAGCCAAGCCCAAAATCTTCAACCTCACTTCTTTCGAGCTTCACAGCCATTACCAAGGCTTGGGTGTGGCAAAGTTCCCCTAGGGTTTCTTTGAATCGCTAGCCAATACCAAGCACGCAAAGTATCATTATTAGACAAGTGCAAGTGCGGAAGTGCCAGCCTTTTGCCTCAAAGAACAATGGGCGCTAAAGGGCTCTCAAGGCAATGCTTATACTAAGGGGGCAGAACCTAGTGTTCTAACAGTACTGAAGTTGTGATAGAATTGAAAGAGTTTAAAACAGTTGAGAGTCAATTTAAGAAAACAGCGGAAAGATTTGAGAGATAGTTTGAGAAAATAGTATAAGAGAAATGAAAGGAGTTCTTTTGAAATCATTTGTACTAACCAGTTTAGAACAGAGCACCATACAAACAGGGGCAAAGGGGAAGGGAACAGATAAGTACAAGGACCTACTCACACAAAGGCAAATATAATGAAGGAAGGTAGTCAGACACAGTTGTAGAACAAACAAGGGTATAGTTCTTACTACACCAAACCCCAGTACACTTAACCTCAGGAAGAGGTTTTAGACTAATCAAGTAGCCAAGCAGCCCTGGACACATAGTAGTAATGGACAAGGAAAAGTAAACACTCATTGAGACAGGGAAGGGATAAGGGGAACATGCTAATCTAAGCTAAATAGGCTAATAAGTGCATACTAGTGAAAATAAGAACAGCAGAACCACAGATAAAAGCATACAAGGAACAAGATGAAGTGCAGGATTAATAGAAGCATATTGTTTTGGGGGTTGTACACTAAATAGATAACATACCAGTTGCAGACAAATAGAGCACATTGCACAGAGGAACAAGGTGAGCAGAGAGTGTGAGAAGTAGAGAGAATAACAATGTGCAGCAGTAGTGTGACAATAGCAGTAGCAGTGAAACCCAAGTAAACAAGCAATAGAATCCAGTAGTATAGAAGCAATCAACCCAGGCTACTCAATGTTGGCTTTCAACGGATTTAGTGTTCAAATAAGAGAATGAGAGAGTATAGAAATAGCAAAGAAAGAGAGAATTCAGAGAGTCTGAAGTTGTGAGAGATATGTAGTGTGTGTTGGTGTTTTCAAAGAGAATGGCTATTTGTAGTACTAAATTGAGTACACAAACAGAGTAGCAATCCTTAATTAATGAACTAGCATCAATCAAAATCAAATTAGCATAAGGACTCCCCTTTAATTAAGGAGTCTGAGACAAACGGTAACAAGCAGAGGTTTTAAAGGAAAGGTATTAATTAAACTGTTGTATTTACCCTTGTAAGAATAGTAGAGCATATAATATGCAATAGAGGTTAGATATATGATAATTTAATTAAGGAAAATATGCTAAAGATTTGTTAGAGAGAGAGACGGTCTGAGTGAATGGGGGTTTGGGGAAGGGGTCGTTTGATTTAATTAAGGCAATAGGATCTGGGTCGTTGATCTTATTTGATCAACGGCTCAGATTAAATCAAAGGGGTTTGGTAGAATTTACGAGTATGGTTCATTGAAATTGGATGTTAAATTGGGCTGAAATAGGGGTGCAATTTAGGCTATGTTTTAAACGAAATCTCGACAAATTTAAATAGCCTCTTTTTCCCAATTAATTTTATAAAATACTAAAATAGTTTAAAAAGTAAAATTGAAAGCATAGAACTACATAATAACATATAAATATTAATCTAAATAATATTACAAATAATTTTATAGCTATAAAACATAGCGAATTGCAAAATAGGCCACAATTGCAATTTTATGCATTTAGCTTTTAAAAATCCAAATAAATTTGTAACAAATATGAAAAAATTACATAAATTATGTCTTGTTGTAAATATGAGAATGAAACATATTTTGAACTAAAAACAATAATTTGGAAATAATTTTTGCCTTTATATTGTAAAAAATAGTCATTAAAGTGATTTTAAAAATCTTTAAAAATTTAAGGAAAACACCAAAATTATTAGACATGCTTATATATGCATAAATATACTATTTTGAAAGTATTTTGGTGCAAGAAATATATAGGAAAAAATTGGGTATCAATAGCCCCTATCTCCTCTCCTAAAAAACCAAAGTTTGATTTCTCTGCCTCTCTTGAATCTGACCTCAATTTCTGGGATACCCCTAATAGGGATTTCTTTACTTCCCTCAAATACAAGCCCATAGCCCATGGTAGTATAGTAGATATAGATGGTATGGACTCCCTCAACTGTTAGGTAAAGGAACTTTTTGTTTATCAGGGGTGGGACAAATTTCTCTCTATCTCTCCGCCTAAAGTATATGAACCTCTAGTCCGTATGTTCTATGCCAATCTTTGCTCTAGCAAGTCTGATAGTATCGAAAACCTTATCCTTGGAAAACACATTTTTCTTGATTGAAACCTATTTGATTCCATCTTTCTCTGTCGTTGTTCTGGCTTTCCAACGGTATTTAAAAATGTGTGGCCTGAAGCTTTTGAAATCTCCTTTGATCAGGCTAAACAAATCATTGCAGAAAACCCCTCTGAAAACCTTCCCCATCAATTAGGACCCAGTGATGTTAGCTTTCAAACTAGAGTTATTGCTCGCATTGTTGCAATCACTCTCTTTCCCACAACTAGCTCCTTTTCAACTCTCTCTCAAAGGGACACCTTATTCGTCTACTGTCTTATCTCCAAACTCAAAATAAAGTTGTCGTCCTGTGTTATCAACTTCATGATTGAGAGTGATGAAGACCCCACCAGCCTTCCATATGGTATGGCCATCACCTACATCTGATAGCACACCAAATTTCTCTTTCAAACTACCCATTTGTTCCTATGTCAAAATGCTACTACACCGGGGTCGATTGTGGATGTCATTTATGCGATCTCCATGGAAATAGTGTCTGATGTCTCAAAAATTAGGGTGGTTTTGCAGAGGGTAAGAGAAAATGTAGTCAAGGCGTTTAAAGAGGTTCATGACAGGTTGGATGGAATGCAGATTGCTGACAACACCAGCTTTGACATAATGAATGATGCTATCTGCAACACTCCTACGTACTTTCCACATCGTGGATGATTCAACGAAGGAAGCAGAACCACCGAAACTAATGAAGCAAAGCTAAAAGGCAAGTTGCCACTACATTCAATCAAGGCAGTGAGATTGAAGTATAAAATAAGGAAGGAAATCATCCTTAAAGGAAGTCGTTGCCGCACAAGGAAAAGATCAGTATGTTGGGAAATCATATCCAGCCGGATGCATCAACAAATTCAACGCAAATCACTGAAGATTCTCTATAATGGTAGATTTGAAAAAAAGGCATGTCTGGAAGGCCCCCCATCTCCGTCAATTATATCTCCAGCATAAGAAAAGTGATCTTCATCAAAGCAATGGCCAGTGCATTATTCTTGGAAAGAATCAACACTTTCCAAGGATCAAATCCCTTGGGTTGACAAGCCTTCACCATAACCTTGCTGTATAAATTTCATAGTGTTTTATATCGACCAGTATACTTTGATCACACCAATACATCCCTCCTCATCTAACTGCAAACAAACATAGTAGTCTAGTTAGATTCACTGTGTAATAAGTCAGAATGATAAAGAGAGTTCTCAACTGGTGAGGCATTGTATTAAACGAATGAAAGAAGACTGTGCGACAAACATCACTTCTATACTCGAAAGAAAGTTATTGATCTGAAGTGAAATCCCTTGCAACCCAAGGGGATTGGATTATGATTTACATTAAATTTGACTAGTATAAAAATTCTAGGTGCCATTATATTTCCGCATTTACTTTCAGCATACTTATATGTGAATAATCTCGCCTGGTGCGCTATCGTATTAAGTCAACTAATAAAGTTTTAAGTCGACTTATTTGCGATTAAGTTTAAATTAGTAACAATTCACCCCCCCCCCCCCCATGTACATACAATATATATATATATATATATATATATATATATATATATATATATATATATAACCCGATCCATATTATTTAGCATTGTTGCAAAGCACAACCCGATCCATATATATATATATATATGGATCGGGTTGTGCTTTGCAACAATGCTGAATAATATGGCTCGGGTTATATATATATATATATATATATATATATATATATATATATATATATATATATATATCATTTTTTCTCACCCAATAACAGTCACTTACCTCAACTTCCACGGCCAAATCAATCTGCAAAAATTGCTTTCTCTTACGAATTTGGCTCCAACCCAATCAAATATATACAATAATGATTTCATAGTACCAATATATGCTAAGCAAATTAAACCCATTACATAAATATAGATCTCCAAACTTTCTTCTCAAAATTTCAAAAATCGACCCCGGGCCTGCGTTGTCAAAACAAAAGGTTCAGACCAAATTTTTATCACACATTCCCCCACGAGCCCGAATATATAATTTATTTTTAAATTTGACCCAAAACGATGTCTAAATCAAGAAAAATCGAAAAGCCCTAACTCTACCCATTTTCCCAATTTCTACTCTAAAATTACATATTTTAAAATTAGGAATTCAATTAGTGATGATGAAAAATGAAGAAAACGGGTTAAAAAATACTTACCCAAGAAGCATTGGTGAAGAAATGCTATAAAAGTTATCTAGAGTCTTTGAAGAAGAAAGGGTCCGAGTGTTAAATGAAGAATTACCATAGCTATTGTTTCTGAAATTAAAATATAATTGGGCAAATTTTCCCTTCTCGTTCGCGGGAATAGAATAGCGCTCGCGAAGGTAACTAGGCAGGGCATCGCGTTAATTTTTTCTTAGATTTTGCATTGATTGTTTATGGTTGCCTTGTGAGATCTGAAGAAGTTTTGTCTCTACTTTCTGTTTGATCCTTTAAATTGGTGCTTCTTCAACAACTATCTTCATTTAATCGGCAGCGATGCCCCACATGACGGCGGCCTAGATATCGGTGGATTTGGGACGAAATTTGGTGCTGAGAAACTTGAAGAGTCTGTCACCTTTTTTTTAATTGTATTTCAACGTATCATCTTCTTTAGTTTTTTTTTACTTTTTCAATTTATTCACTGTATTTAATTGTATTCAATGTAATTATATAATTTCAAATCTTTACTTTGTTTTAATATTTTGGCCAACAATATGTATTCAGTGTATTGTAGAATTTATTATATGTTTTTAATTAATATAATATATGTATTCAAATAATTTTTATATATATTCAAATGTATATGCAGGATGCATTCATATGTATCTTCACTATAAATGATGTTATACTTCATGTATTCAATGTACTTTATGTATTTATCTGTATTTAATCTAATTATATAATTTTAATATGTAAATGTATTTGCAAAGATACTAATAAAAATATTTTAATAAAGATATTACACAAAAAAAAAGTATGGATTGAATCTCCGAAGGTTGCCTTATTTCGGGTGTATTTTTTAGTTGAGAATCTTTTCTAAAAATAGAAATGCTTGAGTGTTATAATTGAGTTTGTTGAGTTATATTAGGAGTCTATCATGTAAATTTATTCACTTACCATTTTTAAACAACCGAAGACCTTTTTCCGCAAATATGCAGCATGCATTCATATGTATCTTCACTACATTCTCTGATTAGCGTGAGTCCCCTACTTCTTGCCGAGTTGTGCTACTTTATTCATGAATGCAATAGACAAAATACATCGAATACGTTCTATAACAACTGAAAACATAGCTATAGAAAGTAAATGATAATTATAACAAATTAATAATAACTAAAACGTAGTAATTTCTCTTTCTTTTAATCATTTTGCAGTCATCGGATATTTCACCATTTTGGTGTCATGTAAAAGTAAAGAGAAAGAGAATAGAAAATTTGCAAACTTGGATCATGCGAGAGCGAGTGAGTAATCGGAAATGAAAAAGGAAAAAGAAATTTAAAAGTAATCACTAGCCTAGTAGAAAAACGAAACCAACATTTTATCAATAAATTGATAAAGTTTAGATGATTTAGTCTTGCTATTTAACAATTTCATCCACCATAAGTCATCTAACGAGACATAATAAATGTAGAAAAGCCCTTCCATTACGGGTTTGGCGGAACCAGTAATTTTTGTTTGAATTTATATTTATTTTAGAAAAATTAAATTGTACATAAATTATTAATGTAAAATCCACTAATTTAAAAGAATTAAAATATTAAATTCATAAATTTTAAATCATGACTCTACCGATGAGAAGTATACACCTCTAGATTAATGTTAGTATGCTAATTTAAGCTTTGACCATGCACGTATACTATATGGAGATTTTTTTTTTGATTAAACACTGGTAAAGATGATAATAGAGAAAGCAGAACATAACAAAGAACTTGGTAAAACAAACACCAATGTTCTAACAACACAGCAGAATTAACAAGCTCAAGAAATATATGGTCTTACTAGTGCAACCAACATAAAGGAAGTAACTGGTAACATTAAAGCAGAAAAGCATTCTATATATTACAACACAGCTTAGTACTCATCTTCGTCTTCTCCCTCCCCTTCGTCATCACCTTCAGCACCAACCTCCTCATAATCCTTCTCCAGGGCAGCAAGATCTTCACGAGCTTCACTGAATTCACCTTCCTCCATGCCCTCACCAACATACCAATGGACAAAAGCACGCTTGGCGTACATCAAATCAAACTTATGGTCAATGCGTGAGAAGACCTCAGCGAAACTAGTTGAGTTGGAAATCATGCAAACAGCCCTCTGCACCTTAGCAAGGTCACCACCCGGAACAACAGTTGGTGGCTGATAGTTAATACCACACTTGAATCCTGTAGGGCACCAGTCAACGAATTGGATAGTGCGCTTAGTCTTGATGGTGGCCACAGCAGCATTTACATCCTTTTGCACCACATCACCACGGAACATGAGCAGCAAGCCATGTACTTGCCATGACGAGGGTCACATTTAACCATCATAGAAGATGGCTCAAAAGCACTGTTGGTGATCTCTGCAACTGAGAGCTGCTCGTGGTAGGCCTTCTCAGCAGAAATGACATGAGCATATGAGGAAAGCATAAAATGGATCCTGGGATATGGCACAAGATTGGTCTGGAATTCGTTCACATCAACATTTAAAGAACCATCAAACCTCAAAGATGCTGTGAGTGAGGAGATAACCTGTGAGATAAGGCGGTTAAGGTTGGTGTAAGTAGGGCGCTCAATGTCCAGTGAGCGCCTGCAAATGTCATAAATGGCTTCGTTGTCCAGAAGGATGGAAACATCAGTGTGCTCAAGGAGGGAATGAGTTGAGAGGACACTGTTGTAAGGCTCAACAACAGAAGTTGAGACCTGTGGTGAAGGGTAAATTGTGAAACCAAGTTTTGACTTCTTTCCGTAGTCAACAGAGAGACGCTCCAGAAGAAGCGACCCTAGACCTGAACCAGTACCACCACCAACAGCATTGAAGACCAGGAACCCTTGAAGACCAGTACAGTTGTCTGCAAGCTTTCGTATGCGATCCAAGCAAAGATCAACAATCTCTTTCCCAATGGTATAGTGACCATGGGCAAAGTTGTTGGCTGCATCTTCCTTGCCACTTATGAGCTGTTCTGGGTGAAAGAGCTGTCGGTATGTTCCTGTCCTCACTTCATCAATGACAGTGGGCTCAAGATCAACAAAGACAGCCCGAGGGACATGCTTTCCAGCTCCAGTTTCGCTGAAGAAGGTATTGAATGCATCATTACCCCCTCCAACAATCTTGTCACCTGGCATCTGGCCATCAGGCTGAATGTCGTGCTCCAGGCAGTAAAGTTCCCAGCAGGCGTTTCCGACCTGAATACCAGCCTGACCAATGTGGATCGAAATGCACTCTCTCATTTTCACCGAAACCCTATAAATTCAAATTTCAAAGAGGACAAGGAGCGGCGTTTATCAAGACGCCGTTTCAATAGAAAGAGATGAGTTTTCGAAATTCGAATTGTCTATATGGAGATTGATTGTTACACTTATCCAGTTTGCAATGCGAATAAACAAAATATACTCGCAATTGCGCATAGGCGCACATTACGGTTGAGGTTCATAAATCCAATGAAGTGTAACCCAAAAAATCGCGTTCTCTAAGGGGTAACCCCCAATGCCTCGCATTTGAAACCTGAGTTACGCATTTGCATAGAAGGATTTCCTTCAATAAAAATTAATGCATCTCGTTCGTGTGGGTTCTCCAGGGAAGGCGAAGAAGAAATCAACAGGACACCAGATCAGCTGTTTCTGCAATTTTTCTTAAGATCAAAACTTGCCGAAATACATTCGAAACACACTCGGGCCCTCGGGGATCTAAATCAAACACATGTACTTTCTCAACAACATTATACGAACTTATCTGCGCGATAAAATTGCCAAAATAACCTCAATATCAATGAATTAAATCTCGAAATCAAAGAATTTTTCTCAAACTTCATATAGCATCAACTTTAGCAATTTAGGTCTGAATCACGTCAAACTACATCCGCTTTTAACCAAATTTTACAAGAATATTTTAAACCATATATAAGCCGCAACTGAACCAAAATAGATGCCTGATACCATCATGTTCTAATTAGATTTCATTTCAAATTTTCTTAAACAAATTCAGAAAATAATTTTCTTTAAAAAATTCATTTCTCGTGCTTGGGACCTCGAAAAAGAGATCACAGACGTACGCCCAAGTCTCATATTTTCATACAGACCCTCTGGGACGGTTAATCCAAAATGTTGACCGAAGTCAAATTAACTTATTTTATAACTAATTTTATTATTTTTCATTGATTTTCATATTTAAGCTTTCCGGCTACGCGCCCGAATTGCGCACGCAAATTGAGATGACTCAAAATGAGATTTTTAAGACCTTAGAAATACATAATTTAATTTCAAGCAAGTGATGACCTTTTGGGTCAAGGTCAGCAAACTTTCCATGCTTGGCCATCAGCAGGATGCCTAAACTTTCCATCTTTAGAGCACTCCTCGCTATGTCACCTTAATATATCTATTGTCTTTCAGCACATGAATTGCCTTTTGAGTCTAGGAATTAATTGAAAGTATATCAAAATTTTTATTGGAACACGATGATCTTTTTCAGATGGCTCAATCTCGCTATCTATTTCAGGATATTTAATGTATCTGGAAGCTCCACAAACATGACAATATTCATCATCCTTTTCTTCATTTCTAAATAGCATGCAATCATTACGACATGCATCGATTTTTTCATAATCAAGACTGAGATCCTTTACCATAGACTTGAAATTATAGTAGGATAGGGGAATATTCAACTCGGGCATTGCCTCTTTCAATAACTCTAAAAGAGAAGTAAATGATGCATCTCTCCATCCGTGTAGACACTTCAACAAATATAGACGGATAGTAAATGATAATCTAGAGAATCCTTTACAACCAAGATATAGTTCTTGACTTACCTCATCAACTAAGTTATAGAATTTATTGGAATCCTCATTGGACCTTCGTAAAGTTCTTCAGTTTGTGCAACATCTCTAAATTGATCATTCAATAACCCATTAATATCATCATAGAAGTTAGCTTCATCATCCATGTCACGATCAACATTCGTTGGGATTTCCCATTCACCATGATTAATCCATCTTGTATATCCTTGTACAAATCCGTAGCATATTAGATTATCAAACACTATATTTCTTTGAGTCCAACGAATATTGCAACACTTTGTACATGGACAATGAATTTCCCCACCTTGAGGATCACCACAAGAAAAAGCAAATTCTAAGAAAAATTGATCACCGTTAATATACTCTTCGCTATACCTTGGTAAATCCATCCAATCCTTGGATGGAACATTAGAATTCCTAAAAATTAGACATTGATATTAGATCATCAAATATGTAATGATTTGATTATTAAATGTAATTTACAATAAATTCAAAAAGTCACAAGTACATTTTCAAAATCATGTATTATATGATGATAAGAATTTCTTACTTAGTCATGACACTTATATTAAGCTAAACCCAACTTCATGTATAGATCTTCCAGAGCGTTAACTTACGTTCTTGGATAAAAGAAGAAGGGTTAGTGTTAACCTCTGTTTTGTTTCAAACAATGAATAAAAATAAATGAAACTAAAGTCTACGTAGCATCTCTTGGTCCTTTTAATACCTAGTATATCCATATATATATATATATATATATATATATATATATATATATATTTATATATATATATATATATTTATATATATATATATTTATATATCAAATAAGAGAGAGTTGACAAATACATACACGACATGTCTGCTTCACACTTCAAGGGTCATTTCTCTTTTCATGTAATTTTTAGTGTTTCACTTGGGTTATATCAACCAAAACCTAGCAATCACCGCATTTGCATCAAAAGTGTGACGACCCAAAGGGTCATCACTGTAATTCTCACTTTTTATGCTTCTACGGCCCTGAAGACCTCTTATGTGGTTGCCTCTATATGCATTCGCAGTCCTAGCGCAAGGATGAAAAATTTATATGTGAAAATAATTGAACTCTGTGTTGAAAACTATGAATTTTGGTAATAATATTGCTAAAGTTGACTTTGGTCAACGTTTTAGGTAAACGGACCCGGACCCATGATGTGACAGTCTCTGAGGGTCTGTAAGAAATTTGGGTTCCGGGCATATTCCCAAAATCGAAATCCGAGGTCCCAGGCCCGAGTACGGAGCTTTTCATTGAAATTGTTTTTGAAAATGCTTAAGGAAAAAAAATGGAAATTTGATCAAATGTGATGGGATCGGGCTCGTATTTTGGTTCCAATGCACGGTACAAGTCTTAAATGGGTATTAAGCGCATCTATAAAGTTTGATGTGTTTCGGACGTCATTGACATGTTTCGGACTAAAAGTGAAATGTTTGAAAGTTTAGAACTTTGAAATAAAACTCATGAGTTTTGGAGGTTGATTATTTGAATTTGATGTTATTTTGGCAATTTTATCACACGCGTAAGTCTGTAGGATGTTTTAGATGTTGGGTGCATGTTTGGGTTGGAGCCCCGAGGACTCGGGTGAGTTTCAGATAGGTGTTAGGCTCATTTGAAACATTTTTAACTGTTGGTGTTTGCAGTCTTCGCAAGTGCTAAAACTTGCAAATGCAAACCTCCCTTGTTTTCCTTGTCTTCGCAAATGCGATGTTTTTCTCGGAAGTACGATATTCCCACTTTGCAGCCAGAGTTCGCAAATGCGAAGTCAATCTCGCGTTTGCGAGTTTCCCCAGCCTAAGTCTGTGTTCGCAATTGCGAACAATTTCTCGCAAATGCGAGGTCCCCTTTATTTATGCCTAGTTCGCAAATGCGAAGTTAATATCGCATTTGCGACATCTGCACCTATGAATTTTATACGTACTGATTTTAAACCTCACTTTTCATATTTACAAAACCAAAACCTCCATAGGCGATTTCTCTCGAACCCCTTCGTCCCCAAACCAAATGTAACTCAATTTTTACTAGTCTTCTTCAATCCTTATCATCTTCTAACATGATTTCATCCTCAAATCAAAGCTTTCATGGTTAAAATTGAGATTTGGGAAGAATTTAGGTTTTTCAATAATTGGGGATTTGGACCTCAATTTGGGATCTCATTTCAAAACAAATTGCAAATATGAACTCGTGGGGTTATGGGTAACCAGGTGTTGGTTCGAACCTCAGCTTTCGATCACGTGGGCCAGGGGAATTTTGGAAATTTTTGGGTAAAACCTTGGGAATTTCATTCTTATTCATTCAAATTGACTTAACTATCATTTATTCATATATTTGAGTATATTGTGGTTAGATTCGACCAGTTTTGAAGCGAATCCAAGGGGTAAAGCTACTATAGAGGCGTGAGTTGAGTTGGAATCTTTCGAGGTAAGTATTTGGTTTAACTTTGGTTTGAGGGAATAGGATTAGAGTATTTTATTTCTATTTGCTAAATAATCGAGTACGGTGTATAGGCATGGTGACGAGTATCTATACACTGGTATCTAGCATGACTGTGAGTCGTAATTGCCTAGGAATTCAAAAGATGTGAAATAGTTGAGTTAATTGGACGCTAATTAAATTATGAAATGATTGTTGAAAGGTAAATGAGCCAATGAAGGAAGTGTAGTACTTTTCCCTTGCCGGGACTTGTAGTCTAGTTGAATTCCCCTACCGGAAACTTGTTGTTTAAGTGTTTTCCCTTGCTAGGACGAGTAAGATATTATTACTTAATAAGCCCTTGCCGGGATATTTTGGGCTGTAGCCGTACCCTTGTTGGGTTTAACTGGTGTGTGAATGAACTTCCCTAATGGGGCCTCGTTTGAGGAGATTGTTGGAGTTATCCAATTGTAATATGGGATCGTGTGGCGTGCCGTCTACTTATTGTTATTCAGCCTGAGATGTTGTGGGATCGTGTGGCGCGTCGTCCACTTATACATTGAATTATGGGATTGTGTGGCACGCCATCCACTTATACATTGCATTATGGGATCGTGTGGCGTGCCATCAACTTATTGTTATTCGGTCTGAGATGCCGCAAGATTGTGTGGCGCGCCGTCCACTAATACATTGCATTATGGGATTGTGTGGTACGCCGTCAAGGCATTATGGCTGTGCAAAGGGTAGGAGATAATACAGTCAAGGCATTTAAAGAGGTGCATGACATGTTGGATGGAATGCAGGTTGTTGCCAACACCAGCTTTGACCAAATGAAGGACACTATCTGCAACACTCTTACTTTCTACATCGTGGATGATGCAACGAAGGAAGCGGAACCACTGAAACTAATGAAGCAAAGCTAAAAGGTAAGTTGCCACTACATTCGATCAAGGCAGTGAGATTGAAGTATCAAATACCGAAGGAAATCTTCCTTAATGGAAGTCGTTGGCGCACAAGGAAATGATCAGCATACCATCAGCAAATCAGGGATTCTCCCATGATTTTTGGGAAATCATATCCAGCCAAATGCATCAACAGAATAAACGCAAATCACTGAAGATTCTCTATAATTGTAGATTTGAATAAAAGGCAAGTCTGAAAGGCCCACCATCTCCGTCAATTATACCTCCAGCAAAAGGAAAGAGTTCTTCATCAAAGCAATGGCCAATGCATTGTTCTAGGAAAGAATCAACACTTTCCAAGGATCAAATCCCCTGGGTTGACAAGCCTCCACCATAACCTTGCTGTATAAATTTCATAGTGTTTTGTATCAACCAGTATACTTTGATCACACCAATACATCCCTCTTCATTTTACTGCAAACAAGCATAGTAATCTAGTTAGATTCATTGTGTAATAAGTCAGAAATACATTGATGTCTAATATGACCTTGAGTCCTTAAAATGCGATTAACATGATTTTGCTGTAATTTCCATATTTAATTGAGGATTTCATTACATTGTAAAGAACATGTGAAAGACATTACGATTCATTTGATTTCGAGGAGCATTGGCCTGAGATGTGATACAAATTCTGAAGGTATTTAGATGATTTGATTCTCTGGGGCGTTGGCTCAAATGATAAAGTGAATTACAAAGTAAGAAATGAAAGAAAGAGATAATTTATTGATTATTCACTTTCCGGGAGTTTTGGTTGTTTGTTCATTTTCTCCCTTGCCGGGATATTGAGTTTATTTATATTGTTCCCTTGCCGGGATTAATTTCTTTATTGTATTTCCTTACCGGGATTGCTTCCACTAATTGTTTACTTCCTTGCCCCTTATTTGTGAATATATAAATATATATATATATATATATATATATATATATATATATATATTGAAAGTACAACATGGGAGGGGTGATACTCGTCACCATAACTATACACCGTACTCGGCAATTAGCAAGTAGCAAATAAGACTCAACTCCTATTCCCTCAAGCTAAGGTTAGACTAAACACTTACTTCAATTTTCACGGCCAAATCAATCCACAAAAATTGCTTTCTCTTTCGAATTCGGCTCCAACTCAATCAAATCTATACAATAATAATTCAATATTATCAATATATGCTAAAAAATTAAACCCATTACCTAAATATAGATTTCCAAGCTTTCTTCTCAAAATTTCAAAAATCGACCCCAGATCCGCTTTGTCAAAACACAAGGTTAAGACCAAATTTATATCACTCATTCCCCTACGAGCCCGAATATATAATTTATTTGTAATTTGACCCCAAAACGAGGTTTAAATCAAGAAAAATCGAAGTGTCCTAACTCTACCCATCCCCCCAACTTCTACCCTAAATTACATATTTTTAGATTAGGAATTCAATAAGTGATGATGACAAATGAAGAAAATGAGTTAAACAATACTTACCCAAGAAGCATTGGGGAAGAAACGCTAAAAGTTACATAGAATCTTTGGAGAAGAAAGGGTCCGCCTGTTTAATGAAGAATTACCATAGCTATTGTTTCTGAATTTAAAATATAATTGGGAAAAATTTCCCTTCTCATTCGCGGGAAGAGAATAGCACTCGCAAAGGGTAATTGGGCAGGGCATCGCGTTTTTCTTAGATTTTACATTGATTTTTCATGTTTGCCTTGTGAGATCTGAAGAAGTTTTGTCTCTTATTTATTTTTGATCCTTTAAATTGGTGCTTCTTCAACAACTATATTCATTTAACCGGCGGCGATGTCGCACGTGACGGCCACCTGGATATCAGTGGATTTGGGATGGAATTTGGGGCTGATAAAGTTGAAGAGTCTGTCACCTTTTTTAGTTGTATTTCAATGTATCACTGTCTTTAGTTTATTTTTACTTTTTTAATATATTCACTGTAATTAACCGTATTCAATGTAATTATATAATTTCTATTCTTTACTTTGTTTAATTATTTTGTCCAACAATATATATTCAATGTATTGTAGAATTTATTATATATTTTTAAATTAATATAATTTATGTATTTAGATAATTTATATATATATATATTCAAATGTATATGCAGCATGCATTCATATGTATCTTCACTATAGATGATGTTATACTTCATGTATTCAATGTACTTTTATGTATTTATCAGTATTCAATTTAATTATATAATTTTAATATATAAATCTATTTGCAAAGATACTACTAATATATTTTAATAAAGATACCACACAAAAAAGTATGGATTGAATCTATTTTTTGGGGTGTTTTTTAGTTGAGATTCTTTTCTAAGAGTAGAAATCCAATTTTGCGTGTTATAATTGAGTTCGTTGAGTTATATTAGGAGTCTATCACGTAAATTGATTCATTTACCGTTTTTAAACAACTGAAGACCTTTTTTCGCAAATTCCATTTTTGTATTCACCAATACAGGTCGCGAATACGGTCAAATACATTCTCTGCTTAGCGTGAGTCCGCTACTTCTCATCGACTTTTACATCGAATACGTTATATAACAACTGAAAACATAGCTATAGAAAGTAAATGACAGTTATAACAAAATTAATAATAACTAAAACATAGTAATTTCGAAAAATTTCTCTTTCTTTTAATCGTTTTGCAGTCATCAGATATTTCACAGTTTTGGTGAGTCCTTTCCTGTGTCATGGAAAGTAAAGAGAAAGGGAATAGAAAATTGGCAGACTTGGATCATGCGAGAGCGAGTGAGTGTGCGGAAAAGAAAAAGGAAAAATAAATTTAAAAGCAATCACTAGCCTAGTAGAAAAGGAAATCAACATTTTATCAATAAGATTAGATGATTTAGTCTTGCTATTTAACAATTTCATCCACCATAAGTCATCTAATGAGACATAACAAATGTAGAATAGCCCTTCGATTATGGGTTTGGCGGAAACAGTAATTTTTGTTCAAATTTATATTTATTTTAAAAAATTAAATTGTATATAAATTATTAATGTAAAATCCACTAATTAAAAAGAATTAAAATATTAAATTCATAAATTTTAAATCATGACTATACCTGTGAGAGGAAGTATATATCTCTAGATTAACGTTAGTGTGCTAATTTAAGCTTTGACCATGCATGTATACTATGTGGAGATTGATTGTTCCACTTATCCAATTTGGAATGCGAATAAACAAAATATACTCACAATTGTGCATAGGCGCACACTACGGTGCGGGTTCATAAATCCTATAGACCCGCCTTTTTTTTTGGAGAAATTCAAAAATAGCCATATTTTCAACTGGTCATTTAAAAATAGTTCGGTTTCAAAATTAATTTAAATTTAGCCACTTTTTATGTAATGATAAATTTAAGCAAAAATAATGTTCAAAACCCGAAAAGTACAACAATATATTATATTGGAGTTCTAGCATAAGTATGCTTGAACTCCAGCATATTATACAGGATATCCAGCATAAGTATGCTCGAACTCCATTATATTATACAGGAGTTCCAGCATAAGTATTCTTTAACTCCAGCATATTATACTGGAGTTACAGGATAAATATGATGTAAGTCTAGCATAATATGATAGAGTTCCAGCACAAGTGCACTAGAACGCCTGCATAATATATTGGAGTTCCAGTAAGTATAATTATATAGTATAATGTATTGGAGTTTGAAGCACCGGTGCTCCAGTCTCCAGTAGATTAAACTAGAGTCAGCAAAGTATATCGGTCCAGCATAATATATATGCTAGATTTCATGTACAAGTATACGAAACTCAAATATATTATGCTAGACCGATCTCTATTGCAGCAAAGTAGTAACTATTTTTCGTTTCGTAATATTGTTACTTTTTTTTCATGGTGTGCCTATCAAAGGCCGTAACTATTCCGTTGGTGGACTCCATTATATTTTTATATAAAATTGAAGTAGTGCGCATATATAATTATGTTATAGCACAATTTAATTTGTAGACGGACAACTTCAAAGATGAATCATGCACCAATATCGACTTTATGCTAAATGAGATAAATATTTAATGCCTCGTATTTGCGACCCAAGATACGTATTTGCTTAGAAGGATTTCTTTAAATAAAAATTAATGCATCTCGTTAGCGTGGGCTCTCCCGGGAAGGTGAAGAAGAAAACACAGGGACACCAGATCAGTTATTCCTGACATTTTTCTTAAGTTCAAAACTTCCCGAAATACATTCGAAACACACTCGAGCCCTCGATGTTCCTAATCAAACAAATGTACTAGCTCAACAACATCATACGAACTTATCTGTGCGATCAAATAGCCAAAATAACCTAAATATCAATGAATTAAATCTCGAAATCAAAACATTTTTTTCAAGCTTCATATAGCATCAACATTAGCAATTTAGGTCCGAATCACGTCAAACGACATCCGCTTTTAACCAAATTTTACAAAAATATATTAAACCATATATAAGACGCACCAGAACCAAAATAAGTGCCTGATACCATCATGTTCTAAGTAGATTTTATTTATAATTTTCTTAAACAATTTTAGAAAATAATTTTCTTTAAAAATTCACTTCTCGGGCTTGGGACCTCGGAATTTGATTCCGGACGTACGATCAAGTCTCATATTTTCTTACGGACCCTCCGGGTCCGTTAATCCAAAATGTCGACCGAAGTGAAATTAACTAATTTATAACTAATTTTTTTTATAGTTTTTCATATTTAAGCTTTCCGGCAATGCGCCTGAATTGTGCACGCAAATTGAGATGACTCTAAATGAGATTTTTAAGCCCCCAAAGATATATAATTTAATATAAACAAGTGATGACCTTTTGGGTCAACACATTTTCCATGCTTGGCCATCGGCAAGATGCCTTAACATTCCATCTTTAGACCGCTCCTCGTTATGCCACCTTAATTTATCTGCTGTCTTTGAGCACGTGAATTGCCTTTTGAGTCTAGGAATTACTTTAAAGTATATCAAAGTTTTTGCTGGAACACGATGAGCATTTTTAGATGGCTCAATCTCGCTATCTATTTAAGGATATTTAATGTATCTAGAAGCTCCACAAACATGACAATATTCATCATCCTTTTGTTCATTTCTAAGTAGCATGCAATCATTAGAACATGCATCAATTTTTTCATAATCAAGACCGCTATCCTTTACCATAGACTTGAATTATAGTAGGATAGGGGAATACTCAGCTTGAGCATCGCATCTTTCAATAACTCTAAAAGAGAAGTGAATGATGCATTCTCCGTCTGTGTAGACACTTCAACAAATATAGACGGATTGTAAATGATAATGCAGAGAATCCTTTACAACCAGGATATAGTTCTTGACTTGCCTAATCAACTAAGTTATAGAATTTATTGGCATGCTCATTTGGACCTTCGTAAAGTCCTTCAGTTTGTGCAACATCTCTAAATTTATCATTCAATAACCCATTAATATCATCATACAAGTTAGCTTCATTATCCATATCACGATCAACATTCGTAGGGATTTCCCATTCACCATGATTAATCCATCTTGTATATCCTTTTACAAATCCGTAGCATATTAGATTATCAAACACTATATTTCTTTGAGTCCAACGAATATTGCAATACTTTGTACAAGGACATTGAATTTCCCCACCTTGAGGATCACAGTAAGAGTAAGCAAATTCTAAGAAAGATTGAACACCATTAGTATACTCTTCGCTATATCTTGGTAAATCCATCCAATCCTTGGATGGAACATTTGAAATCCTAAAAATTAGACATTGATATTAGATCATCAAATATGTAATGATTTGGTTATTAAATGTACTTTACAAATAAATTCAAAAAGTCACGAGTACATTTTAACAATCATGTATTGTATTATGATAAGAATTTCTTACCTATTCATGACACTTATATTAAGATATACCCAACTTCAAGTACAGATCTTCCTGAGCGTTACCTTACGTTCTTCGATAAAAGAAGCAGGGGTTAGTGCTAACCTATGTTTTCTTGTAAACAACGAATAAACATAAATGAAACTAAAGTCTACGTAGCATCTCTTGGCCCTTTTAATACATGTACTATATATATATATATATATATATATATATATATATATATATATATATATTCTCTCCTATATAATAAGAGAGAGGTAACAAATACCTGGACGACATGTCTGCTTCACACTTCAAGGGTCATTTGTCTTTTCATCTAATTTTTAGTGTTTCACTTGGGTTATATCGACCAAAACCGGGCAATCACCGCATTTTAAAGCCTCTTCTAGAGCTTCTCTTTTCCAACCAGGCAGATAGCTCTTTGAGAAACTTAGCAGATGCATATTTTTTGCATAAAAAATGTGACGACCCAAAGGGTCATCACCATAATTATCCTTTTTTGTGCTTCTAAGGCCTTGAAAAACTCTTATGTGGTTGCCTAGGTATGCACGCGCAGTCCTAGCGCAAAGAAGGAAAATTTATATGTGAAAACATTTGAAATTTGTGTTGAAAACCATGAATTTTGGTAATAATATTGCTATAGTTGACTTTGGTCAACGTTTTGGGTAAACGGACCCGGACTAGTGATGTGACAGTCCCGGAGGGTTCGTAAGAAAATTTGGGAGCCGGGCATATTCCCGAAATCAAAATCCAAGGTCCTAGGCCCGAGTACAGAGTTTTTCATTGAAATTGTTTTTGAAAACGCTTAAGGAAAATGGAAATGAAAATTCAATCAGAAGTGATGGTATCGGGCTCGTATTTTGATTCCAACTGCTGGTATCTGCAGTCTTCGCAATTGCAAAGACTTGCAAATGGAACCTCCCTTGTTTGCCCTATTTACGAAAATGCGATATTTTTCTCGCAAATACGATAGTCCCAGTTGGCAGCATACTTTGCAAATGCGAAGTCATTCTCGCAATTGCAAGTTTCCCCAGCCTAAGCCTGTGTTCGCAATTGCGAACAATTTCTCGCAAATGCGAGGTCCCCTTTATTTCTGCCCAGTTCTCAAATGTGAAGTTAATATCGCATTTGTGACATCTACACCTATGAATTTTATACTTATCAAATTTTAAAACTCACTTTTCATATTTTCAAAACCCAAAACCTCCATTGGCGATTTCTCTCGAACCCCTTCATCCCCAAACCATATGTAAGTCAATTTTTACTAGTTCTCTTCATTCCTTATCATCTTCTAACATGTTTTCATCCTTAAATCAAATCTTTCATGGTTAAAAATGGAGATTTGGGTAGAATATAGATTCTTCAATAATTGGGGATTTGGACCTCAATTTTGGATCCGATTTCAAAACAAATTGCATATATGAAATTGTGCGGGAATGGGTAACCTAGTTTTGGTTCGAAACTCGGGTTCTGATCTCGTGGGATGGGGGATTTTTGGAAATTTTTGGTTAAAACATTTGGAATTTCATTCTTGTGCATTCAAATTGATTTAACTATCATTTATTGATACATTTGAGTAAATTGCGGTTAGATTCGACTAATTTTGAAGCGAATTCGAGGGTTAAAGCTACTCTAGAGGCGTGAGTTGAGTTGGAATCTTTCGAGGTAAGTATTTGATCTAACTTTGGTTTGAGGGAATAGGATTGGAGTATTTGATTTCTATTTGCTAAATGATCGAGTACCGTGTATAGGCATAGTGACGGGTACCTATACACCGGTGTCTAACATGACTGTGAGTTGTAATTGCCTTGGAATTCAAAAGATGTGAAATAATTGAGTTAATTGGATGCTAATTATATTATGAAATGATGGTTGAAAACTAAATGAGCCGATGAAGGAAGTGTAGTACTCTTCCCCTGCCGGTACTTCTTGTTGAATTAAATTCCCTTGGCGGGGTTTTGTTTTTTAATTGTTTTACCTTGCAGGGACGAGTAAGCTATTATTATTAAATTCGCCCTTTCCGGGATATTTTGGGTTGTAGTTGTACCCTTGATGGGTTTAACTGTTGTGTGAATGAACTTCCCTAATGGGGCCTCCTTTGAGGAGATTGTTGGAGTTATCCAATTATAATATGGGATCGTGTGGCATGCCGTCCATTTATTTTAATTAGAATTGAGATGCCGCGGGATCGTGTGGCACGCCATCCACTTATACATTGCATTATGGGGATCATGTGGCGCGCCATCCACTTATACATTGCATTATGGGATCGTGTGGCGCGCGGTCCATTTATTCATTGCATTATGGGATCGTGTGGCGTGCCATCCACTTATTATTATTCGGTCTGAGATACCACGCGATCGTATGGTTATGAAAAGGGTGAGAGAGAATACAGTCAAGGCATTTAAAGAGGTGCATGACAGGTTGGATGGAATGCAGGTTGCTGCCAACACCAGCTTTGACCAAATGAAGGACGCTATCTGCAACAATCTTACTTACTTCCTGCATCGTTAATAATTCTACGAAGAAAGCAGAACCACTGAAACTAATGAAGCAAAGCTAAAAGGAAAGTTGCCACAACATTCAATCAAGGCAGTGAGATTGAAGTATCAAATAAGGAAGTAAATCTTCCTTAAAGGAAGCCGTTGGCGCACAAGGAAAAGATCAGTGTCTCATCAGCAAATCAGGAATTCTCCCGTGATTTTTGGGAAATCATATGCAACCGGATGCATCAACTAATTTAATTCAAATAACTGAAGATTTTCTATAACGGTAGATTTGAATAAAAGGCAAGTCTGGAAGGCCCGGCATCTCTGTCAATTATATCTCCAGCAAAGGGAAATATATCTTCATTAAAACGATGGCCAGTGCATTGTTCTTGGAAAGAATCAACACTTTCCAAGGATCAAATCCTTGAGTTGACAAGCCTCCACCATAACCATCCTGTATAAATTTCATAGTGTTTTGTATCAACTAGTATACTTTGATCACACCAATACATCCCTCTTCATTTTACTACAAATAAGCGTAGTAATCTAGTTTGATTCACTGTGTAATAAGTCAGAAATAGAAAGAGAGTTCTCAACTAGTGAGGCATTGTATCAAACGAGTGATAGAAGACTGTGCAACAAACATCACTTATGTACTTGAAAGAAAGTTATTGATCTAAAGAGAAATCCCTAGCAACCCAAGGGGATTGGATTAGCATTCACATTGAATCCGAACCAGTATGAAAATTCTGGGTGTCATTATATTTCTGCATTTACTTTCAACATACTTATGTTTGAATAATCTCCTCTGGTGCACTATCACATTAAGTCAACTACTAAAGTTTTAAGTCGATTTATTTGCGATTACGTTTAAATCAGTAACAATTTACCCCCTTGTACTTTCAATATATATATATATATATATATATATATATATATATATATATATATGCATATATATATATATATGTAGATATATGTATATATGCAACCCGATCCATATAATTTAGCATTGTTGCAAAGCACTATATATATATATATATTATTTTTTTCCTCACCCAATAACAGTCACAAATAAGGGCAAGGAAGTAAACAATTACTGGAAAAAATCCCGGTAAGGAAATACAATAAAGCAATTAAATCCCGGTAAGGGAACAATATCAATAAACTCAATATCCTGGCAAGAGAGAAAATCAACAAACAACTACTCCCGGCAAGTGAATAATCAATAAATTATTTCTTTCTTTCGTTTCTTACTTTGTAATTCACTTTATCATTTGAGCGAACGCCCCAGAGAATCAAATCATCTAACTACCTTCACAATTTTTATCACACCTCGGGCTAATGCTCCTCGAAATCAAATGAACCATAATGTATTTCACATGTTCTTTACAATATAAAGAAATCCTCAATTAAATATGGAAATTACAACAAAATCATGATAATCGTATTTTAAGGACTCAAGGTCATGCTAGACACCAATGTATAGATATTCATCACCTTGACTATACACCAAACTCGACAATTAGCAAGTAGAAAATAAGATTCAACTCATATTCCCTCAAGCTAAGGTTAGACTAAACACTTACTTCAATTTTCACGGCCAAATCAATCCACAAAAATTGCTTTCCTTTTCGAATTCGGCTCCAACTCAATCAAATCAATACAATAATAATTCCATATTGTCTATATATTCTAAAAAAATTAAACCCATTACCTAAATATAGATTTTCAAGCTTTCTTCTCAAAATTTCAAAAATTGACCCCAGGCCCGCTTTGTCAAAACACAAGGTTAAGACCAAATTTATATCACTTATTCCCCTACGAGCCCGAATATATAATTTATTTGTAAATTTGACCCCAAAACGAGGTTTAAATCAAGAAAAATCGAAATGTCCTAACTCTACCCATTCCCCCAATTTCTACCCTAAATTACATATTTTAAGATTAGGAATTCAATAAGTGATGATGTAAAATGAAGAAAACGGGTTAAACAATACTTACCCAAGAAGCATTGGTGAAGAAGCGCTCTAAAAGTTACCTAGAATCTTTGGAGAAGAAAGGGTCCGAGTGTTTGATGAAGAATAACCATAGCTATTGATTTTGAAATTAAAATATAATTGGGCAAAATTGCCCTTCTCGTTTGCAGGAAGAGAATAGCTCTCGCGAAGGATAACTGGGCAGGGCATTGCGTTAAATGTTTCTTAGATTTTGTATTGATTGTTCATGTTTACCTTGTCAGATCTGAAGAAGTTTTGTCTCTAGTTTCTGTTTGATCCTTTAAATTGGTGCTTCTTCAACAACTATCTTCATTTAACCGGCGGCGATATCCCACATGACGGCGTCCTGGATATCGGTGGATTTGGGACAGAATTTGGGGCTGAGAAATTTGAAGAGCATGTCACCTTTTTTTATTGTATTTCAATGTATCACCGTCTTTAGTTTTTTTTTTACTTTTTTAATATATTTAGTCTATTTAACTGTATTAAATGTAATTATATAATTTCAAATCATTACATTGTTTTACTATTTTGTCCAACAATATGTGTTTAATGTATTGTAGAACTTATTATATGTTTTTTAATTAATATAATTTATGTATTAAAATAATTTTTATATATATTCAAATGTATATGCAGCATGCATTCATATGTATCTTCACTATAGATGATGTTATACTTCATGTATTCAATGTACTTTTATGTATTTATCTGTATTCAATTTAATTATATAATTTTAATATATAAATCTATTTGCAAAGATACTATTAAAAATATTTTAATAAAGACACCACACAAAAAAAGTATGGATTGAATCTCTGAAGATTGCTATATTTTGGGGGTATTTTTTAGTTAAGAATCTTTTTGAAAAGTAGAAATGCAATTTTGATTGTTATAAATGAGTTTGTTGAGTTATATTAGGAGTCTTTCACGTAAATTGATTCACTTACTGTTTTTAAACAACTGAAGACCTTTTTTTGTAAATTCCATTACTGTATTCACCAATACAGCTCGCGAATACAGTCGAATACATTCTTTGCTTAGCGTGAGTCCCCTACTTCTCGTCGCGTTTTGCTACTGTATTCATGAATACAATAGCAAAAATACATCGAATATGTTTTATAACAATTGAAAATATAGCTATAGAAAGTAAATGACAGTTATAACAAATTAATAATAACTAAAACATAGTAATTTCTGAAAAATTCTCTTTCTTTTAATCATTTTGCAGTCATTCGATATTTCAAGATTTTGAGTTTAGAAGGCATCATGAATATTTTATGAAGAAAATTCAAAGTAAGTGTATGGGGTTCTCTTCCCAAGCTTAAATTTCAAAATTTGGGGGAAATGGGTTAGGGATTTTACCTGAGAAATCAATAGCAAGATCTAATGGTTTTGAAAGATCAATTTATGAAGAATTTGCTTTCTCTCTCTAGGACCATCTCTTCCTCTCTCTTATTTTTCAGAAAATGGGTTAAAATGAGGTATAGGGTGTTTTTATTAAAGATGGGTAGGACTTAGATTTTTAGAAAAATAACCGTGCAAGCTCAATCGGCGACGCAGGTCTGCGATTGCAGAACAGACATGCGGTCTGCATAATGGACCGCGGAAATGGCTCAAGTTTCAAACCTCTCCGTTTGGGAATGCGGTAGATATGCGGTCCGCATTTGCATTCTGCAGTCGCAGAATGCACCTCAGAACTTGCCTTCGAATTTCCTTTGGGAGAATATGCGATCACTCTGTGGTCCACATATTTATTATGCGATCGCATATTTGACCGCTTTGTCAACATGAAAAATTGGTTGATTGCTGATTCACTATGTTGTAGGAATGTGATCCGCATAGCTTATATGCGACTGCATTTTGACCATTTTCTTGAAAAATTTTGATTTCCCATTTTTTAAGTTCAAAATAGTAAAAAGAATCTGATCCACATAGGTAGGCTCAACTCTATGAGCTGCAAACACCTGAGCACTCATTCCCACGGGGCCATACATCCTCCCCCTCTTAAGATCATTCGTACTCGAATGAGGACTTGGGAACCAAATAAGTTTGAAAATATGATATGCAAGTTTCTACACTTATTTACTTTCAAGTTTGTTTTAGAAAAATTTTACCAGAGTTTCATTTGAAATTTTGACATGACCATCTGTCAAAGAGTTCCCAACACACATTTCCAAGCATTACTACACAAACTTGCTACCTTATCATAGTTATAAAATGCATAATCCTCGCAGTTGCACATATTCAACCTCTGGATACACTTTTCAACCATTTCGGCACACTACATGGAACCAAATAAAGCATTAATCGTCTGTACTATTAAATCCATTAACCAATCACAAGGGTACGACACAATTATTAATTTCAATACAGTTCCTCCATGCAAAAACTAATCATTACACAATTAGAACACTTTGATACACAGTCTCCATGCAAAATTATTTATTACTTCCATACATCACCTGACCATGAGAGCACAAAACCGTCATTATCAAAAGGACTGCACATTGCTCAAATAGTTACAACGCATAAAGTTGGTTGACAGCTTGGAGAAACTACAACAAAAAGGCACTTAGAAAGAGAAGGAATGATTCATACACAAAATGGGACACATCACTAGCTCTCCTAGGGACAAGATTCGCACGATCATTTCTGAACTTATTCAAATAGATGGAGGTATTTTATCTTCAACTCATGTTCCGCTTCCCACGTGGCTTCCTCAACTTATCGGTTTCACCACAACACTATAACTGAAGCAATATCCTTGTTTCGCAACTTTCGGACTTTCCTATCTAGAATGCCAACTGGAATCTCCTCATATGATAACTCATCCATAACCTTTTTTTTTTGAATAAACACTACGCTACGCCTAGTGTTAGGATTTTATTGATTGCAAAAATTAAAATACAATACAAAAAAACTAGAATATGACTAATAAACCTTGATCATCACAGAATTTATAAGACTCTGTGATGATATTACATATGAATATCTTCAAACGAAAATAAAACTTTGTTACCTTCTTCAACATTGAGGAGAATTTTGGAAATTCATGGTTTGGATTTTGATTTGCTAGATTTTGCGGAAATTGTATGATTGATGTTTTTTTGTTTTGCAATTCTCATTGGGAGCTTCATAATGATTGGTGCATCAGCTTTCTTGCCGTCCCAATTTATTTCCTTTTTGATGGTTCTTTTTAATATTTCTAATGAGCCTTGGTGACAAATCCCCCATTCTTGCAGCATTTTCCGGCAGTGCGCTAAGATATCCTCTTCCTCTCCTTCTTCAAATGTGAGATGTCCTTTCATTTCATTCTGTAGGAGAAATTTGTCTGGAGATGTTAGCGCTTGGTTAGCTAATTGATGATTTTGAGGTAATTTCAGATATGCTACTAGAGTGTTTTCCGTGGGCAGGCCATTCATTGGACACATAGGAGGATTTTCTTTTCCATCAGCTGGAGCCGATGGTTTTGTCTTCAAACAATCTGCTGTTGAATCCTTTTTGGGATGAAAACCTGGGCATTATGATTCAATTTTCTGCCTGAATAAGACTGTTTTACTATCCCGGACCTCTCTGCATCTTGATGTCTTTCTTTAGCAGAAGTCCATCCCCCGGAGCCTTCATCCAAGCTCTCATCATCTTCAAAATGCTGTTGGTCCCAAAGTTTCGATTTAATAACCATGTCCCTCATGTTATCGACAATGAGTTGTTTGATCTTACCCTCGAGACTTGAAAATCCATCACTATCATTGAGGTTTTCCCCACTATATACACTGGATATAGATATGGGAGTATAGCTTTGAATCTTCTTAATCACCCCTCCCATCATTTTGTCTTCTTGTTTATCAATATTTGCGAGTGCGACAAATGAATGGGAGCTTGATAACATTTCTGAACATTTTGAATTCTGTTGGTTTTTATTCTGGGGTGAATCACTTCTGTTGGACCTCGATAAAGAATTGATCACTGCATTTAGATGTACCGAATCATTTGACATTTGCAGGTCATCCGATCTATTCTTCACGTCCAGCATCTCCCTAACTCCTTGCAGAGAATTATCCAAAGACTTAAAAGAAATGTGTTCCAATTCATGCTGCATATCAGAATCCACTCCCTTCTCAGATAAAAGATGAGCAGATACTGATTCACTCATTTGTGTATGAGAGTGATCAATGTTTGCATTATCAGGTGCTGATAAGGTCAATGGAACAGTAGCATGTATTTTTGCACAATCCTCACACTCTGCCACAGTTTGCATCTCCTCCTGCTTAAAATCTTTAGCAGGTAAAATAGTATCATCAGAAGCTAAGAATGGATTCTGAGTCAACTGCTCCAATTCCTTATTTTGTTGTTCGCAGACTTGTTTGACACCTGAGACTGACCCTATTTCAAATTTACTGTTTGCTCTAGAGAGGTGAAAATCCATCATGCATATAGGAGTTAATGAACCGGTATTCTTGTTCTTATTAACACAGTCTGAGGCATCCTTAACTTCTGGACATGATTCTGCAGAATTAGTAGATACTACACAGCGTTGCTGCATGGCAATTTTCTTGGAGTGCTTTCGATCTCTTTCCCTTGAATGCTCATCCATGACAATAGGATTGATTGCAGTTAAGTTACCATCGTTTACAGTTGATATCACCTGCACTTTGGGATCAGCTTCAACTAACTTTGAATTGAAATGATCAGTGCATCCTTCATCCAGGTCCTTGACTTGATGATCTTTTAGGCTTCTGGACTTTGCATCCCCTGAAGGCACTGTTAACTGATTTCTGGACGATACCACACATGACTGATGTTTCTTATTAGCATAAGCAGGATCAGAAAGTTGTTGGTCTGGTGCATGAATTACCTCTACTGGAATATCACTTGTATTATTGATATGTGTTATACCACATCCATCTGCAATATCATTTTCAAAAGAATCCTTATTTTTTGGTTGTGCAGTTACTTCTTCTGTTATTTCTGAGGTGGGAACCTTGCACACCAATGCTGCATTATGATTGTGCATAACAGATACTGGCAGATTTGAATCTGCCTGAGTAGGTTGTGCTCTTTCAGCTTGACATCTTGTAATCTTATCATTCAAGAACTCCATTGCATCTCCTTTTAATCTACCCAACATGGCATGATAATGAGGTTCTGCAGCTCGACCTAATAGGTCTGATAACTCTTCTGAATTCCTTCGACACGAAGCGATGTCATGTCCTTGATGATTGCAACAGATGCAATATTTAGGTAAGTTATCAAAAACAATCCGCTGATCAAATTCAACAATTCTTCCAGTTATCTTATCAACTATTCTGAGCTTAGTTTTCTGTGGAAGTCTGTCGCCCAAGATCTTAACTCTAGCCGTACCAGGTCGAGTTCGATCTTGAGTTGCCTTATCAATCGCTATAGGCCTTCCTGCAACAGAGGCAATAGACATTAGCGACTTTTTTGCGAAGAAATTTGCTGGCAGTTCTGGTAGAGAGATCCAAGTAACTGCTTTAGAAGTTTCTTCACGTGGATTGAAATCCATAGTCCACGGGAAAGTGCGGAATAAGAATTCATCACCTTTAAATTTGATATAACCCGAAGATTTGGATACCATATTTGCAAAATCCTCAAAAAGGTCAAATCTTACCAAAATATGACGATATTCTAACTCTCCGATGTTGCATTTACTTTTGACTTTAAAATGAATTGGCAGTATACGACGTAACTCCTGAAGGTTTGGTTTTCCATATGAGAATTTTAAAATAACTGCTTGATGCAGACCTTCCTCCCTTGTGAACGAGTTCACTTCGTCTACTGTAAATTCAACTGTTTCTACTCCATGTTCTATCAATACTAGACATAGATCAAGATTTGAGTTTGTTTTGACAGATTTCTGTCCAGAGAATAGGGAGGCATACGATTGCTTAGTTCCTTGATTAGGAACCTTGATTGCAACATTCTGATCCACCTTTCCCACAGCAAGATGCTGGGGAGAGGTCGAAACAACCATATTTGTGAGCGACTTAAAAATTGAGGTATCATTCCCACTCTAAAATAATAGGAAGTTAGATCGACAATACAGGAATTAGCAGACAATATTACCTCATTGATACAGTTGAAAGCTCAATCGACCCTAACAACAGATTGGTAAGAGATCTGTTACCGAAAGTTGCAATATCAATATCCAGCTATATCAGTTGTTTAGCCCTTCAAAAACTAACTTCTAACTCAGAAGATTGAAGAGAATCCGATGCTACAGTAGATAAGCAAATTTAGATTTAAGATGTAGGCCAAATGAAAAAGGATTTGAGGCTGATTTCGATGAAGTAATACTCCCAAAGAGAAGGGAATCAAGTGACGCCAAATATGAGATAATCAGACTTCGAAATCCGGCAGTCCGCACAATGAACAGTGTCGGAAATTAGTGTTCACGCAGAAATCACTGTTCACACGAGAGAGGTGCGAAGATTTTCGACATGTAAATTTTCTTCCGTAACCTTAATGTCTTTAATGTCAAAATTTTAGACGGATAACCCACAACCTTCCTCAACATGGATACATGAAACACTGGGTGCACTAGGACATTTCAGGGGGAAATTCCAACCTCTACGTAAGTTGACTGATACTTTGAATGACTTGATAAGGCCCGACGTACCTAGGACTTAGTTTTCCCTTCTCCCCAAAGCGCATGACTTCCTTCATAGGATACACCCTCAAAAATACCCAATCTCCCTCTTGAATATTCAATTCTCTTTGACGCACAGTTGCATTGGATTTTTGCGACTTTGAGCAGTCTTCATCCTTTCCTGAATGACTCTTACCTTCGCCATGGCCTGATGCATAAGACCTGGCCCTATTAATTCTGCTTCACCAACCTTGAACCCCCCAATCGGGGACCTACACCTTCTTCCATATAATGTTTCGAATGGGGCCATCCGAATGCTAGCATGGAAGCTGTTGTCATAAGAAAACTCTGTAGAGGGCAGGTGATTATCCCAATTACCTTTGAAATCCAAAACACATTCCCACAACATATCCTCGAGTGTCTGAATAGTTCGCTCTGCTTGGACATCGGTTTGCGGATGAAAAGCTGTGCTGAGATTCACTTGAGTACCCAAACCTTGCTGAATTTTCCTCTAGAAGTTAGCTGTAAACTGAGCCCCTCGATCCGAAATGATTGAAAGTGGCATACCATGAAGTCTCACTATCTCCTTGATATACAACAGAGCATATTATTTCGCAACATCGGTGGACTTGACTGGCAAAAAGTGAGCTGATTTTGTGAGCCTATCAACAATTACAAAAATTGAGTCGAACATGTGCTGAGTACGAGGTAGTCCTGTCACGAAGTCCATATTGATCATCTCCCACTTCCACATCGGAATTTCTATAAGCTGAGTCAACCCTCCTGGCCGCTGATGTCTGGCCTTCACTTGCTGGCAATTTGGGCACTTAGAGACGAAGTCCGCTACAGTCTTCTTCATACCACTCCACCAATAGGTATCCTTGAGATCGTGATACATTTGTAGAGTCCAGGTGCACTGAATACATAGAATGATGAAACTCCACCATTATCCTCTCCCGAAGATTATCTCCATCTGGGACACATAACCTGTTATGGCACCCAAGCACACCATCATTGCTGCCGAGTGAAAATGCTGAAATTTTTTTACCTAGAGGTGCCTCCTTCAGTTGTGCCAATGCTTGATCAATAAACATCTTTTCTTTAGCCTCTGGCACGAGCAACGATTTTGTTGTATTATGCACCATAAGTTCCTCCTAATGCAGGGCCGAGATACAAACCCCAAGGCTGGCCAACTGATATACCTCCCCAGCTAGGATTCTGATCCTCTCTCAAGTGAGCCAAACTACCCATGGATTTCCGACTGAGGGCGTCCGCCACCACGTTCGCCTTACCTGGATGGTACAAGATGTCCATATCGTAATCCTTAAGCAATTCTAACCACCGCCGCTACCTCAAATTCAGCTCCTTCTGCTTGAACAAATATTGAAGACTCTTGTGATCTGAAAACACATCTATATGAACCCCAAAAAGGTAATGCCGCCATATTTTCAAGGCGAATACAACCACTGCAAGTTCCAAATCATGCATCGGATAATTCTTCTTGTGATTCTTGAGTTGCTTGGTAGCATATGCTATGACCTTCCCGTGCTCCATCAGAACACACCCTAGACCAACCTTAAGGCATCACAATAAACCACAAACCCCTCCGTGCCCTCTGGCAAAGCCAACACTGGTGCCAAAGTCAACTTTGTCTTCAATTCCTGGAAACTTTTCTCACAAGCATCTGACCCCTGGAACTTGGCTGATTTCTGCATCAATTTAGTCAAAGGAGAGGTGAGGTTGGAGAATCCCTCTACGAACCTCTGATAATACCCTTCTATACCCAAAATGTTACAGATCTCCGTCGGGGTCGTGGGCCTAGGTCAATCCTTCACCACTACAACCTTTTGGGGGTGCACCCGAATCATCTCACTAGAAACAACATGACCCAGAATAGAGACGGACTCCAACAAAAATTTACAGTTGGATAAATTGGCATACAATTGGTGCTGATGTAGAGTGTGCAAAACCGTTCTGAGGTGCCTGGCATGATCCTCCCTGCTTCGCGAATATACGAGGATATCGTCAATGAAAACATTCACGAAGGGGTCTAATAATGGCTTGGAGACCCAATTCATAAGATCCATAAAAGCTGTCGGGGCATTGGTTAACCCGAAAGACAGGACCAAGAATTCAAAGTGGCCATAACGCGTTCTGAAAGCGGCCTTAGGAATATCCTGCTCCGTGATCTTCAGTTGGTGGTACCCGGACCGCAAATCAATTTTGGAGAAGAACCTTGCACCTTGCAATTGATCGAACAAATCATCTATCCGAGGAAAAGGGTACTTATTTTTTATGGTGACTTTATTAAGCTACCGATAATCGATACATATCCAAAGCGATACATCTTTCTTTATAACAAAAAGAACCGGAGTGCCCCACGACGATTCACTTGGCCGATTAAACCCCTTCTCTAATAGATCCTTCAACTACTCTTTTAACTCTCGCAACTCTACTGGCGCCATTATGTACGGTGGAATAGTTATTAGCTGGGTATCTAGCAATACATCAATCCCAAAATCAATCTCCCTATCTGGCGGAATTCCAGGAAGCTCATCTGGAAATACCTCAAGAAACTCATTCACAACTGGCATGAACTCGGGGGCATGAACCTTTGGAGTAGTGTCCGCCACCCGAACTAAATGATAAATGCACCCCTTTCTGATCATCTTCGAAGCCTTGAGGTAGGAAATAAACCTACCCTTCAGCATAACACCATTTCCCTTCCACTAAACAACTGGCTCATTAGGGAAGTCGAGTCTCATGACTCTCGTCCGGCAATCAAGTTTGGCAAAGCACGAGTAGAGCCAATCCATCCGCATGATTATATCAAAATCCACTATCCCAAGCTCGATAAGGTTAGCCATGGTAACACGACTACCCACCATAACAACACAATTCCTATAGACCCGCACGACTGTAATTGAATCACCAACTGGAGTCGATACAGAAAACAACCCAAGGAACTACTCAGGTTCAATCCCAAAACTCGATGCAACAAATGGAGTGACATAAGACAAAGAAGACCCCGGATTAATAAGAGCATAGCAATCAATGATGTGAATAGATAGGATACCTGTGAGAACATTTGGGGAACCTCAGCACTCTAACGGCCACTCAAATGCAAAAAACCTATTGGGTCCTCCCCAACCACGAGCTCCACCTCTGGCCGCACCACGCCCTGCTGGGGCTGGAGGGCACACTAATGACGTAGCAACAAATAAACTGGATGGATGAGCAAGTCCCCTACCCGTGCCCTGTCTGGACGCACGATAGTCCCGCTGTATGTGACCTCTCACCCCACAATTGTAACACCCTGGAGCATCAAAGTAACAAACCTCTATATGAAATCTCCCACACTTGGGACATATACCTCCCTGCTATCGAGATCTCATCTCCGAATGACTGAACTGGTGGGACCTTCTACTGTCTGAACCTGGCCCCGAAGGGCTACTCTGCTTGATAGGGTTTACAGATGGTGGTGCTCTAACTGAGAACTGAGTATAAGACTAAGATGGTCCTGATGACCCTCTCCTTGGAGCTAACCTCCTTGAGTGACCCATAGACAGGGCCCTGCTGCTACTCTCTCTGTCTACTCGAATCTTCAACTTCCTGGCCTCTGTGGCCTGGGTAAAAACCACAATCTTCCCATAGTTCATGTCTGAATGCAAAGTTTCTATAGTAGCCTCATTTACTACCAAGGACTGGGATCCTGAACGAATCGCCAAACTCTAGCCTCTATAGTCGACACCAGCTGAGGAGCATACTTGGACAACCTCACGAACTCCATATAATACTCCCAAACACTCATATTACCCTGCTTAAGAACCTCAAACTCGGTGGCATGGGCTTCCATGGTCTAGGCAGCCAAGAAGTGGTCCATGAAGTCATCTATGAACTAATCCCATCTAGCTGGAGGGCTCCTCTCCTCACAGGAATCCTCCCACATCTCAAACCACGAACGCGCAGCCCCCTTCAACCTGTATGAAGCCAGTTCTACCCCTTCTATCTCTATAGCCTTCATCACTCGAAGTTCTTGTACATCTCAACAAGGAATTCTTGTGGATCGGCCTCTGGGTCTGTGCCTGAGAACTCTAGAGGGGACAATCGCAGAAACTGGTGAACTCTGGAGCTGGAGGAATCTATATGTCCACTGGAGGACACATGGGCATCATGATATCTCTAGGCTTGGCAGGCCATTAACTGAGTCGGCATACGGATAGCTCCCCTAAGGTCTCCATAAGAAATCTCGAGATCGGAAGCTGGAGCAACATCAGGATGGGGAGCATTGGCGGGAGAGATAGTAGCACCCTCGGCCGCTGCGTGAGCATGTTTGCTTGGATCAGGAATGGATGGAGCAGGCAAATTTAGAACGGGGGAATCACTCTCACCTATGGCAGTGGGCACATGATCCACAGCCGCACTGGAAGTGGCATTGGTCCCTAGGCCAAGTCTAGCTTTCATTTTAGATGCCATTACTAAAAATTTGAAATAGAGCACGAATTAGATACAACATCACTTCATCGCACGAAATTGGAATAACAAAGAAGAGAATCACTTTTCTAAATGCTCGTGTAGCCCCCGACTTATAGATGTGGTCGACAACACACCGATAATAAGGGCTCTACTGGGCACAACTGCGAGACACCCTAGGACTCCTTTAAAACCTTAGGCTCTGATACAATGTTTGTCACGCCCCAATCCAAGGGGCATGACCGGCATTCAACCGCATATCACCAGTAGAATGGACATCGGTGCCTTTCCTATTCCCCACGCGCTACCCCCCCCTTCATTCTTTGTTAATTAGCCAAAAGAAACCGGATTAGCAACTGAAAGAACATATGACTCCTCTTTTATGAACACACATTATGATTAACAGAGAATATCTTTTGCAAAACATACATAATGATTAACAGGGAACGTGGTATACAAGTTTACAACGCCTAAAACATAAACATTTATACATAAATTATAACCCACATACCACTGTCAGCGGAGCCTCTAAGAAAAAGATTGTACGACATTTACCGGTGACAAGGCCCCGACTATACCTTTACAAAAGGACACAAGACTCCAAAATACAATGACATAGGTGGCATGAGCCACACAAGGCCCCGAAAAGAGAGGGGCGCACCAAATAAGAATACCACCGATAGACTGGAGGAGGAGCTATCAACGGTGGACTGGAGTGCCTGCCACGGATCCACCTACAATCATAACACGAATGTAGTGCCCCCGGAAAAGGGACGTCAGTACATTTGAATTGTACTGGCATGCATGAACAATCTCTGTCCCAAGTAAACTCAAGCCAATATTTCATGTATAATTATAGAACTGAAAAGAACAGTACAATTTCAACGATGAAGCAACAAACAAACATTTCATAACGATTCATTCAAGTAGTCAAACAAAGGGGCAATCAGTGCCCCACGGGTTACAAACTCTCATGCTGTCTCCTTTCACATTTCCACATTTATCATTTCATGATTCATATTCATATCAATACTGATATTTGATCACATTTTCCACCCTTATTGCCTCATCCTCCCTTATTACCTCGGCCACCCTAATCACCCCAACCCACACCTTATTTCACCATTTTGTGGCGAACAACCCGACCCCGCCTGATAGTATTCAATTCACAACAACAAACAGCACAACAACAAATACAAGGAATCAGCGATGGCACATTGTTAAAATAGATCCACAACAAGGATAATGAAATCCCACAACTAGCAGCAACAATTTCATGTACAATTATAGAACTGAAAAGAACAGTACAATTTCAACGATGAAGCAACAAACAAACATTTCATAACGATTCATTCAAGTAGTCAAACAAAGGGGCAATCAGTTCCCCACAGGTTACAAACTCTCCCGCTGTCTCCTTTCACATTTCCACATTTATCATTTCATGATTCATATTCATATCAATAGTGATATTGGATCACATTTTCCACCCTTATTGCCTCATCCTCCCTTATTACCTCGGCCACCCTAATCACCCCAACCCACACCTTATTTCACCATTTTGCGGCGAACAACCCGACCCCGCCTGATAGTATTCAATTCACAACAACAAACAACACAACAACAAATACAAGGAATCAGCGATGTCACATTGTTAAAACAGATCCACAACAAGGATAATGAAATCCCACAACTAGCAGCAACAATTTCCTCAGGTTCATCAAATTGTTACACAATTTAGATCAGCACAACAGTTATTCACAACTAATCACACACGTTGTTCCATAATAATTCCATTTCCACTGTGCCACAATATTTCCATTTTCATTGCTCCACATTGTTTCCATTTCCATTGTTCCACATTACTAGTTTCCACAACATTCACTACAAGTGTTACTACACGATTATACAACACCAGAACTTCACAATGATTCTCAAATGTGTATCAACTATCAACAACTTCACAATTAGTATATGGTGATTTCACAAGGATCACAGTTAGCCATACATGCCTGGAGTTGAATTTTCCCCTTTAAGCCTTTAGTCCAATTTGCCAAGAAATCAAGAAGTCAATATAGTTCATGAACAACACTTAGGTTTTGGAAATTTAATCTCATAGTTACTACCCAATTCCCCTTTTTACCAGATTTTTGAATTTTGAAGCATGCATGAAGATTTTATGAAGAAAATTCAAAGCAAGTGTATGGGGTTCCCTTTCCAAGCTTAAATATCGCAATTTGGGGGAAATGGGTTAGGTATTTTACGTGATAAATGAACAGAGAAGATAATGCACCAAGAATTTTCCAAGCTCCAATGGTTATGAAAGATCAATTGATGAAGAATTCGCTTTCTATCTCAAGGACCATCTCTTCCTCTCTCTTATTTTGTTCAGAAAATGGTTTAAAATGAGGGATATGGTGTTTTTATTAAAGAGGGGTCGGGCTTAGATTTTTAGAAAAATAACTGGGTTCGCTCAATCTGTGATGCAACTCTGCGATCGCAAAACAAACATGTGGTCCGCAGAATGGACCGCAAAAATTGCTCAAGTATCAAACGTCTCAAGTTGGGAATGCAGTAGATATGCTGTTCGCATTTGCGTTCTGTGGTCGCAGAATGCACCGCATAACTGACCTTCGAATTTCCTCAAGGACAATATGCGATCACTCTGCAGTCCGCATATTGATTATGCGATCGCAGATTTGACCGCATTTTCAACATCCAAAATTGGTTGCTCGCTGATTCACTCTGCGGTAGGAATGTGGTCCGCATAGCTGATCTGCGACCACATCCTTGACCGCATTTTGGCACTTTTTGGAAAAATTTCGATTTCCCAATTTTAAATTCAAAACAGTAAAAAGAATCTGATCCACGTAGGTGGACTCGACTCTATTAGCTGCTAACACCTGAGCACTCATTCTCACGGGGCATTATAGCTTTATGTTCTGCAACATATGACATAAAAATCTAATCTCTCGCAAGGCCAAAACTAGTCCGTATAAACACTCGAAATCACCCCGAGGCCCCCGGGACCTCAACCAAAGACACCAACATACCCCGAAATGTCATAAGAACTTGTTCTAATAATAAAAACACGTCCTTTGACAAAACAATCATCATCATCTCCCGAAGCTAACCGAACCATCGAAAATCACATCCGAGCCTTATAACTCACAAGCCAACTCCTGGTTGACTTTTCCAAAACAAGCTTCCTTCTACGTAGCCATGAGCCTTATTTTCAACTAAAACCTATTCAATTACACCCGATCGACTCTAATACCAATATTGAAATATGAAGCAACACAATAAGGGGGAAACTGAGTAGTAACACATAGGACGACGGGTCGGGTCATCACATCCTCCCCAGCTTAAACATACGCTCTTCCTCGAGCATACCTAGAGTTGTACTAGAATTAGAAGCAACCCAAAAGCCAAATGACTATACCAGGCGCATACCCGGGGTGATTCCATGTCACCCTAACTCACATAGGTTCGATACCATAATATAGCCGGAATTTCACAGTCCATCTAAACCATAAACCACATTGCACTTCCCGAAATCGTGCACTAGATAAGAAACCAATGTCTATACTCAGAATTATCCCGAACCAGCTATAATAACCCACATCTGCCACCTCAGGTGAATTCATGCAATATATCACACATTCCAACACTCGGAACGATAGTCTCTATACACAACAATTTCCCACAATACTCAATACTAATAGAGAACCTCTTATTTAGCTAAAGTCTTATTCAAACTCTTTGGTATACTGCCAATGACAACTGAAACACGTGATAAACCAAACCCACCTCTCAGACCACCCAAACATGAGTCCATTCCCTTTCTGACTGATACTACAACCGGTTTCAGAGCAAAACCTCGATATTACATTTCTAACAAGCTGAAACCAAATATGCTCGTATTCATTAATGACTCCAACGATCATCTCAACTACAACACGCCACTCTAGTGATATGACAAATCCACATCGGCCTAAGCCACAACATGCTCAGCATGACACCAATAGAAAAAACAATCTGAACACACTCAAATCATGACAACCGACTCAAACGAAAGAGCTGTAATTCAAATTACTCCATACGATCACAACACGAAACCGAGATCCCATCTCACCACCAAGTAGAGTACTGAATCCTCTTCGAAAGGTCATAACATCATGTGGCCTTGCCACACCACTAGATTCTATCCAAACACTATTACCCATGAAGCACCTCAAGCCACCATGCTCAACACAGACAGCCACACACAGATTGAGGTCTGAAACGAAGCAATCCATCACACCCATGGTGAAGCAAGGCATACAAAGTAACACATAGAAAACTATTCTCCACATCACACTGTTGCGGTGCACAGCACGCTCCAGATAACATACGCGTGGCAGCGTGCCACACTATCCAGCACATATATCTCACAAAAGGGGATGCACATCGAGTCAAATTTGCTCATTACAATAAAGACATATAGCCTCAAGCCCGCCTACAAGAAACACATCCGATAAGTCCCTCAATACCGGAACTGAATCAATGGTAGGAACCTCTAAACTGACATCCGCCATAAAGGCCCAATTAACAAAGCAATACATGTCAACCATCTACTGGTCTTTGGAATATAAACTACTCTGCTAGAATAATAACCCGATGTACCTTACCGCTTAACTTGTGGCCTTTTCCGACATAGCCATAACACATTAGTATAGACAACCTGACATTTGGATAACCAGTCTGCAGTCTAATACCATAACCCAAATTTAACCTACCAAGCAAAGAAAAATGCACTCGGACCTCCAGTTCTAACAACTGCTAGACGATATCGATACACACGACCCACAACCACCGCATGGTCAGATCATGAGAAATTCTAGTCTCCAACACTTATAACGTATGAATCGCTATGACCGATCCCACGCTCCGCCGCACGAATACATAACACACATCAAGTATTCATTCATACCATGAAAGATATTCAAAATGTTCCTGTGCCATCAACAAACTCAAATATCTGTAGTCGGTCCAACAAGAAAAAGTCACAATACTACTGACGTATCATCAATTTGCATCACCATAATCATCTAAAGATCGATGCTTACTCACCTGAAGCTGTCCGGGCTGCTCAGAATTTAATGATTTCCCATTATGAACTGAACCAAAGCCTGGAACGCGCAATTTCTCAATTATCCATATCATGACACACAGACCTTACCACACTAGGATAACATGCCCATCTTCACACCATGGTAAAACACATCAAGAACTCTTTCTCCCGATTCTATTGCATAAGCTAAACTTCCAGAACTAAATCCGTCTACCCAACCAAGCTAAGCAACTACCAGCATGCACGAACTTTGCTGCGAAATCCCTGTAAGACTCATTACCTCAAACACGTACAAGAATTAATCATATCCTTACCATAACTATTTGGTTTATTATCAAGCTATTCCATTCATCTCAATTCCTTCATGATTCATCATTAATTTGATATTCTCCCTCACTGTAGCACCATAATACCTCAACTCACGTTACCATACGAGACTCGAACATAAGACCACACTATCTAAGACCAACATGCCACTGAATTCCCTCTCGACGCTTCTCATAAATACAATGTTCCATAATGCTTTACCTTGAAGAACTTCCTGCGAATCTTAATTTGTGACTAGTGCCTTCCAAATACGAATACAAAGAATCTCATGATTAACATAAAATACCACAAGTCTTGATCTCTTCTAATGAAAACACAGTCTCTAGCCACATACACAAATTTAAGATACCTGATTATTACATGCAAACTCTTGAACATAATAAAACCATTCTCAAGAGTCATTCACTCTTATTCAGCTTTAATTCACCCGCCCTAAATGAACGAAACCACTCGTGCCTTATTAGTACCCAGACACCACAAAACATCATTTCATACAGATACAACAACCATCTTTCTTCTATATACGTTCGACATTCTTTACCAACAACAACTCAAAACATCGTAGTATTTTCTCATATTTACGAAAGCACCATATAACCTTTGTAGAAATTTTTATTCCACATGTGTCATCCTCGGCTAAATTTCTGCAACCAGAACTGGGTCCACCATCATACCTAAAAAAAAACCAACATAGCACATAACCATGCAATCAGCTGACCAACATCTGTTGGAAACACATTCTCAAGGCATTATACTAAACCTGTGTTTATATTTGTAGGTTTTGATGAATGACAAACAATGCGCAAATTGACATATGACGAGGTCCAAGCAACAAAGCGCGCAACTAATATATAACGAGATTCAAGCAAAACGCCAAGATCAAGCAAAGATATAAAGTTATAGATGAGTCGTTATTTAATTGTGATCTTGATCCGATAAATTAACTCAAGACTTGGCTTCTCTCGTGAAAACGTTTTTATCAAATCATGCATATTTAATTTAGAACAAAATGATTTTAAATCATGCATATTTATTTCAGTTAAAATGATTTTTAAACATGCCTCTAAAATCTGGACTAAGATAATCGATTATGTACTTATGATAATCGATTATGTTAAGCCAGCTGCTTCACAATCGATTGTGAACTTATGACAATCGATTGTGGTTAAGGCAGTGTGCATCAGATTTTCCAAACCTGCCATACAATCGATTGTGAACCTTATGACAATCGATTGTGACTGAGGCAGTGTGCATCGGATTTTCAAATCTGCAAAACAATCGATTGTGAACCTTATGACAATCGATTTTGAGTGAGGCAGTGTCTATCAGACTTTTCAAAGTTTTCAAATAATCGATTGTTCACCTTTGACAATCGATTTGCACTGAGGCAGTGTCTTATTTGATTTTCAAGACTGCCAAACAATCGATTGTTCCCATAGCACAATCGATTGTATAGCTGACCGTTGCCAAAATATTTTCAAATACCGTCAGGTAATCGATTATGGATTTGTAATAATCGATTGTTTTAAGTAAAATCTGGAAAAGATTTTTTGAACATTGCTGAGTAATCGATTGTGGATTTCTGACAATCGATTGTTTATAAGTAAAATATGGAAATGATTTTTTGAACGTTGCCAGTAATCGATTGTTGATTTTAGACAATCGATTGTTAAGCATAAAATCTGGGAATGATTTTTGGAATGACTGGCAGACAATCGATTGTGGCATTTTGACAATCGATTGTCACTGAGTAAAATCAGCAATTCTTAATTGGCAATTAGGCAACGGTAATGCATAGTTTTTGCAGCTATAAATACAGCTTCATTTCAGTATTCTAAAAAGAACAACTGATCATTCTTTTGCTAAAGCTTGCAAACTCTCTTATTCATCATTTTATATACGTTACATAAGTTTTTGAGAGCCAAATTCTTGACTAGAGTTGTTGTGATCTTGAGCGTATTTATTTTACTCATATCTACTCATAAAGGAGTGTCTTGTTTGAGTGCTAAGTGTTTTATACACTTTAAGAGAATTGTTAGTCCCTTGTGTTGTAAGAAGGAACTTGTGTTTCTTTTGGTTGAAGTCTTGGAGTGTTGTATCTCCGAGCAAAGGTTGTTGAGGCTCGTGTCCTCAAGTTGTAAAGGTTTGTTGAGCACCCGTAAGCTTAACAAGTTAGTGGAAATCTCGAGAGAGTCTCTCGGGGACTGGACTAGCCACGGGTTGTGGTGAACCAGGATACATCGGTGCGTTTGTTCTTATTTACTTACTTATCGCACTTATTTATTTCCTGCAATTTTTAAATTCCGCAAGTTTACGCTAATTTTTATTATAACGCTATTCACCCCCCCCCCTCTAGCGTTAAGCGTATTATCTAACAATTGGTATCAGAGCCCAACTCTCTGAAGACTTAACCGTTTGAGAGAAACATCCATGGCTTCTACTCGTGATTCTTTCGCAGGAATAGGTGAAGGACAATGCTCCACCTGACCACCACTGTTTGACGGTACAAACTATACGTACGAGAAAGAAAGGATGAGGATATTTGTACAATCAAATAGCTTTCATCTTTGGAAGGTCATAATGAAGGTGAACAAATTCCAACCAAGAAGGTTGAAAATAAAGATGTTCTAAAGACCGAAGATGAATACGATGCGGATGATATCCGAAAGGTGCAAAACAATGCTAAGGCAATTAATTTATTATATTGTGCTGTAAATGCTGATGATTACAGGAAAATATCGTGTTGCACAACGGCGAAGGAAATGTGGGACAAGCTGGAAATTACGTACGAAGGTACGGACCAGGTAAGGGAGGCAAAAATTGATTTCTTAACCCATGCATATGAATTGTTTCACATGAAGGAAGGAGAAAAGGTCGATGAGATGTTCGAATGATTTTCAAAAATCGTAAATGATTTACATGACTAGAATGCAGGTTGTGGAGACATGAATGACATGAATGAAGGTTGCGGAGATGAGGATGCTTAGATGGATGTGTGGGCACACCAGGCTAGATAAGATTAAGAATGAAGTTATTCGACAGAAGGTAGGGGTGGCCCCAGTGGATGAGAAGATGCGGGAAGCGAGGCTGAGGTGGTTCGGGCATGTACGGAGGAGGGGCCCCGATGCCCCAGTGAGGAGCTGCGAGCGGCTGGAGATTGGTGGCGGCCGGCGAGGAAGAGGGAGGCCAAAAAAGCATTGGGGAGAGGTGATTAGGCAGGGCATGACTAGACTGCAGGTTTCCGAGGACATGACCCTTGATAGGGGAGTCTGGAGGTCTAGAATCAAGGTTGTAGGCTAGGGGACCATATAGTTCTTAGTACGCCTCACCCGGGGTTGGGTGTGGATAGCAGGGCTTCCCATAGATGATTAGTGTTTTAGCTTATGCCTCCTTATGGTTGTTAGTATGGTAGTTACTGTTTGTTATTATTGCATGCGACTGTATTTATGTTTCTTATGTTTACATAGTTATTTACGTTATTTCTGCGAGATTTACTAATGCTTTATTATTTTGTTTGTCTTGTTTTTGTTTCTAATTTTGTCTTGGTTTTTGTTTTTGCTTTTTGTTCTAATGCAGCTTTTCATTTTATACTATGCGCCGAGGGTCGATTGGAAACAGTCTCTCTGCCCTTTCGGGTAGGGGTAAGGCTCGTCTACATATTACCCGCCCCAGACCCCACCTGGTGGGATATACTGGGTAGTCGTTGTTGTTGTTGTAAATTATTTACATGCTCTCAAGAAGACCTTCACGGATAAGGAACTTGTCCGAAAGATTCTCCGAAGTCTCACTCATGAATGGCGATCCAAGGCCGACGCGATTCAAGAGTCTATTGGCGTTTCAAATGTCACCATCGACGGATTAAGAGGTAACCTTAAAACTTATGAATCTACTATACTTAACCCTCTTGTTGATGATCAAAGGAAGCAAAGAATCGCTCTCAAGGCAAGCGCAAGCCAACTTCAAAATGATGAGGACGGAGACAACGAGTTCGTACTCGTTATCAAGAGATTCCAAAAGTTCATGCGAAAAGAGTATGAACGAAAGGGCAAAAAGCAAGGAGATCAAATAAAGTGCTACGAGTGCGGAGAAACCGGGCACATTAAATCAAATTGCCCAAATGCTAAAAAGGAGAAGAAACCTTTCAAGAAGCAACCTGCATACATATCTTGGGGAGGCGACTCCGGTGATGAGTCGAGTGAGGAAGAAGAAGAAGACGAAGCCGCAAATCTTTGTCTTATGGCACAAGAAGACAACCAAGAAGAGGTATGTCAAATTTCTTCTAAGAATGTCTTTTCTCTTGAGGAAATGCAAAATGCTTTTGATGAGTTGTATGGTGAGTTTATTAAAGCTTCAAAAACTGTTAAAAGCATAAAAGAAAATGCTTCTTTATAAGAAAAAGATTTTGAAAAACAACTCTTTTTGAAAGAAAAGGATTTGCAAAAACTGGTTTTAGAAAATGAGAAGTTGAAAGAGGAAAACAAAATTTTTGGCAAGAGAAGCGCGAACAAGCCCGAAAGTTCTAGTAATTGTACTTCTTGCATGCATCTCAAAAATGAAGTAGAACGGCTTAAGGGCACCTTAAATAAGTTTAACTCTTCTCATAAGAATTTGAATGAAGTTCTTGTAAATTTGAAGTCGACCAAGCATGGCATAGGTTTTAGAAACGAGCCTAAAGAAAAGGTTGAAGCCAACCCCCAACAACCTAAGGCTCAACCTAGGATAAATAGAACAAATGTCCATCCTAGATACAACAAACCTAGAAATGGCTTTCATCAATCGCAACCTAAAAATAATCATGCTAGAAATAATGCATACTCTAGGCCAAACACTAGAAGGAATTTTGAACCTTTTGGAACACCTAGAAATGACTTCCAACCTAGAAACAACTATTCTAGAAATGCTGGAAATCCTAGAACAAATGATAGGAGAAATGATTTTCATGAATTGCGCAATAGTCATATTGTCAAGAATAGAGCAAATGAATTTCGTCCGTCCAATTACTATCAACCTAGAAGGATGAATAATCCTAATGTGACTTGTCATTATTGTAGACGAATTGGTCATATTGCTCCTGCTTGTTTTACACGACATAGGCATAACACTCAATCACATCACTATGATTTGCCTAACCCCCAAGGACCCAAAATGGCATGGGTACCTAAAACGCATTAATCTATTTTGTAGGTGTGTTTGAAGGGATCAAGTGTACTTTGGTACCTTGATAGTGGATGCTCCAAGCACATGACGGGAGATGAATCCAAATTCCTTCAACTAGAACACAAGGAAGGGGGAAGCGTTATCTTTGGAGATAACAACAAAGGAAAAATTATCGGCATCGGATCGGTCGGTAAGGATGAAATTTCTTCAATTAAGCATATATTACTTGTGAAAGGCTTAAAACATAATCTCTTAAGCATAAGTCAATTATGTGACAAGGGAAATCTTGTTTTATTTGATTCGGATGAATGCTTAGTTTTTAGACGTAGCAATTTTAAAATTATCCTTCGTGGTTTTAGAATCGATAACATTTATATGGTTGATCTTGCAAATTCTTCACCCGAATATGTGAATTGTTTAATGAGCAAAGAGGATGATTCTTGGTTATGGCATCGTAGAGTAGCACACATCAACATGCAATCTTTTGAACAAACTGGTTTCACAAAATTTAGTCATTGGTCTTCCAAATTTGAAATTTGAAAATGATTCTATTTGTGAATCTTGTCAAAAAGGGAAGCAAACAAAAGCATCTTTTAAATCGAAAAATATTGTTTCAACTACTAGACCATTGCAATTGTTTCACATGGATTTGTTTGGACCATCTCGCATTGAAAGTCTTGGTAGAAACCGTTATGCTTTTATTATTATTGATGATTATTCTAGATTTACTTGGACTTTATTTCTTGCCCATAAAAGTGATGCTTTTCGGAATTTTAAATATTTTCTTAAACGTGTTCAAAACGAAAAGGAAACAACCGTCACTTCAATTAGAAGTGATCATGGGGGAGAGTTTGATCACAATCTCTTTGCGGACTTTTGTGACGAACTCGGCATCGAGCATTCCTTTTCCGCTCCACGAACACCACAACAAAATGGGGTGGTGGAAAGGAAAAATAGGTGTCTTGAAGACATGGCTAGAACCATGCTCAAAGAGGCTAAGATTCCCAAACATTTTTGGGCGGATGCCGTGAGTACCGCATGTTACGTTTTAAATAGAATAGTCATAAGGCCAATACTCATGAAAACCCCTTATGAACTCTACAAGGGAAGGAAACCAAATATCTCCCATTTTAGAGTATTCAGTTGTAAATGTTTTATTCACAACAATGGAAAAGATCAATTGGGAAAATTTGATGCAAAATCCGATGAGGGAATTTTTATTGGTTATTCTTTACGTAGTAAAGCATATAGGGTATTCAATAATAGAACAGGAATTGTGGAGGAATCCCCTCATATTGTGTTTTCCGAAAATAATGCTCGCTTGGCGAGAAAGGATTCTTGTTCTAATCTTGCAGGTATTTTGAATTCATTAAGTCCTCAAAATAAAGTACAAGAGGAATTCCTAAGGAATGTCAAGACGAGATCTTGGAAAAATTAACGGAGGAAGCGCCACAATTGGAGAAAGAAACGAAAATGCCTAACGAGTGGAGGACAATCAAAGATCACCCTCTCGAACAGGTAATTGGCGACGTCGGAGAAAAGGTAAGTACCCGAAACTCCCTTAAGAACACCTTAGGAAATACTGCTTTTGTTTCTCAAATTGAACCAACAACCATCTCCGAAGCAATTGGGGATGAATTTTGGACCTTGGCAATGCAAGAGGGGCTTAACCAATTCAAACGGAATGACGTTTGGGATTTGGTGCCAAGACCCAAAAATCATACCATAATTGGTACAAAATGGGTTTTTCGAAACAAACTAGATGAAAATGGTGTAATCACAAGAAACAAAGCTAGGCTTGTAGCAAAAGGCTATAATCAAGAAGAGGGTATTGACTATGAAGAAACATATGCTCCCCTAGCTAGATTAGAAGCTATTCGTTTATTGCTTGATTTTGCCTCTTCTTTATATCAAATGGATGTGAAAAGTGCTTTTCTAACTGGTGTTATTCAAGAAGAAGTTTATGTTGGACAATCCCCCGGTTTTTAAGATTTTAAATCTCCCGATCATGTTTTCAAACTCAAAAAGGCTCTTTATGTTTTAAAACAAGCTCCCCGAGCTTGGTATGAAAGATTGAGTAAATTTCTATTGGAAAAAGATTTCATTAGGGGGAAAGTTGACACCACTCTTTTTGTCAAGCATAAAAATAATAATATTTTATTATTTCAAATCTATGTGGATGATATTATATTTGGTGCTACTAACAATGTTTTGTGCAAGGAATTTTCCGATTTAATGACAAGCGAATTTGAGATGTCTATGATGGGTGAGTCAACATTCTTCTTGGGATTACAAGTAAAGCAAATGAAAGAAGGTACGTTCATTTGCCAAGCTAAGTATTGCAAAGAATTGCTCAAATGATTCGAAATGACCAACGCAAAAGCAATGGCCACTCCCATGAGCACATCCAATCATCTAGACAAAGATGAGAAAGGTAAGGAAGTCGACACCAAAAAGTATCGAGGTATGATTGGTTCTCTTCTTTATCTTACTGCTAGTCGTCCAGACATCATGTTTAGCGTGTGCTTATGCGCTCGTTATCAATCATGTCCGAAGGAGTCTCACCTTACTGCGGTGAAACGGATATTGAAGTATCTTGTTGGTACTGTAAATGTGAGTTTATGGTACCCCAAAGGCTCTTCATACAAACTGTTGGCTATTCCGATTCCGATTTTGCTGGATGCAAATTAGACCGCAAGAGCACTAGTGGCACTTGCCATTTGCTCGGTAGCTCTCTCGTTTCTTGGTTTAGCAAGAAACAAGTAAGTGTTGCGTTGTCCACAACCGAGGCTGAATATGTAGCCGCGGGGAGTTGTTGCGCTCAAATCCTTTGGATGAAACAACAACTCTTGGACTATGGCCTAAGTCTTGATCATATCCCTCTTAGATGTGATAATACTAGTGCCATATGCTTGACGAAGAACCCCGTTCTTCATTCAAGAACGAAACACATTGAAACTAGACATCATTTTATAAGAGATCACGTTCTCAAGGGTGATGTCGAACTTGAATTTGTTGAAACTAAAGATCAATTGGCCGACATCTTTACAAAACCCTTAGAGAAAGAGTCCTTCTTCCGAATTCGTATTGAACTCGGGATTCTTGACTCCACGTTGATCTAAGTCATGCATTGCATTTTCCCTTTCACATGATTTTTAACTTGAGCGTCGGAGGCGTCTAACTTATTTTTGCAGGTATCGCCCTAAAGACAGGGGGAATAATAAAGATTGGTGCAAAATAATCGCCTTCTCGTTAAGCTCTAATCGTTTATCAAGTATCAATAATCGATTATGTTGACATTATTTGCCTTATTACCTTCATTATGTACTCGTTTTTTTTAATAAATAAACAAGTTTTTTGATTATTCCATTTTTTTTGCTAATGGCAAAAGGGGGAAGAAAAACGGGTATGCACTTAATTTTTTATTGGCATAAATTGAGGGGGAATTCATATTTTGAGGGGGAACTAATTGCATATATACTTGTTGCATATCGTTACTTGTCTTGAATCGTCATTATGAATTGTATAATATGCATATCCCGCTTAAGGTTTGCCATTATCAAAAAAGGGGGAAATTGTTGGAAACACGTTCTCAAGGCATTATACTAAACGTGTGTTTATATTTGTAGGTTTTGATGAATGACAAACAATGCGCAAATTGACATATGACGAGGTCCAAGCAACAAGCGCACAATTGATATATAACGAGATTCAAGCACAAGGCCAAGATCAAGCAAATATATAAAGTTATAGATGAGTCGTTATTTAATTGTGATCTTGATCCGATAACTTAACTCAAGACTTGGCTTCTCTCGTGAAAACGTTTTTATCAAATCATGCATATTTAATTTAGAACAAAATGATTTTAAGTCATGCATATTTGTTTCAGTTAAAATGATTTTTAAACATGCCTCTAAAATCTGGACTAAGATAATCGATTATGTACTTATGATAATCGATTATGTTAAGTCAGCTGCTTGACAATCGATTGTGAACTTATGACAATCGATTGTGGTTAAGGCAGTGTGCATTAGATTTTTCAAACCTGCCAGACAATCGATTGTGAATCTTATGACAATCGATTGTGACTGAGGCAGTGTGCATCAGATTTTCAAATCTGCAAAACAATCGATTGTGAACCTTATGACAATCGATTGTGAGTGAGGCAATGTCTATCAGACTTTTCAAAGTTTTCAAATAATCAATTGTTCACCTTTGCAATCGATTTGCACTGAGGCAGTGTCTTATTTGATTTTTCAAGACTGCCAAACAATCGATTGTTCCCATAGCACAATCGATTGTATAGCTGACCGTTGCCAAAATATTTTCAAATACCGTCAGGTAATCAATTATGGATTTGTAATAATCAAATTTTTTAAGTAAAATCTGGAAAAGATTTTTTGAACGTTGCTGAGTAAACGATTGTGGATTTCTGACAATCGATTGTTTTTAAGTAAAATCTGGAAATGATTTTTGAACGTTGCCAGTAATCGATTGTTGATTTTAGACAATCGATTGTTAAGCATAAAATCCGGGAATGATTTTTGGAATGACTGGAAGACAATCGATTGTGGCATTTTGACAATCGATTGTCACTGAGTAAAATCAGCAATTCTTAATTGGCAATTAGGCAACGGTAATGCATAGTTTTGCAGCTATAAATACAGCTTCATTTCAGTATTCTAAAAAGAACAACTAATCATTCTTTTGCTAAAGCTTGCATACTCTCTTATTCATCATTTTATATACATTACATAAGTTTTTGAGAGCCAAATTCTTGACTAGAGTTGTTGTAATCTTGAGCATATTTATTTTACTCATATCTACTCATAAAGTAGTGTCTTGTTTGAGTGCTAAGTGTTTTATACACTCGAAGGGAATTGTTAGTCCCTTGTGTTGTAAGAAGGAACTTGTGTTTCATTTGGTTGAAGTCTTAGAGTGTTGTATCTCCGAGCAAAGGTTGTTGAGGCTTGTGTCCTCAAGTTGTATAGGTTTGTTGAGCACCCGTAAGCTTAATAAGTTAGTGGAAATCTCGAAAGAGTCTCTTGGGGACTGGACTAGCCACGGGTTGTGGTGAACCAGGATACATCGGTGCGTTTGTTCTTGTTTACTTACTTATCGCACTTATTTATTTCCTGCAATTTTTAAATTCCGCAAGTTTACGCTAATTTTTATTATAACGCTATTAGTCCCCCCCCCCCTCTAGCGTTAAGCGTATTATCTAACAACATCAACCTCCCCAACTTGGCTTGAAGCCACATATTAAGGCATTTTTAACAACTCATAAAACTTTTTCTCTAATGATGCCACACAATGAGATCAAACTCAAATCATTTACAAGTTTTGTGAATACACATATCATCAAGCACTGACATTCTCTGAAAACCTCACATTCATTTCCACATCAGTTGAGTCCATTTTGTTAAGTGTCCCAATACTTCAAAATACAACACATACCCTTCAATTGCACATCAGATGTCCTACATACACATAAGGATCATACCGTTCAAAATCCTCCACAGGGGATAACCCACCTGCTTCGGCTCATTTCAATCTTTCCACATGCCTTCCACCATCATGTACATAATACACAACCATTTAGTCTTTTCTAAGTCTATACTCATACTGCCACATGGAATGTACTTTACTTTCCAACGAAGAGACATGAATATTCTCCACGTTCCCATAACTCGGACTACACGTTAAAGCACAATTGGAATCAAACACTTAACAGTTCATCAATTATCCATCAGACATCTTCGTCACTACAAAATATTTATTGATACACCTTGCAGTACTAACATACTCATCACATGGATATCTAGCTGCCATTCCAGCTTATAAGAACTACACTGAGCATATAAGTTCAAATCACTTGCTCACACAATCAGCACCTCGGTGCTCAAACTATAGGCAAATATCTGGCCTCGAGTCTTCCAGATTGGCAAAACATGACTCACGGAGATAACCTCTCACCCCTCGATGGGGAATCACAAGCCCTCTAGGAACATATATTATTGACCACTCGCGTGCACATACAGACGTGTGAAAGGAATTTCAAAAGTTATATCTCAAGTTTAATCAAGTACGCATGATAAGAATTCCAAGAATGGAAAGTTTTCCTGAAGGTTCTGCAGCCTCTCGAGGATAAATACAGACGTCTCCGTACCGATCCGCGAGACACTACTAACCTTGCTCATGACTCGTGAGACCTAGTAACCTAGGCTCTGATACCAACTTGGCACGATCCAAATTTCATACCTGGTCGTGATGGTGCCTCTCATGAAGACAAGGCCAGCCAACAACCAAAAATCCTCTTTAAGCAGTTATTAAATATAAATGAATAGAAATACTCCTTAATGTCATTTAATTATTTAATTTCATTCCAATACAAACCGACTAGGGTGTCATAAGTCACTAGCATCTCCTGAGTAGGGACACTACTATTTGGACAACAAAATATATATACAAGTAAAACTAGAACTCAAAGTTGGAAATGTTGTGCCGCGAACGCTGGAGGTCACCATGCTCTACTATAAGAATATGGCCTTCGATCCTACCCGCTATCGGGTGAACAATACCTGCAACTGCACGCAAGGTGCAGGGAGAAAAGTGAGTACTTCCAAATCAGTGGTAATAAGGGAGAATAATATCTGAGCGATAAGAAAACACGTATGAGCACACCAAATTGATATACTGAGCAAACAACCACTTTTTAATAAAATCAAAATACTGTGAAGAATCCTTTTAGAAAATCCCAAGTTCAGTTCGAAAATCTCTTTTGAAGATATGCTTTTTCAACAATTGCAACAAGTCAGAAATAATCAGAAACTTGCCCCTCGGTCTCAATATCAACTCACAATATCCAACATCAGCCTCTCGGGCTTAGCACTCTTTAACAAATAACACTAGGGCATCTGGTCAGCAAGGCAATTAACAACATGTATGTCCATGGTATATGAGTGCTAAATGTCATGCCACGTAGTTGTAAATGCATGAATGCATTGTAATGCACATGAGTACGCTACAGGGTGCTGCCCGAGCCAACCATGCATAAATACGTCGTTTCAAACCCTGAGGATATCATTCCCAAATATTACTCACCTAGAACCGGTGAAATCTCAAGCTCTCGACGCCTTTGCCCCTCAACTCGGCCTCCACATGCGTCGAATCTAGCCAAAAACAAAGCAAATACATACCAATATGCAAATGGGACAATACCTAATTGAAACAATCAAGTTATCCGCTTCTCGAAAAATTACAAAACTTACATTTCCGGAATCCTCGTCTCGCCATGAGTTCATACATACCATGACCTACCAAATCCTAATTGAAAATGCCAAAAACTCAAGCCCTAGCTTCTTCAATTTCATACCCAAATTCAGAGAATTAATTGATGATTTTTCAACAATCTCATGTATTAAGCTCATAAAACTTACCTCAAATCGAAACCTAGGTGAAATCCTCTTATTCCCTCGTCCAATACCTCCAAAATTGCTCAACAAAGGAGGAAAAATGACTTGAACTTGCAGAGGAAGTGTTTTTAAACATTCTGCTCCAGGTCCAAAAATCCTTCATCGCGTTTGCGACTTCACCCACGCGAACACGAAGACAAAAATATTTTAACAGTCCAAATACCATATGTGAATGCGTGTTTGGCCACGCGAACGCGATGCACAACATCCCTTCTCTATGCGGACGCGACATTTCCTCGAAAATTGCATCCGAGCCTTCTAACTCACAAGTCAACTTCCAGTTGACTTTTCCAAAATAAGCTTCATTCTACGAAGCCATGAGCCTTATTTTCAACCAAAACCAATTCAATTACACCCGATAGACTCTAATATTGATATTGAAACATGAAGCAACACAATAAGGGGAAATGAAGCAGCAACACATAGGACAACGGGTCGGGTCGTCACATCCCAGCTTCCAAAACTTCTTGAACTACATTAACCTGATTCCCTTTTAGCCAGGGATATGTAGGAAACCTTTGAAGCAAAGGTTCGGTTAAATCTGTTTCAGAAAAAAATGCTTCACACGGAGTATTCCAACGGGCACAAATTGCACGAATCCGCACTTCATCTTTGCACGAAAACTCTTTGTGTTTTCGAAAAAATAGGGGCAGTTGTGAGCACTTGAGTTTTGCTTCACGGACATAACTCCAAAAGAAATCGAAAAATAAATCAAGTTGCCTTTGGGTACAATTTTGAGAATTTGCGTGACATTTTGGTAATTATTTTGTCCGCAAATGTTTACCTTGTTGTAGTTAATTAAAAAAATAAAAAAATACATGTTGCATACATATTTAGGATTTAATTGTGCATTTAGGAATTAGTTAAACCATGATTTGGTTATAAATGTGAAAATCACAAAAATATGCATTTTATTCTATTTGTTGTCATTGTGTGATTTTATTTTAATTAAATATTTTAATTTGTGTGTTAATTTTGGTTAAGTGTTAATTGATATTTGTGTAGTCTTAATTTGATTTTACAATTTAACTAGGAATTTTGTCTAAATTAGAAATTAAAAGAAGGAAAAGAAAGGGTTGAAAAATTGAACAGAAACTCGGAAGATGAAGCCCAAAATACATTGACCCAGTCCATGTTCACCAGGTCTCTCAGATAGAAGAAAAGGCGTCGTTTCTAAGCACCAGATCTGGGCCGTTGATTTGCTTTAATCAAACGGTCCAGTCCAGCCCAACACTAATTGAAATGATGATGTTTCGGGAGCATCGATCTGAGCTGTTCATCTCATTCAATCCAACGACCTTAAGATGCCCCTATACCCGACCCGTTTAGGTCTGAGACCGACCCACTCCCCAGCTTAACCACACGACATAGTTCCCCTTAATGAAGAGATCCTAGCTATCAATCTCAGTTAATCCAACGACCGGGATCAAACCACCTCTACAGTATATGACCTCTTATCTCTCACCCCACGCACCCATAACCAAACACCCCCTTTACCATCTTCATCTATATCAACTCAGATACAAAACCGACAAAACCCTAGCTGCCACCATTCGCCTTCGCCTGAAACATGACGACAACTATGCCGCCGGTCACCGCCTTAACACCCTAGAACCATTTAGCTACCCTGAATCCAAATCCACAAATCATTAACCTCGAATAAACCTGCATCATCTCGAATCTTCATTAAAAGATTCGAGCAAAACTCTAATATATCCCAAACCACCACAAAATCACACCAGTTACTCCCCTGACCTCCCTCGCGGCCATACCAATATTGGTTTGGTTCGAATCTAACTAGAAAGGTTCGAGCGCCAAATCAGCCTATATAACCCCTAGAACTCAAAACCACGGGGTCTGTCCAATTAAAAGAAGGGTTGGGGTCTAATAGACCTTAATAGTAATTTTGGCATTTAACATGGTTTAATCAGAATTAACTTAGCGGTCTACCTAGTGGTCAATTAGTTACCCTTAGATTAATAGGAAATGGGGAACAAGACATAAGAGCATGGGAATTCAATAATAATACTATAATCCATCCCCCATAACCCTTGATCAGACCAATAGGACAAGGCATGTGGAACAAAAGTAAAAATAATCTTACCTTCCTAAACTCGGGTATGCATTTATGTAGCCTAAATCCAAATCTCAACAAAGTCAAAATTCATCTACAAATCACGGGTACATTGATTGTGACGTGGTTTTAAATGTATTTCCTTAATGTTGCAATTCTTTAAAACAAATAACAAATGTGATGAGCCTCACCAAATAAAAATACACAAGATGCGAGGCCCTCTATACATGTTTGTAAAGTTATTTAGATTTCGCGGAAGGCCGCATAGAAAATTTTACAGCGCTTCTCAAAACAGCACTACGCTAGTCGCTTTAGGTGCGTCTTTAATAAACTACTTCCTTAAATACGGGTGTGCATTTATGTAACCCAAGTCCAAATCTCAACGGAGTCTAAATGTGTGCATAGCCTCGGGTAATTGAATGTAATGAGGTTCGAGATACGTTTTCACAACGTTGCAATTCTTTGTAAAAATAACAATAATAATGATAAAAGCGGTAAAAGAGTCATAACTCGCATATAAGTGCACAATTTCAAAATAAGATAAACAAGCCGAATATGACAGTTGAACGACCGTGCTAGAACCACGAAACTCGGGAATGCCTAACACCGTCTTTCGGGTTAACAAAATTCCTTAACTGGATTTTTGGTACACAAACTGTAATATAGAGTCATTCCTTTCCTCGATTGCGGATTAAAACCGGTGACTTGGGAGACCATAAATCTCCCAAGTGGTGACTCTGAAATAATTGAACAAATCCCGTTCAATTGTCCTTTAATTGGAAAAAACTCCTTCACCTTTCGCGGGGGAGGTAAAAAGGAGGTGACACAAATATCAGGAACACAAGGCAAAGGCATTCTTTCATGTTGGAATCTTTCAACAAAATCTCCGAGCAACTCTCAGACCCCTTGCTTGATTTTGAAAATATCCTCCATTCTTTTCTCAATTTTTTGAGCTCCCAAGTGTTCTTTAATAAAATAATCTTCAAGCACAACAAAAGAATTTATAGAATTTTCAGTTAAAAGAGAATACCAGGTTAATGCACGCTCGCTGAGTGTTTCCCCAAGAATCTTGACCAGTAGTGATTCAATTTTTTGATTGGTCAAGTCGTTGCCCTTTCTGCCCTTTGTGAATGCAGTTACGTGATCATATGGGTCTGTTGTGCCGTTGTACTTTGGGATGTCAGGCATTTTGAACTTTTTAGGGATTGGAAGGGGAGCAACACTTGGTTTCCAAGGTTGTTGTGAATATTTATCCATATTTACTTCTTTGATTACAGGCGGAACTCTAGAAATTTCTCTATGCGCTCATTTTATTCCTCGAGCTATATCTGCAAGGTTAGTACCAAATTTTGCAAATGAGAATTAGTTGAATTACCTGGTTCTCTCTCTTGTGATTCACTTGGGGTTGCTCCATTTACAGAATTAATCAGCCCAAAACGTGGGTTTTCCAATGTGTTGTTATTCGACGTTAGTGGTGCAGCAGGTAATCGACTGGTCAAAGCTTGAAAACTTTGTCAACCCGTGCATCAATTACTTTTTGTAAAACCTCATCCCCCCTTCAAAATTTTCAGATTGTTCCTTATAATAAGGAGTGCCTTCTCGAGATCTACGTGGAGAGACTCATTGAGAAATATTATGTCCTTGATCTCCATCCAATTGATGGGTTTGATTTTCTTGAATATTTTTATTATTGTTTCACCTGATGATAACAACAAGTAGAATGTAGCTAAAGAAAATAGATTATCAGATTCCCAATAACGGAACCAATTTATTTAACGAAAAAATTAAGTCCTTGGTCAAAATTAGAATTAAGATAAATTCATATTAATGATAATTAGGCGTGGCAAACGGGTGGGTCAAGTCAGATATGGTTCGGGTCAAAAACGAGTATTGAAAAACCGGATCAGTTATCGGGCCCGACCATATTTAATCCGGATAGAAAACGGATTCACCTTCAGATAATATGAGTTACCCATATTATCCATGACTATCTTGTATATGATCACTTTTGGGAGAATTTTTAGTCTGCCTAACATGAGGAACCCCCAATTTTATGCTTTACAATTGTAAAAGTTAGACACATTGGCCATTCATTGGTTACTCATGGATTACTCATTTTCTGGATGGATAATATGGTTTTTATCCATATTTGACCCATTTTTAAAATGGTCATTATCTAACCCATTTTTAATGAATAATATGAGTGGTTAACTGTTCTATTTGAACCATTTTGCCACCCCTACTGATAATCAAAAGACAGACATAAGAAAAGATTTTTATGAGCAATAGTAAAGCAATAAACAAGCTTGTATTTCAATGTTATCCCAATAATATTTCGTGTCCTTTCAAATGATGAGACCTTATCCTTTTATAATCGATTCTAGGAGAATGTATAATGCATTTGTCTTAATGAGCCAATTATGAGCAATAAATGATACTAAAAGAAACGTTACTCAATCATTTACATTAAATACAAATTCTCTAACGTATTTAGCATATAATGTTGAATTTGGCCTCTTCTGCATTTTCAGGTTCATTTCTTTAATCCCTTCTGATCCTCGAGCTGTAAATGACTTGAATAGGTATGAGCCTCGTGCCATTTGAATAACAAATCATGCCTCTTTAAGTTTCTTCTCCCGTATCTGTTATTGCTCATGCCTCGTGGCTTATTATTGTGCTTTGACCAATTAACTAATACACGTATCATGGCACGTAATCATCGTCAATATGTAAATTTAGTTTTTTCTCAATACAGTCCAATCCTCCATGTCCCAGAAAAATATAAACAGCCAAAATAAAGAAATATACTTTTTCTCATATGAAAACGAAATACATTATAAATCTATTTAGAATGGTCAAAAAGCAAATGTAGAGAGAGCTTACTTTTTGGTCGACTAATCAAAATTTGAATTAAGAGGGTTTTGAGGCTGTGAGTTGGTGGTCCTTAGAACTTAGAAGGATCCAAACATTCCATAAAGTGCGACAAGAAATACTGGATTCGCTTAGATAGTCTTATGGTAAACTATCTCATAAACAATATTAGAATATTTGATTAATCAGCATAACAAAAATTAATTATCGCATAACTAGTAGTAAATAATATTTTGTTTGATTAATATGTAAGTGATACTAAAGTCTACTTTCTAAAAATACTTCCTCTTTTCCATGTATAATATGTTGAGTGAATGGAGACAGACATTTTTACATAAAATGTGATGTAATATTTTACAAGAAAATGCAAATAACATAAAACAAAAACTAAAGATAAAAAAATGGGAGAAAGAAAATGTAATAAAAGGAGATCTGTTATAAAATCTCCTATTTTAGGTGAATGCCCATAATTAGAGAGATTCTAGGGTTTACTACTTGGTGGCTAAGTCACCACCTCCCTATAAATAAAGGGGTTCTCTTCTATTGTAAACCATCCCAAAGTATCAATAAGAATACTCCTCTCTCTACTTTTCTCTCTATGGTTCTTGTTCTTGTATTATTGTTCTTGTTCTTATATTATTTCATAACACATTATCAGCACGAGTCTCTAACCAATTGAAATTTTCGATTGTCTTAACTTTTGTTTGTGTAGGGTTTCACGTGAGGTTCTGCCGCAACCAAATCCCAAAAATTTCTATACGGACAAAAAGGAAAAAGAAAGAATGAAGAAAGAAGGAAAAGAAACGAGAAAAAAAAAGGTGGAAACGAAAAAAAGAAAAACAAAGAAGAAAGAAACAGAAACAGAAAGAGAAAAACGTGAGAGAAAGAAAGGAATTTACACAAGAGGTATATTTGATATCACAACATTTATTGGTATACCATAAAGGTAAGTAATTTACTTTTCCCTTTCAAATTCTTGAAATTCTACGATTTGATTTTATATACAAACAAAGACAACAAAGTTTGATTATAACTCTAATGGAGTTCGTAAGAAATTACACTCACATGAAGTGGTAAAAATTCTATGCCTTGCCATGATCAAATTCATGTATGATTGTGAGCAAAGAATTGAAATTCCGTCCAATTGAATTTGCTCCATTCCCTTTAGAGAATGTGACAGCAGTATGTGATAAGTCTGAAAGAAGACAAAATTATTACCGTGAAGGTATCAATGGATGTGGACGTGGCAATAGACGAAATTATAATCGTCATTATTGTGATAATGAGAATAATAAAGATTCTCAAAATAATCTTTCACTTTATGAAAGTAATATTTGACATGAGATTGTGTAAAGCACATACAGATGATTATGATTCATTCCCTGAAGTGAATGTAATAACTGTAATAGAGCCCGTAAGTATGAACACGCTCTTGATATAATTTTGTTTTATGTCTGACATTATGAAAAGAAAGTTCGTTGCCCTTGAAACTTCGGGCAAGAACTATATGACATGGGTGTTGGATGCTGAAATCCATTTGGATGCAATGGGTCCTGGAGACGCCATTAAAGACAGAAATAATGCATCCACCCAAGACTATGCTAAGGCCTTGATTTTCTTGCGCCATCACCTTGATGAAGGTTTGAAACTGTGCTAAGGCCTTGATTTACTTGCGCCATCACCTTGATGAAGGTTTGAAAATTTAATATATCACAGTCAAAGATCCACCTATCTTGTGGAATGGCTTAAAGAAGAGATATGACAACCTGAAGTTGGTCACTCTGCCACAAGCACGATACAATGAGAATCCAAAAGGCAAATAGTTCAGAAACTATATGTTATCGTTGCGGTGGAAAAGGGCACTGGTCAAAAACTTGCCGTATACCAAGACATTTGGTTGACTTTTATCAAGCATCTCGAAAGAGTAAAGGCCCTGAAACAAATTTTGTCTCTGACGACAACTGTGACATCACCCACTTGGATGTGGCAGACTTCTTTGAGCAACCCGATGGGAAAATACACCACCTAATCGGTGATAGATCTGTGATAAAAGAAGATGAAGTTGTTTGATTTTATTTTACTTATTTGTATTAGTTAGTGAATAAACTAATAGTCATTAGTATCAGCTCGTATTAGTTAGTGATTTAATGTTAGTATTAGTTCTTTCGAATGTTTCAATATGCTCAAATTTCAATAACATTTTTATTTTCCAGTAGAGGTAATCGACTAACCAAACAGTTAGTCGATTATCTAATATTTCGCAATAAAACTGGATTTTTCCGCAAGCTAAGATAATCGACTATCTGATTTAGATAGTCGACTATCCTGATGATTGTTTACTAAGATAGTCGACTATCAACTTAGCTAGTCGACTATCTAATATTTCGCATTAAAACTGGACTTTTCCGCAAGGCATGATAGTCGACTATCTGATTTAGTTAGTCGAATAACCTCAGCAGATTTTGAAAATATTGTTTAAATATGAAGCAAACGGATTTGTTTATTCTCATGTTCATATATTTTCTTTTGTATGTCAAACCATGGGAATTAAATTGATTGAAGGCTCCTGAAGAGCAACTATAACTCTGCCTAAAGGAACAATATTTTAGAGAATGCAATGTTCTCCTCCAAGTCAAAGAGGAACTTGTTGAGTTTTAATGATATCAGCCAAAATGTTCTCCTCCAAGTCTAAAACGAACTTGTTGAGTTTTAATGATATCAATCAAAATGTTCTTCTCCAAGTCTAAAAGGAACTTGTTGAGTCTTAAAGATATCATTCAAATGGATATCAGATTGAGACAATACATGAGTATAATCTTGAATACCTCATTTACTCATGAAAACGAGGCTGCCCACTTCGGCTTGGGGTCACGCCATTTTGCATACAGCAATGCTAGTTCGTTTCTGACTGACGAATTGACATAAATATTCCCCGTTGCAATTGGTTTTGGGTCATGAACCTAATATATCCCATTTAAGAATCTTTGGATGCGCAGTATATGTGCCTATAGCACCGCCATCCCGCACCAAAATGGGTCCGCAAAGAAGGTTAGGAATATATGTTGAGTTTGAATCGCCCTCCATTATTCGCTACCTCGAAACATTGACAGGAGATTTGTTCACTGCACAATTTGCAGACTGTCAATTTGATAAGACACTTTTCCCAAAATTAGGGGGAGAAGTTGGTGAAACCAAACGGGAAATTTTGTGGAAAAATGCATCATTATCTCATCTTGATCCACATACCTCTATTTGTGAAAATGAGGCGCGAAAGATTATCCATTTGCAAAGAATAGCAAATCAAATGCCAGACACATTTACAGATTTGAAAAGGATAACAAAATCACATATCCCCGAAGTGAATGTGACAACATCTGATTCACGAATACATATTCATTATTGGAAGAATATGAACATGAAATTGGTATTGAATATACCACACTCACCCCTAGAAGGAGGTTTGAGATGATGCCACACTCACCCCTAGAAGGAGGTTTGAGATGATGTCATTATTATGGCATGAATGGTATTCACCACATGGATGTTGATGAATTTGTGGTAGTACAAAATTAATTGAGAGCTTCAAAAGAGCCAATTACTGTTATGTTGGAGAAACACAATTGATTACCAATAAGGTATTGTGTTGTAGTGAGTCTCAAAGAAACTTATTCAGTTTCCAAAGTATATGCTAAGGCGATTGATTATATTGAGACAATAAATAAAGGAAAGATTTGATATCTTCTATTACTACAACATGTAGCGGGATAATTTGTATATGAAAAGGTACCCACTTCATTCTCCAGTTTGTACTACACAAACAAAAGAATGCCACAATAAAGTGGATATTTATTGGTATAAAAACCCATGCCACAATAAACCTGAAGTTTATTGAGAATTGCACATGTCATGGTGTAAACATGAACTTATCAATATTGATAATTCATTCAGTTGGCATTCGGGTTAGCCATCTCATTTTAAGTATGATGTGCAATAATCGAGAATTCACATGGGTGAATATTAAAGAACTAGAAAGTTCTTTACGAATTCTCTTGTATTACTTGTTCTCATTAATGAACTGACCAACTAAAGAGTTCGGGTTGAAGCCCATAAATTCTGGAAATATCAAAGGTGAATATGGGCCCATTCACCTGCCATGTATACCACATATGATGCATCTATGATATGGTTACATGCGCAATTGTTATTAACCCGCAGCCTGGCCGGTGCTTGCGAGGTAAATTGCTCAATAATCTAACTTCGAGCATAATTTCCAGATTTTCTACTCAAGATAGTTCATCTTGATAAGTTGGTTTATATCAAAGTTGGTTTAGCAAGATAATTATTGAGTGCCTCCACTTAATAGCTAAACTGTTTCTTATGAGAACAAAGTTTATATATCAGTTTGATATACGTTGTATACGAGAGTATATTCTCCCCTCACAAGTGGTTCAGGGTCAAGAACCAAATAATTTCATCTTATTATTAATGTGCTGTGTATATTGACATGATAATGCACAAAGATGATTTCCCAAAGTTGAGGAAACAAGTTAGCTTTTCTAACATGAGGGGGAGACATGATAAACACTTGAGAAAAGGTTACATGGGATGAATTATCATTTGTATATATAGATCCTCGAATATCATAATATGAACCTGTAGTTCATATTATGATAATTCAATTGCAACATATTGCAAAGCATGCCATACGCATTTGCTGACCCAAAGAAAGTAACTATATTCTCACTACAAATGCACTTATTAAGTCCCAGAAGGACAAAGTTTTTGATACGCTTGAAGCATATAGACAAATCGGTTTCAAAAGAACTTCTTAATAAAGAAGATGAGCAAATGATCGAAATGATCATAATGAGGAGGCAAGTGATCCAGAAGATCACATGACATAACACTTCAGAAAATCTCATGAGAGATTCAGGTACCTGATATATGAATGAAGAGATCTCCATGTTATGTCCTTATGAAAATTTTATTGGAACCGATATAAAATGTTCGTCGACGACATCTATGATAGCGCTAAATATTGATGAGGATCTTATGTTTCTCGAATACAAACAAAAATATTGGCCAAATGAAAGAGATACAGTTCAAGAAGAATTGATTCCATATGAAAGACATGTAGTTTTGGACATGTAGTTCGAATACTTGAAACTATATAGTCAATGGATGGCATCGAGAATACCCTTGTGGAGATATTGAAGAGTCATTCCACTACATTATATGAAGATGTTCATATCTATCAAGAATGATAATTTCAAGGTGCGGAATATTTATTCAAGTCAATATGGTTGATTTATTTATCAAATATCTACCAAAGATCGTTTTGAAGATAGTGCACAAGATTGGAATGCAAATGATCAAGGATGTGAATTGATGCTCTATTCAGGGGGAGTTAATGCGCGTTGCACTCTTTTTCCCTTACAAGGTTTTGTCCCAATGGGTTTTCCTTGCAAGGTTTTTAACGAGGCAACCAATAGGCGCATATTCAAACATGTGTACTCTTTTTCCTTTTCTTTAATTTTTTCCCATTGGGTTTTGTTTTAGTTAAGGTTTTAACGAGGCACATCGTTGAATAGACATTCAAGGGGGAATGTTATAAAATCTCCTATTTTAGGTGAATGTCCATAATTAGAGAGACTCTAGGGTTTACTACTTGGTGGCTAAGTCACCACCTCCCTATAAATAAAGGGGTTCTCTTCTATTGTAAACCATCCCAAAGTATCAATAAGAATACTCATCTCTCTACTTTTCCCTCTATTGTTCTTGTTCTTGTATTATTGTTCTTGTTCTTATATTATTTCATAACAAGATCCTGATTGTTACAAGAAATGGAAATTGAAATCATTTTTTTGTCTATATTCTCAGAATTTGTTTCTTATCGAATCTGTAGTACTGCTAATACGCTAGTTAATTTTCTTGCATATTATTACTAATATACTTATTTTTAGATCCTTAGGTAAATCATATCAATATTATCTAAACATGTTATTCTTATGCATATATAGGTGCATATATCGACTATCGACTAAGGTTAGGACTGTGGGAGGCGACCCAGAGCATTTTTCGGTTGTTATGGGATTACATCAAAGATCTGCGCTTAGCCCATTCTTATTTGCCTTGGTGATTGATGCATTGACACACCATATTCAAGGGGATGTTCCATGGTGTATGTTATTTGCTGATGACATAGTTCTAATTGATGAGATGAGGATCGGTATTAACGAGAAATTGGAGGTTTGGAGACAAGAACTCGAGTCTAAGTGTTTCAAATTGAGCAGGTCTAAGACAGAGTACCTGGAGTGCAAGTTTAGCGGCTGAGTCGAAGGAAGTAGGCTGAGACATGAGGCTTGGATCACATGTAATCCACAAAAGAGATAGCTTTAAGTATCTCGGGTCGATGATTCGGGGAGACGGAGAGATCGACGATGACGTCACTCACCGTATGGGGAGGAGGCTGGATGAAATGGAGGTTTGCATCTAGAGTCTTTTATGACAAGAAAATGTCACTGATACTCAAAGTTATGTTTTATAGATGTATGGTTTTCTAACGGCTGGTCGTTTTTTAGAATTTGAGCCTCGTTCCCTTCTTAGCTATTTCCCTTAAGTTAAATTCTCCTATTTTTGTTTGCTGGGACATTCGGTATTAGGATTCAGAGTGTTTTCGGGACTAAGAGCTTAAATTTTTTAAAGTGGTCAGTAATCGGAACAGTGTGACCTCGGAATGGGAATCTTATAGTTCCATTAGCCCCGTTAGGTGATTTCGGAGTTGGCAGCGTGTACTGAATATGTTTTAGATGTCTGTAGCTCATTTAGGCTAGAAATGCCAGATGTTAGAATTTGGAAGTTTCCGGTTCGATAGCGAAATTTTGATCCAAGGGTCGGAACAGAATTTTGGAAGTTTTTGTAGCACCGTCCTGTTATTTGGGACGTTCGTGCAAAATTTCAATTCAATCGGATGTGGTTTGGTTAGGTTTGTGATCGAATGCGAGTTTTAGAAGGTTTGGTTAAATTTGGACTTTGATTTGATGAAATTCAATTATTTGGATGTTAACGGTGCTGTTTTGATGATTCTAGCAAGTTCGAATAAGGTATTAAGTGGAATTGGTGTTTTGGGTTGAAGTCCCAGGGGCCTCGGGTATATTTCGGATGCTCAACTGGCATGTTTTTGAAGTTAGAAGGCAATTTGCTGTAGACCTTCTGGTATTTCCGCTTCTACGGCTTGGGAATCGCAGAAGCAGAGCCGCGAAAGCAGAATCAAGTATTTCCTCAGGGAAACGCAGAAGCGATCTCCCCTCCGCATAAGCGAAACCGTAAATGTAGTTAATGGTCTGCATAAGCGGATTCTGACCCCTTAATGATAATCGCAGAAGCGGCTTCTTGTCCGCATGTGTGGGACAACAGAAGCGGTCCCTTGTCCGCAGAAACGGAAATCGCTGTTCCAATAAGGGTTTATCCGAAGCTTAGTTTCAAAAGTTGTAAAATCATTTGGGAGCTCGGGCAAGGGCGATTTTGAGAAGGTTTCGAAGAGGAGATTACTGCATAACGTTTCTATGACCCTTTCTAGTTATATTTCATCTTTTAATAGTTAAATTCATCATTTAAATTCGAATTAAGGATAAAAAATTGGGTAAATCGGGTGAAAGTTCATTAGCTAAATTATTTACTTTTGAGGGGGTATTTGACCTTCGATTTGGGTGATTCTTATATGATTAGACTTGTGAGAGTACGGGATTTCTGAAAATGTTAAAATTATTAGATTATGAGCCGTTGGCTTGAGGGGAATTTTTGTAATTTGTCCTATTTATGCGCCTTAGCTTTAATTTCAACAGTGGAAATAGTTACTTGCGATATTATTTACATAATGTAGTTGGTTTTAATAGATTCGGGAAATTTGTAGTCGGATATTCTTGGCAAGAGCATCGTTTCGTAGCGTTTTTGTACCGGTTCGAGGTAAGTGGCTTGCCTATCTTTGTGTGGGGGACCTCTCCCCTTAGGATATCTTGACTGTTGTTTGATATGCCTTGTGCTCGAGGTGAGGGCGTGCACTTGTGCTAATTTTTGAAAATTCACTTTGCCTGAGTTACTTAGACTGTGTTTACTCACTTAATTCTTATAAATGCAACTTCACCTGTGTTAGCTTAAGAAAAGCATGTTAGTTAGCTTACATGTTTTATTTGACTGAACTTCAATGTCAGCTTTTTCCGTGAAGCATGCTAGACTAGGAATTCTATCTGTTGTCCTTACTTGGGGTTTACGATATTTGAACTGTTGTGTGCGTTTACTACTCGGGGACTACGAGACGTCACCCCAAGAGCTTCCCCTTCACGTGTTATGTTCTAAAGATTGGAAGTGCGGGGTACTAAGAGATCCCTCGCACCGATATGATTATAAATGAATTATACTAGTAGATCCTCGGGATACTTGAAGATCCCTTGTGAATAAAATGAAGGATACTAGGAGATCTTCGGGATACAGGGAGAGCCCCCGTGTATAAAATGGAAGATAGTAGGAGATCCTCGGGATACTTGAAGATCCCTCGTGGATATGATGAGGATACCGGGAGATCCCCTACGATAAATTTTTGGTTATGGTTTATTTCCCTATCCATTGATTGTACTTGTTCTCTAATTCCTGTCTTTACTTATTATGTTGATATACTCTCGTTGTAAATTACTTTTCTACAAACTTTTCATTATCATATTAATTATCATGTTTGCCTCTGTAAGGCCTTAACCTTCCTTGTAACTACCTCACCGAGGTTAGGATTGGCACTTACTGAGTACATATATGGTGTACTCACGCCTCTTCCGGGCATGTTTTTCATGTATAGATCCAGGTACCTCTGTGCAGGTGCATTATCAGTAGCTGCAGGGAGCTTACGGAGACTTAAGGTATATTTTCTGCGTCCGCAGACCGAAGAGTCTTCTTCTACTCTACCTTATATTTAGCAGTTCCATTTCATTTATTCAGTTGTTGTAGACATTTCCGGATGATAGAGCCGTATTTTATGTTCTCTTAGCCTGTGTTGTTCGTGAGTTTCTAGGTCTTTGGGATACTTTCCAGGATGTTTAAAGTATTAAGTGTATGTGCCAGGTGGAACCTTATACATTTCTACATGTTATTTAGTTTTTGTTGATTTTATTATAAAGAATGTTAATTCCGCATTGTGTTAGGCTTACCCAGTCTTGGAGACTTGGTGCTGTCATGACAAGTTCACGATCAATGGACTAGGGTCGTGACAAGTTGGTATCAGAGCTCTAGGTTCATAGGAGTCACGGAACACATGTCGGTTTACTAGAGTCTCGCTGATCGGTACGGAGACGTCTGTACTTATCTATTCTCTCACAGATGGTGATGACACGCACGACTCAGGATGATCACAAACCCGTACCCCCTCCTGCACCCGCTAGAGGCAGGGGCAGGGGCAGGGGTCATGGATGCGCATGTGGTGCAGCGAGATCACCTGCGCGAGTAGCCGCTGAGCAACCACCAGCAGATCTAGTCGGGACCTAGACACCTGACACGCCTACAAAAACTACTACTCCGGCTGTCCAGGAGGCGTTGGCCCAGTTTATGAGTGTGTATACTATGCTGTCTCAGGCAAGGTTACTTCCCCTTCATGTAGCCACATCCCAGGTCAGGGGAGGAGTAAAAACTCCCACCGCTCGCAGTCTTGAGCAGCGAGTTCATGTTGATAAGGCTCCTGATATCATCCATTTCCACCCTGCAATACCGGTTCACCCCGAGGATGGGGCACCTGCTTCTGAGGATGAACAGGGGGAGAGGTTCAAGAAGTATGACCCTCCATTTTTCAGTGGATTAGCTACAGATGATGCATTCGGATTTCTGGAGGATCGTCACTGTATCTTTCAAAATATGGGTATTACTGCTTCGAGTAGGGTTTTTTTGGAGCTTTTTAGCTTCGGGGAGCCGCCTATGACTGGTGGTGCACATTTGAGTAAGACAGCCCGGACGAGGCGACCTCCCTGACCTGGGCACAACTTTAAGCTTTGTTTTAGAGGGAGTTTGTTCCCTATAGCCTCGGGGATGCATGGCACGAGGAGTTTCAGTATCTGCGCCAGGGCACTATGACTATTTCTGAGTATGCCATCCGTTATACTAGGTTGGCTAAGCATGCACTAGGTTATGTTGCCTTTGTTCGCGAGAGGGTTCGTCAATTCAGTGAAGGTCTTATCTCATCCATCAGATCAAGCATGGCTCTAGAGTTGGAGATAGACATTCCTTATAAGCAGGTAGTGAGCATTCCTCAGAGAGTCGAGGTTTGCATACCAGAGAGTGAGAGGAGAGAGAGGCCAAGAAGCCTCGAGAGTTGGGTGGATACTCTGGTACCCGTACCCTAGCAGCATGGCATCATGGTAAGGGCTATATGGTTCGCCCAGTTCAGCTCTTCCTTCATCCAGCATCACTTCAGCTCCTCCTAGACCTTAGGAGCCTTACCATGCACTTCCAGTTTCTAGAGCGCCTCCTGCACGGGGTGCTTTCAGAAGACAGTCCAGCATGAGTGGACCCAGTCATTGACAGCTACCGCGCCCTCCCAGAGCTTGTTATGAGTGTGGGGACATCCGCCATGTAGTGAGGGATTGCCCTAGGCTTGGGACGAATGCCTTTCCACAGCATTCTCAGCCGCCGCATGCTCGGTAGGATTCTAAAGCTATTGTCCCAGCTCCAGCTACCACTCCACCTGCCCAACCAGCTATGGGCGGAGGAAGGGGAGGTAGAGGTCGCTCTCGATGGGGAGGCCATGCCCGATATCATGCTATGTCCACTTGTACCGAGGATGTTGCCTCTAATTCTATCATCACATGTATTATGCTAGTTTGTTGCCTAGAAGCATCGATTATATTCGATACATGCTCCAATTACTTTTATGTGTCTTCTTATTTTTCTCGATATTTGGGCGTAACCCGAGACTCTTTGAGTTCTCCTGTTTATGTTTCCACTCTTCTGGGAAATTCTCTCATTGTGGACCGCATTTATCGGTCATGTTTTGTTTCTATTCGTGGTTTTGAGACCTGGGCAGATCTTTTATTAGTTGATTTCGATATTATCTTGGGCATGGACTAGTTTTCTCCCCCTTTTGCTATTTTTAATTGTCTAACTAAGACTGTGACACTGGCTATGCCTGGCATTCCGCGTATTGAGTGAAGTGGTACTTTTGATCACACTCCCAGTAGAGTTATTTCTTTTCTTAAATCTCAGTGTATGGTTGAGAAGGAGAGTGCCACATATTTGGCTTATGTGAGAGATGTCAGTGTTAATACCTCTTCTATTGATTCTGTCCCCGTAGTACGGGACTGTCCCGATGTGTTTCTAGCTGATCTTTCAGGCATGCCGCCCGATCGAGACAATGATTTTGGTATTGATTTTTTGCCGGGCACTCAGCCCATATCCATTCCTTCTTACCGTATGCCTATTCCTGAGTTAAATTAGTTGTAGGATCAGTTACAAGAGTTGCTTGATAAGGGTTTTATTCGTCCCAGTGTTTCCCCGTGGGGTGCTCCTATTTTGTTTGTTTAGAAAAATAATGGTTCTATTCACATGTGCATCGATTATCGTTGGTTGAATAAGGTTACAGTGATGAAATGTTATCCTTTGCTTTGAATTGATGATCTATTTGACCATCTTCAGGGCACACATGTGTTTTCTAAGATTGATTTGCGCTCAAGTTACTATCAGTTGAAGATTCGGGAGCCAGATATCCCGAAGATTTCCTTCAGGACTTGGTGGTCATTATGAGTTTTTGGTAATGTCGTTTGTGCTATCCAATGCCCCAGTAGCTTATATACATTTGATGCGTAGTGTGTTCAGGCAATACCTCGACTTATTCGTTATTGTTTTCATAGATGATATTCTTGTTTACTCCCGAATTCGGGAAGAGCACAAGAGGCACTGAGGACAGTGCTTCAGGCTTTGGGAGAAAAATGGTTGTATGCAAAGTTATCAAAATGTGAGTTTTGGTTAGATTCTATGGCTTTCTTAGGTTACGTGTTGTCGAGCGAGAGTATTCGGGTTGATCCGAAGAAGCTACAGCCAGTGCAGAGTTGGCCTAGACCTTCCTCCGCGACAGAGATTCTCAGTTTTCTTGGCTTGGCGGGTAATTACCATCGATTCGTTGAGGGGTTCTCTTGCATCGCAACACCTATGACTAGACTGACCCAGAAGGGTGCTCCATTCCAGTGGACGGAAGAGTGCGAGTCGATCATTCAGAAGCTCAAGATAGCTTTCACTACATACCCGGTTCTTATATTGCCTATAGGTGCGAGTTCTTATACTGTCTATTGTGATGCCTCGAGGATTGGCCTTGGAGCGGTATTGATGCAAGATGGTAGGGTCATTGCCTACGTGTCCATATAGTTGAAAGTGCATGAGAAGAATTACCCCGTTCATGGTCTTGAGTTAGCTGCTATTGTTCACGCCTTGAAGATCCGGTACTTGTATGTCATGCCTTATGAGATTTATACGGATAATCGGAGTTTGCAGCACTTGTTTAAGCAAAAGGATCTGAATTTGCACCAGAGGAGGTGGTTGGAGCTATTGAAGGATTATGGCATTACTATTCTGTATCACCCGGGCAAGGCCAATATGGTAGTCGACGCCTTAAGTCGCCGGCCAGAGAGTTCAGGTAGCTTTGCATACCAAGCAGCAGCTGAGAGGCCCATGGAAATAGATATTCAAGCCTTAGCCAGTTAGTTTGTGAGATTGGCCCTTTCAAAGCCCAGTCGGATTCTAGCTTATGTGGTCTCTCAGTCATCCTTGTTTGATCGTATCAGGGAGTGGCAGTGTGATGTCCCCCATTTACTTGAACTCAAGGGCAGGGTCGAGCATGGCGATGCCAGAGATGTGACTATCGGAGAGGATGGGGAATTGAGGATGTAGGGTCAAATCTGTGTACCCAATGTTGATGATATTCAGGAGTTCATATTGGAAAAGGCTCATAGTTCGCGATATTTCATCCATCTGTGTGCCGCGAAAATGTATCAAGACTTGAGGCAGCATTACTGGTGGAGGCGGATGAAGAAAGACAGTGATATTTTAAGATAAATGCCTCAACTGTCAGCAGGTAAAGGCTGAGCATCAAAGAATGGGTGGGTTACTTCAGCAGATTGAGGTTCTAGAGTGGAAGGGGTAGAAGATCACCATAGAATTTCTAGTTGGTCTCCCCCTAACTGCGAGGAAATTTGATACTCTATAGGTTATCGTGGATCGGCTGATCAAGTCTGCTCATTTCATTCCAGTGTGTACTACTTACTCAGCGGAATGGTTAGCAGGGATTTATATTAGAGAAATTGTTTGGCTGCACGGTATTCCAGTTACTATCATCCCGGATTCGGGTCCTCAGTTTACATCATGGTTTTGGAGAACCGTTCAGCAGGAGTTGGGTACTCAGGTGACAATGAGCATAACATTTCACCTTCAGACGGACGGACAATTGTCAACGCCCCCTTTTTTCCTAAAATCGAATCGGTTTTATGACATTATGGGCAAAACGGCTCTATTTCCCGTCTGGCAGTTGGGTTATGGAATTTGAAGAGTCGCCATCTAATGATTATGGTGTATTAAGACACTTTACAAACAGAATATTTTAAGACAAAAACCAGAGTTCGGGTAGGGGCTTGAGATTATCTCGAGAGGAAAGTATTAGGCGCCCCTCAAGATACACTAGTATGGTTCCCGGCCGTGTTATTCGTGACTTTATATAAAAAAGAAGAAACAATTAAACAAGTAAGGTTCACACATATAGCATTCACACAACTTGAAAAGCTTTGAAGAAGAAAGAAGGTCGTAAATTTAAAATAAAAGAGAGGGTTGATTTTGAAAAGAAATATTATAGAAGAAATTTAGATAAAGCGAACAAAAGAGAGAAGGGTCATAGGTTTAACTATAATATAGATCATTCGATGCCATATCTCGCACATATTCCTAAAGAGGGGTCGCTTTATGATATTATCGCATCGTTATCATCTCCATATTCTACCATTCTCACCCCATTGAGGTTATTTAAGCATATGAATTGGTCACCAATTCTTATTGCGTGCTACAACCCGTCCCATCCTATAGATCATAGAGGGAATTTTGGATCGCTATTCCTATGAGGTAGGAACTAGGTGGAACCATTAAGATTAAAGTTTAAATACTAGGCGACATATAAAAACAAATAGGACCTATATATAAAAGAATCATATAAAACATACAAAAGGCTCAAATAACCCTCTATAAGAGAACACGTAATTAGCATGTCTCAAACACATGTAAGGTCTAAGGAAGATAGTTTTAAAAGCTGGAGTGTTGACAAATATATTTAAAACAGCAGCTGAAAAAGTTTTAAAACAAAATTCACAGAAAAGAGTTGGATGAAAACTTTTGGGACTTGAGAAAGGCAATGGATGTGTGACAGTTTAGGAACCAGAGGGAAACCCATTTAGACACACTTGAAGATACATGCTAAGACAGAACACATATGATAAACCAGTTTTCGGATAGGAGACGTATAAAACATATGTGAAACTATTCATAGGTGTAAAAGAACGTGTAAGTATATTATTTTGAACTATAGATTTGAAAATTGCCGAAGATATAGTATTCAGATAAGTTTTAGAAAATAGTCATCCAGTTCTAGACTAGGAAGAAGAGTAACTTACTAAAAAAATATTTGCACAGAAGTGATTGAAAATAAGGCAGAAGTTAGTGTAAAAGATCAGCAGACTTTAGAGAGGCAAAATAGTTTGAGCATGACTTAAGGCGATTAATCAATTTTATCTAACCTAAGGTTTGCTTAGGCGTTGTTTTAACCATAAGAGAAAGTGAACATGTGTATTTATTTCCTATTTTTAAAATGGAACCTGTTAACCAGTTTTACGTCTATTTAACCAAATTAATGAGGCATTCAATAGTTGCAAAAAAGAAAGACCCTAAGTACATGATATCTAATGCATATAAAGGCCCTAAAACATGGTATCTAAATGCAATGGTAGTAACTTGATTATTAACTGATTGTGGTTATAAAAATAACAAGCTGAAAGTAAAAGACATAAAAACAAGATTTCTATATGTGAGATGCATGTTCTATACATGGTTTCTATTGAACAAATAGATAATTAAATCATATAAACATATTTTCTACCCATACCCATAATAATCATGCATAACCCTCCCAAAATTCACTATAATCGCCATTGTTTTTTAAAAGTTATTACAGACCTAATAATTTAAAAATACAACAGTGATAAAAAAAGAAGAAGCTATTCTATAGGGAGCATATAGACAGGCCCAAGATCTCCAACCTCACTTCTTTCAAGTTTCACAGCAATTACCAAGGCTTGGGTGTGTCAAAGTTCCCTAAGAGTTCGTTTGAACCCCTGGCCAATACCAAGAACCCAAAATATCACAATTAGACAAGTGTGGAAGTGCCATCCTTGTGCATCAAAGTTCAACGGGTGCTCAAGGCTCCTAAGGTAATGCTTACAATAAGAGGGCAGACCCTAAGGTTCTAAGAATGAGATTGTGATTGGAATTGAGATAGTTGAAAACAAATGAGAGATAGTTTGAGAAAATAATTGAAATAGTTGAAGAAGTTTGAGACAGTCTAATAAAATAGTTGAAAGAGTTGCTAAAGTTTGAGACAGTTTAAAAACATATTTGAAGGAGTTGAAGAAGTCCTTCTGAAATCATTTGGACCTTTTAATGGCATCACAAAAATAGCGGGGCAATGGGAAAGGGAACAAGTAAGTAACGTGAACTACTCACGCACAGACAACATATTGGAGGAAAATAATCAGGCATGGTTGCAAAACTGGGGTTCAATTCTACTGCACAAAACCTCAATATAATCAACCCCAAGGAGAGATTTCAGGGTTGTTAAGTAGCCAAGCAAGCCTAAATACATACTAGTAGTGCACATGGATGAGGAAAAACATATATTGAGACAAGGAAGTTGAGAGGGATAGGGGAGAACATGTTAAGTTAAACTAGGTAGACTAATAATTACATGCTAGTGGCAATATGAGCAACACAACCATAGGTAAAAGCACACAAGAAACAATATTAAGTGTAAAACTAATAGAAGCATGTTGTTTTGGAGGCTATATCCTAAATAGGTGACATACCAGTTGCAGATAATAGAACACAATAGCAATGAGCAATAATGCACAAAGGGAGTACAAAGTATGCGTATAATTAGAGCAGCAGGGTGAGAACAACAGTGCAGAGAAGCACACAACAAGAAACCCAAGCAAATAATGCAGCAAAAACCCAGTAGTGTAGTAGACAACAAGCTTACTCAATCTTGGCTTTCCGCCAATTGAGTGTTCATATAGAAGAATGAGAGAGTGTAATAACAGTAGAGAAAGTGAGAGAAAGAGTGCAGAGTTTGAACTAGTGAGAGATATGCAATGTGTTGGCTTTTGAAAGAAGGTTTAGAGAAATTGTATTCGTGTCTCTGTGTGAAGAGAAGAGTAGTATTTATAGTTTTGAAAATAGTAGAAATTAGGATAGGGAGTATATAGTTATAGAAAAAGTACCAATTATAATCAATCCTGGGACCTTAATTCAATTATCTGGGATGCAGCTTTATCATATAAGGAAAGAATCAATCAGACGACTAATTACATCATAGTAAAGTAGTAGGCCTGTAGTATATAATAGAGGCCAAATACATAATACTCGAATAAGGAAAACATATACTGAATATTGTAAAAGTATTTAAGAGCACAAATATTGTAAGAATACAAAACTAACTTTGAAATTAGTCAAAGAATCACGGACGAGACTAAAAATTAGAGGGAATCAGTGCTAATTATAGAGAGCAATTCACAAGCAAGGAAATAATTTAAGAAATCAGTATATGAACCTTTATGGAAAACACATACATATTAGGGATTCAAAGAGCTGCATAGAATCATTTGAATAAAAATTAGACCTATAAACACAACAGTCGTGAATTATCATAGAACATTGTGCAAGAAATCATATAAGAGTCGAGGGTTGGAACCCCGATGTAAGAGTATAAAGCATGGAACTCAGAAACAAACATGCTCGTAACAAAAACAATCATATGAATACATAACACTCAAAGGAAGCAGAAGATGTAGTAATTTTAAAAAGGGGTCGGAAACCCTAGCAATAAAAATTAAAGCATGGGCCCAGGTTAACAAGGACACCAAACAAACAAGTAAGCAAATAAAACCAAACGACATATAGTACTCAGAAAGAGCATAAGAAATGATTTTGAAGAAGGGGGTCAGAAACCCTAATTTGAGAGGTAGTAGCCATCTGAAATTTTCTATAACCAAAAACACTAAGTAAGAATAGAGTAGAAAAAAAATCAAACTGAGAGTTGTTTTAAAAAAGCATAGATCAAAGAGGTTCGAGTAGAAAAAGTTAGGTTCATAAACCAATTAGGGAAAACGAAGAACCTAGCCGTTAAACTCGTATATAATGCCATAGAAGGTATCATCGGACAAAAAGCACCGGAGAAAAGCCGGAAGCAGACCCAAGTGAAGCTTCAGTGACCGTCTTTCATGTCAGAAGCTGCTCGGCTTCAAGCTTTAGAGAGAAAACAACAATAGAAGGATTCCATGGCTACTCAAGGTCGAGAGAAGTGAGGGATGAGTATGGCCGGAGAGGCGATGATCTTCATCAGAGAAGAAGGAACTAGGAGTTCCTAGAGAGAAGGGAGAGCATTTGTTAGAGAGATGGACAGACGGGCCTGTGTGAATGAGGGTTTGGAAGGGGTAGGTTAGATTTAATTAAGGTAAATGGATCTAGGCCATTGATCTTATTTGATCAAAGGCTCAGATTAACCAGAGATGGGCCGGGTTAAAATCAAGCGGGTATGGGTTATTAAATTGGGTTAAAAATTGGGCTGAAATAGGGGGTTGAATTGGGCTATATTTTAATAAAATCTGGCTATAGTTTAAATAGCCAAATTTCCCTAATTAATTTTATAAAAAGGCTAAAATAGTTTAAAAAGCAAAATTAGAAACATGGAACTAAATAATAACATATAAATATTAATAATAAAATACTAGAAATAGTTTTATAACTATGAAAAATCGTTAATTACGAAATTGGCCATAATTATAATTTTGTGCAATTAGCCTTAAAAATTCCAAGTAAATTTGTAAAAAATTTGAAAAAATTCCATTAACTATATTTTGTTGTATATATGGGAGAGAAGCCATTATTCACTAAAAATAATAATTTGAAAAATATTTTTGGCCTTTATATTGTAAAAAATAAGCAGTAAATAAATTTTAAAAGATCTCAAAAGTTAAAGAAAAATACCAAAGTTCGCCGGCCTGCTTATATATGCATACATATACTATTTTGAAAGTATTTTTCAGGAAAAAAATATATAGGAAAAAATTGGGTATCAACACTTGCACCTATTCCGAGGAGGACGAAAGAGTTGTCGGGTGAGGATAAGATGGCCAATTTAGACCAAAACGGCGATTGTAAAAGAACTTTGACCGTGCTCTGGCTTGTGAGCTGCCTACATATCCTTGATTTTACAGGAATCAGGCCATATGTAGTTCAGGCACTATTGACGGGATATGCCGATGGAAGTTCGGAAAAGACGGGTGCAACGGCGTTTGAGATTTGTCAGGGGTTCGGAGGTCGGACGGTTGCGAAAACTGGAGCAGGACCGCTCCCGCTGAGACGACCGTGCCAGCCGGTGTACCTGCAAATGAATGATGTGCGGCTATACTGCATAATTTAAACGTGATTCAACTTCCCACTTGGACCATGAATGTTCTTCGAAAGATTAAGATGGCATCTTCAGACTATGACGTCCTGGGCTATGACGAGCATAAAAGCAAAGATTCACATGCCATTTAATGGTGTTCTCTAAACTATGACGCCTTTGAATAAGTTTGCGATATTTCAACCCATGGTGAGGTGGCAATATTTCAGCCGAATGAATGCAAGGGTGGCGATGTTTCAGCAAAAGCGAGAATTCTAAATGCAGGGCGGCGATATTTCAGCAAAATGAAATTGAGTGGCGATTTTTCAGCCAAATGCAAAATAAAGGAGATATAGCTTGACCTCGAAAGGCAGAGAGTAGCCTTATGCAATGCAAAAATGCAGATGAAGATATAGCTTAGTCTCGAAAGGCAGAAGATTGCCTTACGCAAGATGGAGGTAGAGCTTAACCTCGGAAGGCAGAGAGTAGCGTTATGCAATGCAAAAATGTAGGATGGAGGAAGAGCTTAGCTTGGAAGGAAGACAGTAGGCTTATGCAATGCAAAGAATGCAGATGGAGATAGAGCTTAGTCTCAAAAGGTAGAGAATAGCCTTATGCAGGATGGAGGCAGAGAGTAGCCTTATGCAATGCAAAGAATGCGAATGGAGACATAGCTTAGTCTAAAAAGGCATAGAATAGCCTTATGCAGGATGGAGGTAGAGCTGAGCCTCAGAAGGTAGAGAGTAGCCTTATGCAATGCAAAAATGCAGGATGTAGGCAGAGCTTAGCCTCGGAAGGCAGAGAGTAGCCTTATGCAATGCAAATAATACGGATGGAGACGGAACTTAGTCTCGAAAGGAAGAGAATAGCCTTATGCAATGTAAAAAATGTAAATGATGGTGGTGATTTTCTTAGCTGGTAGATGATTGAAGTATCAATCACTGCTCGGGAAGCGTTGAATGTAGATAGTGAGCCTTTGCGAGGTAAGTAGTGGTTTCGGGAACATCAGCTTTGTAAAGCTCATGCATCGCCCATTTGTACCCTGGATTCCTGCACCCAAAGAAAGATCGTGAATTATGTAAGGGGGAGGTTAGTTTGTATCCCTCGACTCATGGCATTTTGTACCATTTGGGGCAGCATCGTTGAACGATAGTGATTCAAATGATTTTATGAAAATTTTTGCAATCGTGATGCAAATGTATAAGTATAAGTAAAGAAAAGAAAATTTTATTTTATGATGAACCGCAACTGTAACGTGGTTCGAAGCACGGCAACCTTCTGGCTCCGGAATTTTGTGGGTCCGCCTCAAACTTCTACCCAGTTAACTGGGCCGGCATTGTTGAGGGTGGTGCCGAATGACTGAAAGAGGATCGACCTTAGAATTTTGAGGGTCGTCCTCAAATTTCTGCTCCAGTTTACTAGGTCGATGCTGATACGAAAATTGACAAGTTGACTCCGGAATATTGAGGGTACTCCTCAAAATTCTGCCCCAGTGCAAAATGCGGGGAAAAATGGAATTTTATTTAAGATGTGATCGAACTCATAAGTTTGCCTATGTTTCCCCTCTTAAATGTTAATTAGGTTAGTCGTAGTTCAAATTACATCACAAAGAAAAAGCATACTGATTAAATGTAGTATCTCTTCACTGCATCTGAGTTGATCGGTTTTAGCCAGATTTCTCCATCCATTTTTGCAAGAATAAGGGCTCCTCCAGTTAGAACCCAGTGAACCATGTATGGACCCTCCCCGTTGGGAGAGAACTTCCCATTAATTTCATCTTGATGTGGAATATGTTTTTCAACACAGTTGTCCTGGTGTAAACTTCCTTGGTCGAACTTTCTTGTGGAAGGCTCTGGACATTCGGTTCTGATATAATTGGCCGTGATAGACATCATTCGTTTTCTTTCCGTCTATATGGGCTAACTATGCGTAGCTACCCTTGACCCATTCTACGTCATCTAGCTCAGCTTCTTGTATGATTCTGAAGGACGGAGTTTCTACCTCGGCGGAAATTACAGCCTCTGTACCATAATCCAGCATGTAGGGAGTTGCCCCGGTTGATGTGCAAACTGTAGTATGATAACCCAATAAAGCTAATGGCAACTTCTCATGCCGCTACTTATGCCTTTCAATCATTTTCCTTAGTATTTTTTTGATGTTCTTGTTGGCTGCTTCCATGGCTCCATTCATCTAAGGTCTATAAGCTATAGAATTCCTGTGCCAGATCTGCAAAGTTTCATACATAGCTTTCATCAAGTCGCTATTGAGATTGGAACCATTATCAGTGATGATCGACTCTGGAACACCGAACCGACAGACAATACGATCTCGAACACCTGTCATGACTTTTTTGGTTACTGCTTTGTCCCATTTAATAAAATTATCATTGATACTAAGATGAACCTATGTACGTTTGATGTGGCAAGCTCGATAGGTCCAATAACATCTATTCCCCAAGCAGTGAACGGCCATGGTGAGCTCGTTGCAGTTAGCTTGTATGGGGGTACCTTTATCATATCCGCATGTATGTGACAGTGGTGACACTTCAGGACATACTGAATGTAATCCATTTCCATAGTCATCCAGAAATATCCTGCTCTGAGTATCATCTTTGCTAGAACAAACACTTTTATATGCAGCCCACAAGTCCCTGAGTGCACTTCCTCGAATAGCTTTGTTGCTTTTGTCGCATCGACACACCTCAATTGTCCCAAATCGGGAGTCGTCCTACATAAGATTCCTTCGCGGTGAAAGAAATTATTCGACAACCTTCGAAGCGTGCGCTTCTGAGTATCATTAGCAAGCTTTGGATATTCTCCTGTTGTTATGTACTCTTTGATATCGTGGAACCAGGGTTTTCCATCGGCTTCTTCCTCAACATGTGCGCAATATGCCAATGAAATTTGTATCTGGATGCTGAATCATGGATAATAAAGTAGCAAGTGCATCTGTGAATGCATTTTGTATTCTTGGAACATGCTTGAATTCTATTTTTCTGAACCTCTTTCTCAACCCTTGTATGTGGTGCAGATATGGGAGTATCTTGGAATTCTTAGTTGCCCATTCTTCTCGAACCTAGTATATGAGTAGGTCTGAATCCCCAATCACTAGCAGCTCCTGAATTTTCATATCAATGCCAGTTTAAGCCCTAGGATGCAAGCTTCATACTTGGCCATATTATTGGTGCATGGGAACCTGAGCTTGACAGATAAAGGATAACGTTGACCGGTTTCTAATACCAGGACTGCTCCAATACCAACACATTTGAAATTTGCGGCTCCGTCGAAAAACATCCTCCATTCATCATAGGATTCTGCAATATCCTCTCCTATAAAAGTTACTTCCTCGTCAGAAAAATACGTCTGCAATGGTTCGTACTCCCCTCCTACAGGATTTTCTGCGAGATGATCTACCAAAGGCTGTCTTTTAACTACCTTCTGGGTAACATAGACAATGTCGAATTCACTCCACAATATTTTCTACTTGGTGAGCTTGCCAATGGGCATGGGCATGGGCTTTTGAAAAATAAACTTTAGCGGATCTATTCTTAATATAAGGTAGGTAGTGTAAGCACAGAAATAATGCCTCAACTTCTGAGCTATCCAAGTCAAATCACAACAGGTACGTTCTAGCAAGGAATACCGAACCTCGTATAGGGTAAATATCTTGGTGAGGTAGTAAATAGCTTTCTCCTTTCTCCCCATCTAATCATGTTGTCCCAAGACCAAAAATTGCTCCATCAAAAAACTGCGAGATAGAGCAATAAGGGCCTCCCAGGCTCAGGCGGAACCAGGACTGGAGGCATAGACAAATATTCCTTGATAATGTTGAAATCCTTTTGACATTCATCGGTCCATTTGGTGGCGGCATCCTTTTTCAGCATTTTAAAGATAGGTTCATAGATGACGGTAGACTGAGCTATGAACTGGCTAATACAGTTGAGTTTCCTCAGCAAACTCATTACCTCTTTCTTGCTCTTCTGCGGTGGGAACTCCTAAATAGACTTGACCTTTGATGGACCCAACTCTATTCCTCGGTGACTCACGATGAAACCCAATAACTTTCCCGCATGGACCCCAAGTGCACACTTAGCGGGATTCAGTTTCAAGTTATACCTCCTTAGTCTGTTAAACAACTTTCGAAAGTCCTCCATGTGATATGCAGCCTTCTTAGACTTAATGATGACGTCGTCCACATATACCTGAATATCCTAATGTATCATGTCAAGAAAGAGGGTAGTCATGGCCCTTATATAAGTAGCTCCCGCATTATTCAATCTGAATGGCATCATTCTGTAGAAATACATTCCCCAAGGCATAATAAACGTCATTTTCTCTACATCTTCCTTATCCATCCATATCTGATGGTACACTGTAAAGCAATCCATGAATAACTGCAACTTATGCTTGGCGCAGTTGTCGATCAGAATATATATGTTTCGCAAGGGGAAATCGTCTTTGGGACTAGCCCAGTTGAGATCCCGGTAGTCGACACAGACTCTAACTTTCCCATCCTTCTTCTATATTGGCATAATGTTATCCAACTCTACCACATCAAGAACTTTGGCTTTGACCTGCTTGGTGACCTCTTCTTTGATTTTTAAACTCTTATCTGGCTTGAATTTTTTGAGCTTCTCTTTTACCGGCAGATATGCAGGATCTGTCGGCAGCTTGTGAGCGACGATGGATGTGCTGAGGCCAGTCATATCATCGTAAGACCATGTGAAGATATGCCCATATTCCCTCAATAACTTTATATATTCCTCTTTTTCGGTCTGTGATAAGTGCACACTGATGCGCGTTTCTTTGACATTCTCTGTATCTCCCAAATTGATGACTTCGGATTCATCCAAGTTGAACTTAGGTCTATTCTCAAAATTCTCGGCCTCTTTGACAACCTCTTCTGGTATATCCTCCTCCTCTGAGTCTATGTCTGTTTGTTCCATAGCCTCGTTGCAAGTTACATTTGTTGGTTCATCATCAAGATATGCAATAGTAATGTGTACGAAACAAAAGTAGATAGCAGATAAAAGTAATGAATAGCAAGATATTTGATAAACTGAAAATGCTTTTGATTAAATTCATAAACGTTCAAAACGGGAGAGCTCTTTTAGAAAATAAAGACAATGCGTTAAATAAAGAAAATACCTAAAACAAAGATGTGTGATTCTTGTTCAGCCTTGCTACTCCGAAGGTTTTCGGGCGATGGTGGTCCTGATTGACCAGTTGGTGAGGTGCTCCCCTTAGTTTACAGCCTGAATGAAAGGGCCTTCCTCCCCTTCCTCTTCAAAAATCACATAACAGTCCTTGTTTTCTAGAAATAGGTTCTTCATCGCCGCAAGAGCCTCGTCTTATTCTGACCCGTACAGAGTGTCGACTGGTTGAAATGTCTGCTCCACCTGAGGTATGGGGCGTTCCAATGGGTAATATGGGTCGCGCCACGGTGATGACCAGTTTTGGAATTCTTGCCTAGTGTACTCGTACCCCAGTCCGAAGGTAGTACCACGTTTCTTGAACTGGATAGGTTTGGTGATACCTTAAAGATTCTTACCAAGCCCTTTCCCTGGTTAATACCCACTCCAATTTTGAATGATCTCTACTTTGTTGCTCTACCATTTGTCCTTGTCCACTGCGTTGACCCGCACAATATGATGATATGTTTCCCCGCCTATTCTTTTTCTTCCTTCGACCATCGAAATGGTCTTACGACTGTAGATGGGTCTTCCTACCGTTGTCGTGGATGATCACTTCCTTATGATTCCACTCGAATTTTAAGGCCTGATGTAAGGTTGATGCCACAACCCCATCGGTGTGGATCCAATGTCGTCCCACTAGTAAGTTGTAAGACGCTGGCATGTCGATGACTTGGAAATCAACATCAAACCAAGTGGGCCCCTTTTGCAACCACATGCTAATATCCTCGAGGGTGGACCTTTGAGAACCGCAAAAGCCTTAACGTTAATAGCCCCATCTTTTATCTCATGCAATCCTTTGCCCAACTTCTTGAGGGTGATCAATGGACAGATGTCGAGGCTAGAACCTCCGTCGACCAGGATCCTGGTGATTAAATGATCCTCACATTGCACAGTGATGTGTAGTGCTTTGTTATGAGTGAGACCTTCAGGCGGAAATTCATCCACGTGGAAGGTGATTTTGTGACATTCCAATACCTTCCCTACCATGTTCGTCATCTCTCCTCCCGTTATGTTGCTCGAGACATAAGCCTCGCTCATTATCTTCATCATGGCATTTTTATGCACCTCGGATCTCTGTAGTAATGCCAAGATGGATATCTGCGCCAGAGTCTTGCTTAGCTGTTCAATAATTGAATACTCTTTAGCCTGTATCTTTCTCTAGAGATCATTAGGTGCAGCTTCAATGGGAGGTGCAGAGGCTTGCTTGCTGGACTCAACTAGGTGCTCTAGTGTGTACACTCTTGCTGTTCTAGTCACACCCTGTGCGGCAATTTCTTCACCCATGCGTGCTTTTCCTTTATACCTTGGCTGTGTAGTCCCAAGGTATGGCACTTGACTGAAATGGGGTTATGTCTGACATGGTGACTGGAATGCGCACCCTTGGGGGAACCATAGCAACTTCAATTGGTGCGGGTGCCTTTGGAGTCCCGAACTCAACCTCAATTGGTTTTGGCACTTTTGCAGAAGATGCCTCAAACTCAAATGGAACAGATATATTCATCATGTTGCCCTCAGATTGCTGGATTTGCACAAAAATAGGATTAAGAGTGATCGGTGGTTTCTTGGGCTCATCGCTTTCAGATATCAAACCGATTGACCATTCGGGGTCCAAGTCGTCCTCAACCTCAATCATGTGGATGCCTCCACCTTTGTGGTCTGGTAGAGGGTTGTTACGAACAATAGGAGCAGGCTTCTTAGCTGTGATGATCTTGTTGTCAATTAAGGTCTGAATTTTGTCCTTCAACGAACGGCACTCGTCGATTGTATGTCCCTTCATCCCCAAATGGTATGTGAAGGTTTTATTTTTTGTTGATTTTTCTGGGCTTATGGATGGGATGGGTGTAACATATCTGGCAGCTTTGAGCTTCTTTTACAGTTGGTCAATAGGTTCAGCAATAGCGGTGTACTGTCTTGGTAGTTTGCGGTCAAAGTTTTGTCTTGGTCATGGGAAGTTTTTGCGGGTAGATGGTGATAGATAGTGAGGAGTTTGGGCGTTGTAAGCTTGGTATAGGGGTGCGGGTTAGGAATATCATAGTGAGGTGGGCTTATATGTTGGTGATGAAGACGTTTGGTAGACGGGATGTGGATTTTGATAAGTAAGTGAAGTTGTTTAGTAATTTAGAGGGGGTTGGTATATGCGTGGGGTTGGAGGGTAGGTTTGATATTTCACGGGAGAGGTGTTTCTCTGCGCAGCCATTACGGAGTTTACATCCTTTTTCTTTAACGTTCCACCAGAATGCAAGGCTTTGTTGGTGGCCTGCAATGCCTCAAGGTTAGTAACCATTCCATTTTTGATCTCTTCTTTAATCCTTTCTCCCGGTTTGATGATATAAGCGAACTTATGCCCCTCTATCAACATTAATCTCTCGTAATAATGTGGATCCTGAGCACAGACAAAAAATTTCTTTATTTGTTCTTCTTCCAAAGTCAGTCTAACCTTGGCAGCTTCCGACCTCCAAATTCTTGATATAGAACTCGTCCAGTACATTCTCAGTATTGAAACTGAAAAGGTCCATGAAATCGGATGCAATGTTTACCCAACTCGTCCACTTCTTCGCATCTTGGTTGATATACCAAGATAAAGCATCACCTTTCAAGATCCTCATGCATGGCTTCATGCAGATCTTTTCATCTCTACTAACTCCCACTAACTTGTCAAAATACATCCTGAGGTGAACCTTGGGATTACCCATACCATCAAACATTTCAAACTTAGGAGGTTTCTACCCCTCTGGGAGTTCGACATCAGGTTAAACACAAAGGTTTTCATAATTTAGACCCTCTACACCTTTATTACCTTCCAGGACTTGAAACCTACTAGTGTGTTTCTTGAGTTCAGCAGCCAAGTTTTGAATGAGTGAGTCTGATTCTGACACATCTTATATGGGATGTGTATAGTATGGTACATTATCCACAAAGATAGGGGTATCTTGATGATTTGAAGCATTTTGAGGATGAGGGATGGGCGGTGGAGCATTCTTGCGAGCTTGGGTTAAGGTCTTCTTCGGAGGTGCATGGACCTAATTGTTCACATCTGAAGCATCAAGGGAGATGGACATGCTAGCCAAACTCCGGACCTGGTCTAGTTCCTCTCAGAACCTTAGCAAAGTTTGCTCCAAATGAGCAGCAGTTTCTTTGGTGATCGGGGTACCTTGGGAAGTTCCTTCAATGTCCTTTCTTGCCTCATTGTCTCCCATCTTTTCTTTGTTCCTATTTATGGGAGGAGGAGGAGGAGGAGGAGGACCCTTAGATCTATTGAGTATGATGATGGTGCCAGAATGTACGAACTAACCTTTGGGGATGGGAATAAAAATAAAAGAAAAAAAGGTAAAAAGTTAGTGCGGATTCTGAGAAAGAAAACATTGCGGTATTTAAACACATTGTTGCAAGAATGTAAGTCATTTCCTATTTTGGTGCCTTGTTGTGCCTGAGGTAGGCCTAGCGATAGATATGATTTGGAGAATTTATAACACCAAGTGCCTCATTTTGCTGACAGAAAACAGAACGAGTGAAAACAGACTGTATTAAAAAAAATTGTCACTAATGGCCAAGGACCTTATTACATCAAGAAAGCAGTAAAATCCTAACTAGTTGGTCCTCGAAGGACCTTCCCCAGATTCGATATCTTTGCCTCCCCCGTACAATTTTATCAGCTCGCGCAGCTCCAGCAGCAAGTAAGCCCGACCAAAGTGCCCAGATTCGTCATCTTCAGCTTCTTGACAGTCGTTGATCCTTTTCGGAAACTTGCCTTCCAACTTCATTAGACCACACTCTAAGTACCGTAAACGGTTATTTTCGCGGACAAACATGTCCTTCTATACATTGATTACCCTCTCTGGAGCCTCTTGCGTTTCCCAATGTTCACTTTCACACTCTCACATCCGCTTGCGTAGCTTATTATACTTGACCTTTGCCATAGTCTTCGCATCAATAACCCTGTGACCATGGACGAAACCCATTTTGCACAAGCCAATATGATCATCTTCTAACCACCCTGGATAAAGCGGCGCATGCCCTGCCTGATACCTGTCTGGATCCATATTTTCCTTTTCCAACATGAGTTTGGAATGCCACATATGCTGAGCTCGACACCTATGTGGGCGATCGTAATCTTGGAAATCAGCCCTGTAATGACTCATCTTTTCCACCGATGGTACAATCTGTTTACTTCCCGCTTGCCTCATGACTCGGAGAGGGACATAAGGGTAAGTTCCTCTTAAGCCGATGAGTACAAGGAATAGCACATCTCTAGACAGAATGATAAACTCTCAAGTTGGAAACCACTCGTACATCCATTGTATGTACGCTTCTCTCAGATTCTCCAATATTTTTGCGCATCTACTAGCGTCTTCCTGTTGAGCGAACATATCCAGCATGAAGTGCGCTTTAGATAATGGAAAGTGATATGGTCGTCCAATCTCGTCATATGATCTTTTGCCTGTAGTCTCCCTTCTGAAGGTGTTCAATGAGCCAGATTTGTAGTAGCAAATTGCACCCTTCAAAGTGTGGTGCCCCTTGTTGACATTTTTCTAAGGCTCAGTATAGTTCGGCGAGGATCATGAGTGCTATGCTGAATATATGCCCATTGATACCCTCTATTACAGCTTTGGTTACCATGGCTAGTCTTGTATGGATTCTAGCCTTCTTCATCGGAAAGAATATCATGCCCAGGAAACAGGACATGAATAGAAAGGCACTCCTGTGTATGTGCCCCAAAGAGGTGAGGGAAAACTCGTCCATATGAGTGTGGTATGATTTGTTATATCTGATCCTTTCATACAATATTTCGAAGGATATTTAGGAGTCATTCAGACTGGTCAGATTAGGATTCTTCTTAAGCCACATAATTTTCAGGAACCCTCTACCTTTGCGGTTTTCCGACATAAGCAACCCCGGTCTATTCTAAGGAATTCAGGCTAGACACCCAATTTCTTACAACAGCGGTGTCATTTCAATACCCCCATAGCGGAAGACAGACCGTTCACTATCCCGAAACATAGTAGCAGCTTCCAAAATCTTGTTATCTACCCTAACTTCCCAAAGTGAGGGATGATTTCCTAAGTGCTTGCGGACAAGAACCGGACCACTACCATGCAAATCATCCGACCAGCTTAGCAACTTTGGATGAATGTTTAAAACCATACCAAATCTGGGGACCTCGTGTCTCATTTTCCTGCAAAATAGAGGGTTAGGCCCTTAACCCCACCGGAATTGACTATTTAAATCAATAATTATCAAAAGGCATTTAGTTCTCCAAATCAATGCACATAAGATGAATGTCTGTTTGGGTTTCGAGGAAACCCGATAGACTTTTGGCTTAGGTTGTCCTAATGAGTCATTATGCGGACAACATAACTGACTCGTCTAAGTTTGACCATGATGCATTAACATTTAGGTAGAGTAAGTATTCTATTTTGAAGTGCTCGACAAAGTACCCTTGAGCAGACAACTCTAGAGGAAAAGGCACGGAACCGTCGACTACACTGTTGATCGACTGGTTTTACCGCAAATATGCCTTTGCCAAATTTAGGGGTTTTGTAAATATTGGAAGAGCGCAACCACTCATTATAAGAGTTTCTATAATATTTGTTTGGAACGAGTGGCAAATGATGCTGAAGGTTGCAATTACAACAATGAAATATGTACATTTATTTTCACTTCCATACAATAATGATTAAAATAAATGCTTGGAATATAAGAAGGAATTGAGATAAATTGAGTTAATATAGCAGTAAAACAATTAAAGAAAAAGAAAGATGCAAATAAACATCTTAGTAATGGTGAAGAAATGATTAAAGCTATAAATAATGTAGCAAATAGAGCAATAAAGTCATAGAACGCGTAATGGTAAAAGCCTAAAAAGAATTCCCCAGTAGATTCGCCATGGTGCCGATGCTCCTTTTTTCCCTAAAAGTGAAATCGGGTTTTATGATATTATGGGAAAAACGACTTAATTTCCCGCTTGGAGTTGGGTTATGGAATTTGAAGAATCGACACCTAATGATTATAGTGCATTAGGAGAATTTAAGAAGAGAATATTTTGAGAAGAAAACCAGAGTTCGGGTAAGGGCTTGAGATTATCTGGAGGGGAAGGTATTAGGCACCCCTCAAGATCCACTAATATGGTTCCTGACCGTGTTAATCGTTACTTTATATAAAAAACGATGAAACAATTAAACAAGTAAGGTTCACACGTATAGCATTCACACAACTTGAAAATCTTTTAAGAAGAAAGAAGGACGTAAATTTAAAATAAAAACGAGGGTTAATTTGGAAAAGCATTATTATAAAAGAACATTTAGATAAAGTAAATAAAAGAGAGAAGGGTCCTAGGTTTAACTATAATATGGATCATTCGATGCAATGTCCCACACATATTCCCAAAGAGGGTCACTATATGATATTATCGCATCGTCATCATCTCCAATATTCTACCCTTCCCACCCCGTTGAGGTTATTTAAGCGTATGAATTGGTCGCGAATACTTATTTTGTGCTATTATCCGTCCCATACTATAGATCCTATAGAGAATTTAGGATCGCTATTCCAATGAGGTAGGACTAGGTGGAACCCTTAAGTTTAAAGGTTAAAATACTAGGCGACATACAAGAACAAATAGGACCTGCATATAAAAGAATCATATAAAACATACAAAAGGCTCAAATAATCCTCTACATGAGAACACGTAATTAGCACGTCTTAAACACATGAAAGGTCTAAGGAAGAGAGATTTTTAAAAGCGGGAGTGTCGACAAATATATTTAAAACAACAGCTGAAAAAGTTTTAAAACAGAATTCGCAGGAAAAAGTTGAATGAAGACTTTTGGGACTTGAGAAAGGCAATGGATGTGTGATAGATTAGGAATCGGAGGGAAGATCTTTTAAACACACTTGAAGATACATGCTAAGACATAGCACATATCATAAACCAGTTTTCGGATAGGAGAGGTAGAAAACATATGTGAAACTATTCAGAGGGGTCAAAAAACATGTAAGTATATTACTTTTGAACTATAGTTTTGAAAATTGCAGACGATATAGTATTCAAATAAGTTGTAGAAAATAGTCATCCAGTTCTGAACTAGGAAGAGGAGTAACTTAGTAAAAAAATATTTGCATAAAAGTGATTGAAAATAAGGCAGAAGTTAATGTACAAAATCAGCGGACTTTAGAGAGACAAAATTATTTGAGCATGACATAAGGTGATTAATTAATTTTATCTAACCTAAGGTTTGCCTAGATGTTTTATTAACCATAAGAGAAAGTGAACATGCGTGTTTATTTCCTCTTTTAAAAAAGGAACCTATTAACCGGTTTTATGACTATTTAACAAGATTAGTGAGGCATTCAACAGTTGCAAAAAAGAAAGACCCTAAGTGCATGATATGTAATGCATATAAAGGCCCTAAAACAAGGTATCCGTCGACGCCTCCTTTTTCCCTGCTTAAAAGAAAGCGAAATCGAGTTTACGACATTATGGGCAAAACAACTCTATTTCCCGTTTGGGAATTGGGTTGTGGATTTGGAAGAGTCGCCACATAATGATTATAGTGCATCAGGACACTTAAGAGAGATTATTTTTAAAATAAAACCAGAGTTCGGGTAAGGTCTTGAGATTATCTCAAAGGGAAGGCGTTAGGCACCCTTCAAGATCCACTAGTGTAGTTCCCGGCTGTGTTAATTGTGACTTTATGCAAGGTGAATCAATTAAGCAAGTAAGGCTCACAAATATAGCATTTATATAACTTGAAGAAAAAAGCTTTGAAGAATAAAGAGGTACGCAAATTTAAAATAAAAGAAAGTTGATTTGAAAAGCATTACTATGAAAGAACATTTGAATAAAACAAGCAAAAGAGAGAAGGGTCCTAGGTTTAACTATAATATGGATCATTCGATGCAATGTCACACACATATTCCCAAAGAGGTGTCGCTTTATGATATTATCGCATCGTCATCATCTCCAATATTCTACCCTTCCCATCCCGTTGAGGTTATTTAAGCGTGTGAATTGGTCACGAATGCTTATTTTGTGGTATTACCCATCCCATACTATAGATCCTATAGAAAATTTAGGATCGCTATTCCTATGAGGTAGGACTAGGTGGAACCCTTAAGTTTAAAGGTTAAAATACTAGGTGACATACAAGAACAAATAGGACCTGCATATAAAAGAATCATATAAAACATACAAAAGGCTCAAATAGTCCTCTACAAGAGAACACGTAATTAACACGTCTCAAACACATGTAAGGTCTAAAGAAGAGAGAGTTTTAAAAGCGGGAGTGTCGACAAATATATTTAAAACAACAGCTGAAAAACTTTTAAAACAGAATTCGCAAAAAAAAGTTGAATGAAGACTTTTGGGACTTGAGAAAGGCAATGGATGTGTGATAGATTAGGAATCGGAGGGAAGACCTTTTAAACACACTTCAAGATACATGCTAAGACATAACACATATCATAAACCAGTTTTCGGATAGGAGAGGTAGAAAACATATGTGAAACTATTCATAGGGGTAAAAGAACGTGTAAGTATATTAGTTTTGAACTATAGTTTTGAAAATTGCAGATGATATAGTATTCAAATAAGTTGTAGAAAATAGTCATCTAGTTCTGAACTAGGAAGAAGAGTAACTTAGTAAAAAAATATTTGCATAAAAGTGATTGAAAATAAGGCAGAAGTTAATGTACAAACTCAGCGGACTTTAGAGAGACAAAATTATTTGAGCATGACTTAAGGTGAATAATTAATTTTATGTAACCTAAGGTTTGCCTAGATGTTTTATTAACCATAAGAGAAAGTGAACATGCGTGTTTATTTCCTCTTTTAAAAAAGGAACCTATTAACCGGTTTTATGTCTATTTAACAAGATTAGCGAGGCATTCAATAGTTGCAAAAAAGAAAGACCCTAAGTACATGATATGTAATGCATATAAAGGCCCTAAAACATGGTATCTATCCACGCCTCCTTTTTCCCTCCCTAAAAGAAAGCGAAATCGAGTTTACGACATTATGGGCAAAACAACTCTATTTCCCGTTTGGGAATTGGGTTATGGATTTGGAAGAGTCGCCACATAATGATTATAGTGCATTAGGACACTTAAGAGAGATTATTTATAAAATAAAACCAGAGTTTGGGTAAGGGCTTGAGATTATCTCATAGGGAAGGTGTTAGGCACCCTTCAAGATCTACTAGTGTGGTTCCCGACTATGTTAATTGTGACTTTATGAAAGGTGAATCAATTAATCAAGTAAGGCTCACAAATATAGCATTTATTTAACTTGAAGAAAAAAGCTTTGAAGAAGAAAGAGGTATGCAAATTTAAAATAAAAGAAAGTTGATTTGAAAAGCATTACTATGAAAGAACATTTGAATAAAACAATCAAAAGAGAGAAGGGTCCTAGGTTTAACTATAATATGGATCATTCGATGCAATGTCCCACACGAATTCCCAAAGAGGGGTCGCTTTATGATATTATCGGATCGTCATCATCTCCAATATTCTACCCTTCCCACCCCGTTGAGGTTATTTAAGCGTGTGAATTGGTCACGAATTCTTATTTTGTGCTATTACCCGTCCCATACTATATATCCTATAGAGAATTTAGGATCGCTATTCCTATGAGGTAGGACTAGGTTGAACCCTTAACTTTAAAGGTTAAAATACTAGGCGACATACAAGAACAAATAGGACCTGCATATAAAAGAATCATATAAAACATACAAAAGGCTCAAATAATCCTCTACAAGAGAACACATAATTAACACGTCTCAAACACATGTAAGGTCTAAGGAAGAGAGAGTATTAAAAGCGGGAGTGTCGACAAATATATTCAAAACAACAGCTGAAAAAGTTTTAAAACAGAATTCGAAGAAAAAAGTTGAATGAAGACTTTTGGGACTTGAGAAAGGCAATGGATGTGTGATAGATTAGGAATCGGAGGGAAGACCTTTTAAACACACTTGAAGATACATGCTAAGACATAGCACATATCATAAACCAGTTTTCGGATAGGAGAGGTGGAAAACATATGTGAAACTATTCATAGAAAGAACGTGTAAGTATATTAGGTTTGAACTATAGTTTTGAAAATTTCAGATGATATAGTATTCAAATAAGTTGTAGAAAATAGTCATCCAGTTCTGAACTAGGAAGAAGAGTAACTTAGTAAAAAAATATTTGCATAAAAGTGATTGAAAATAAGGCAGAAGTTAATGTACAAAATCTGCGGACTTTAGAGAGACAAAATTATTTGAGCATGACTTAAGGTGAATAATTAATTTTATCTAACCTAAGGTTTGCCTAGATGTTTTATTAACCATAAGAGAAAGTGAACATGCGTGTTTATTTCCTCTTTTAAAAAAGGAACCTATTAACCGGTTTTATGTATATTTAACAAGATTAGTGAGGAATTCAACAGTTGCAAAAAAGAAAGACCCTAATTAGATGATATGCAATGCATATAAAGGCCCTAAAACATGGTATCTGTCGACGCCTCCTTTTTCCCTCCTTAAAAGAAAGCAAAATCGAGTTTACGATATTATGGGCAAAACAACTCTATTTCCTATTTGGCTATTAGGTTATGGATTTGGAAGAGTCGCCACATAATGATTATAGTGCATTAGGACACTTAAGAGAGATTATTTATAAAATAAAACCAGAGTTCGGGTAAGGGCTTGAGATTATCTCAAAGGGAAGGTGTTAGGCATCCTTCAAGATCCACTACTGTGGTTCCCGGCTGTGTTAATTGTGACTTTATGAAAGGTGAATCAATTAAGCAAGTAAGGCTCACAAATATAGCGTTTATATAACTTGAAGAAAAAAGCTTTGAAGAAGAAAGAGGTACGCAAATATAAAATAAAAGAAAGTTGATTTGAAAAGCATTACTATGAAAGAACATTTGAATAAAACAAGCAAAAGAGAGAAGGGTCCTACGGTTAACTACAATATGGATCATTCAATGCAATATACCACACATATTCCCAAAAAGGGTTGCTTTATGATATTATCACATCGTCATCATCTCCACATTCTACCCTTCCCACCCCTTAGAGGTTATTTAAGCGTGTGAATTGGTCACGAATGCTTAGTGCGTGCTATTACCCATCCCGTCCTACAGATCCCAGAGGGCATTAAGGATCACTATTCCTATAATGTTGGAACTAAGCCGAACCCATAAGTTTAAAGGTTAAAATACAGATAAGAATTGCATACAAAGGAATCATATAAGACATGTAAAGGCTCAAATAACTTTAAGAGAATATGTAAAGGCATGTAAGAATTGCATACAAAGGAATCATATAAGACATGTAAAGGCTCAAAGATAACGAGCTGATAGTAAAAGATCTAAAAACATGATCTCTATATGTGAGATGCATGCCCTATACATGGTTTCTATTACGCAAATACGTAAGTAAAACCCTATATCATGCTTTCTACCTATATCTTTAATAATCATGCATAACCCTCCCCAATTTAACTATAATCCCCCATTGTTATTTATAAATTATTATAGCCAAGTAACTAAAAATACAACAGTGATAAAAAAAAATAAGAAGTTATTGTATAGAGAGCCTTCAGCCAGGCCTAACCATCTCCAACCTCACTCCTTTCGAGTTTCACAACCATTACCAAGGTTTGGGTGCAGAAAAGTACCCTAAAGGTTCGTTTGAACCCCTAGCCAATACCAAGCACCAAAATATGTCCCAATTAGACAAGTGCAAACATTAGAAGTGCCAGCCTTGTACATCATAATTCCATGGGTGCTCAAGGCTCCCATGGCGGTGCTTACACTAAAAGGGCCGACCTTAAAGCTCTAAGAATGAGATTATAATTGAGAGAGTTGAAAACAGTTGAGAAAAGATTTAAGAAAACCAGTTGACAGACATGGATGCATGGTAGTAGCATTCAAAGAAAACATTCATTGAGACAGGGAGGGGATAAGGGAACAAATAAGTAAAGGGAACAAACAACATGTTGGGTAAAAGTAATCAGACATGGTTAAAAACAAGGGTTTAGCTCTTACTGTACCAAACCCCAAATTTAATCAACCTCAAAGAGAGGTTTCAGGGCTGTCAAGTAGCCAAGCAGTGGTACACATGGAAGAAGAACATGCACTGCGACATGGAAAGTGGAATAGGGAAAACATGCTAAGTTAAACTAGTAGACTAGTAAGTAGCATGCTAGTGACAAAGATAGTAAAAAAACCATAGATAAAAGCACACAAGAAATAATATGAATTGCAAAATTAATAGGAACATGTTGTTTAGGAAAATGTATCTCAAATAGGTGACATACCAGTTGCAGGAAACAGGATACAATAGTAATGTAATAGTGCACAAAGGAAGAGCAAAGTGTGCAAAGAATGAGAGCAGTAGTGCGAGAATAACAGCAGCAGGAAGATAGTAGCAGCAATAGGAGAATAGCAGCAGCAACAGACCTAATATAGACAAACAAATAGAGCCCAGTAGTGTAAAGTAACCAATTAAGTCACTCAATATTGGAATAGTAGAGAAAGAGAGAATTCAAAGAGTTTTAGATTGTGAGAGCAGTGTGTATTGTGTTTTTCAAAGAGAGAATCTAGGAGTATTTATAGTACTAAAACGAGTAAACAAATAACGTGTCAATCCCTATTTGAGTAATTGATATCAATCATAATCAAATAAGCATAGGGATTCCCCATTAATTAAGGAATTATAGTCAAACGTTAATAAACAGTACGTTTTTTTAAAAGGAAAAGAATCACAAAGTATGGCATGGTCACATAAGAAAAAAAATAGTATAAGGTATACAATGCATACTAGGTACATGAGACTTTAACCATGGAAATCTGTCATGCAAATAAGTAGACATACTTGTACACATATATAAGGAAAAGTATCATTTTACTTCTGGAAAATAATTTTCGAGATTGAAAACCTAGGAAATCAATTATTAATTGGGGTATGTATCTCACTGATTGAGGAAAATCAATACTAAACTTTAAAGAAAATACAAAATCACAATTTTAAATTCAGCAATCATATCCTTAAAAAGATGGTAAGAGTCAGTATCACCATATAAACAATCAAAACCCTCAAGAGAAGAACAACAACAAGGTATGGGAATGAAACATTAGCAACAAAAATCAAAGCAAAGGCATGGAGCTCATAGAAGAAACCATAAGAAACATGCAAATAGGAAAATACAGATACAAACATGTAGGGTTATGGTATTTTATCAGATTTTATCAAAATACTTTAGGAGTAGTGATGAGAGCCACAGATTAGTGCTAAAAGTCAGCACTACAAATCACAGTATGAAACCCAGGTTAACAAAAAAAACAAACAAACAAGTGAAATAAACAAACACAAACGCATACATAGCACTCAGAAAGTGTAGAAGAAATAATTTTGAAGAAGGGGTTAGAAACCCTAACTTGAAATAATCGGAAAAGCTAATTAGAAATAGAGTAGAAAACAAAAAATCAAACTAAGAGTTATTTTAAAATAGTAGAGATTAAAGAGAAAATAAATTAGACAGATTATGGAAACGATGAACCTGGCTGTGAAATTCGTGTACAATTCCATTGAAGGCATCATCGTTCAAAGACCACCAGAGAAAAACCAGAAACAGACCCCAAATAGAGTTTCAGTGACCATCTTCCATGTCGGAAGCTGCTAGGCTTCAAGCTTGATAGAGGAAATCACGATATAGGGACTCCATGATTTCTAGAAGTCGAGAGAAGTGAGGGAGGAGTGAGCTGGTATGGCGATGAAGACCATGAAAGAACCAGAAGGTTCTAGAGAGACAAAGGGTTAGAGAGTGTTTGGGAGCGAAAGGGGATACAAGAGCAGCAGATTGAGAGAAATTATTTAGGGTAAAGGGGGGTCATGGGTTTAATTAAGGTAAGGTCAATAGTGGACCGTTGATCGAAATAATCAACGGCCACGATTTAAAACGGAGATCAGGGTGGTTCTGTCCAAATAGGTTTGGGTCAGGTGGTTTAGTAATTGGGTCATGATTTGGGGGGTGAATTCTGGTTAAAAATGTTGCAAAAATTGAAGGTTAAAGGGTTATAATTTAAATGCCCAAATTTCCCCTAATTTAATTTTGTAAAATATCAAATGATTTTATAAAAATCCAATAAAAAACTGAGATAATAAAATACGTTTAGGAATTAGTTAAAAATATTAGGAACAATTTAATACTTGAAATACTTATTAAATTGAGAAATAGGCTAAAATTGTAATTTAATGCAATTTATTTTACAAATACCTAACGGCTTTGTAAAACATTTATAAAAATTATATAAATTATATTTTTACGTATATGAGAGAGTACAATAAATTATTTATTAAAATAACAAGATTTTATACTAAATTATGTATTTTCTAGTACAAAATAAGTTGTAAATTTGTTTTAAAATACTTGAAAAATATAGAAAACATACCAAACTTTTTGTGGATGCTTATATATGCATTCAAAAGCTATTGTTAAAATATTTTGGGTGCAAAATACATAGGAAAAAATTGGATATCTGCAGCTGCCCCTCTTTACCCGATGAGGATGAAAGAGTTATCGGGTAAAGATAAGATGGCCAATTTTGACCGGAAATGACGATTGTAAGAGAATTTCCATCGCGCTCTAGCTGCTGAGATGCCTACAAATCCCTAGTTTTACAGGAATTAGGCCGTGTGTAGTTCAGGAGCCATTGGTGGAATATGCCAATGAAAATTTTTGAAAAGGCAGACACAACTGGGTTTGAAATTTTGTCAAGTGTTCGCAGATCGGACGGTTATGAAAACTTGGAGTGGGATCGCTTCCGATGAGAAGAACGTGTCGGCCGGTGTAACTGCAAATTAACGGTGTGCGGATATTTTGCATAATTTAAACGTGATGTAATTTCCCTTTGGACCATCTTCGGATGATTAAGATGGCATCCTCAGACTATGACGTCCTGGGATATGAAGAGCATAAACGTAAAGATTCATAGACCATGATATGGTCTTCTCAGGCTATGCAGATGGTGCCTCTGAACTATGATGCCTTTGAATAAGTTGGTGATATTTTAGCCCATGAAAAGGTGGCAATCTTTCAGCCGGATGAATGCAAGGGTGGCGATGTTTCAGCCAAAGTGAGAATTTAAAAATGCAGGGCGGTGATATTTCAGCCAAATGAAACAAGGTGGCAATTTTTCTGCCAAATACAAAATAAGGGAGGTAGAGCTTAACCTCGAAAGGCACAGAATAGCCTTGTGAAATTAAGATGGAGACGGAGCTTAGTCTCGAAAGGTCGAAGATAGCCTTATGCAAGATGGAGGTAGAACTTAACCTCGGAAGGCAGAGAAGAGCCTTATGCAGGATAGAGGTAGAGCTTAACCTCGGAAGGCAGAGAGTAGCATTATGCAAGATGCAGAATGCAGATGGAGACAAAGCTTAGTCTCGAAAGGCAGAAAATAGCCTTATGCAGGATGGAGGTAGAGCTTAACCTCGGAAGGCAGAGAGGTGCCTTATGTAATGCAGGATGGAGGGAGAGCTTAGCCTCGGAAGGCAGTAGATAGCCTTATGCGGGATGGAGGTAGATCTTAGCCTCAAAAGGCAGAGAGTAGCCATATGCAATGCAAAAATGCAGATGGCGACAGAGCTTAGTCTCGAAAGGCAGAAAATAGCCTTATGCAGGATGGAGGTAGAGCTTAACCTCGAAAGGTCGAGAGTAGCCTTATGCAATGTAAAAATGCAGGATGGAGGTAGAGCTTAAACTAGGAAGGTAGATAGTAGCCTTATGCAACGTAAAAATGCAGGATGGAGGCAGTGCTTAGGCTCAGAAAGTAGAGAGTAGCCTTATGCAATCAAAAATGAAGATGGAGACAAAGATTAGTCTCGCAAGGCAGAAAATAGCCTTATGCAGGGTGGAGGCAGAGCTTAGCCTTGGAAGGCAGAAAATAGCCTTATGCAGGATGGAGGCGGAGCTTAGCCTCGGAGAATGTAGAAATATAAAGGAGATGATGGTGGTGATTTTCTTAGCTGGTAAATGATTGCGACATCATGACTGCTGGGGAAGCATAGAATGTAGGTAGTAAACCTTTGTGATGTAAGTTGTGGTTCGGGAATTTCAGTTTTTGTAAAGCTCCTACATCGCCTATTTGTACACTGGATTCCTACATCCAATGAAAAATCGCGAGTTCTGTAAAGGGGGAGGTTATTTCGCATCCCTCGGCTCATGGTGTCCTATACCATTTGGGGTAGCGTTGCTGAACGATAGTGATCGAAATGATTTTTGCAAAATTTGACAATCGTGATGCAAATGTATAAGTATAAATAAAGAAAAGATATATTTTTTTTCTGATGAACGACAACTGCAACATGGCTCGAAGCACGGCAACCTTGCTAGCTCCGGAATTTTGAGGTTCCTCCTCAAAATTCTGCCCTAGTTTACTGGGTTGATGCTGTCGACGGCGGTGCTAAATGACTGAAAGTGGATTGACCTACCCCAGATTACTGGGTCGATGATGATGAAAATTGACAAGCCGACTTCAATATTTTGAGGGTCCTCTTCAAAATTCTGCCCCAGTTCCAAATGCGGGGGAAAATGGAATTTTATTAGAGATCGTGACCGAACCTATAGGGCTGCCTACATATCCCCTCTTAAACGGGAATCAGGACAGACGTAGTTCAAATTACATCATAAAGAAAGGCATACAATCAAATGTAGTATCTCTTCACTGCATCTGAGTTGATCGTTTTGGCCAGATTTCTCCATCCATCTCTGCAAGAATAAGGGCTCCCCTAGTTAGAACCCGGTGAACCATGTACGGACCCTGCTAGTTTTGGGAGAGAACTTTCATTTGGCCTCATCTTGATGTGGAAATATCTTCTTCAATGCCAGCTGCCCTGATGTAAATTTCCTTGGTTGAACTCTCTTGTTGAAGGCTCTGGACATTCTGTTCTGACATAACTGATCGTCATAGACATCGTTCACTCTCTTTCCATCAATAAAGGCTAGTTACTCGTAGCGAACCTTGGCCCATTCTGTGTCCTCTAGCTCAGCTTCCTGTATGATTCTCAAGGACGAAATTTCTACCTCAGTGGGAATTATCGCTTCTGTACCGTAAACTAGCATGTAGGGAGTTTCCCCGATTGATGTGCGTATTGTAGTGCGATAACCCAATAAAGAAAATGACAACTTCTCATGCCACTTCTTATGCCTTTCGATCATTTTCCATAGTATTTTCTTTATGTTCTTGTTGGCTGCTTCCATGGCCCCATTCATCTGAGGTGTATAAGCTGTAGAGTTTCTGTGTCTAATCTTGAAAGTCCCACATATCGCTTTCATCAAGTCGCTGTTGAGATTGGAACTGTTATCATTGATGATTGACACCGGAACACCGAACCGACAGACAACACGATCTCAGATAAAGTCTGCCACGACTTTCTTGGTTACTGCTTTATATGATGCTGCTTCGACCCATTGAGTGAAATAATCAATTGCCACTAAGATAAACCTGTGTCCATTTGAGGTGCAGGCTCGATTAGTCCAACAACATCCATTCCCAAGGCGGCAAATGGCCATGGTGAGCTCATTGTAGTGAGCTAGTTTTGAGGTATCTTTATCATATCTACATGTATCTGACAGCAATGGCACTTCAAGACATACTGAATGCAATCTGTTTCTATTGTCACCCAGAAATATCCTGCCCCGAGTATCTTCTTTGCTAGAACAAAACCGATCATGTGCGGTCCACAAGTCCCTGAGTGCACTTCTTCCAGTAACTTGGTTGCTTCTGCCGCATCGACACACCTCAATAGTCTCAAATAATGAGTCCTCCTATACAGGATTCCTCCAATGTGAAAGAAATTGTTTGACAACCTTCGAAGCTTGCGCTTCTGAGTAACTTTAGCAAACTCTGGATATCCCCATATTGTCAGGTACTCTTTGATATCATGGAACCAAGGCTTTCCATTGGCTTTTTCCTCAACATGTGCACGATAAGCCGGTTGATCCTGAATCTTGACCTGGATAGGGTCGATGAAATTTGTGTCTGGATGATGAATCATGGATGATAAAGTGGCAAGAACATTTGTGAACTCATTCTGTATTCTTGGAACATGCTGGAATTTTGTTTTTCTGAACCTCTTTCTCAACTCTTGTATGTAGTGCAAATAAGGGAGTATCTTGGAATTCTTAGTTGCCCATTCTTCTCAAACCTGGTGTATGAGTAGGTTTGAATCCAATATCACTATCAGCTATTGAATTTTCATATCAATGCCAGTTTAGGCCCCAAGATGCAAGCTTCATACTCGACCATGTTATTGGTTCACGGAAACCTGAGCTTGGCGGATACCTGGAAATGTTGACCGATTTTCGATAACAGGACTGCTCCAATACCAACTCCATTGAAATATGCAGCCTCGTCAAAAAACATCCTCCAACCACCATAGGATTATGCAATATCTTCTCCTATGAAAGCTACTACCTCATCGGGAAAATACATCTTCAATGGTTCGTACTCTCCTCCATAGGACTTTTTGTGAGATGATCTGCTAAAGCCTGTCCTTTAACTACCTTCTAGGTGACATAGACAATGTCGAATTCACTGAACAAAATTTTCCTCTTGGCGAACTTGCCAGTACGCATGGGCTTCTAAAAAATATACTTTAGTGGACCCATTCTTGATACAAGGTAGGTAGTGTAAGCACATAAATAATGCCTCGACTTCTGAGCTATCCAAGTCAAAGCACAATAGGTGCGTTCTAGCATGGAATACGGGGCCTCGTACGGGGTAAATTTCTTGCTTAGGTAGTAAATAGCTTGCACCTTCCTCTCTGTTTCATCAAGTTGTCCCAAGACACAACCAAATGCTCCGTCCAAAGCTTCGAGATAGAGCAATAAGGGCCTCCCAGGCTCAGGTGGAACCAGAACTAGAGGCGTAGACAAGTATTCCTTGATCCTTTTAAAAGCTTTTTGTCATTCATTGGTCCATTTTGTGGCGGCATCCTTTTTTTGCATCTTGAAGATAGGTTCGCAGATGACGGTAGACTAAGCTTTGAACCGGCTAATATAGTTGAGTCTCCTCAAGAAACTCATTACCTCTTTCTGGCTCTTCGGCAGCGGCAACTCGTAAATAGATTTTACCTTTGATGGATCCAGCTCTATTCCTCAGTGAATCATGGTGAAACAAAATAACAGTCCCACAGGGACACCAAATGCATACTTGGCGGGATTCAGTTTCAAGTTATACCTCCTTAGTCTGTTGAAAAATATTCGGAGGTCCTCCATGTGATCGGTAACTTCTTGGACGTAATTATGATGTCGTCCACATTTACCTCTATCTCCTTGTGTATCATATCATGAAAGAGGGTAGTCATGGCCCTCATGTAAGTAGCTCTCGCATTCTTCAATCCAAACAACATCATTCTATAGCAATACATTCCCTAAGGCATGATAAATTCCATTTTCTCTGTATCTACTTTATCCATCCATATCTAATGATACCCCTCAAAGCAATCGATGAATGACGGCGACTCATGCTTGGCACAGTTGTCGATCAAAATGTGTATGCTCGGCAAGGGGAAATCATCTTTTGGACTGGCCTAGTTGAGATCCCAGTAGTCGACACAAACTCTAACTTTTCCATCCTTCTTCGGTACTGGAACACTGTTAGCTAACCAATTTGGATACTTTACCACTTGAAGAACTCTGGCTTTGACCTGCTTGGTGACCTCTTCTTTGATTTTTAAACTCATATCTGGCTTGAATTTTCTGAGCTTCTGCTTTACTAGCGGTCATGCAGGATCTGGCGGCAACTTCTGAGCGACAATGGATGTGCTGAGGCCAGTCATACCTTCATAAGACCATGCAAAGATATCCTCATATTCCCTCAAGAATTCTATGAATTCCTCTTTCTCTATCTGTGATAAGTGCACACTGATGCGCGTTTCTTTAACATTCTTTGTATCTCCCAAATTGATGACTTCGGTTTTATCCAAGTTGGACTTAGGTCTATTCTCAAAAATTTTGGCCTTTCTAACAATCTCTTCTAGAATATCCTCCTCCTCTGAGTCTATGTTCATTTTTTGCATAGCCTCATCGCAAGTTACACTTGTTTTTTCATCATCAATATACGTAATAGTAATGATGTGTGAAAATAAAGTAAATAGTAGAGAAAAGTAATAAATAGCAAGATATTTGATAAAACTGAAAAATGCTATTGATTAAGTTCATAAATGTTCAAAACATCGGAGCTCTTTCGGAAAGTAAAGACAAATGCGGAAAATAAAGAAAACAACTAAAACAAAGATGCATGATGTTTGTTCAGCCTTGCTACCCCAAAGGTTTTCAGGCGATGGTGGTCCTGTATACCAGTTGATGAAGCGCTCCCCTCAATTCACAGCTTGAATGGAAGGGCCTTCCTCCCCTTCCTCTTCAAAGATCACACAACGGTCCATGTCCTCCAGAAACAGGTTTTTTATTGCCGCAAGAGCCTCGTCTTCTTCTAGCCCGTAGACAGTGTCGACTGGCTGAAATGTCTGTTCTAACTGAGGTATGGGGTGCTCCAATGGGTAATATGGGTTGCGCCATGGTGGTGACAAGTTCTTGAATTACTGCCAAGTGTACTCGTACCCCAATCCGAAGGTATTAACCAGTTGATGAAGTGCTCCCCTCAATTCACAGCATGAATGGAAGGGCCTTCCTCCCTTTCCTCTTCAAACATCACACAATAGTCCATGTCCTCCAGAAACAGGTTTTTCCTTGCCGCAAGAGCCTCGTCTTCTTCTAACCCGTAGACAGTGTCGACTGGCTAAAATGTCTGTTGTAACTGAGGTATGGGGTGCTCCAATGGGTAATATGGGCTGCGCCATGGTGGTGACAAGTTCTTGAATTCCTGCCAAGTGTACTCGTACCCCAATCCGAAGGTAGTACCATGTTTGTTTAGCTGGATAGGTTTGGTGATACCTTGAAGATTCTTACCAAGTCCTTTCCCTAGTTCATACTCACTCCAATTTAGAATGATTTCGACCTCATTGCTCCACCATTTGCCCTTATCCACTGCGTTGACCCGCCCAATACGATGATATGTTTCCCCACCTATTTTTCTTCTGCCTCCAACGATTGGAATGGTCTGGCGACTTGTATATGGGTTGCTACTGTTGCCATGGATGATTACTTCCTGGTGGTTTCATTCGAACTTTACCGCCTGATGCAGGGTGAATGCTACAACCCCAGCGGCGTGGATACAGGGTCGTCCCAGTAGTAAGTTATAAGATATTGGTATGTCGATGACTTGGAAATCAACACCAAACCAAGTGGGCCCCATTTGCAAACACAGGCTAATCTCAACGAGAGTGGACTTCCCAGAACCGTAAAAAGCCTTAATATTAATAGCCCCGTCTTTTATCTCGTGCAATCCTTTGCCTAGCTTCTTGAGGGTGATCAATGGACAGATGTTGAGACTGGAACCTCCATCGAGTATGATTCTGGTGATGAAATGATCCTCACATTACACAATGATATGTAGTGCTTTGTTTTGACTGAGCCCTTCAGGTGGCAATTCATCTTCATGGAAAGTGATTTTGTGACTTTCCAACACATGCCCTATCATGTTTGCCATTTCACCTCCTGTTATGTTGCTTGAGACCTAAGCCTCGCTCAATATCTTCATAAAGGCATTCTTATGCACCTCGAAACTCTGCAGCAATGCTTAGATGGAAATATGCGCCGGAGTCTTGTTTAGCTGTTTAACAACTGAATATTCCTTAGCCTCTATCTTTCTACAGAGATCATCAAGTCCAGTTTCAATGGGATACCCAGAGGCCTGCTTGCTGGATTCGGCTAGGTGCTATGTTGTGCATACCCTACCTGTTCTAGTCATACCTTGCACGAAAACTGCTTCACCAGTACGCGCTTTTACTTTCCTTATCGCCTTGGCTATGTAGTCTCAGAGTATGCCATTTGACTGAAATGGGGCTATGTCCGACATGGTGACTAGAATGGGCACCTTTGAATGAAACATACCAATTTCAATTGTTGCATGCGTCTTTGGATTGCCAAACGCCACCTCAATTAGTTTTGGCACTTTTGCAGGAGGTGCCTCAAACTCAAATGGTATAGATATATTCACCACATTGTCCTTAGATGGCTGGATATGCACAACAATAGAATTAAGAGTGACCACATGTTTCTTGGGATCATCTCCCTCAGATATCAAACCAATTGACCCTTCGGGGTCCCAGTCGTCTTCTACCTCAATCATCTGGATGCCTCTGCCTTTATAGTCTAGCAGAGGGTTGTTACAAACATTAGGAGCAGGCTCCTTAGCTATGATGACCTTGTTGTCAATTAAGGTCTGGATTTTGTCCTTCAACGAGCGGCACTCATCAATGGTATGGCTCTTCATCCCCGAATGGTATGTGCAGGTTTTATTTGGGTTGATCCATTGGGAGAGGTTTGCTGGGGTTACGGCTGAGATGGGTGTAACATATCCAGCGGCTTTGAGCTTCTCATATAATTGGTCAATGGGTTCAGCAATAGCAGTATACTGTCTGGGCGATTTGCGGTGAAAGTTTGGCTGGTAGGCAGTGATGGATAGTGAGGAGTTTGGGGGTTGTAAGCTTGGTATACGGGTGTAGGCTGGGAATATCCTGGCGAGGTGGGCTGATATGTTGGTGATGGAGATGTTTGGTAGACGGGATGTGGATTTTGATAGGTGGGTGAAGGTGCGTGTTAACTTGGATAGGGTTGGTATGTGAGTGATGTTGGAGGGTAGGGTTGGTATTTCATGGGAGAGTGGTTTCTTTACGTAGCCATTACATAGTTTACATCCTTTTTCTTCGATGAACCACAAAATTGCAATGCATTGTTGGTGGCCTATAGTGCCTCAAGGTTAGTAACCATACCATTTTTTATCCCCTCTTCAATTCTTTCTCTCGGTTGGATGATATCAGCGAACTTTTGCCCCTCTATTAGCATCAATCTCTCGTAATACTGCGGGTCCCGAGCACGAACGAAAAATCTGTTCATTTGTTCTTATTCCAAAGCCAGCTTGACTTTGGCAGCTTCCGAACTCCAACGAGTAGCATACTCGTGAAAGGTTTTAGTAGTCTTTTTCTTCAAATTCTGGATATAGAACACATCTGGCGCATTCTTAGTGTTGAACCTAAAACGAACCATGAAATTGGATGCCATGTTTACCTAACTAGTCCACTTCTTGGCATCTTGGCTAATATACCAAGATAGCGCATCACCTTTAAAGCTCCTCATGAACAGTTTCATGTGGATGTTTTCATCTCTACCGACTCCCACTAACTTGTCATAATACATCCTGAGGTGAACCCTGGGATCACCCATGCCATCAAACATCTAGAACTTAGTAGGTTTGTACCCCTCCAGGAGCTCGACATCAGGCTGGACACACAGGTCTTCCTAATTCAGACCTTCCACACCTTTGTTACCTTCCACGCCTTGAACCCTACTAGTGAGTTTCTTGAGTTCAGCAGCCAAGTTCTAAATGAGTGAATCTGATTCTGACACATCTGTTATGGGTTGTGTATAGTATGGCACAATATCCACAAAGATAGGGGTATCCTGGTGGTTTGGAGCATTTTGAGGCTCAGCGATGAGCGATGGAGATTTTTGTGAGCTTGTGTTGGAATCTTCAGTGGAGCTGCAGGGACCTGGTAGTTGACATCTGCAGCAGCAAAGGAGATAGACAAGCATGCCAAACTCGGGACCTGGTCCAATTCCTCTCGAAATCTTAGGAAAGTTTGTTCCAAGTGAGCAGCTGTTTCTTTGGTGATCGGGGTACCCTGAGAAGTTCGTTCAATTTCCTTTCTTGCTTCATTATTTCAAACTTTCCTTTGTTCCTGTTTCTGGGAGGACTCAGAGGAAGAGGACACTTTGACCTTATTGAGTATGCTGATGTGCCAGAATGCACGAAATAACCTTTGAGAGGGGAATAAAAAATAAAAGAAAAACAAAAGGTAAAAACTTAGTGCGAATTCTGAGAAAGAAAACACTGCAGTATTTAAACACATTGTTGCAAGAACATAAGTCGTTTCCTATTTGGGTGCCTTGTTGTGCCTGAGGTAGGCCTAGGACAAATATGATTTGGAGAACTCGCAATACCAGATGCCTCATTTTATTAACAGAAAATAGAATGAGTCAAAACAAACTGAAATTGAAAAATTGTCACTTGTGGTCAAAGGCCTTATTACATCAAGAAAGTAGTAAAATCCTAACTACTTCGTCCAGGAAGGACCTTCCCCAGATTCGGTATCTTTGCCTCCCTCGTACAGTTTCATCAGCTCGCACAGTCCCAGCAACAAGTAAGCTCGAGCCAGGTTCCTACATTTATTACTGTCAGCTTCCTAACAGTCATTTTCCTTTTACAAACTTACCTTCCAGCTCCACTAGACCCCGCTCCAAGTACCCCAAACGGTTGTTTGTGCGGAAAGCCATGTCGTTCCATTCATTGATTACCTTCTCTTGAGCCTCTAGAATTTCCCGATGTTCACTTTCACACTCTCTCATCCGGTTGCGCAACTGATTATACTTGACCTTTGTTGCAGCCTCCTCATCAATAACCCTGTGACCACGGACGAAACCCATTTTTCCCAAGCCAATGTGATCATCTTCTAGCCACCCCAGATAAAGCGGCGCATGCCTAACCCGATACCTATCTGGCTCCATACAACCCTTTTCAACAATGATTTTGGAGTGCCACATATGCTAAGCTCGACGCCTGTGTGGGCTATCGTCATCCTGAAAATCAGCCCTGTAGGGACTCATCTTTTCCACCCTTGGTAAAATTTGCTTCCTTCCTTCTTGCCTCATGACTCGAAGAGGGACATAAGGGTAAGTTACCCTTAAGGCGATGAGTACAAGGAATGGTGCCTCCCTAGACCGAATGATAAATTTTCCAGTTGGAAACCACTCACACATCCATTGTACCTACTCTTCTCTCATATTCCCTAATAGTTACACTCATCCACTAGCGTCTTCGGGGTGGCCAAACATATCCGACATGAAGTGCATCCGCCTTGGATGATGGAAAGCAATATGGTCATCCCAATCTCATCGCACGATCCCTTGTCTATAGTCTCCCTTCTAAAGATTCTCGATGAGCCAGAGTTGTAGTAGCAAATTGCACCCTTCAAAGTGCGGTGTTATGTTGAATGTCTACCCGTTGATACCCTCTATTACGACTTTGGTTACCATGGCTAGTCTTGTATGGATTCTAGCCTTCTTCATCGGATATCATGCCCAGAAAATAGAACATGAATACAAAATCCCTCCTATGTATGTGCCCCAAAGAGGTGAGGGCAAACTCGTCCATGTGATTGCAGTATGATTTGCTATGTCCGAACCTTTCACACATGAAGTCGAATGATATGTAGGAGTCCTTCAGACTGGTCAGATTAGGATTCTTCTTACGCCCCATCATTTTCAAGAACCCTCTACCTTTGCGGTTTTTCGGCATAAGTAGCCCCGGGCTATCCCAAGGAATTCCAGCTAGACCCCTAATTTCTTCCAACAGCGGCATCATTTTAATGCCTCGAAAGTGGAAGACGAACCATTCATTATCCCAAAACATAGTAGAGATTCCACAATATTGTTATCTGGCCTAACTTCCAGAAGTGAAGGAAGATTTCCTAAGTGCTTGCAGACAAGAACCCAATTACTAACATGCAAAGCATCGCACTAGCTTTGCAACTTTGGGTGAATGTTTGATACCATACCGAATCTGGGGACCTCGTGCCTCATTTTCCTGCAAAATAGAGAGTTAGGCCCTCAACCCCACTGGACTGAGCTATTTAAATCAATAATTAGAAAAGGTATTTAATTCTCCAAATCAATGCACATAACGTGATTGTTCATTTGGGTTTCGAGAAAACTCGATGGACTTTGGTTTAGGCTATCCTAATGAGTCCTTATGCGAACAACATAACTGACTCGTCTAAGTTTGACCATAATGCATGAACATTTAACAGAGTAAGGTTTCTACATTTGAAGTGCTAGACAAGGTACCCTTGAGCGGACAACTCATGAGGGAAAGGCACGGAATCGTCGACTACACTGTTGATTGACTGGTTTTACCGCAAATATGCCTTTGCCAAATTTAGGGGTTTATAATATGGAAGAGCGCAACCACTCATTATAAGTGTTGCTATAGCATTTGTTTGGCACGAGTGGAAAATTATGTTGAAGGATGCATTTACAATAAGGAAATAAGTACATGTACTTTCACGTTCATACAATGATGGTTACAATGAATGCTCGAAATAAAAGACGGACTTAAAATAAAGTAAAGGCAATAAATTAGTAAAACAGTTAAAGAAAAAAGAAAGACATGAAGAAACAAGTTAGTAATTATGAGAAGAAAAAAAATAATTAAAGCAATAAATAAAGAAAGAAATAAAGTGACAAAACACGTAGTGGTAAAAGCCTGAAAGAAAGTTCCCAGCACAGTCTCCATGCTGTCGACGCCACCTTTTCCCACCTTAAAAGAAAGAAAAATCGGGTTTAAAACAATATGAGCAAACCAACTCTATTTCCTCTTTGGGAATTAGGTCATGGATTTGGAAGAGTCGCCACCTAATGATTATAGTGCATTAGGACACTTAAGAGAGATTATTTTGAAAAGAAAACCCGAATTCAGGTAAGGGCTTAAGATTATCTCGAGAGAAGGTGTTAGGCACCCCTCAAGATCCACTAGTGTGGTTCCCGGTGTTAATTGTGACTTTATGAAAGGTGAAGCAATTAAGCAAGTAAGGCTCACAAATATAGCATTCATATAACTTGAAGAAAAAATCTTTGAAGAAGAAAAAGGTACGCAAATTTAAAATAAAGAATGTTGATTTGAAAAGCATTACTATGAAACAACATTTGAATAAAACAAGAAAAAGAGAGAAGGATCCTACGTTTAACTACAACATGGATCACTCAATGCAATATCCCGCACATATTCCCAAAGGGGGATCGCTTTATAATATTATCGCATTGTCATCATCTCCATATTATGCCCTTCCCATCCCTTAGAGGTTATTTAAGCGTATGAATTGGTCACGAATGCTTATTGCGTGCTATTACCCGTCTCGTCCTATAGATCCTAGAGGGAATTTAGGATCACTATTCCTATAAGGTTGGAACTAAGCCGAACCCTTAAGTTTAAAGGTTAAAATACTAGGCGACATATAAAAAATAGATAAGACTTGCATATAAAGGAATCACATAAGACATGTAAAGGCTCAAATAAACCTATAAGTGAACACGTAATTAGCACGTCTCAAACACATGTATGGTCTAAGGAAGAGAGAGGGTTTCAAAAGCTGGAGTATGCATTGAAACAGAAGTGGGTGAGTTTGCAGAAAAACATAAGAGAAAAACGTTAAGAACATAAGAGAGGCAGTATAAGTTCATTTTTTTAGAAATCTATCAGGCAAAGTAAGAGACTGAGCATGAAAGCATTTTGAAGTTACAGAACAGTAAACATACATGCCTTTTGAGCTTTTGAAAATTAGTACGCAGACAGTTGAAATAGCGGTCTAATCTGGATAGGAAAAGCAACAAAACATTTTTGCATAGATGATTTTAAAAAATGTGACAGAAGTTTGTAAAAGATATGGAGAGGGATTTAAGAACCAGACAGATTCCGACTGAAGTGAATTAACTCGAATCAAGACTCGAAAGTGATTAGCACATTTTATCATTTTATCTGGCCTAAAATTTGCCTTGGTGTTATGAAAAATGGTGAGCATCGGCTTCTGATTTTGACAAGGAGTCAGTTTTACAATTTTATTTAGCAAGATTAGTGAGGCATCCAACAGTTGCAAAATAGAGACCCTAAGTACATGATTGCTAATGCATATAAAAGCCCTAGAGCATGGTATCTAAATGGAAAGCAATAATTTTGATTATTAACTGAAAGATAACGAGTTGAAAGTAAAAGACCTAAAAATAGGATTTCTACATGTGAGATGCATGCAATATACATGGTTTCTATTACACAAATAGGTAAGTAAAATCCTATAACATGCTTTCTACCCATATCTTTAATAATCATGCATAACCCTCCCCAATTTCACTATAATCCCTCATTATTCTTTAAAAATTATTACAGCCAAGTAATTTAAAATACAATAGTAATAAAAGAAAATAAGACGTTATTTTATTGAGAGCCTTCAGCTAGGCCTAAGCATCTCAAACCTCACTCCTTTCGAGTTTCATAGCCATTACCAATGCTTGGGTGCGGCAAAGTTCCCTAAGGGTTTGTTTTAACCCCTGGCCAATACGAAGCACCCAAAAATGTCCCAATTAGACAAGTGCAAATATTGGAAGTGCCAGCCTTGTGTATCAGAGTTCCATGGGTGCTCAAGGCTCTCATGGCAGTGCTTACACTAAGGGGAGAGACTCTAAAGCTCTAAGAATGAGATTGTAATTGAGAGAGTTGAAAAAAGTTGAGAGACATTTAAGAAAAAAACAGTTGGAAAAAATTAAAAAGATGAGGTAGTTTGAAGAAACAGTTGAAAGAGTTGAAAAGGTTCTGCTGAAATTATTTTAAACTGACCAGTTTTAGAACAACAGGGCATCATACAAACATGAGGAAAGGGAAAGGGGAACAAATAAGTAAAGTGAACTACATGCATATATACAACATGCTGGAGGAAAATAATCAGACATGATTGTAAGCCAAGGGTTCAATTTCTTACCGCATCAAATTCTAATACTTAGCTTCAAACAGAGATTTAGGTTAAAAAAATAGCCAACCAGACATGGATGCATGGTAGTGGCATTCAATGAAAACATCCATTGAGACATGGAGGGGATAAGGGAACAAATAAGTAAAGGGAACAGACAACATGTTGGGTAAAACTAATCAGACACGGTTAAAAACAAGGTTTTAGCTCTTACTGTACCAAACCCCAAATTTAATCAACCACAGATAGAGGTTTCAGGGCTGTTAAGTAGCCAAACAGTGGTGCACATGGAAGAAGACCATGCATAGAGACAAGGAAAGGGGAATAGGGGAAAACATGTTATGTTAAACTAGTAGACTAGTAAGTAATATGGTAGTGACAAAGATAGCAACAACACCATAGAGAAAAGCACACATGAAATAATATGAATTGCAAAATTAATAGGAACATGTTGTTTTTGAAATTGTATCTCAAATAGGTGAAATACCATTTTTAGGAAATAGGATACAATAGCAATTTACAAAGAGAGAGAAAATTGTGCAAAGAATGAGAGCAGCAGTGTGAGAATAACAGTAGCAGGAAGATAGTAGCAGCAATAGGAGAATAGCAGTAGCAACAGACCCAATGTAAATAAACAAATAGAACCCAGTAGTGTAAAGTAACAAATCAAGTTACTCAATCTTGGCTGTTAGCCAATTGAGTGTGTAAATAAGAGAATGAGAGTATAGTAATAGCATAGACAGATAGAATTCATAGAGATTTAGATTGTGAGAGCAGTGTGTTTTGTGTTTTTCAAAGAGAGAAATGAGGTGTATTTATAGTACTAAATCGAGTAATCAAATAAGGTGTCAATCCCTAATTAAGGAACTGATATCAACCAGAATTAAATAAGCATAGGGACTCCCCTTTGATAAAGGAATCATAGTCAAACGGTAATAAACAGTCCCTTGTTTTTAAAAGAAAAGAATCACAAAGTATGGCATTGTCACATAAGGAAACAAAATAGTATAAGGTATACAATGCAGACTGGGTAAATGAAACTTTAACCAAGGAAATCTGTCAAGAAAATAAGTAGACATACTTGTACACACATATAAGGAAAAGTACCATTTTAATTCTGGAAAATAATTTTCGAGATTGAAAACCTAGGAAATCAATTGTTAATTGGGGAATGTATCCCATTGATTGAGGAAAATCAATACCAAACTGTAAAGAGAATAAAAAATCACAATTTTGAAGCCAGTAATCATATCCTTAAAGAAATGGTAAGAGTCAGTATAAAATCACCATATAAACAACCAAAAACCTCAAGAGAAGAACAACAGCATGGTATGGGAATGAAACAATACCAACAAAAATCAAAGAAAAGGGATGGGGCTGATAGAAGAAACCAGAAGAAACATGCAAATAGGCAAATACAAATACAAACATGTAGGGTTAGTGTTTTTTATCAGATTTTAACAAAATAATTTAGGAGTAGTACTCAGAGCCATGGATTAGTGCTAAAAGTCAGAAAAGCAAACTATTTTCAAAGGGGGTTAAGAAACCCTAAAAATTACGGTATGAAACTCAGGTTAACAAGGAAAACAAACAAACAAGTGAAATAAACAAACACAAATGCATACATAGCACTCAGAAAGAGTAGAAGGAACAATTTTTAAGAAGGTGTTGGAAACCCTAACTTGAAAGAGCGGTAATCATTGAGAAAATTTGAAATAATTGGAAAAATCTAAATAGAAATAGAGTAGAAAACAAAAAATCAAACTAAAAGTTATTTTATAAGAGTAGATATTAAAGAGAAAAAAAATTATGGATTTCAAACAGATTAGGGAAACAAAGAACCTGGCTGTGAAACTCATATACAATGGCATTGAAGGCATAATCGTGCAAAGACCACCGGAGAAAAGCGGGAAACAGACCCCAAATAGAGCTTAAGCGACCGTCTTCCATGGCGAAACTTCAAGCTTGATAGAGGAAACCACGATATTGGGAGTCCCTGATTGCCGGAAGTCGAGACAAGTGAAGGAGGAGTGAGCTGGCATTGCGATGAAGGCCATGAGAGAACCAAACGTTTCTACAGAGACGAAGGGTTAGAGAGTGTTTGGGAGTGAAAGGGATACGAGGGCGACGGATTGAGAGAAATAATTTTGGGTAAAGGGAGGTCATGGATTTAATTAAGGTATGATGAATCGTGGATAGTGGATCATTATGATCAACGACCATGATTTCAAATGGGGATCCGGGTGGGTTGGTCCAAATAGATTTGGTTCGGGTAATTTAGTAATTGGGTCGTGATTTAGAGGGTGAATTTGGGTTTAAAATGTGGCCAAAATTTAAAGGTTAAAGGGCTATAATTTAAATGCCCAAATTCCCCTAATTTAATTTTGTAAAATAGCAAATAATTTTATAAAAATCCAATAAAGCTACTGAGATAATAAAATATGTTTTGGAATTAATAAAAAATATTAGAAACATTTTTATACTTGAAATACTTATTAAATTGAGAAATAGGCTAAAATTACAATTTAATGCAATTTTAGTTTAAAAATACATAACGGCTTTGTAAAAATTCTATAAAAATTACATAAATTTATTTTTATGTAGATGAGAGAGTAAAATAAATTATTTACTAAAATAACATGATTTGATACTAAACTTTAGATTTTCTAGTACAAAATAAGTTGTAAAGTGGTTTTAAAATACTTGGAAAAATATAGAAAAAATACCAAACGTTTTGTGGATGCTTATATATGCATTCACAAGCTATTTTGAAAATAATTTTGGTACAAAATACATAGGGAAAAATTGGATATCAACAGTATCTAAATGCAATGGCAGTAACTTGATTATTAACTGATTGTGGTTATAAAAAATAACAAGCAGAAAGTAAAAGACCTAAAAACAGGATTTTTATATGTGAGATACATGTCCTATACATGGTTTCTATTGCACAAATAGAGAAGTAATATCCTATAAACATGTTTTCTACCCATACCCTTAATAAATCATGCATAACCCTCCCCAAATTCACGATAATCCCCATTGTTTTTTACAAGTTATTACAGACCAAGTGATTTAAAAATACAACAGTGATAAAAAAAAAAGTTATTCTATAGGGAGCCTACAGCCAGGCCCAAGATCTCCAACCTCACTTCTTTTGCATTTCAAAAAAGAAGAGAATGAGAGTACAGTAATAGCATAGACAGAGAGAATTCATAGAGTTTTAGATTGTGAGAGCAGTGTGTTTTATGTTTTTCAAAGAGAGAAGTGAGGAGTATTTATAGTACTAAATCGAGTAATCAAATAAAGTGTCAATTCCCTATTTGAGGGACTGATATCAACCAGAATCAAACAAGCATAGGGACTCCCCTTTGATTAAGGAATCATAGTCAAACGGTAATAAACAATCCCTTGTTTTTAAAGGAAAAGAATCACAAAGTATGGCATTGTCACATAAAGAAACAAAATAGCATAAGGTATTCAATGCAGACTGGGTAAATGAAACTTTAACCAAGGAAATCTGTCAAGCAAATAAGTAGACATACTTGTACATACATATAAGGAAAAGTACCATTTTAATTCTGGAAAATAATTTTCGAGATTGAAAACCTAGGAAATCAATTGTTAATTGGGGAATGTATCCCACTGATTGAGGAAAATCAATACCAAACTGTAAAGAGAATACAAAATCACAATTTTAAAGCCAGTAATCATATCCTTAAAGAGATGGTAAGAGTCAGTATAAAATCTGTTAGAATAAGTGCTTAACGCTAGAGGGGGGGTGAATAGCGTTTTATAAAAAAATCACAGGAAAATATAACTCAAATGCGGAAATTAAAGAGTAAGAAAGAAGTGCACCAAATTTATACTGGTTCACCACAAACCGTGGCTAAGTCCAGTCTCTTGAGATACAATCTCAAGGTTCAACTATCTCCGTTAAGCTTGCGGGTGCCTAACAAACCGTTACACTTGCTCGTAGATGTACGCTCTACAAGACTTCAACTTGCTCAAGGATACCGCACCTTAAGACTTCACTTGCTCGAGGATACCTCACCCCAAGACTTCGCTGTTAAGCTTCCGGGTGCCTAACAAACCGTTACACTTGCTCGTAGATGTACGCTCTACAAGACTTCAACTTGCTCAAGGATACCGCACCTTAAGACTTCACTTGCTCGAGGATACCTCACCCCAAGACTTCGCTGTTAAGCTTCCGGGTGCTCAACAAACCGTTACAACTTAAGAACTTGAATCACACAAGTCTCAAACAACCTTGCTCGACGATACCTCACCCCAAGACTTCAAACGAAGGAATAAAATATTCCTTCTTACAACAGGGATTATAAAATCTCCCTTCAAGTGTATATAAACACTTAACACTCACTTAAACATAACTCTCTTTATAAAGTAGATATGAGTAAACAAGTACGCTCAAGAACACAATAATAAATTCAATGAATTGGCTCTCAAAAATAATTAAATATGATCAAAATAAATATAGAGAGTATTTGATAGCTTATGAATGTTTTGCTCAGATGTTGTGTGTTAAATGAGTGATTTTGGGGTGTATTTATAGCCCCAAAATCACTTGTAACCGTTGCTTAAAGCATAAAGACAGATTCTGAAAATCTGTAGGATAGTCGACTAACATAAGGTTATTCGACTACCTATTTGAAAAACTAGTCGTTGGGCAGGGAACGGCTAGTTGGATAGTCGACTAACTAGAATTATGGTCGACTAACTTGGCAACGGTCATCAGGTTAGTCGACGAACCAAAATCAGATAGTCGACTATCTGACCCTGCGGAAAAGGTCCAGATTTAATCAATATATAGGTTAGTCGATTAACCACTAATTGTTATTCGACTAACTTATTAAAAATAAGTTATAAAATATTTTCATTGTTTTGTTTGAAGATAATAAATATTTTAAATATCTTAAACATGAAAAACAATTTTAAGGACCTTTTTGGATCAATTATAACATTTAAAATCAATTTGTTTTAAATGCAATAAAAATATTTATGATATGCATGATTTTATAAAATCATTTTTGAGAGAAGCCAAGACTTAAATTTAAAGTCAGATCAAGATCACAATAAAAATAAGACTCAACAAATGTCTTCATTTATTTTCATTGCTTCATTTCTTCTCTTGATCTTGTCTTGAACTTCTTGGACTCCAATTTTCGTCCGCTAAATAAATTCGCATATCATATCTACAAAACAAACAACACTTTAGTTAAAATATAAATTAAAGTATATTTCAATAATAACTCACGTTTATTTGGCATATATTTATTTTCCATCTTAGTTCGGTTTGTCAATTATCAAAATATATAAATATGAACATAAACATATGTTCCAACAATTTCCCCCTTTTTGATAATGGCAAACCGTTATGGGGATATGCATAAAAAATAATACAAATATATTATGCTAAATATAAGATAAGTTATTATTGAGTTCCCCCTCAATTTATGCAACAAATATTTAAAATAAAATTGCATAAAACAATATAAATATATATATATATATATATATATATATATATATATATATATACCCTTTTCTTCCCCTTTTTGACATTAACAAAAAGACTATTTGAATAATGAAAAAGGAAAATTACACAAAGAGTAATACAAAATAAATTTTCAATAATAAAAATACAAACTAAGAGCAATCGTCGTTGAAATCATCGGTAGAATCACTTGCAGAATAGACGTGAGAATACGAATAATTGACATGGCAAAATATCCGTGAAGTTCTTCACTAAGTCTTCGCACATTTCTTTCCGTGCGAGACACATTTCTATCAATTCGATTCATTGAAGTTGATAGAGAAGCAAGTTGCTCCGAGATGGTTTGAAGATTAGCATCCGGTTGAGCACGAGGAGGATGAGCTTGAGTTGGAGGAGGAGGATGAGGATTTTGATCATGGCCATGGAAAGAAGTTTCTCGTATTTCCAATGTTTGGTACGATTTTTCTTGGTGCCAACATTGGTGTTGATTTGAGACGCTTCAAGAAGATGCATTAGAAGAAACGCATATGGAAGAGGTTTGTCACCTCCTATTGAATCAAGCATATGTGTAAGAATAAGTTTACACCAATTTATGCGTGCTCCGGAAATAATAGCATGCATAATTTTTGCGCCTTCACGGCCAATTGTGGTATGATTGCTTTTTCTCGGTTTGAGAACACGAGTGATAATATAGAAAATCAAACGAAATTCAGGAAGCAAATTTTTGATGGGGGCACGCTTGTGCTCTTGAGTGAATTCAAAGGGTCCAATTCCAATTTGGTTGAAAAGGACTTGTTCATCAAAGAGCATTCCTTCGACACCGGTATATTGATTGATGTCTTGACCATCACGGGGAAGATTTGTGAGGGCTTGAATATTTTCCTCACTTAAAAGAATAGGAATACCATTAATTTTGGTAGAAAGTACCCCTTCCTCATCTTTCTTTAGATTCGAATAAAAGGGTTGAATCAAGTGAGGATGAATGAAATCGTATTTTAGATAAACAAAGTCTATTATTTGACTCTATAAAAGAATGTTTGAATGAATAGAATCGGCGAGATATCTTCCGGTGGTAAATCGAGGAGGAAGAATTTCTCGATTATCAAATTTTTGATTAAAACGTTGAAGTTCATCTTCTTGTTCGAACCAAAGAAAAGATCCATCATCATAACAATATATAGATGGAGGAATGTTTGAAGAAGAAGGAACATTCTTTCCGGCACGAGATCTTTTAGAACTTCTATTTGCCATTTGAAATTGTAGGCAAGAAGAACTTTTGAAGAATTTGAAGACTTTGAAATAGAATTCTTGTGAATCTGAATGATTTTGAAGTGAGTCCTTTGAATACATACTATTCCTATTTATAGAGTCAAGAAAAGAATAGCATTAAATGCAACTTTTCAGATATTTGGACTCTACCGACGTATAGAAAACGGTCAGATTTTTGAACTGGGCGTGGTTAGTCGAATAACTTTTGGTTAGTCGACTATCTGGAAACAGCTTGATTTTCTAGATAAGCAAGTTATTCGATTAACTGAAAGTTAGTCGATTAACTTCGACGACTTTTGAAAAATTGTTAAACAGAGAACTTGAAAAATAATTTTCATTTTGTGAAATTTGTTTATTTGAAAATAAACCATATTTTTGATAAATCTATATGATAATTTATCAAAATTTTGTAAAAATGAAAATAATTTTATCAAATCAAAGATGATATTTCCAAAATCAAAAATTCACAAGTCAAGCAAAAATAGACTTAATTAAACTTCATCTCGGTTCCCCCTGTCTTTAGGGCGATACCTGCAAAAAGAAAATAAACGTCTCCGACGCTCAAGTCAGTAAATATTCAAAAAATAAATGCAACCTAAATGTATGCATTAGATCAACGAAGAGTCAAGAATTTCGAGTTCACTTCGAATACGGAAGAACGACTCTTTATCTAAAGGTTTGGTGAAGATGCCGGCCAATTCATGTTTAGTTTCAACGAACTCAATTTGGACATCACCTTTAAGAAAGTGATCTCTAATAAAATGGTGCCTAATTTCAATATGCTTCGTTCTTGAATGAAGAATAGGATTCTTCGTCAAGCTTATGGCACTAGTATTGTCACATCGAAGAGGGACGTGATCAATGCTAAGACCATAATCCAAGAGTTGTTGTTTCATCCAAAGAATTTGTGCACAACAACTCCCCGCGGCAATATATTCGGCCTCGGTTGTGGATAAAGCAACACTAACTTGTTTCTTGCTAAACCAAGAAACTAAGGAGCTACCGAGCAAATGGCAAGTGCCACTAGTGCTCTTGCGGTCTAATTTGCATCCTGCAAAATCAGAGTAGGAATAGCCAATTAATTGGCATGAGGAACCTTTGGGATACCAAAGTCCCACATTCATAGTTCCAATAAGGTACTTCATTATCCGCTTAACCGCAGTAAGATGTGACTCCTTTGGACACGATTGATATCTAGCGCATAGACAAACACTAAACATTATGTCCGGTCTACTAGCAGTAAGATAAAGTAAGGAACGATCATACCTCGATATATCTTGGTGTCAACCTCCTTACCTTTCTCATCTTTGTCAAGATGGTCGGATGTGCTCATTGGAGTGTCCATTGCTTTGGCGTTGCTCATTTCAAATTTATTTAGCAACTCCTTGCAATATTTAGTTTGACAAATGAAAGTTCCTTCTTTCATTTGCTTTTACTTGCAACTCCAAGAAGAAATTAAGCTCGTCCATCATTGACATCTCAATTTCGCTAGTCATGAGTTTTTAAAATCTCCTTGCATAAAACTCATTAGTTGCTCCAAAAGTAATATCATCAATATAAATTTATTTTGAAAAAATATTATCAACATAAATTTATTTTGAAATACAAAAATAGTATCATCAACATAAAAGTCATGCAACCTATTTCCCCTTAATGAAAATTCCCCCTCAAATAAGTCATATTAGAATGTAAAGACATTCCCCCTTATTTGATGCATATCGCCTAAACTCTTCCTCCTTTTGGCTTTAGCAAAAAGAGAGTATATTTAGGCTACTTCCCTTTTTCAACATTTCCCGAATGTCAAAAATAAAATAGGAAAGGCATTGAGGAATATGCATGATGAAGATTGCTAAATAATTTTCAGGACATACCAATTTTTAGAAAAACAAAACATATCAATTGTTGTTTTTCAAAAGATACCAATTGTTATAAAAATATGATAAAATCAATTTGTAGCCAATTGTTAGGAAAAACAAAACAAACATTTGTTTTTAATTTAAAAGGATACCAAAAACAATATCAACTATTAATTTTTCAACAAATCAAGAGTTGTAAAAAAAATGTTTTTAACAAAAACATGCCAACAGCTAACACATACAAAAAATATACTAACAATTATTCAAACCAAAAATAACGTTCATCAAAACATGAATGAAATGTTTTTACCAAAAACATGCTAACAGTTAATACATACTAACTGTTAAACAAACATTTCAAAAGTTATTTTTATCAAAAATATACTAATTGTTAACACATATCAACAATTAGGTTTTAGTAAAAATAACTAATATTTATCAAAACATGGATCAATCATTATTTTTAACAAAAATAATTTATACCAAAAATTATTAAAACATGAATCAATAAAAATAATTGATACTAATTGTTAACAAAGGTATATCAATAGTTAACACATATCAACTATTACGATGATATTAAACAAATGATAACTAACCGAAATTCCCTTTGATGCAATACGGTTCCGTGCTTGGTGCATCTACTACGACATTGTAGTCTTCAAGCACACCTGCAAACGTACCTAAAAATAGGTTTTTAGTACCCAAACACTTTTGGGTCCTTGGGGTTAGGTATAGTGTTGTGATTGGCTATTATGTCTATGTCGGGTAAAACAAACGGGAGCTATATGACCTACCCGGTTGCAGTAATGGCAAATCACATTTGGATTGTGCATTTTTCTAGGATGCTAGTAGTTAGAGGATCTGAATTTATTCATCCTATTTTTATGAAAATTGTTTTCATGCAATCTTCGAAATTCATGTCTAGGTGGTCTAAACATGCCAACATTTCTTCTATTATTTGTTTTAGGAAATTAGCAATCCTATGATTAGTATTTCGAGGTGGATTTATTTTATTTTGCCTAGGTTGAGTCTTAGGTGGTTTGTGAATGGACTCAACTTTTGTTTCATTTTTAAATCCTATGTCGTGCTTAGTGGATTTCAAATTATCAAGCACATCATTGAGGTTTTTGTGTGAGGAATTGAATTTGTGCAAAGTGCTTTTAAGTCTATCTACTTCTTCTTTCAAAGATTTGCAAGAAGAACAACCTTTGTTTGAGCTTTCCGGTTTATCGGCACTTCTTTTGCCATAAAAACGGTTTTCCTCTTTCAATTTCTCGTTTTCAAGTTTTAATTTTTCAAAATCTTTTTCTTTTACGGAAAGTTGATTTCTCAAAACTTTTATTGATTTTGAAGCTTTAATAAACTCATGGTAAAGCTCATTAAAGGCATCTCGCATTTCTTCTAAAGAAAAAATATTTTTGGAATTGTTACATACCTCATTTTGGGTTTCTTCATGTGCCATAAGACACAAGTTTGCAGCCTCTTCTTCTCCGTCGCTGGACTCGTCTCCTGAGTCGCCTCCCCAAGATATGTATGCCCGTTGCTTCTTTTCGGGTTTCTTCTCCTTCTTCACGTTTGGGCAATTTGGTTTGATGTGCCCAAATTCCCCACATCCGTAGCATTTTAGCGGTCCTCCTAGCCGCTTCCCTTTTCGTTCATACTCCTTGCGCATGAACTTGTTGAATTTCTTAATGACGAGTCCAAACTCGTTATCTTCATCACTTGACTCTTCACCAATTTGATGTTTAGTCGTGCTTGCCTTTAAAGCAATTCTCCTCTTCCTTTGATCATCTAAAGAGGGGTTAAGAAAAGCAGATTCGTATGTTTTAAGGTTACCTCTTAGCCCGTCGATTGTGACATTTGTCACGCCTATTGATTCTTGAATCGCGTCAGCCTTGGAGCGCCATTCAGGATTTAGGCTTCTAAGAATTTTACGGACAAGTTCCCCGTCCGTAAAAGTTTTCTTGAGGGCGTGTAGATCATTAACGATTTTTGAAAATCGTTCAAACATGTCGTCTATTTTCTCACCTTCCTGCATACAAAATAATTCATACTCATGGGTTAGAAAATCAACTTTTGCTTCTCTAACCTGGTCAGTGCCTTCATATGTGATTTCCAGTTTGTCCCACATTTGTTTGGCAGTGGAACAACACGAAATTTTCCGATAGTCATCGGGATTTATGGCACAAAACAACATGTTGATAGCATTGGCATTATTCTCCACTTTTCTGATGTGGTCCGCAGTATATTCATCTTCTAGCTTTGGGACGATTTTGTCACCATCTACTTTGGTGGGAATCTGTTCACCATTTTTAATAATTTTCCAAATTAGAAAATTATTTGCCTGGATGAATATTCTCATCCTCTCCTTCCAGTAGGTGTAGTTGGTTCCATCAAAAAGTGGTGGCCTTGTGGTGCAAGATCCTTCACCTATTCCTGCATAAGCACTACGAGTAGAAGCCATTGAAAGATTCTCTCAAACGGTTAAGTCTTACAGAGAGTTAGGCTCTGATAAAAATTGTTAGAATAAGTGCTTAACGCTAGAGGGGGGTGTGAATAGCGTTTTATAAAAAATCACAGGAAAATATAACTCAAATGCGGAAATTAAAGAGTAAGGAAGAAGTGCACCAAATTCATACTGGTTCACCACAAACCGTGGCTAAGTCCAGTCTCTTGAGATACAATCTCAAGGTTCAATTATCTCCGTTAAGCTTGGGGGTGCCTAACAAACCGTTACACTTGCTCGTAGATGTACGCTCTACAAGACTTCAACTTGCTCAAGGATACCGCACCTTAAGACTTCACTTGCTCGAGGATACCTCACCCCAAGACTTCACAGTTAATATTACGGGTGCTCAACAAACCGTTACAACTTAAGAACTTGAATCACACAAGTCTCAAACAACCTTGCTCGAGGATACCTAACCCCAAGACTTCAAACGAAGGAATAAAATATTCCTTCTTACAACAAGGGATTATAAAATCTCCCTTCAAGTGTATATAAACACTTAACACTCACTTAAACAGAACTCTCTTTATAGAGTAGATATGAGTAAACAAGTATGCTCAAGAACACAACAATAAATTCAATGAATTGGCTCTCAAAAATAATTAAATATGATCAAAATAAATATAGAGAGTATTCGAAAGCTTATGAATGTTTTGCTCAGATGTTGTGTGTTAAATGAGTGATTTTGGGGTGTATTTATAGCCCCAAAATTACTTGTAACCGTTGCTCAAAGCATAAAGACAGATTCTGAAAAAATCTGTAGGTTAGTCGACTAACTTAAGGTTATTCGACTACCTATTTGAAAAACTAGTCGTTGGGCAGGCAACGGCTAGTTGGATAGTCGACTAACTAGAATTGGATAGTCGACTAACTTGGCAACGGTCATCAGGTTAGTCGATTAACCAAAATCAGATAGTCGACTATCTGACCCTGCGGAAAAGGTCCAGATTTAATCAATATATAGGTTAGTCGATTAACCACTAATTGTTATTCGACTAACTTATTAAAAATAAGTTACAAAATGTTTTTCATTGTTTTGTTTGAAGATAATAAATATTATAAATATCTTAAACATGAAAAACAATTTTAAGGACCTTTTTGGATCAATTAAAACATTTAAAATCAATTTGTTTTAAATGCAATAAAAATATTTATGATATGCATGATTTTATGAAATCATTTTTGAGAGAAGCCAAGACTTAAATTTAAAGTCGGATCAAGATCACAATAAAAATAAGACTCAACAAATGTCTTCATTTATTTTCATTGCTTCATTTCTTCTCTTGATCTTGTCTTGAACTTCTTGGACTCCAATTTTCGTCCGCTAAATAAATTCGCATATCATATCTACAAAACAAACAACACTTTAGTTAAAATATAAATTAAAGTGTATTTCAATAATAACTCACATTTATTTGGCATATATTTATTTTCCATCTTAGTTCGGTTTGTCAATTATCAAAACATATAAATATGAACATAAACATATGTTCCAACAAAATCACCATATAAACAACCAAAAACCTCAAGAGAAGAACAACAGCATGGTATGGGAATGAAACATTACCAACAAAAATCAAAGAAAAGGGCATGGGACTGATATAAGAAACCAGAAGAAACATGCAAATAGGCAAATACAGATACAAAGATGTAGGGTTAGGGTTTTTTATCAGATTTTAACAAAATAATTTAGGAGTAGTACTGAGAGCCATGGATTAGTGCTAAAAGTCATAAAAGCAAACTATTTTCAAAGGGGGTTAAGAAACCCTAAAAATTACAATATGAAACTCAGGTTAACAAAGAAAACAAACAAACAAGTGAAATAAACAAACACAAATGCATACATAGCACTCAAAAAGAGTAGAAGGAACAATTTTAAGAAGGAGTTAGAAACCCTAACTTGAAAGAGCGGTAATCATTGAGAAAATTTGAAATAATTGGAAAAGCTAAATAGAAATAGATTAGAAAACAAAAAATCAAACTAAAAGTTATTTTAAAGAGTAGATATTAAAGAGAGAAAAAATTATGGTTTTCAAATAGATCTTGGAAACAAAGAACCTGGTTGTGAAACTCATATACAATGGCATAGAGGCATAATCGTGCAAAGACCACCGGAGAAAAGCCGGAAAAAGACCTCAAATAGAACTTCAACGACTGTCTTCCATGGCGAAAGCTGCTAGGCTTCAAGCTTGATAGAGGAAACCACGATATAGGGACTCCACGGTTGCCGGAAGTCGAGACAAGTGAAGGAGGAGTGAGCTGGCATTGCGATAAAGGCCATGAGAGAACCAAACGTTTCTAGAGAGACGAAGGGTTAGAGAGTGTTTGGGAGTGAAAGGGGATACGAGGGCGCCGGATTGAGAGAAATGATTTAGGGTAAAGGGAGGTCATGGGTTTAATTAAGGTAAGATCAATCGTGGATCGTTGATCATTGTGATCAACGACCATGACTTATAATGGGGATCCGGGTGGGTTGGTCCAAATAGATTTGGTTCGGGTGGTTTAGTAATTGGGTCGTGATTTAGAGGGTGAATTTGGGTTTAAAATGTGGCCAAAATTGAAAGGTTAAAGGGCTATCATTTAAATGCCCAAATTCCCCTAATTTAATTTTGTAAAATAGCAAATAATTTTATAAAAATCCAATAAAGATACTGAGATAATAAAATATTTTTAGGGAATAATTAAAAATATTAGAAACAATTTAATACTTCAAATACTTATTAAATCGAGAAATAGGCAAAAATTACAATTTAATGCAATTTTAGGTTAAAAATACCTAACGGCTTTGTAAAAATTCTATAAAAATTACATAAATTATATTTTTATGTAGATGAGAGAGTAAAATAAATTATTTACTAAAATTAAAAGATTTGTTACTAAATTTTAGATTTTCTAGTATAAAATAAGTTGTAAAGTGGTTTTAAAATACTTGGAATAATATAGAAAAAATACCAAACGTTTTGTGGATGCTTATATATGCATTCACAAGCTATTTCAAAAATATTTTGGGTACAAAATACATAGGAAAAAATTGGATATCAATAGTATCTAAATACAATGGCAGTAACTTGATTATTAACTGATTGTGGTTATAAAAAATAACAAGCGGAAAGTAAAAGACCTAAAAACAGGATTTCTATATGTGAGATACATGTCTTATATATGGTTTCTATTGCACAAATAGAGAAGTAAACTCCTATATATATGTTTTCTACCCATACCCTTAATAATCATGCATAACCCTCCCCAAATTCACTATAATACCCATTGTTTTTTACAAGTTATTATAGACCAAGTGATTTAAAAATACAATAGTGATAAAAAAACAAAGAAGAAGTTATTCTATAGGGAGCCTACAGCCAGGCCCTAGATCTCCAACCTCACTTCTTTCGCATTTCACAACCGTTACCAAGGCTTGGGTGTGGCAAAGTTCCCTAAGGGTTCGTTTGAACCCCTGGCACCTAAAATATCACAATTAGACAAGTGTGGAAGCGTCAGCCTTGTGCATCAAAGTTCAACGAGTGCTCAAGGCTCCCAAGGTAATTCTTACTCTAAGGGGGCAGAACCTAAGGTTCTAAGATTGAGATTGTGATTAGAATTGAGAGAGTTGAAAACAATTGAGAGATAGTTTAAGAAAATAGTTGAAAGATTTGAAGAAGTTTGAGACAGTTTAAGAAAATAGTTGAAAGAGTTGTAAAAGTTTGAGACAATTCAAAAAATATTTGAAGGAGTTGAAGAAGTCCTTCTGAAATCATTTGGACTTTTTCAGGGCATCAAACAGGAGAGGCCAAAGGGAAGGGGAACAAATAAGTAACGTGAACTACTCACACACAGATAACATATTGGAGGAAAACAATCAGGCATGGTTGCAAAACAGGGGTTCAATTCTTACTGCATTAAACCCCAATATAATCAACCTCAAGGACGGATTTCAGGGCTGTTAAGTAGCTAAGCAAGCCTGAATGCATACTAGTAGTGCACATGGAAGAGGAAAAACATACACTGAGACAAGGAAAGGGGGGTAGGGGAGAACATGTTAAGTTAAACTAGGTAGAGTAATAATTACATGCTAGTGGCAATAAGAGCAACAAAACCATAGGTAAAGCACACAAGAAACAATATGAAGTGTAAAACTAAAAGAAGCATTTTGTTTTGGAGGCTATATCCTAAATAGGTGACATACCAGTTGCAGATAATAGAATACAGTAACAATGAGCAATAGTGCACAAAGGGAGAGCAAAGTGTGCAGAGAATGAGAGCAAAAGGGTGAAAACAATAGTGCAGAGAAGCAAGCGACACACAACCCAAGAAAATAATGCAATAGAAACCCAGTAGTGTAGTAAACAACCAAGCTTAGTCAATCTTGGCTTTCAGCCGATTTAGTGTTTAGATAGAAGAATGAGAGAGTGTACTAACAGTAGAGAAAGTGAGAGAAAGAGTGCAAAGAGTTTGAACTTGTGACAGATACGCAATGTGTTGGTTTTTGAAAGAAAGTTTAGAGAAATTGTATTTGTCTGTGAAGATAAGAGTAGTACTTATAGTTTTGAAAATAGGAGAGAATAGGGTAGGGAGTATATAGTTATAGAAACGGTACCAATTAGAATCAATCACAGGACCTTAATTCAGATTAATCTTGGATGCAGCTATACCATATAAGGAAAGAATCAATTAGACGACTAATTACACCATAGTAAAGTAGTAGGCATGTAGTATGTAATAGAGGCCAAATACATAATACTCGAATAAGGAAAACATATACTGAATATTGTAAAAAATATTTAAGAGCACAAATATGGTAAGAATAAAAATATAACTCTTAAATTAGTCAAAGAATTACTGATGAGACTAAAAATCAGAGGGAATCAGTGCTAATTATAGAGAGCATTTCACAAGCAAGGAAATAATTTAAGAAATCAGTGTAAGAACCATTAAGAAAAACGCATACATATTAGGGATTTCACTGAATCATTCGAATAACAATTAGACCTATAAACACAATAGGCGTGAAAAAGCAGAGAACATTGTGCAAGAAATCATAGAAGAGTAGAGGGTTGGAACCCCAGTAAAAGAGTTTAAAGCATGGAACTCAGAAACAAACATGCTCATAACAAAAATAATCATATGTGTTGGAAACACGTTCTCAAGGCATTATACTAAAACGTGTGTGCATATGTGTAGGTTTTGATGAATGACAAACGAAGCGCAAATTGATATATGACGAAGTTCAAGTACAAGCGCACAATTGATATACAACGAGATTCAAGCACAAGACCAAGTTTTATAGTTTTACATGAGTCGTTCTTAATTGTGATCTTGATCCTACAACTTGACTCATGACATGGCTTCTCTCGTAAAATTATTTTTACAAAATCATGCATATTTAATTTATAGCTAAATGATTTTAAATCATGCATATTTACATTATTCAAAATGATTTTTAAACATGCCTCAAAAATCTGGACTAAGATAATCGATTATGTACTTATGATAATCGATTATGTTAAGCCAAGACTGCATGACAATCGATTGTGAACTAATGACAATTGATTGTGCTAAGGCAATGAGCATCAGGTTTTTCAAACCTGCATGACAATCGATTGTGAACCTTATGACAATCGATTGTGATGAGGCAGTGTCCATCAAAGTTTTTCAAAACTCAGAATAATCAATTGTGAAGCTAATGACAATCGATTGTGAAGAGACAGTGTCCATCAAATTTTTCAAAGTCACAAAACAATCGATTGTGAACTTATGACAATCGATTATATTGAGGCAGTGTCTTCCAGACTTTTCAAAGTTATTAAATAATCGATTGTTATCATTGGACAATCGATTGTCAAGAGGCAGCGTCTAAAATGATTTTCAAAGACTGATATATAATCGATTGTTATCTTTGCACAATCGATTGTGAAGCTGACCGTTGTCGTAAAGTTTTCAAATACCGTCAGGTAATCGATTATTGATTTGTTATAATCGATTGTTTTAATTAAAATCTGGAAAAGATTTTTTGAACGTTGCAGAGTAATCGATTGTTGATTTTGGACAATCGATTGTTTTTGGTAAAATCTGGAAAGGATTTTTTGAACGTTGCCAGTAATCGATTATGGATTGTAAATAATCGATTGTCAAGCGTAAAATCTGGGAATGATTTTTGGAATGACTGGCAGACAATTGATTGTGGCATTTTGACAATCGATTGTCATACAGTAAAATCAGCAACTCTTAATTGGCAATTAGGCAACGGTAATGCCAAGTTTTTCAACTATAAATACAGCTTCATTTCAGTGTTTTAAACACAACAACTGATCATTCAATTGCTAAAGCTTGCATACTCTATTGCTTATCATTTTATATTCATTACATAAGTTTTTGAGAGCCAATTCATTGTCGAAAGTTGTTGTGATCTTGAGCGTATTCTTTTACTCATATCTACTCATTAAGGAGTGTCTTGTTTGAGTTTTTAGTGTTTTGTACACTTGAAGAGAATTGTGATTCTCTTGTTGTAAGAAGGAACTTGTGTTTCCTTGGTCGAAGTCTTGGAGTGTTGTATCTCCGAGCAAAGGTGTTGAGGGTTGTGTCCTCAAGTTGTAAAGGTTTGTTAAGCACCCGTAAGCTTGACAAGTTAGAGGAAATCTCGAGAGAGTCTCTCGGGGACTGGACTAGCCACGGGTTGTGGTGAACCAGGATACATCGGTGCGTTCTTTCTTATTTATCGCACTTATTTATTTCCTGCAATTTTTAAATTCCGCAAGTTTACGCTAATTTTTATTATGACGCTATTCACCCCCCCCCCCTCTAGCGTTAAGCGTATTACCTAACAATTGGTATCAAAGCCCAACTCTCTGAAGACTTAACAGTTTGAGAGAAACATCCATGGCTTTTACTCGTGATTCTTTTGCAGGAATAGAGGAAGGACAATGCTCCACCCGACCACCACTATTCAGCGGTACTAACTATATGTACTGGAAGGAGAGGATGAAAATCTTCGTTCAATCAAATAGCTTTCATCTTTGGAAGGTGATAATGAAGGGAAATCAAATTCCAACCAAGAAGGTTGAAAACGAATGGGTTCCCAAGTCCGAGGATGAATACGATGCGGATGATATCCGAAAGGTGCAAAATAATGCTAAAGCAATTAATTTATTATATTGTGCTGTAAATGCTGATGATTACAGGAAGATATCTTGTTGCACAATGGCGAAGGAAATGTGGGACAAGCTGGAAATTACGTACCAAGGCACGGACCAGGTAAGGGAAGCTAAAATTGATTTCCTAACCCATGCTTATGAGTTGTTTCACATGAAGGAAGGTGAAAAGGTTGATGAAATGTTCGAACGATTTTCAATAATCGTAAATGACTTACACGCTCTCAAGAAGACATTCATGGATAAGGAACTTGTCCGAAAAATTCTTAGAAGTCTCACTCCGGCATGGCGATCAAAGGCCGACGCGATTCAAGAATCCATTGGCGTTTCAAATGTCACCATCGACGCATTAAGAGGTAATCTTAAGACTTATGAATCTACTATACTTAACCCTCTTGTTGATGATCAAAGGAGGCAAAGAATAGCTCTTAAGGCAAGCACAAGCCAACCTCAAAACGATGAGGACGGAGACAACGAGTTTGGATTCGTTATTAAGAGATTTCAAAAGTTCATGCGGAAAGAGTATGAACGAAAGGGCAAAAAGCAAGGAGAACAAATAAAGTGCTATGAATGCGGAGAAACCGGGCACATCAAATCAAATTGCCCAAATATCAAAAAGGAGAAGAAACCTTTTAAGAAGCAACGTGCATACATTTCATGGGGAGGCGACTCCGGAGATGAGTCAAGCGAAGGAGAAGAAGACGAAGCCGCAAATCTTTGTCTTATGGCACAAGAAGACAACAAAGATGAGGTATGTCAAATTTCTTCTAAAAACTTCTTTACTCTTGAAGAAATGCGAACTGCTTTTGATGAGTTATATAGTGAATTTATTAAGGCTTCAAAAACTGTCAAGAGCATAAAAGAAAATGCTTCTCCAAAAGAAAAAGATTTTCAAAAACAACTCTCGTTGAAAGAAAATTATTTAGAAAAACTGATTTTAGAAAATGAGAAGTTGAAAGAGGAAAATAAGTTTTTCGGAAAAAGAAGCGCCGACAAGCCCGAAAGTTCTATTAAAAATTGCACTTCTTGCATGCATCTCAAATATGAGGTAGATAGACTTAAGGGCACCTTAGATAAGTTTAATTCTTCTCACAAAAATTTGAAAGGTTCTTGTTAATTTGAAGTCAACCAAGCATGGCATAGGTTTTAAGAATGAGCCTAAAGAAAAGGTTGAAGCCAAACCCCAACCACCTAAGGCTCAACCTAGGATTAATAAAACAAATGCTCATCCTAGAAATAGCAATCCTAGAACCAATATGCACGCTAGACCAAATGTTGAACATTTTAGGAGACCTAGAAATGACTTACCACCTAGAAATAACTACTCTAGAAATGATGCATATTCTATGCCAAATACTAGAAGGAATTTTGAACCTTTTAGAACACCTAGAAATGAATTCCATCCTAGAACTAATAGTAGGAGAAATGATTTTCATAAAGTGCGCAATAGTCATAATGTCGAAAATTGAGTAAACCATTTTCGTCCGTCAAGTTACTATGAACCTAGAAGGATGCATAACCCTAACGTGACTTGTCATTATTGTAGAAGAATTGGTCATATTGCTCCTGCTTGTTTTACACGACATAGACATATCACTCAATCACATCATTATGATATGCCTAACCCCCAAGGACCCAAAATGGCATGGGTACCTAAAACACATTAATTTGTTTTGTAGGTGTGTTTGAAGGGATCAAGTGTACTATGGTACCTTGATAGTGGATGCTCCAAGCACATGACGGGAGACGAATCCAAATTCCTTCAACTAGAACACAAAGAAGGAGGAAGTGTCATTTTTGGTGATAACAATAAAGGAAAGATTATCGGCATCGGATCGGTCGGTAAGGATGAAAATTCTTCTATTAAGCATATATTACTTGTGAAAGGTTTGAAGCATAATCTCTTGAGCATAAGTCAATTATGTGACAAGGGAAATCTTGCCTTATTTGATTCGGATGAATGCTTAGTTTTTAGACGTAGTGATTTTAAAATTATCTTTCGTGGTTTTAGAGTGGATAATATTTATATGGTTGATCTTGCTAATTCCTCACCCGAATATGTGGATTGTCTTATGAGCAAAGAGGATGATACTTGGTTATGGCATCGTAGAGTAGATCATATCAACATGCATCTTTTGAACAAATTGATTTCACACAACTTAGTTTTTGGTCTTCCCAACTTGAAATTTGAAAATGATTCTATTTGTGATTCTTGTCAAAAAGGGAAGCAAACAAAAGCATCTTTTAAATCTAAAAATATTGTTTCAACTACTAGACCATTGCAATTGCTTCACATGGATTTATTTGGACCATCTCGCATTGAAAGTCTAGGAAGAAATCGTTATTGTTGATGATTATTCTAGATTTACTTGGACTTTATTTCTTGCCCATAAAAGTGATGCTTTTCAGATTTTTAATTATTTTCTTAAGCGTGTTCAAAACGAAAAGGAAACAACCGTCACTTCAATTAGAAGTGATCATGGGGGAGAGTTTGATCACAATCTCTTTGCGGACTTTTGTGATGAACTCGGAATCGAGCATACCTTTTGCGCTCCACGTACACCACAACAAAATGGGGTGGTGGAAAGGAAAAATAGGTGTCTCGAAGAGATGTCTAGAACCATGCTCGACGAAGCTAAGATTCCCAAACATTTTTGGGTGGATGCCGTGAGTACCGCATGCTATGTTTTGAATAGAGTAGTCATAAGGCCAATATTCATGAAAACCCCCTATGAACTCTATTAGGGAAGGAAACCAAGTATCTCCCATTTTAGAGTATTCAGTTGTATGTGTTTTATTCATAACAACGGAAAAGATCAATTGGGAAAATTTGATGCCAAGTCCGATGAGGGTATTTTTATTGGTTATTCTTCACGTAGCAAAGCATATAGGGTTTTTAATAAAAGAACCGAAACTGTGGAGGAATCCCCTCATGTTGTATTTTCCAAAAATAATGCTCGCTTGGCGAGAAAGGATTCCGGTTTTGATCTTGCAGGTATTTTAAATAGCTTGAAAGACAAAATACAAGAGGAAACGCCTAAGGAAAACAAAGATGAATTTTGGAACAACCAACGGAGAAAGCGCCACAATTGGAGAACGAAACAAAAATGCCTAACGAGTGGAGAACAATCAAAGATCACCCCCTCGAACAGGTACTTGGCGACGTCGGAGAAAAGGTAAGTACCCGAAACTCTCTTAAGAACTCCTTAGGTCATACTGCTTTTGTTTCTCAAATTGAACCCACAACCATCTTCGAAGCAATTGGGGATGAATTTTGGACCTTGGCAATGCAAGAGGAGCTTAACCAATTCGTACGCAATGACGTTTGGGATTTGGTGCCAAGACCCGAAAATCATACCATAATTGGTACGAAATGGGTTTTTCGCAATAAATTAGATGAAAATGGTGTAATCACTAGAAACAAAGCAAGGCTTGTAGCAAAAGGCTATAATCAAGAAGAGGGTATTGACTATGAAGAAACATCTGCTCCCGTAGCTAGATTAGAAGCTACTCGTTTATTGCTTGCTTTTGCCTCTTCTATGAATTTCAATTTATATCAAATGGATGTGAAAAGTGCTTTTCTAAATGGTTTTATTCAAAAAGAAGTTTATGTTGAACAACCCCCCGGTTTTGAAGATTTTAAATCTTCCGATCATGTTTTCAAACTCAAAAAGGCTCTTTATGGTTTAAAACAAGCTCCCCGAGCTTGGTATGAAAGATTGAGTAAATTTCTTTTGGAAAATGATTTCATTAGGGGGAAAGTTGACACCACTCTTTTTGTTAAGCACAAAAATAATGATATTTTATTGGTTCAAATCTATGTGGATGATATTATATTTGGTGCTACTAACAATGTTTTATGCAAGGAATTTTCCGATTTAATGACAAGCGAATTTGAGATGTCTATGATGGGTGAGTTAACATTCTTTTTGGGATTACAAGTAAAGCAAATGAAAGAAGGTACGTTCATCTGTCAAGCCAAATATTGCAAAGAATTGCTGAAATGATTTGAAATGAACAATGCAAAAGCAATGGCGACTCCCATGAGCACATCCGATCATCTAGACAAAGATGAGAAAGGTAAGGAAGTCGACACCAAGAAGTATCGAGGTATGATTGGCTCTCTTCTTTATCTTACTGCTAGTCGTCCGGACATCATGTTTAGCATGTGCTTATGCGCTCGTTATCAATCGTGTCCGAAGGAGTCTCACCTTACTGCGGTGAAACGGATTTTGAATTATCTTGTTGGTACTACAAATGTGGGTCTATGGTACCCCAAAGGTTCTTCATGCCAACTTGTTGGCTATTCCGATTTCGATTTTGCTGGATGCAAATTGGACCACAAGAGCACTAGTGGCACTTGCCATTTGCTCGGTAGCTCTCTAGTTTCTTGGTTTAGCAAGAAACAAGTAAGTGTTGCGTTGTCCACAACCGAGGCTGAATATGTAGCCGCGGGGAGTTGTTGCGCTCAAATCCTATGGATGAAACAACAACTCTTGGACTATGGCCTAAGTCTTGATCATATCCCTCTTAGATGTGATAATACTAGTGCCATATGCTTGACGAAGAACCCCGTTCTTCATTCGCGAAAAAAACACATTGAAATTAGATATCATTTTATAAGAGATCACGTTCTCAAAGGCGATGTCGAAATTGAATTTGTTTAAACCAAAGATCAATTGGCCGACATCTTTACAAAGCCTTTAGAGAAAGAGTCCTTCTTCCGAATTCGTAGTGAACTCGGGATTCTTGACTCCACGTTGATCTAAGTCATGCATTGCATTTTTCATTCTACATGATTTCTAACTTGAGCATCGGAAACGTCTAACGAATTTTTGCAGGTATCGCCCTAAAGGTAGGGGGAATTATAAAGCATGACGCACAATAATCGAGTCTTCTTCAGAACAATCGGTTTATTCCGTCTAAAAATCAATTATCTCGTATCAATAATCGACAATGTTGATATTATTTGAGCTATTGTCTTCATTATGTAATCGTTTTAAATATACATGTTGTTTTATATCTTTGCCATCCTATTATATTTTTTGCTAATGGCAAAAGGGGGAAGATAACGGTTATGCACTCTCAATTCTTATTAGCTTAAATTGAGGGGGAACTAATTGCATACTTGTTGCATACTTTTACTTGTCTTGAATCGTCATTATGAATTGCTTAATTTGCATATCCCTCTTAAAGTTTGCCATTATCAAAAAGGGGGAAATTGTTGGAAACACGTTCTCAAGGCATTATACTAAAACGTGTGTTCATATGTGTAGGTTTTGATAAATGACAAACGAAGCGCAAATTGATATATGACGAAGTTCAAGTACAAGCGCACAATTGATATACAACGAGATTCAAGCACAAGACCAAGTTTTATAGTTTTACATGAGTCGTTCTTAATTGTGATCTTGATCTTACAACTTGACTCATGACATGGCTTCTCTCGTAAATTTACAAAATCATGCATATTTAATTTATAGCTAAATGATTTTAAATCATGCATATTTACATTAGTCAAAATGATTTTTAAACATGCCTCAAAAATCTGGACTAAGATAATCGATTATGTACTTATGATAATCGATTATGTTAATCCAAGACTGCATGACAATCGATTGTGCTAAGGCAGTGAGCATCAGGCTTTTCAAACCTGCATGACAATCGATTGTGAACCTTATGACAATCGATTGTGATGAGGCAGTGTCCATCGAAGTTTTTCAAAACTCAGAATAATCGATTATGAAGCTAATGACAATCGATTGTGAAGAGACAGTGTCCATCAGATTTTTCAAAGTCACAAAATAATCGATTGTGAACTTATGACAATCGATTATGTTGAGGCAGTGTCTTCCAGACTTTTCGAAGTTATTAAATAATCTATTGTTATCATGGGACAATCAATTGTCAAGAGGCAGTGTCTAAAATGATTTTCAAAGACTGATATATAATCTATTGTTATCTTTGCACAATCGATTGTGAAGCTGACCGTTGTCGTAAAGTTTTCAAATACCGTCAGGTAATCGATTATTGATTTGTTATAGTCGATTGTTTTAATTAAAATATGGAAAAGATTTTTTGAACGTTGCTGAGTAATCAATTGTTGATTTTGGACAATCGATTGTTTTTGGTAAAATCTGGAAAGGATTTTTTGAACGTTGCCAGTAATCGATTATGGATTGTAAATAATCGATTGTCAAGCGTAAAATCGGGGAATGATTTTTGGAATGACTGGCAGACAATCGATTGTGGCGTTTTGACAATCGATTGTCATACAGTAAAATCAGCAACTCTTAATTGGCAATTAAGCAACGGTAATGCCAAGTTTTTCAACTATGAATACAACTTCATTTCAGTGTTTTAAACACAACAACTGATCATTCAATTGCTAAAGCTTGCATACTCTATTGCTTATCATTTTATATTCGTTACATAAGTTTTTGGGAGCCAATTCATTGTCGAAAGTTGTTGTGATCTTGAGCGTATTCTTTTACTCATATCTACTCATTAAGACGTGTCTTGTTTGAGTGTTTAGTGTTTTGCACACTTGAAGAGAATTGTGATTCTCTTGTTTTAAGAAGGAACTTGTGTTTCCTTGGTTGAAGCCTTGGAGTGTTGTATCTCCGAGCAAAGGTGTTGAGGCTTGTGTCCTCAAGTTGTATAGGTTTTTTAAGCACCCGTAAGCTTGACAAGTAAGTGGAAATCTTGAGAGAGTCTCTCGGGGACTGGACTAGCCACGGGTTGTGGTGAACCAGGATACATCGGTGTGTTCTTTCTTATTTATCGCACTTATTTATTTCCTGTAATTTTTAAGTTCCGCAAGTTTACGCTAATTTTTATTATAACGCTATCACCCCCACTCTATCGTTAAGCGTATTATCTAACAATATGAATACATAATACTCAAAGGAAGCAGAAGATGTAGTGATCTTAAAAGGGGGTCGGAAACCCTAGCAATAAAAATTAAAGCATGGACCCATGTTAACAAGGAAAGCGAACAAACAAGTAAGCAAATTAACACAAACGAACATATAGTACTCAGAAAGAGCAGAAGAAACGATTTTGAAGAAGGGGGTCAGAAACCCTAATTTGAAAGGGTAGTAGCCATCTGAAATTTGCAATAACCGGAAACACTAAGTAAGAATAAGTAGAAAACAAAATCAAATCGAGAGTTGTTTTAAAAAAGCAGAGATCAAAGAGGTTCGAGTAGAAAAAATTAGGGTTTATGAACAAATTAGGGAAAACAAAAAACCTGGCCGTGAAACTCGTATATAATGCCGTAGAAGGCATCATCAGACAAAAACCACCAGAGAAAAGCCAAAAACAGACCCAAGTGAAGCTTCAGTGATCGTCTTTCATTGCGAGAGCTGTTGGGCTTCAAGCTTTATAGAGAAAACAATGATACAAGGATTCCATGGCTATTCGAGGTCGAGAGAAGTGAGGGAAAAGTATGACTGGATGATCTTCATCGGAGAAGAATGGACCAGGAGGTCCTAGAGAGAAGGGAGGGCATTTGTTAGAGAGATAGAGAGACGGGCCTGTGTGAATGAGGGTTTGGGAGGGGTAGGTTAGATTTAATTAATTTAGGGGGATCTGGGCCATTGATCTAATTTGATCAACGGCTTAGATTAAACTAGAGATGGACCGGGTTAAAATCAGGCAGGTATGAGTCATTAAATTAGGTTTAAAATTGGGCTGAAATAGGGGGTTGAATTGGGCTATATAATAAATAAAATCTGGTTATAGTTTAAATAGCCAATTTTCCCTAATTAATTTTATAAAAAGGCTAAAATAATTTATAAAGAAAAATTAGAACATCGAACTAAATAATATCACAAAATATTAATCTAAAAATACTAGTAATAATTTTATAACTATGAAACATAGTTAATTACGAAATTGGCCATAATTGCAATTTTGTGCAATTAGCCTTAAAGATTCCAAATAAATTTGTAAAAAATATGCAAAAATTACATATGTTATATTTTTTTTGTAAGGATTGAAGCCATTATTCACTAAAAATAATAATTGGAAAATAATTTTGGCCTTTATAATATCAAAAATAAACAGTAAATTAATTTTAAAAGATCTCAAAAATTAAAGAAAAATGCCGAAATTCCCCAGCATGCTTATATATGCATAAATGTACTATTTTGAAAGTATTTTGGGTGCAAAAATAATATAGGGAAAAATTACGTATCAACAACAGTCCAAGCGCACCATTCAGATTTTTGAGGATATGCTCCATGCGTGCGTGATTGAGTTTAGAGGGTCTTGGGATCAGTTCTTGCCATTTGCTGAGTTTACTTACAATAATTATTATCAGTCTAACATTCACATGGCGTCGTATGAGGTTGGTTTGAGTCGGGTGAGGCGAGACTATTGGGTAGGATTTGGTATAGGATGCAGTAGAAAAGTTTAAGGTGATTTAGGATCGACTCCATACAGCCCAGTCCAGACAGAAGAGTTATGTGGACCATAAGGTTCGCGATGTTTACTTTATGGTTGGTGAGCAGATTCTGCTTCGGGTCTCGCCTATGAAAAGCGTCATGAGGTTTGGAAAGAAGGGAAAGTTGAGCCCGAGGTTTATTGGCCCTTTTGAGATTTTGAGGTGAGTTGGAAAGGTTGCCTTCGAGCTTGCCTTGCCTCCCAGTTTGGTCGGGTTTCATCTGGTATTTCATGTCTCTATGCTTCGGAGGTATCACGGTGGTCCACCTCAGGTGTTGGAGTTCACTTTAGTACAGTTGGACAAGGATTTGTCCGACATTTAAGAGCCATTGGCAATATTGGACAGACAGGTTCGAAAGCTCAGGTCAGAGGATATCGCTTTAGTAAAGATTTAGTGGCAGGGTCAGCCGGTCAAGGAGGCGATTGGGAGATCGAGAAGGATATGCGTAGTCATTACCCTCATCTATTTGCTACTTCAAGTATGTTCTCTACGCTCGTTCAAGGACGAACGGATGTTTAAGTGAGGGAGGATGTAATGACCCGACCTGTCATTTTTACAATTTGCGCCTGGTTCCCCTTTTAGCTATTTTCCTTAAGTTCAGTTCTGCTATTTTGGTTTGTCGGGATGTTCGGTATTAGGATTCAGAGTGTTTTGGGATACTTAGTCCCTAAATGAGAGCTTAAGTGGTTCATAATCAGAATAGTGTGAAGATGACCTCGGAATGGGCATTAGCTCCATTAGGTGATTTCGAGGTTGGGAGCATGTCCGGAATATGTTTTGGATGTCCGTAGCTCATTTAGGCTAGAAATACCGGAAGTTCGAATTTGGAAGTTTTTGATTCGATAGCGAAATTTTGATCAGAGCGTCGGAATGAGATTTCGGAAGTTTTTGTAGTACCGTATGTCATTTGGGACGTGCGTGCAAAATTTTAGGTCAATCGGACGTGGTTTGGTTAGGTTTGTGATCGAATGCGAGTTTTAGAAGGTTTGGTTAAATTTAGACTTTGATTTGATGAAATTCAATGATATTGATGTTAACGGGGGTGTTTTGATGATTCGATCAAGTTCGAATAAGGTATTAGATGGAATTGGTGTTTTTGGTTGAGGTCCTGGGGGCCTCGGGTGTGTTTCGGATGGTCAAGGGGCAAGTTTTTGAAGTTAGAAGGCAATTTGCAGCAGACCTTCTGGTATATCCGCTTCTGCGGCTTGGGAACCGCAGAAGCGGCCTTCAGGTCGTAGAAGCGGAATTTAGTATTTCCTTAGGGAACCGCACAAGCGGTCTCCCTTCCGCATAAGTGGAACCGCAAATGCGGTTAATGGTCCACAGAAGAGGATTCTGGCCCCTTAATGAAAATCGCAGAAACGACTTCTTGTCCGCATGTGCGAGACCTCAGAAGCGGTCCCTTATCCGTAGAAGCGGATATTGTTGTTCTGATAAGGATTTATCCGAGGCTTAATTTCAAAAGTTGGATAATTGTTTAGGATCTCGGGCAAGAGCGATTTTTAGAGGGTTTCGAAGATGTTATTAATGGGTAACGTTTTTACGACCCTTTCTAGTTATATTTCATCTTTTAGTAGTTAAATCCATCATTTAAATTCGAATTAAGGATCAAAAATTGGGTAATTGTGTGAAAGTTCATTGGCTAAATTATTGAGTTTTGAGGAGGCATTTGACCTCCAATTTTGGTGATTCTTATATGGTTAGACTCGTGAGAGTACGAGGTTTCTAAAAATATAAAAATTATTAGATTCCTAGTCGTTGGCCTGAGGGGAATTTTTATCATTTGTCCTATTTTGTGCCTTAGCTTTAATTTCAATAGTGAAAATAGTTATTTGCGATGTTATTTACATTATGTAATTGGTTTGAATAGATTCGGGCCATTCGGAGTTGGATACTCGGGGCAAGGGCATCGTTTCATAGCAATTTTTGTATCGGTTCGAGGTAAGTGGCTTGCCTAACTTTGTGTGGGGGACCTCTCCCCTTAGGATATCTTGATTGTTGTTTAAAATGCCTTGTGCACGAGGTGACGGACTTGTACTTGTGCTAATTGTTGAAAATTCACTTTACTTGAATTACTTAGACTGTGTTTTCTCACTTACTTAATTGTTATAAATGCAACTTCACACGTGTTAGGTTAAGAAGAGCATGTTAGTTAGCTTACTTGTTTTATTTGACTGAACTGCAATGTTTGCTTATCTGTGAAGCATGCTAGACTAGGAATTCTATCTGTTGTCCTTACTTGGTATTTACAATATTTAAACTGTTGTGCTGTGTTTACTACTCGTGGACTACGGGACATCACCCCCGGAGCTCCCCTTTCACGTGTTATGTTCTAAACACTGGAAGTGCAGGGTACTAAGAGACACCCTGCCACCGATATGATTATAAATAGAGGATACTAGTAGATCCTCAGGATACTTGGAGATACCTCATGAATAAAATGAAGGATAATAGGAAATTCTCAGGATACAGGGAGATCTCCCATGTAAAATGGAGAATACTAGGAGATCCTCGGAATACTTTGAGATCCCTCTTGCATATGATAAGGATACCGGGAGATCCCAGGGATACTAGGATATTCCCTAAGATAAATGTTCAGTTTGTGGTTTATTTCTCTATCCATAGATTGTAGTTGTTCTCTAATTCATGTCTTTACTTATTATCTTGATAGATTCTCGTTGTAAATTACTTTTCTACCATCTTTTCGTTCTCTTATTGGTTATCATGTTTGCCTCAGTAGGGCCTCGGCCTTCCTCGTTACTACCCGATCAAGGTTAGGCTTGGCACCTACTAAGTACTGCTATAGTGTACTCACCCCTCTTATGCGCATGTTTTTCATGTGCAGATCTTGGTACCTCTGCGCGCGTGCACTAGCAGTAGCTGCAGGGAGCATACGGAGACTTGAGGTATATCTGCCGCATCCACAGACTAAAGAGTCTCCTTCTACTTTACCTTGTAGTTAGTAGTTCCATTTCATGTATTCAGTAGTTCTAGACATTTCCGGATGATAGAGTCGTATTTTTATGTTCTCTTAGCCTGTATTACCCATGAGTTTCTGGGTCTTTGGGTTTGTTTTTTGGATGTTTAAAGTGTTAAGTGTCTGTACCAAGCGGCACCTTATACATTTCTCTATGTTATTTAGTTTTTGTTGATTTTAGGCAAAATACATAATCTACCCATCAAACTTTGGACCAAATTCATATTATACCTATTCAACACGGGTTTTAATTTACAAACCAATCCTTTTAAAAGTGTGTTAATTACACACTACTTTTGATCAGCCAATTTAATATTTAATGTGTTGTATATATGCGCTTTCATAAATTTAAAAAAACAACGATTCTTTATATTTAAAATAGATTATCCGACCCTTTCTTAAATGTGACCCATGAAAAATCCAACCCGGTAAGGTAAAAACACTACACGACCAAATTAACAAACATAAACCCATTTTCCAAGTCATGTTCTTCATCCATAAAATTATAAACATAATCTGACGAGAAGACAAATGCTTGTTGATGTTTCTTCATTAGTTTTTCAGGTTAGTATTCACATTTTGAGGTTGTTCAACCCTTTTGATTTGGATGGGTGGGTAAAAATAGTTAGAATTTATTTGGGTATTTCATCATCTCAACTAACCAAGAAGCAGAAAAAGAAATGAAGACTTTGTTTGTTGCTTAAGCTTTATCTTTTGTGGAAGGTGAAGAAGAAGATTATTGTTGGAAACACGTTATCAAGGCATTATACTAAACGTGTGTTCATATGTGTAGGTTTTGATGAATGACAAACTATGCGCAATTGACATATGACGAGGTTCAAGCACAAGCGCGAAATTGATATATAACGAGATTCAAGCACAAGAAAAAGATCGAGATTAAGTATACAAGAGTCATTCTTTAATTGTGATCTTGATCCGACAACTTGACTCAAGACATGGCTTCTCTCGTAAAATTATTTTTATCAAATCATGCATATTTAATTTAAAGCTAAATGATTTTAAATCATGCATATTTACTTTAGTCAAAATGATTTTTAAACATGCCTCTAAAATCTGGACTAAGATAATCGATTATGTTCTTATGATAATCGATTATGTTTAAGTCAGCTGCTTGACAATCGATTGTGAACTTATGACAATCGATTGTGTTAAGGCAGTGTGCATCAGATTTTTCAAACCTGCCAAACAATCGATTGTGAACCTTATGACAATCGATTGTGTCAAGGCAGTGAGCATCAGATTTTTCAAATTTGCAAAACAATCGATTGTGAACTTATGACAATCGATTGTGTTGAGGCAGTGTCCATCAGACTTTTTCAAAGTTATAAAATAATCGATTGTGAACTTATGACAATCGATTGTCAAGAGGCAGTGTCTAATTAATTTTTCAAAGACTGATATATAATCGATTGTTAACATAGTATAATCGATTGTATAACTGACCGTTGCCAAAATATTTTCAAATACCGTCAGGTAATCGATTGTAGATTTATAACAATCGATTGTTTTAAGTAAAATCTGGAAAAGATTTTTTGAACGTTGCTGAGTAATCGATTGTGGATTTCTGACAATCGATTGTTTTAAGTAAAATCTGGAAATGATTTTTTGAACGTTGCCAGTAATCGATTGTTGATCTTAAATAATCGATTGTTAAGCGTAAAATCTGGGAATGATTTTTGGAATGACTGGCAGACAATCGATTGTGGCATTTTGACAATCGATTGTCACAGAGTAAAATCAGCAATTCTTAATTGGCAATTAGGCAACGGTAATGCATGGTTTTGCAACTATAAATACAGCTTCAATTCAATCTATTAAACACAACAACTGATCATACAATTGCTAAAGATTGCATACTCTAATGCTTATCATTTTATATTCATTACATAAGCTTTTGAGAGCCAAATTCTTGTCGAAAGTTGTTGCGATCTTGAGCGTATTTATTTTACTCATATCTACTCTTAAAGGAGTGTCTTGTTTGAGTGCTAAGTGTTTTGTACACTTGAAGGGAAGTGTTAGTCCCTTGTGTTGTAAGAAGGAACTTGTGTTTCCTTTGGTTGAAGTCTTGGAGTGTTGTATCTCCGAGCAAAGGTTGTTGAGGCTTGTGTCCTCAGGTTGTAAAGGTTTGTTGAGCACCCGTAAGCTTAACAAGTTAGTGGAAATCTTGAGAGAGTCTCTCGGGGACTGGACTAGCCACGGGTTGTGGTGAACCAGGATATATCGGTGCGTTCGTTCTTATTTATTTACTTATCGCACTTATTTATTTCCTGCAATTTTTAAATTCCGCAAGTTTACGCTATTTTTATTATAACGCTATTCACCCCCCCTCTAGCGTTAATTGTATTATCTAACAATTGGTATCAGAGCCCAACTCTCTGAAGACTTAACCGTTTGAGAGAAACATCCATGGCTTCTACTCGTGGTTCTTTTGCAGGAATAGGTGAAGGACAATGCTCCACCCGACCACCCCTTTTCGACGGTACAAACTATACGTACTGGAAGGAGAGGATGAGAATATTTGTTCAATCAAATAGTTTTCATCTTTGGAAGGTTATAATGAAGGGTGAACCAATTCCAACCAAAAAGGTTGAAAATAAAGATGTTCCAAAGACCGAAGATGAATACGATGCGGATGATATCCGAAAGGTGCAGAACAACGCTAAAGCAATTAATTTATTATATTGTGCTATAAATGCTGATGATTACAGGAAAATATCATGTTGCACAACGGCGAAGGAAATGTTGGACAAGCTGGAAATTATGTACGAAGGTACGGACCAGGTAAGGGAAGCTAAAATTGATTTCCTAACCCATGCCTATGAATTGTTTCACATGAAGGAAGGCGAAAAGGTCGATGAGATGTTCGAACGATTCTCAAAAATCGTAAATGATTTACATGCTCTTAAGAAGACCTTCACAAATAAAGAACTTGTCCGAAAAATTCTCCGAAGTCTCACTCCGGCATGGCGATCCAAGGCCGACGCGATTCAAGAGTCTATTGGAGTTTCAGATGTCACCATCGACGGATTAAGAGGTAATCTTAAAACGTATGAATCTACTATACTTAACCCTCTTGTTGATGATCAAAGGAAACAAAGAATCTCTCTCAAGGCAAGCACAAGCCAACCTCAAAATGATGAGGACGGAGACAACGAGTTCAGACTCGTTATCAAGAGATTTCAAAAGTTCATGCGAAAAGAGTATGAACGAAAAGGCAAAAAGCAAGGAGATCAAATAAAGTGCTATGAGTGCGGAGAAACCGGGCACATTAAATCAAATTGCCCAAACGCCAAAAAGGAGAAGAAACCCTTCAAGAAGCAATGAGCATACATATCTTGGGGAGGCGACTCCGGTGACGAGTCGAGTGAGGAAGAAGAAGACGAAGCCACAAATCTTTGTCTTATGGCACAAGAAGACAACAAAGAAGAGGTATGTCAAATTTCTTCTAAAAATTTCTTTTCCCTTGAAGAAATGCAAAATGCTTTTGATGAGTTGTATAGTGAATTTATTAAAGCTTCCAAAACTATTAAAAGCATAAAAGAAAATTCTTCTTTAAAAGAAAAAGATTTTGAAAAACAACTCTCTTTGAAAGAAAAGGATTTGCAAAAACTTGTTTTAGAAAATGAGAAGTTGAAAGAAGAAAACAAATTTTTTGGCAAGAGAAGCGCCGACAAGCCCGAAAGTTCTAGTAAAAACTGTACTTCTTGCATGCATCTCAAAAATGAAGTAGAAAGGCTTAAGGGCACCTTAGATAAGTTTAATTCTTCTCATAAGAATTTGAATGAAGTTCTTGTCAATTTGAAGTCGACCAAGCATGGCATAGGTTTTAGAAACGAGCCTAAGAAAAGGTTGAAGCCAACCCCCAACAACCTAAGGCTCAACCTAGGATAAATAAAACAAATGTCCATCCTAGATACAACAAACCTAGAAATGGCTTTCAACAATCGCAACCTAGAAATAATCATGCTAGAAATAATGCATACTCTACGCCAAACACTAGAAGGAATTTTGAACCTTTTAGAACAGCTAGAAATGGCTTTCAACCTAGAAATAATCATTCTAGAAATGCTGCACATCCTAGAACAAATAGTAGGAGAAATGAACTTTATGAATTACGCAATAGTCATGTTGTCAAGAATAGAGTAAATGAATTTCGTCCATCCAATTACTATCAACCTTGAAGGATGCATAATCCTAACGTGACTTGTCATTATTGTAGACGAATTGGCCATATTGCTCCTGCTTGTTTTACACGACATAGACACAACACTCAATCAAATCACTATGATTTGCCTAACCCCCAAGGACCCAAAATGGCATGGGTATTTAAAACTCATTAATCTGTTTTATAGGTATGTTTGAATGGATCAAGTGTACTTTGGTACCTTGATAGTGGATGCTCCAAGCACATGACGGGAGACGAATCCAAATTCCTTCAACTAGAACACAAGGAAGGGGGAAGCGTTATCTTTGGAGATAACAACAAAGGAAAAATTATCGGCATCGGATCGGTCGCTAAGGATGAAATTTCTTCCATTAAGCATATATTACTTGTGAAAGGTTTAAAACATAATCTCTTGAGCATAAGTCAATTATGTGACAAGGGAAATCTTGTTTTATTTGATTCGAATGAATGCTTAGTTTTTCGACGTAGCGATTTTAAAATTATCCTTCGTGGTTTTAGAATGGATAAAATTTATATGGTTGATCTTGCAAATTCCTCACCTGAATATGTGAATTGTCTTATGACCAAAGAGGATGATACATGGTTATGGCATCGTAGAGTAGCACACATCAACATGCATCTTTTGAACAAATTGGTTTCACAAAACTTAGTTATTGGTCTTCCAAATTTGAAATTTGAAAATGATTCTATTTGTGATTCTTGTCAAAAAGGGAAGCAAACAAAAGCATCTTTTAAATCGAAAAATGTTGTTTCAACTACTAGACCATTGCAATTGCTTCACATGGATTTGTTTGGACCATCTCGCATTGAAAGTCTTGGTAGAAATCGTTATGCTTTTGTTATTGTTGATGATTATTCTAGATTTACTTGGACTTTATTTCTTGCCCATAAAAGTGATGCTTTTCAGAATTTTAAATATTTTCTTAAACGTGTTCAAAACGAAAAGGAAACAACCGTCACTTCAATTAGAAGTGATCATGGGGGAGAGTTTGATCACAATCTCTTTGCGGACTTTTGTGACGAACTCGGTATCGAGCATACCTTTTCCGCTCCATGAACACCACAACAAAATGGGGTGGTGGAAAGGAAAAATAGGTGTCTCGAAGAGATGGCTAGAACCATGCTCGAAGAGGCTAAGATTCCCAAACATTTTTGGGCGGATGCCGTGAGTACCGCATGCTACGTTTTAAATAGAGTAGTCATAAGGCCAATACTCATGAAAACCCCTTATGAACTCTACAAGGGAAGGAAACCAAATATCTCCCATTTTGGAGTATTCGGTAGTAAATGTTTTATTCCTAACAATGGAAAAGATCAATTGGGAAAATTTGATGCCAAATCCGATGAGGGAATTTTAATTGGTTATTCTTCACGTAGCAAAGCATATAGGGTGCTTAATAACAGAACCCAAACTGTGGAGGAATCCCCTCATATTGTGTTTTCCGAAAATGATGCTCGCTTGGCGAGAAAGGATTCTTGTTCTGATCTTGCAGGCATTTTAAACTCATTAAATCCTCAAAACAAATTACAAGAGGAAACTCCTAAGGAAATTCAAGATGAAATCTTGGAACAATCAACGGAGGAAGCGCCACAATTGGAGAAAGAAACGAAAATCCCTAACGAGTGGAGGACAATCAAAGATCACCCTCTCGAACAGGTAATTGGCGACGTCGGAGAAAAGGTAAGTACCCGAAACTCTCTTAAGAACACCTTAGGACATACTGCTTTTGTTTCTCAAATTGAACCCACAACCATCTCCGAAGCAATTGGGCATGAATTTTGGACCTTGGCAATGCAAGAGGAGCTTAACCAATTCAAACGGAATGACGTTTGGGATTTGGTGCCAAGACCCGAAAATCATACCATAATTGGTACGAAATGGGTTTTTCGAAATAAGTTAGATGAAAACGGAGTAATCACTAGAAACAAAGCTAGGCTTGTAGCAAAAGGCTACAATCTAGAAGAGGGTATTGACTATGAAGAAACATATGCTCCCGTAGCTAGATTAGAAGCTATTCGTTTATTGCTTGCTTTTGCCTCTTCCATGAATTTCAATTTGTATCAAATGGATGTAAAAAGTGCTTTTCTAAATGGTGTTATTCAAGAAGAAGTTTATGTTGAACAACCCCCGGGTTTTGAAGATTTTAAATCTCGCGATCATGTCTTCAAACTCAAAAAGGCTCTTTATGGTTTAAAACAAGCTCCCCGAGCTTGGTATGAAAGATTGAGTAAATTTCTTTTGGAAAATGATTTCATTAGGGGGAAAGTTGACACCACATTTTTTGTTAAGCATAAAAACAATGATATTTTATTAGTTCAAATCTATGTGGATGATATTATATTTGGTGCTACTAACAATGTTTTGTGCAAGGAATTTTCCGATTTAATGACAAGTGAATTTGAGATGTCTATGATGGGTGAGTTAACATTCTTTTTGGGGTTGCAAGTAAAGCAAATGAAAGAAGGAACATTCATTTGCCAAGCTAAAAATTGCAAAGAATTGCTGAAACGATTTGAAATGACCAACGCAAAAGCAATGGCCACCCCTATGAGCACATCCGATAACCTAGATAAAGATGAGAAAGGTAAGGAAGTCGACACCAAAAAGTATCGAGGTATGATTGGTTCTTGTTGGAACATATGTGTATGTTCATAATTATATGTTTTGATAATTGACAAACCGATTTAGATGGAAAATGATATATGCCAAAATACATGTAAGTTATTATTGAAATACACTTCATATATATTTAACTAAAGTGTATTTGTTTTGTAGATATGCAAAAGCATACGAGGAGGAAGGAAGGTATGCAAATTTACAATACGCATAGATGAAGAATATGCGTCATCAATTGAGCGGACAAGAATTGGAGTCCAAAGATGTTCAAGACAAGATCAAGAGAAGATATGAAGCAATGAAGATAAATGAAGACTTTTGTTGAGTCTACTTCATTTTTGGGGCTATAAATACCCCCAAACCCTCTCATTTAACACAACACAATCTTCCATAACATTCATAAGCTTTCAATCTCTTTCCAATATCATTTATTTGATCATATCTATCATATTTTGAAAGCCAAGTTCTTAATCTTATTGTTGAATTTTGCTCGGTTTCTTGGATTGATTGGAACGGCTATAAAATGGTCATATTTTTGAATTTTGACCGTGAATATTCGAATATCTTATGTGATAGTCGAATATCTGGGAGCCATATTCGAATATTTTATGTAATATTCGAATATCTGGAAACAGATATACTCGAATAATTTCTGATTATTCGAATATCTGGAGAAATAGCTTGATTTTCTGGATAATCAAGTTATTCGAATAACTTCTAGTTAGTCGATTAAGTTCGACGACTTTGAAAAATCGTTTTCAACAGAAAATATTGGAAAATAATGTTTATCTTATGAAATTTATTTGAAAGCATAAGAATAAACCATATATTTGATAAAAATATATATATCATAATTTTATGAAAATAATTTTATCAAAAGCAAATATGCTATTTCCAAAATCTAAAATACAATCCAAAATAAATATTGACTTGAATTTAAAAGGAAAACTTCCTGTTGGTTCCTCCTGTCTCATAGGGCGATACCTGCAAAAGAAAATACGCGTCTCGGACGCTCAAGTCAGTAATGTTCAAAAATAAATGCAACCTAAAATGTATGCATTTAGATCAACGTAGAGTCAAGAATTCCGAGTTCATTTCGAATACGGAAGAAGGACTCTTTATCTAAAGGTTTTGTGAAGATGTCGGCCAATTGAAGTTTAGTTTCAACAAACTCAATTTGGACATCACCTTTAAGAACGTGATCTATTAGAAAATGGAGCCTAATTTTATGCTTTGTTCTCGAATGAAGAATTGGATTCTTCGTCAAGCTTATGGCACTAGTATTATCACATCGAAGAGGGACACGATCAAGACTAAGACCATAATCCAAAAGTTGTTGTTTCATCCAAAAGGATTTGTGCACAACAACTCCCCATGGCAATATATTTGACCTCGGTTGTGGACAAAGCGACACTAACATGTTTCTTGCCAATTCAAGAAATTGAGGAGTTACCGAGCAAATGGCAAGTGCCAATTGTGCCCTTGCGGTCTAATTTGAAAATCTGTCCAAACGGTCTAAAACATTTTTGGGGCTATAAATACCCCCAAACCCTCTCATTTAACACAACACAATCTGCCATAACATTCATAAGCTTTCAATATCTTTCCAATATCATTTATTTGATCATATCTATCATATTTTGAAAGCCAAGTTCAACGTATTGTAACAGTTCTCTCCTTTATCTTACTGCTAGTAGACAGGACATCATGTTTAGCGTGTGCTTATGCGCTCGTTATCAATCGTGTCCCAAGGAGTCTCACCTTACTGCGGTGAAACGGATCTTGAGGTATCTTGTGGTACTACAAATGTGGGTCTATGGTACCCCAAAGGCTCTTCATGCCAACTTGTTGGCTACTCCGATTCCGATTTTGCTGGATGCAAATTGGACCGCAAGAGCACTAGTGGCACTTGCCATTTGCTCGGTAGCTCTCTAGTTTCTTGGTTTAGCAAGAAACAAGTAAGTGTTGCGTTGTCCACAACTGAGGCTGAATATGTAGCCGCAGGGAGTTATTGCGCTCAAATGCTTTGGATGAAACAACAACTCTTGGACTATGGCCTAAGTCTTGATCATATCCCTCTTAGATGTGATAATACTAGTGCCATATGCTTGACGAAGAACCCCGTTCTTCATTCAAGAACGAAACACATTGAAATTAGACATCATTTTATAAGAGATCACGTTCTCAAGGGCGACGTCGAAATTGAATTTGTTGAAACCAAAGATCAATTGGCCGACATCTTTACAAAGCCCTTAGAGAAAGAGTCCTTCTTCCGAATTCGTAGTGAACTCGGGATTCTTGACTCCACGTTGATCTAAGTCATGCATTGCATTTTCCCTTTCACATGATTTCTAACTTGAGCGTCGGAGACGTCTAACGTATTTTTGCAGGTATCGCCCTAAAGGCAGGGGGAATCATAAAGCATGATGCACAATAATCGATTCTTCTTCAGAAAAATCGATTTCTTTCTTATAAAATCGATTATCTAGTATCAATAATTGATTGTGTTGTAATTATTTGAGTTATTGTCTCCTTTATGAAATATTAGTTTTTTTTAATAAATAAACAAGTTGTTTAATTATTCTACATTTTGCTAATGACAAAATGGGGAAGAAAACGGGTATGCACTCTCAATACTTATTGGCATAAATTGAGGGGCAATTCATATATTGAGGGTGAACTAATTGCATATTTATATACTTATTGCATACCTTTACTTGTCTTGAATCGTCATTATGAATTGTCTAATATGCATATCCCGCTTATGGTTCGCCATTATCAAAAAGGGGGAAATTGTTGGAACCACATTCTCAAGGTATTATACTAAACGTGTGTTCATATGTGTAGGTTTTGATGAATGACAAACTATGCGCAATTGACATATGACGAGGTTCAAGCACAAGCGCGAAATTGATATATAATGAGATTCAAGCACAAGACAAAGATCGAGATTAAGTATACATGAGTCGTTCTTTAATTGTGATCTTGATCCGACAACTTGACTCAAGACATGGCTTCTCTCGTAAAATTATTTTTATCAAATCATGCATATTTAATTTAAAGCTAAATGATTTTAAATCATGCATATTTACTTTAGTCAAAATGATTTTTAAACATGCCTCTAAAATCTGGACTAAGATAATCGATTATGTCTTATGATAATCGATTATGTTTAAGTCAGCTGCTTGGCAATTGATTGTGAACTTATGACAATCGATTGTGTTAAGGCAGTGTGCATCAGATTTTTCAAACCTGCCAGACAATCGATTGTGAACCTTATGACAATCGATTGTGTCAAGGCAGTGAGCATCAGATTTTTCAAATCTGCAAAATAATCGATTGTGAACTTATGACAATCGATTATGTTGAGGCAGTGTCCATCAGACTTTTTCAAAGTTATAAAATAATCAAAGTTAAAACATTCTATTATTTTGCAGCAAAAAATAGAACTCACTGTAGGAGAATAACCTTGCCAATAAAAAATTTGTTATTTTGAGGAGGTAAAATATTAGTTACCCAAGTTTCAGTTATTCTCTAAAACTTCATTCTTATCTAATTTCTCTAAAACTTCATTTTGATAGTCTTAGGTTAAAGTAAAGGTGTCAACCGGGCCGGGTTGACCCGGGACCGGCACGGACCGGCCCGGTCAAAACCGGCCCGGACCGGACCGGTTTAGCACGGGGGGGGCCGGGCTGGGTTAGGGGGGGGAAGGGGGTTGGGACGTAAGGCCTTACCGGGCAATTAACCCGGACCGGACCGGCCGGGGAAGAGAAATACCGGGCGAACCGGCCAACCCGGACCGGCCCGGACCGGTTATAACGGTAAAATTTTTTTTTTTTTTAAAAAAAATTTTTTTTAACTGCTGGGGCCCACTTGCCCGTTGGCAACGGTCCAGAACCGTTGGCCAACGGGTCTTTTTGCATTTTTGGCCCTTTTTTGTTTTTTTTTTGTTTTTATTAAATTACATTAATAACCCTTCTAAAAATCTATAAATACCCTCCCCTCTTCTTCATTTCCTCACTCAAAATTATCTATCTCTCTCTCAATTCTCAAATTAGCAAATATCAATCACTCTCTTCTCTTCAATTTTCAAGAATTCATATTCTACTTTCATAATTTTATTGTCTTTATTTTCCCGAATTTAATTTATCGTAATTTCTTATTTGGAAATCGGCATTCGAAGCTTGATTCTTGAAGTTCAAGTGTTCAACATTCTTGAAGTTCAACTGTTCAAGTGCTCAATTTATTGTCGAATTCGGTGCACTCTCTCCAACTCTTTCTCTTATTTAATATTTTAATTGCATATTTGATTTTAGCTTATATATTAAATTTTCCAATATGTTGAATGCTGCTAAAAGAGCGTGTAGAAAAGTTACTGGTAGGAGTGGAAGTGGTAGTGGAAGTAGTAAAAAAAGTCCTATAGCTTCTGATAGTAATAGTAATAATGAACCAATAACACATGTTTCTGAATCATCGCCTAATTTGCAAGATGTAAATATTGATTATGAACAATTACACCAAGATTTCGGAATAGAAGATAACGAAATTGGAATAGAAGATGAGATACCACCTACACCTACTAGTGCAAATGTTGGTAGTATTGGAGTTGGAGTTGCTAATGCACATTGTACTGATCCTAGGCGTATGTTAACCGGTGATACCTGGGAGGTCATTAGTGATGTGATTAAATTTTTACATAAATTTTATACTGCTACTGTTGTGTTTTCTGGGGCATATTACCCAACTATTACTTTGGCTTTAGTACATATAGCTGAAATTTCTTTGCTACTATTTGAATTTAAGAAGAAAGATAGATATACGGATGCTGTTGCAAGTATGCAAGCAAAATTTAAAAAATATTTCTTTCCAATTCCTCCTGTTTACTTAATTGGTGCAATTTTAAATGCTTCAATTAAAATGTCTGATTGTCAACAATTAATGAATGCTTTATACAATTATATGGAGATTGGGCCCACTGAAAGCCCAAATTTGTATGAATCTATGAACCAACTAAATGAACATTTACAATATCTATATACTTATTATGCAACTCAATGTGATAATGCTCGTGCTTCAACTGCTGCAAATCCCACTATGCAATGTAGCACTTCTAATGTAGTCGGAGATGATGATGAAGGCTTTGATAGTTTGAATATTTTTTCAACTTTTTCTAACACTCAAAGTAGTAGTAGGAATATAGATGAACTGCAATTTTACTTGCAGAAGCAAAAGGAGCCTCGCACCAAGGAATTTTCACCGTTAGGCTGGTGGCAGGAAAATTCAAAGCAATTTCCCGTTCATTACGCTATGGCGCGGAATGTCCTGAATGTCCCAATTTCCACTGTTGCATCCGAGAGTGCATTTAGCCAAGCAAGACAACAACTTGGAGACACGCGGCACTCATTGGGAAGCAATGCTTTGGAAGTCTTAGTGTGTCTAAGAGATTGGATAAGATCTGAACGAAGAAATCAAGGAAAGGAAGATATTGATAGCCCGGAAGACGAAGAACTTGGAGATATATTAACGCACGGAAACCCATCCGAATTTAACACTCCAGAAGAAGGTCCAGAGGTTCATATTAATATGGAAGAACTTGCTATTGCAATGCAAGCCATTTGATGTAAATTGTAAACTAATTATGATACATTTTAGTTTTTCAGTTTGAAATTTTGAATTTAAGAAATAAAGTAGCACTTGCAATAAGTGCAATTTTTTCCCCATCTTTTGTTGTGTTCATTCAATTATTACAAAGTATTAATATAACTTAATATTTATACTATACGTAATTCAAAAAAAAAAAAAAAGATAAACCCGGCCCGGCCCGGCCCGGACCGGATCAACCCAGCCCAATTGCAACCCGCCCCCAATTGAACCCGGACCGGACCGGCCCGGACCCGGACGGGTCATAAAATTTGGACCCGGACCCGGCCCGGCCCACCCGTTGGTCACCTATAGGTTAAAGTATACTTTATTTGTTTGATAAGGGAAGGAACTTGCTTTGTATGCTACATTTTTGTATTAATATAGTACATTGGTTTTCAAGCCAAAAATCTTATTGACAGGTATGAAGAGTTTAGTTATTTAATTCAAAGTACTAAAATAATAAACAAAATTAAATTTTTAAATATTGAAATATTTGCTTAGAAACTTAAAAAGAAGATTTTACTACATTTCTAGTATTATTATACATACAATGAAATCATTAAAAATAATTATGATGGAAACGGTAAAATAATTTTAAAAATAATAATAAAGTTTTAAAAAATAAAGTGTAATTTTTTTTATCAAAGATGAAAATTTTTCCGTGTTAAATAATTTTATTTAATAAATAAAATCTCCCCCATATCAAATATTATTAATAAACAGAGGCAACATCACCACCAACATAGGCAACACCACAACCAACAGAGTCAGTATCACCACCAGTAGTGAAAGTGGCACAATTATCGTACTAAGAGAGATTCATCCATGATACTATATTTGTCACGACCTAAACCAATTACATGTATTGTTTATGTTAGGCCTAAACTCACACAAATTTAGTCATGAAGTGCTCAATATGCACACTTTGAATGTGATTGGAGTGTCCAATAGAAACAAACCTTGTAGGGGTTTAAATGAAAAATATTGATAACTTTAAGGGATTGCAAATGTGTTTGGCCTAAATAAACAGATAAAACTAAATAGAAATAAATCGCCAAAAAGATAAAAATATTTAAAAGAAAACTGTAAAGCATCCAAGCAAGAAACAATAGAGAAGTGAATTTTCATCAAGTCCATTTAAAAGCCAAAAAAATCTCCCCCGTGTGATAAACTTTTTATTTGAAAAAAGTCAAACTAAAGAATAAAGACCCCATCACCCTGACTCACCACTTCCACGACCTGTTCAGTTTTTCCATTAGGTATTTTCCCATTTTTGTTTCTATCTCCTACATTTCCTTTTAAGATCAGCTTTGTTTGATATTTCTTTTTGAATGTTCTATATACAATTTATACACTCTCGAAAAGATGACTTTGTTTTTTATTTTAATTAGAAGCTTTTATTTATGATCGTGTTGGTCAATTGTCGTTATTGGCTAAATCTTAGCTCATCGAATTCCTATAAAAACGATGCCCCCTTCATGAGGAAAACATACTTTCCAGTTTTACGTTCTTTGTCTTTCTCTTCTCCTTTATTTATCAAAAGTATTTTTGAGAGTGGACTGTTGGAAAATACTTGCGTTAACCTTTTCTTTAGAGTGATCTTCTGAGGTTATTCTTTCGGAGCTATTTTGAATTAGCTAGAGTATCCACTCTAATTTTATACTTTGGGGTTACTCGAATTTTCAATCCTAACAAATTGGTATCAGAGCCGAGTCTAACTGTTTCAATAGTCAATAATTAGTGTGTGTGTGTGTATATATATATATATATATATATATATATATATATATATATATATATATATATATATATATATATATATATATATATATATATATATATATATATATATATATATATATATTTACTTGATTAGCAACAATAGGTAATATTTTCTTGTAAATTATTGCTTTATGCATTTTTAAATTTGAAGTTAAAAAGTTAACAATAAGATGACCGGCACTAGTGGTTCGGGACGCATATACGGTGTCACGACGCTAGTTCACCAATCGTGAATATAGATATATATATATATACATATATATATATATATATATATATATATATATATATATGTGTGTGTGTGTGTGTGTTTAATTATATACTTGATTAGCAACAATAGGTAATATTTTCTTGTAAATAATTACTTTATGCATTTATAATTTTGAAGTTAAATATTTAAAAATAAGATGACCGACACTAGTGGTTCGGGACGCATATACGGTGTCACGACGCTAGTTCACCAATCGTGAACTTGTCATGACGGCACTTAGTCTTCACAACTAGGTAAGTTTATCTCGTTGCGGATTTTAACAGTTTGTAATAAAATTAGTAAATAAACATTAAGTGCTATAGGAAATGTATGATAGTGCCGCTTGGCACATACAGTGAAACACAACTTCTGAAAATAATATCAAATAATCCGAAATCTAACGGGCAACACAGGCTTTGAGAAAAATGTAATACAGCTCTAATGTCTGAAAAGTCTAATACAACGGGAACAGTAAGAAAATAGTACTACTACTAAGATAGGGTGGACGGAGACTCTCCGGTCTGCGGATGCAGCAGATATACCTCAACTCTTCGATAGCAAGCTCCGGACTCACTGATGATGCTCCTGGCCGGATACACCTGGATCTACACAAAAAAGTGTGTAAAAGAGTAGCATGAGTACACCACAGCGGTACTCAGTAAGTGCCAAGCCTAACCTCGTTAGATAGTGATGAGGAAGGTCGAGGCCCTACTGAGATAACATAATAATAATCACCATAAAATGAATGAGAAGAAAGAGTACGGCTATATCGAGAATCTAACAAGAATAATAAGTACGCGGAAACCGGTTATAAATACAGTCTATGAATAAAAGAGCATCCAACTACAGATTATCTATCATCGGGGATCTCCAGGTATCCCGAGAATCTCCCGGTATCCTTATCACATACATGAGGAATCTCCCAAGTATCCTGAGGATCTCCTACTATCCATCATTTAATCACAAGGGATCTCCCAGTATCTCGAGGATCTCCGAGTATCCTCCATTTATTGTCAATTCCGTGTCGTGGATCTATTAGTATCCCGCACTTCCGATCTTAGACAAGATACGTACAGGGGAACTCCCGTAATGCCGTCCCGTAGTCCCAAGTGACAAACACATCACAGCAATTTAATATTGCAAAGGCTAAGTGAGGCGACAGGAAAAATCTAGAATCTAGCATGCTTCATAAAGAGTAGGTATTGCAACTAAGTCAAATGGGGAAACAAATAATCTAACATGTTTTTCCTACACTATCACATGTAAAACTTGTATTTTAACAGTTTAATAAGTGAAGGGATACAGTCTAAGTAATCCAAGCAAAGTGAATATCCAAAAATTAGCACAAGTACACGCCCATCACCTCGTGCAAAAGGCATTTAAAATTGCATTCAAGATATCCTAAGGGAAGAAGTCTCACACACAAGGTTAGACAAGCCACTTACCTCGAACCAGTATAAAATCACTACGAAGCGATGCCCTTACCACGAGTATCCAACTCCGAATGGACCAAATCTAATGAAACCAATTACATAATGTAAATAACATTGCAAGTAACTAGTTACACTATTAAAATTAAATCTAAGGCGCGAAAATAGGTAAAATGACCAAAATGTCCCTCAGGCCAACATATCGGAATCGAATAATTTTCATATTTTAAGGAATCTCGTACTCTCACGAGTCTAACCATTTAAAAATCTCCCAAATCAGGGGTCAAATGCCCCCTAAACACTCAATAGTTTAGTCAATGAACGTTTACCCAGTTTCTTCAATTTTGGACCTTAATTCGAATGTAAAAGATCGATTTAACTACGAATTGATGGAATATAGCTTGAAAGGATCATATAAATGTTACCCAGTAATCTCCTCTTCAAATCCCTCCAAAATCGCCTTGGTCCGAGCTCAAACTTGAATTTTCAACTTATGACATTAAACCCTCGGATTTTTTCTTATTTGAACAACGATTTCCGCTTTTGCGGACCAGGGACTGCTTCTGTGGTCCCTCTTTTGCAGTTTCACTTAACAGGCTAGGGTCCGCTTCTATGGTCATTTAACCGCATGTGCAGAATACCCTCCTCTTCTGCGGTCCCACATGTGTGGAATTCCCTCCGCTTATGCGGTCAAAGCCAAACCCTCGCCAGGACCGCTTATGCGACTAAAGCAGCGCATCTGCAAAATCTCTTATGCGGCTCCTTTTTCGGCAGATGCAAAAGCAGCAGAAACAGCAGCACTAAAACATGCAACAAATCTCAAATTCTCCATTAACCACCCGAATCCACCCAGAGGCCCCCGGGACCTCAACCAAAAGCACATACATGACCTTTTACCTTATTCAAACTTGATCGAATCTTAAAACACCATCACTAATATAAAAATCCTTGTTTCTAATCAAAGCTAAGAACTTCAAAAATCAATAAAATTTCTTTCGATCCGAAACTTAAACAAACCACGTCCAATTGGCCTGAAATGTTGCACGCTCGTCCCAAATGACATGATAGTGCTACAAGAGCTTCTAGAATCGTGTTCAAACTCTCGGATCAAAATTAACTATCGGACCGGAAACCTGAAAATTCTAACTTTTTGCATTTCTAGGCTAATTGAGATACAAACATCCAAAACACGTTCCGAACATGCTCCCAACCCCTAAATCACTTAACGGAGCTAACGGGACTATCTGATTTCCATTCCGAGGTCATCTCCACACTGTTCCAATCACGGACCACTTTCCAACACTTAGACTCTAAATTAGGGACTAATTGTCCCAAAACACTCCAAATTCGAATACCGAACATCCCGACAAACAAAAATAACGTAGATAAACTTAAGAGAAATAGTTAAATGGGAAATGAGACATAGATTCCAAAAATGACCGGCCGAGTCATTATATCCTCCTACACATAAACATTCGCTCGTCCTCGAATGAGCATAGAGAACATACCTGAATTAGCAAAAGATGAGGGTAATGGCTGCGCATATCCCGCTCGGTCTCCCAAGTCGCCTCCTTGACCAGCTGGCTCTGCCACTGAACTTTTACTGATGCTATATCTTTTGAATTGAGATTTCGGACCTGCTTGTCTAATATTGCCACCGGTCCTCACAATAGGACAAGTCCTTGTCCAACTGGACTGAAGTGAACTCCAACACATGCCAAGGATCACCGTAATACCTCCGAAGCATCGAGACATGAAATACCAGATGAACCCTGGCCAAACTTAGAGGAAAAGCAAGCACGTAGGCAACCTTCCTAATCCGCCTCAAAATCTCAAATGGGCCAATAAACCTTGTACTTAACTTTTGTTTCTTCCCATACCTCATAATGCCTTTCATAGGCGAGACCCTTAGCAGAACTCGCTCACCAACTATAAAGGAAATATCACGGACCTTCCGGTCCGTGTAACTCTTCTGTCTGCAATGGGCTGTACGAAGTCGATCCTGAATCACCTTAACAGTTTTTACTAAATCCTATACTAGATCTATACCCAATACCCTCACCTCACACGGCTCAAACCAACCCACCAGAGATATGTATCTTCTACCATATAAAGCCTCGTACGGCGCCATCTGAATGCTAGACTGGTAACTATTATTGTAAGCAAACTTCGCCAATGGAAATAACTTATCACAATAGCCTTTAAACTCAATCACGCATGCACGGAGCATATCCTCAATAATCTTAATAGTGCGCTCAGACTGTCCGCCCGTCTGAGGGTGAAATGTTGTACTCATAGTCACCTAAGTACCAAACCCTGTTGAACGGTTCTCTATAACCGCAATGTAAACTGAGGACCCCTGTCTGAGATAGTAACTGGAATACCGTGCTGACAGACAATCTCTGTGATATAAATCCCCGCTAACCGCTCCGCTGAGTAAGTAGTACACACTGGAATGAAATGAGCAGACTAGCTCAGCCGATCTACATTAACTTAAATAGAATTAAATTTCCTCGTAGTCTGAGGAAGACCAACTACAAAATCCATGGCGATCTTCTTCCATTTCAACTCTGGGATCTCAATCTGCTTAAGTAACCCACCCGGCCTCTGGTGCTCAGCCTTTACCTTTTGACAGTTGAGGCTTCTAGCTACGAATCGCACTATGTCTTTCTTCATCTGCCTCCACCAGTACTGCTGCCTCAAGTCCTGATACATCTTCGCGGCATCCGGATGGATGGATTACCGCGAACTATGGGTCTCTGCCAATATCGATTCTCGAATATCATCAACATCCGGTACATAGATCCGACCCTGCATCTTCAATATCCCGTCCTCTCTGATAGCCACAACCCTGGCATCGCCATTCTCAACCCTGCCCTTGAGGTCAAGTAAATGGGGGTCATTATACTGCCACTCCCTGATACGATAAAATAATAAAGACCGAGAGACCACGCAAGCTAGGACTTGATTGGGCTCCGAAAGGTCCAATCTCACAAACTGACTAGCTAGGGCCTGAATATCCATAGGCCTCTCAGTTGCTAGTAGATATGCCAAACTACCCAAACTCTTTAGCTGGTGACTCAAGGCGTTGGCCACCACATTAGCCTTGCCTGGATGGTACAGAATGGTGATTTCATAATCTTTCATTAACTCCAACCACTCATCTGACCCAAATTTAAATCCTTTTGCTTGAACATGTACTGCAAACTCTGATGATCCGTATAAATATCAGAAGGCACGCCATACAAATAGTGACACTAGATCTTCAAGGGATGAACAATAGCAGCTAACTCAAGATCATGAACAGATAATTATTATCATGCACTTTCATCTGTTTGGACACGTAGGTTATCACCCCACCATCTGGCATCAATACCGATCCAAGGCCAATCCTCGAGGCATCACAATAGGTAGTATAAGAACCCGATATAGTAGGCAATATAAGAACTGGGGTTGTAGTCAAAGCTGTCTTGAGTTTCTGAAAGCTCACCTCACACTCTTCCATCCACTGGAACATAGCACCCTTCTGGGTTAGTCTACTCATAGGTGTTACGATAGAAGAGAACCCCTCAACAAATCCACAGTAATAACCTGTCAAGCCAAGAAAACTGCGAATCTCTTTCGTGGAGGAAGGTCCAGGCCAACTTCGCACTGCCTCTACCTTCTTCGGGTCCACCCGAATGCCCTCACTTGACTCCACGTGACCCAGGAAGGCCACAGAATCCAACCAAAACTCATATTTCGAAAACTTCGCATCCAACTTCTTTTCCCTCAAGGCCTGAAGCACTGTCCTCAAGCATTGCTTGTGCTCTTCCTGACTCCGGGAGTAAACAAGAATATCATCTATGAAAACAATAATGAACAAGTCGAGGTATGGCCTGAACACACTGTGCATCAAGTGCATAAAGGTTGCTGGGGCATTGGTCAGCCCAAATGACATAACTAAAAACTCGTAATGGCAATATCGAGTCCTGAATGCAGTATTCGGCATAGCCGGCTCCCGAATATTCAACTGATGATAAACTGAGCGCAAATCAATCTTAGAAAACACATGTGTGTCCTGAAGCTGGTTAAATAGATCATCAATATGAGGCAAAGGATAACGGTTCTTCACTGTAAACTTATTTAACTGCCGATATCGATGCACATGCGCATAGAACCATCCCTTTTCTTCACAAACAAGATAGGAGCACCCCATGGCAAAACACTAGGGTGAATAAAACCCTTATCAAGTAACTCCTGTAACCGATCCTTCAACTCTTTTAACTCAAGAGGAGCCATACGGTAAGGAGGAATGGATATAGGTTGAGTGCCCGGAAACAAATCAATACCAAAATCCATGTCCCGATCGGGGCGGCATGACTGGAAGATCAGCTGGAAATACATCGGGATAGTCCCGCACTACGAGGACAGAATCAAGAGAAGGGGTATCAACACTGACATCTCTCATATAAGCCAAATACGCGGAACACCCCTTTTTAACCATACGCTGAGCTTTAAGAAAAGAGACAACTCTACTGGGAGTGTGATCAAAAGTACCACTCCACTCAATACGTGGAATACCTGGCATAGCCAGTATCACGATCTTAGCGTGATAATCAAGAATAGCAAAATGGGGCAACAACCAGTCCATGCCCAAGATAATATCGAAATCAACCATATTGAGTAATAAAAGATCTGCCCTGGTCTCAAAACCACGAATAGTAACTAGACACGACCGATAAATGTAGTCCACAATGAGAGAATCTGCCACATGAGTAGAAAAATAAAAAGAAGAATTCAAAGAATCTCGAGCTACGCCCAAACATGGATCAAAATAAGAAGACTAATATGAATAAGTGGATCCTGGTCTCCCCCTCAAGAGTGACCTCTACCTCCCCTACCTCTCCCCCTAGCTGGCTGGACAGGTGGAATGGCAGCTGGAGCTGCAACAATAGCCTGAGAATCTTGCTGAGCACATGCGGCTGACAATGCTGTGGAGGTGCACTCCTCCCAAGCCTAGGGCATTCCCTCACTACATGACGGGTGTCCTACACTCATAAAAAGCTCTAGGAGGACGTAGTGGCTGTGACTAACTAGGTCCACCCCTGCAGGACTAGCTTCTGAAATCACCATGCGTAGGAGGCGCGCTAGAAACCAGAGGTGCATTGTAAGGTTCCTGAGATCTGGGAGGGGCCGAAGTACTGCTGGATGAAGGAAGAGCTGAATGAACCGGGCGACCCATGTAGCCCCTACCATGATGCCCTGCTGCGGGAGTACAAGTAGCAGGGTAGCGACCCGACACTCGAGACCTCTTGGACTCTCTCTCCTCTCGATCTCTGGCATGCAAACCCTCGACCCTCCTAGCAATTCTCACTATCTCCTGATAATGAATGTCTATACTAGATCTGATGAATGGTATAAGACCCTCAATGAATCGGTGAACCTCTCACGAACAATGGCAACCAAAGTCGGTGCATGCCTGTCCAACCTAGTATAACAGACGGCATACTCAGAAAAAGTCATAGTATCCTGGCACAAATGCTCAAAGTCCTCGCTCCATGCATCCCTGAGACTCTACAGAACAAACTCCCTCTCAAACATAGCTGAAAACCATGCCAAGGTCAGGGAGGCACCCTCGTCCGGACTGTCTATCTCAAACGTGCGCCACCGATCATAGGCGGCTCCCCGAAGGTGAAAAGCTGTGAAAGAAACCCCACTCGAAGCAGTGACACCCATAGTGTAAAAGATCCGGTGACAATCCTCCAGGAAAATCAAGGCATCATCTGTTGCTAATCCGCTAAAGACCGGAGGGTCATACTTCTTGAACCTATCCAACTTTGCTGCTCATCTCCAAAAGCAGGTGCCCCATTCTGGGGTTGAACTGGTACTGCAGGTTGGACATGGATGATATTAGGGACCTGCTTAACGTGCACTTGCTGCTATGGAGTGCGAGCGGCGGGAGCCTGTGCTCCTCCCCCAGCTTGGGATGTGGCTACAAGAAGGGGAAGCAACGCTGCCAGAGACATCGTAGTATACGCGCTCATAAACTAGGCAACGCCTCGTGGACAGCTGGGGCAGTAGTGGCTATAGGAGTGTCTGGTGTCTCAGCCCCGACTAGATCTGCTGGCGGTACTTCAATAGCAGCTAATGCAGGTACTCTAACTGTTCCATGTGCGCGTCCACGACCTCTGCCCCGACCCCTGTCTATAGCGACTGCATGAGGGGGTACAGGTGCCTGATCGTCTTGAGTCGTGCGTGTCCTCACCATCTATGAGAGAACAAAAGGACAGAAGTTTAGAATTAATCTACAAAAATTTCGCACGACAAGGAAATCAAATAAAGTGGAAGTTTTTCCTAAATAGTTACATAGCCCCTCATAGATAAGTATAGACGTCTCTGTACCGATCAGCGAGATTCTAATAAATCGGCATGTGTTTCATGACTCCTATGAACCTAGAGCTCTGATACCAATTTGTCATGACCCTAATTCACCAATCATGAACCTGTCATGACGGCACCTAGTCTTCACGATTAGGTAAGTGTATCCCGTTGCGGAATCTAACAGTTTGTAATAAAACAGTAAATAAACATTAAGTGCTATAGGAAATGTATGTCGGTACCTGTTGGCACATATACTGAAACACAACTTCTGAAAGTAATATCCCAAAACTAGGAATCCCACGGGTAACACAGGCTATGAGAAAAACGTAAATATAGCTCTAATGTCTGAAAAGTTTAATACAAAGAGAACAGTAGGAAAACGGTACTACTAACTAAGATAGGGTGGACGGAGACTCTCCGGTTTGTGGACGCGGCAGATATACCTCAAGTCTCCGATAGCAAGCTCCGGACTAACTGATGAGGCGCCTGGCCGGATTTACCTGGATCGACACAACAAAAGTGTGCATAAGAGTAGCGTGAGTACACCATAGCGGTAATCAGTAAGTGCTAAGCCTAAGCTCAGTTGGCTAGTGACGAGGAAGGTCAAGGCCCTACTGGGATAAATATAATAATAATCAACAAAAAATAAATGGGCATAAAGAATACAGCTATATCGAGAATCTAACAAGAATAGTAAGTACATGAAAACAGGCTATAAATATTGTCTGTGAATAAAAGGGCAACCAACTACATGCTATCTACCATCGGGGATCTCCTAAGTATCCTGAGGATCTCCTAGTATCTTAATTTAATAAAGAGGGGTTCCCAGTATCCCGAGGATCTTCGAGTATCCTCCATTTATAGTCAATTTTGTGACGGGGATCTCTTAGCATCCCGCACTTCCGATCTTAAACAAAATACGTATAGTGGAAGTCACGTAATGTCATCCCATAGTCCCAAATCACAAACACATCACAACAATTTAATATCGTACAATGGCTAAGTGAGGCGACAGGAAAAATCTAGAATCTTGCATGCTTCACAGAGAGCAGGTATTGCAACTAAGTCAAATAGGGCAGCAAATCATCTAACATGCTTTTCCTACACTATCACAGGTAAAACTTACATTTTAACAATTTAAAATGCAAAGGGATAAAGTCTAAGTACTCCAAGTAAAGTGAATTTCCAATAATTAGCACAAGTACACGCCTGTCACCTCGCACACTAGACATTTAAAATGGCAGTCAAGATATCCTAAGAGGAGAAGTCCCCCACACAATGTTAGACAAGCCACATACCTCGAACCGGTAAAAAATCGTTATGAAGCGATGCCCTTTCCATGAGTATCAAACTCCGAATGGCCCGAATCTAATTTAGCCAATTACATAATGTAAATAACATCGCAAATAACTAATTACACTATTAAAACTAAATATAAGACGCGAAAATAGGTAAAATGATCAAAATCCCTTCAGGACAACGTCTCGGAATCGAATAATTTTCAGATTTTTGGAAACGTTGTACTCGCATGAGTCTAACCATATCAAAATCTCCCAAATCGGGGGCCAAATTCCCTCTCAACAAACAATAGTTTAGTCAATGAACTTTCACCCAATTTCTTCTATTATTGGACTTTCATTCGAATTTAAAAGATGGATTTAACTACTAATCAAGGGAACATAGCTAGAAAGGATCATAGAAATGGTACCAGTAATCTTCTCTTCAAATCCCTCTCCTAATCGCCTTGGTCTGAGCTCAAACTTGATTTTTCAATTTATGAAATTAAACCCTCGGATTTTTCTTATTTGAACAACGATTTCCGCTTATACGGACCAGGGACCGCTTCTACGGTCCCGCTTATGCGGACAAATTACCGCTTTTGCAGTTTCACTTTACAGGCCTGGGTCCGCTTCTGCGGTCATTTAACCGCATGTGCGGAATACCCTCCGCTTCTGCGGTCCCACATGTGCGGAATTCCCTCCGCTTCAGCGGTCCAAGCTAAAACCTCCCCAGGACCACTTATGCGACTAAAGCGCCGCATCTGCGAAACTGCTTATGCGGCTCCTTTTTCCGCAAATGTAGAAACAACAGAAGTAGCAACACTAAAACATGCAACAAATCTCAAATTCTCCGTTTAACCACCCGAATCCACCTTGAGGCCCCCTGGACCTCAAAAGCACATGCATGACCTTTTACCTTATTCAAACTTTCTCAAATCCTTAAAACACCATCGCTAGCATAAAAATCCATGTTTTTCATCAAATCAAAGCCTAAGAACTTCAAAACTCAACTAAACTCGCTTTTGATTCGTAACTTAAATAAACCACGTCCGATTGGCCTTATACTTTACACGCATGTCCCAAATGACATGATGGTGCTACAGAAGCAACCAAAATCCCATTCCGGCTCTCGGATCAAAATTCACTATCGGACTGGAAACCTCAAAATTCTAACTTTCAGCATTTCCAGCCTAATTGAGCTACGGACATCCAAAACACGTTCCGGACACGCTCCCAATCCCGAAATTACCTAACTGAGCTAACGGGACCATCGTATTTCCATTCCGAGTTCGTCTCCATATTGTTCCGATCACGGACCACTTTCTAACACTTAGACTATAAATTAGAGACTAATTGTCCCAAAACGCTCCGAATTCTAATACCGAACATCCCGATAAATCAAAATAGTATAGATAAACTTAGGGGAAAGATTAAGAGGGAAATGGGGCAGAGATTCCAAAAACAACCGGCCGAGTCGTTACATATGGTGACTGAACCATTCTATGCCTCATTAAAATGGTTTGCCCATCAAATGCCAAGGCCTGCGTGAGCTAGACTAGACTAGGGTCGACCCGTATTGATAACTTTGTATCCCTTGTTGGATTTTCACCTTTCTAAAGATATGCATATTAATCGGTTTATTTTCTCATCTAAAAACAATATTCTTGTTGTTCCAGCATTATTCTATTCGATCATAGCATTTCTCATGTTTGTAGTGTTAAGGAGTGGCAAAATTAGTTCAAATCGTGTAATTTGCCCAACTCTTTCAGATTTTAATGGGTTTGGAGTAAAGTAATTTTAATGATAAAAAAATTTGAGTAGTGCCCAAGTTAATTCATCACAAAATACACAACATTAGGGGTGTGCATTTGAATCGATTTATTGATAAATCGAATTGATTATTTGTTTTCGAAATCGAAAAAATCAAAATCAAAAAAAAATCAAAACGTTATTGAAACGATAATGATAAACATATGTACAAATCAATAATCGATAAGTAATTATCGATAAGGGTCAAAATCGAATCGATAAATCGAATGCACAACCCTAGACTGTAGACACTTGTAAAATGAGTAATTACCTATTTGTGTAGATTAATACAACATACAAAATGTATATATATTCCGCTATTATTTTGAAAGTTGCTATACAATATCATTTTTCCTAACATATACCCTTTCCTTTACCCTAAGTTCCTTACCCTATTATTAACTCTACCACATTTAAGGAATGATCATATTTAAAGATCAAGGGAATGAAGTTCAAATTAATGAAAAATAAAATTAGTCGTGATGATGTATTTTGTATTATTTTATTTTTTATACCGTTGGAGTGTTGCAGGCATACATTTGATCCCTTAATTTAGTTTTGTTGCATGTGCTTATTGATACAATTTTTATGTTATAAATGGTGTTCGTCTTATTTTAGCTTCTTTTTGTCCATATAAGTTAGGCGTGTTTATAGCGATATACTTTCCGTGGAATCCCGCAAAGTTTCTTATTGATGTAATCGATAACCGAATTGATAAGCCCCAAAATCGATAAATCGAAATCGAAAAAGTCGAAACCTTATTGAAACGATGACGATAAGCATATGTACAAATCGATAATCGACACCCCTACGCAACACAAATGAACTCAGGTGATGCCTAATTTAACCAATGCGTATGTTCAATCTTAGCCCCTAAAGTTGCCCTAGGCTTTTACCAAAACCTTTTTTATAAAAAAAATTCTATATCCCACGATTTTAATTTTTGGCCTCAATGACTATTTATATTTTATTTTTATGAATTATTTAAATAACTTATAATGGATTATTGGTTTCCCGAAATAATCTACTTGTAACCCATGCTTGAATAGAGATGACTGTCCATAGGCATATAAATGTGACTCTCTAGGCAAACCTCACATGATAAACTACGGGAGATATGTTGGATAAATAAGCTAAGGAAGCAAACCTTAGAGCCAGAAATGACGCGTTTTAAAGCTGTACATGTTTAAATCCAAAGCGGACAATATTACTAGCGGAGTAGGTTGTTATAAGGCAGCATAAAATGGTCAGGCTTGGCGCTTGCTTAGGCAATAAAAGTTTGGGCGGACGTGTGCGCGCTAAGTCATGTTGTATATTGTGATGCTTGAATATAGTTAATTTTTGTGCTGTACCTTGCAAATGAGTTGTATCATTTTGTTAATGAGTTATACATGAGAATGTTTGAGCTTTTAACCGTAAAGATGTGTGTCTTAACTTTATTTGTTACCTATAGTGTGAGTAAAATTTATCTATCATTGGAAGAAGGCAAGACTCAAGTGTAGAACTTCATTGCCGTCGAGTGGAAAACCCAGGTTGAGTGAAGTTTTCACATGTAACAACTGTCAAGCAGGAGTAATGTATTTCACAACTTAATTACTTATAGAAACTGCGCGTCATATATCATGTCATAATAACATTGAGCACTGAGACAAGAGGGGTTGCTCTGATGGTAAGCAACCCCCACTTTTAGCCGAGAGGTTGTGAGAGGTTGTGAGTTCGAGTATCCCCAAGAATAAGGTGGGAAGTTCTTGGAAGGAAGGATGCCGGAGGTCTATTTGGAAACACCCTCTCTACCTATGGGTAGGGGTAAGGTCTGCGTACATACTATCTTCCTCAGACCCCACTAAGTGAGATTATACTGAGTTGTTGTTGGAATGGCTGTAGAACAATTCTCCTAGATGTTCATAGTCGCAAAATGTGTTGCCTTTACCTTAAAAGAGAATGCACATATGACAACTAATCTGATACGTGGACTAAGGGGAATCTAAGTTGCTTTATATATATTGCAGAAATAAACATACGTTGTGATTTATTTCTGGATTTCTTCCTTTTCTGCTGTAGTTCATTTTTCTCAGATCTCAAGGGTGCTATGTTGCGGAGGAAACAAAAATTTCTGCATGGCCTAGCAATAACAAACCAGATTAGAATTGAGTTTTCGAAACTTCAGCTTTAGACCTGAAACTTTTCAATTACAACACAAAAATATCAGCGTTAGAGCTGAAGTTTCCTAGTTACACTACAAAAACTTCAGCTCTAGAGCTGAAGTTTCCCGGTTACAACTCAAAAGTTTCCCAGTTACAACACAAAAATTACAATGCAAAAACTTTAACTTTAGAGCTTAAGTTCGCCAGTTATAAAACAAAAACTTCAGCTCTAGAGCTGAGCTTCAGGCCCGACTAAGTTTTGCATGATTGTCTTTACTACTTCAGCCCCGTGTGTTTAAGTTATGCGAAAAAACAAGTACGCTTGCAATTTTTTTTTCAAATCGAACATAAGTTAAAATGTAATACAAAAAACAGGTATAAATGCAAATCCCCCTAATTAGAGGTCTCTCATTTGAGTTTCTAAAATAGAAAATATCTTAGTAGCCAATAAATCTTGAATACCTAATAACTACACAAAAAAATCATACTATAAGAATTTTTGAAAACAGCTTTTAGTTTTGGAGTGTGAACTAGTTTATGAGAAATTATGCTTTTAAAGAATATTTATTATAGATTTTTTAATTAATGTATCTATTTTTCGTTTTGACAATTTTTTTTTCAATAATTGACTTTGATTTATATTTTTGAAAAAAGATTTGGAAAAACCTTTCTACACCAAATGGAACGTAAAAATAAGGCCAAAAATCTAGCTTAATCTTTGCACGAAAAAGTGTTAAGTTGTCTTCTTCTGTGAGCTGTCCACCTTTTGCTTTTACTTTATTTATTATAATAATAAATAAAATCGAAGCTTTCTTTACTCGTATCATTCTTCTATGCATATTGAAATTAATGTTTTTTGTTTCTTTTCAATGTGGTTCTCTCTTTTTGGCATAGACAAATCAAAGATTAGGAGTTGATAAATTTGAAGGGCTACTAGGTTTCACAAAGCATAATTAAGTTGTCAAAAATAGGCTATTTTGTTAAACAATTGAATAAGGAAATAGGAAAAGGAACATTGAGATTTGAATCCAGATCCTACTGTGGCTTAGCTTTGTTTTAATTTTGGGTTTTGGATAATAATTAATGGTAAAAATTGCACGGGGCGTCCTATTTGGTCGCCCTTATTTAACCTATACTCATGTTATTTTAAAGATTTAACTTGTACCTACTTTTTAAACAACTTCAGCCTATTTTCTACTCTGTCGTTTCTTCTTCTGTTGTTGCTGCTGGTGGTGCTACTATGAAAATTCAGTTCATGGGATGATTGGTGATTTTTTTCATGATAATTCTATTCTTTTCACGTTTATTGTTTCCAAAATTTATGATGTAGATATATTGTTGACAATTTGATTATGTTGGAAAGCATTTTCAAAAACTTCAGCTTATATAGTGGTGGAGTTTTTGCAAATGAACTAAATAACTTCAACATCTTCTGCTAATTTTTTTGGAAAAGCTTTATAACAAAATTAATCAATCCAGGACACAAAAACTTTAGTGCTGAAATTTTTACAAATGAACTAAATGATTTTAGCATATTTGCTGAAATTTATGAAAAAGCTTATTCAGGACAAAAAAAATGTAGTTTATTTAGTGCTAAAGTTTTTATAAATGAACTAAATAACTTCAGCATCTTCTGCTGAAGTTTTTGAAAAAGCTTATTGACAAAACTAATGAATCCAGGACAAAAAATCTGCAGCTTATTTAGTGCAATTACAAACAAAAATTTCAGCAAATAGAGAACAAAATTTCATCTACTATGCTTGGGCTCAGCAATTACAAACAAAACTTCAGTACATTTGGTTCAACACACTTGCTACTTCAGACCCGTCTACTAGAAATGTTGAAGTTTTGCGTGATTGTCTTTGCCATTTCAGCCTCGTATGCTGAAGTTGCGCGAAAAAGTGGGTACGCTTGCAATTTTTTTACAAAGCGAACACAAATTAAAACATGATCCAAAAAGCGGGTATAGATGCAAATCCCCCTAATTAATGTGCAGAGTTGCATTGTCCTGAAAGAACGAGTTTTATATGTTGGAACCATTGTTCCGAAAACATCTCTTTGATTTTTATTTTTTAATAAAAACAAATACTGTTTTCTGAAATTAAAATAGTAGTCATAATTTATGTTCTTTGGAATAAACAGTTCTTCTATCCCCCAACTAATTTTAAAAATCTGCACACCTTAAGAGCTTCTTACGCAAGAAAAGGGAGATTTGTTTTACGACAATTACAATTTAGCTAACAGGTATCAACAGTTTAGTTTTATTAAACTAATTAACATCCTCAATAGTTGCCAACAATTACCTTACTTACATTGTGTGTTTTACTGAATCCATAAATATATGATATATGATTGTGAATAGACTCATATTACTTGATCATGATTGCTAATAAATATTTTCACCTAATAAAATCATATCATCATACTAAATTAATATAGTTTGATATAGATATTCAGAGTATATTAACAAAGCTTTATCAGACTTAGCCGATATTTTCTATCAAGTGCTATATGCAGTGCCAACTCAAGGGCCAAGCGACTGAAGCGGGCGCTTTAGGCCCACAAATCTTTTAGGCCCCTAATTATTAAAAGTAGGTCTTATGTGTTAATTGTTTTCTAAAAATATTTAATAATTAAAGAAAATACATTTCTAGTATATAATCCAAGTTATTTTTATTCTCTTTTCTGTCATGGCCCTAATTCACCAATCGTGAATACGTCATGACGACACCTAGTCACGATAACAAGGTAAGCCTAACAGTATAGAAATAACATCTAATACACAAATATTAAATCAAAAGTTAAATAACTTAAGGAAATGTATATAACTTGTCTCTTGGCATATACACTTCGACACTACAAATTATGAAACTGAAATCCCAAAATCCGGAATCTCACGAAAATCACAGGCTAATAGAAATGTAATACACTGCTCTAACTCCGGAATGTCTAGACAATCGAAAGAAAGAAAAAACAAATACTACAGCTGGAATAAGATAGAGACTCATTGTCTGCAGACGTAGTAGATATACCTCAAAAACTCTGGTTGATGTCTCCTGGATTACTGATGGTGCGCCTGGCCGGAAGTACCTATATCTTCACATGAAAAATATGCGCAGAAGAAGCGTGAGTACACCACATCGGTACTCAGTAAGTGTCAAGCCTAACCTCAGTTTGGTAGTAACGAGGAAGGTCAGGGCCCTATTGAGATAAAGATATATAATAAGGCTGACAACAGTATATCATAAGCAGAATTAATGATATTTAACTATGAATTTAAATTGATTACACAAACAATAATTAATACATAGAAAATTAGATAACACAAGGTAAACATTTCAATGCTAGTACCAATAATGAGGATTTCCCAGGATACCGTCCTGTAGTCCATTTTATCAATCTGTACGAGGAGCTCCCGGGATAATGTCCCTTGTCCGAGATGATAGTAACCGGAATACTGTGCAGATGAACAATCTCCTTGCAGTAAATCCCCACTAACCGCTCTGCCGAGTAAGTAGTACACATCGGTATGAAATGAGCAGACTTGGTCAGCCGATCCACAATAACCCAAATAGAATCGAATTCGTTCGCCGTTAGAGGGAGACCAACTACAAAATCCATGGTGATCTTCTCCCATTTCCACTTTGGAATCTCAATCTGCTGAAGTAATCCACCCGGTCTCTGGTGCTCAGCCTTTATGATGTTCTTAATGTCAATACCAAACAAGAGGGGGATGTTTTGTGTGGTACCCAATTTTTCGATCTAGAAGAACATGGTTCTTCTAGGTATTCTAATAGCTACTGTTTGCGGAATTAAATAACAGAAATAAACAACACATAAATTTTTACGTTGAATACACCTGGCTTAAAAGGTTAACAAAATCACGACCTACTACTCAGTAGGATTTTTCCAAACTTTTATAAAATCAATGAGCTAAAAAAGCATTTACAAAACTCTTATAAATATAAGAATTAAACTCTAATCTCAATGTGGCACACAGTCTCAACTGTTGCGACACTGCACAATAATTGTGCAATCATTGTTCAACGTGGTCATTGTGCATCATATAAATATTATATGATGCAAGTTACAATCTCACCGAAGACAAAGTGTGATAAATTAAATGTTGTTGTTTACAAGCACTCTAGACATGAACACATGATAGAGGCTGTTATAGCATTTACATTAACAGAAAATTGTGAATTCTCCAACGGTGAGGAAATAAATCTTAAGAAAGTTTATTTATTTTTTCAATTTGGCATTCAGTAAGCTGACTATCAAATGCTAATCCCAACAGCTTGATTTCATTTACTATTTCTGATTATCTTGTTAATGTATTTAAACGATTGTGCATATATGTGGAAAGAATCTCAGTACATAAAATAAGTGTACGCATGTAATCTATAGGAAAGCGACAATGATGTTTCATGAAAACTAATTTTTCCCTTTTTATGTCCTATATCAAATTGAAGATACTACTATGCGCAAATAGCTATTTAGTAGCTTATACTAATAAAATAACATGAAATAGCAAGATTTTGAGAACATCTGGGCTTTTACAGATTTAACAGCTTATCAATGTGAAAGAAAAAATAAATGTACATCCACATGTTAAAAGCTTTAAACTCTAATTGACAAAGGCCAAGTGTGCAAAAACAAACCATTAATGAATGCGACAAGGGAATGGAGGCCCTATATCTAAAAACTCAACTCAGGGATTGGAGCCCTAATATTGGTAAAGGCGACTATGGAATGGAGGCCCTATGTCTAGAGAAAACTTAACTCAGAGATTGGAGATTTAATGTTGGTATAAAGTCGCTAGGGAATAGAGGACCTATGTCTAAAAATTCAACTTGGGAATTGGAGCCCTAATGTATGTGAAGGCGACTAGGGAATGGAGGCCCTATGTCTAAAAAAACACAACTCAGGGATTGGAGCCCTAATGTTGGTAAAGGCGACTAGGGAATGGAGGCCCTATGTCTAAAAAACACAACTCAGGGATTAAAGCCCTAACGTTGGTAAAAAGGCGACTATGGAATGGAGGCCCTATGTCTAAAAACTCAACTCAGGGATTGGAGCCCTAACGTTTATAAATGCGCACTAGGGAATAGAGGCCTTGTGGATGAAAAAAATCAACTCAGGGATTGGAGCCCTCATATTGGTAGAAGGCGACTAGGAAATGGTGGCCCTATGTTTAAAAACTCAACTTTGGGATTGAAGCCCTTATGTTGGTAAAAGGTGACTAGGGAATAGAGGCCCTATGTCTAAAAACTCAACTCAGTGATTAAAGCCTTAATGTTGGTAAAAGCCGAATAAAGAATGGAGGTCCTATGTCTTAAAAAACTCAACTCAGGGATTGGAGCCCTAATATTCGTAACATGTGACTGGGGATTGGAGGCCATATGTCTAAAAAGCTCAACTTAGGGATTGGAGCCCTAATGTTGGTAAAAATGCAACTAGGGAATAGAGGTCGTATGTTTAAACACTCAACTCATGGATTGGAGCCCTAATGTTGGTAAAAAAACATTTAGGGAATGGAGACCCTATGTCTAAAAACTCAACTTAGAGATTGAAGCCCTAATGTTGGTACAGGAGACTGGGGAATGTAGACCCTATGTTTAAAGAACTCAACTCAGAGATTGGAGCCCAAATATAGGTAAAAGGTGACTAGGGATTCGAGGCCCTATGTCTCAAAACTCATCTCAAGGATTAGAACCATAATGTTGATAAAAAAGCAAATAGGGAATGGAGGCCCTATGTCTGGAAAAATGTTTACTCAGGCATTGGAGCCTTAATGTTTGTAAAAAGCGACAAGGGAATGGTAGCCCTATGTCTAAAAACTCAACTCGGAGATTGGAGCCCAAATGTTGGTAAAGTCGATTAGGGAATGGTAGCCCTATGTCTAAAAACTCAACAATGGGATTGGAGACCAAATGTTGGTAAAGTCAATTAGGGAGTGGTGGCCCTATGTCTCAAAAGCTAAATTTAGAGATTGGAGCCCTAATGTTAGTAAAACTGCGACTAGGGATTGGATGCCTTTTGTCTAAACACTCAACTCATGGATTGGAGCCCTAATGTTGGTAAAAATGTGACAAGGGAATGGAGGCCCTATGTCTAACAACTCAACTCGGGGATTGATTCCCTAATGTTGGTAAAGGCAACTAGGGAATGGAGAGCCTATGTCTAAAAACCTCAACTCAGGGATTAGAGCCCTAACGTTTGTAAAACGACGACTATGGACTGGAGGCCTTATGTCTAAAAACTCAACTCAAGGATTGGAGCCCAAATGTTGGTAACGTTTACTAGGGAGTGGTGGCCCTATGTCTAAAAAGCTAAACTCAGAGATTGGAGTAATAATGTTAGTAAAAAGCGACTAGAGATTGGAGGACTCATGTCTAAACACTCAAGTCATGGATTGGAGCCCTAATGTTAGTAATAAAGCAAATAGAGAATGGAGGCCCTGTGTTTATAAAAAACTCAACTCAGGGATTGGAACCTTAATGTTGGTAAAAAGCGACTAGGGAATTGAGGCCCTATGTCTAAAACTCAACTCAGGGATTGGAGCCCAAATGTTGGTGAAGTCGACTAGTGAATGGTGGCCCTATGTATAAAAACTAAACTCAGGGATTAGAGCCCTAATGGTAAAAATGCCACAAGGGAATTGAGGCCCTATGTCTAAAAACTCAACTCAGGGATTGGAGCCCTAATGTTGGTAAAGGCGACTAGGGAATGGAGGGCATATGTCTAAAAAACTGAACTCAGGGATTAGAGCCCTAATGTTGATAAAAAGGCGACTATGGAATCGAGGCCCTTGTCTAAAAACTCAACTCATGGATTGGAGCCCTAATGTTGGTATAAAGTGACTAGGGAATAGAGGACCTATGTCTAAAAACTCAACTTAGGGATTGGAGCCCTAATGTTGGTAAAGGCGATTAGGGAATGGAGGCACTATGTCTAAAAAAACACAACTCAGGGATTGGAGCCCTAATGTTGGTAAAGGCGACTAGGGAATGGAGGCTCTATGCCTAAAAACCTCAACTCAGGGATTACAGCCCTAACGTTGGTAGAAAAGGCGACTATGGAATGGAGGCCCTATGTCTAAAAACTCAAGTCAGGGATTGGAGCCCTAATGTTTGTAAAGGCGCATTAGGGAATAGAGGCCTTGTGGCTGAAAAAACTCAACTCACGGATTGGAGCACTAATATTGGTAGAAGGCTACTAGGGAATGATGGCCCTATGTTTAAAAACTCAACTTAGGGATTGGAGCCCTTATGTTGGTAAAAGGCGATTAGGGAATGGAGGCCCTATGTCTAAAAACTCAACGGAGTGATTAGGGCCTTAATGTTGGTAAAAAGCCGAATAAGGAATGGAGGCCCTATGTCTTAAAAAACTCAACTCAGGGATTGGATCCCTAATATTGGTTGCAAGTGACTATGGATTGGAGGCCCTATGTCTAAAAAGCTCAATTCAGGGATTGGAGCCCTAATGTTGGTAAAAATGCGACTAGGGAATGGAGGTCGTATGTTTAAACACTCAACTCATGGTTTGGAGCCCTAATGCTGGTAAAACTGCATTTAGGGAATGGAGGCCCTATGTCTAAAAACTCAACTCAGAGATTGAAGCCCTAATGTTGGTACAGACGACTAGGGAATGGAGACCCTATGTTTAGAGAACTCAACTCAGGGATTGGAGCCCTAATGTTGGAAAAAGATGATAGGGATTGGAGTCCCTATGTCTAAAAACTCAACTCAGGGATTAGAGTCATAATGTTGATAAGAAAAGCAAATAGCGAATGGAGGCCCAATGTGTAGAAAAAACTCAACTTAAGAATTAGAGCCTTAATGTTGGTAAAAAGAGACTAGTGAATGGAGGCCCTGTGTTTAAAAACTCAACTCAGTGATTGGAACCCAAATGTTGGTAAAGTTGACTAGGGAGTGGTGACCCTATGTCTAAAAAGCTTATCTTAGAGATTGGAGCCCTAATGTTGGTAAAAATGCGACTAGGGATTTGAGGCCTTATGTCTAAATATTGCAAACTTAATATTGAAATTTCTCTTCTTTGTGAGAAAAGACACAAGGAATGGATGGTTTAGTTCAATTTATACCGTCTAATTGAAAGTAAAAGTAGTTGTTGGTATTGAGTCGTATGTTTCCCCATCTATTTCACAATTGAGAAAATAAACCCAAAATAATAACCCGGTGTTAACCTTTTTGTCACGATCTGTATTTTTCCCACCATCGGGAATCATGATGGCGCCTACTGTCGAAGCCAGGCAAGCCAACCCTCTTAAATCCTTTTCACAAAACTCAAATCGGAAACAAATTAAATATTGATAAAATTAATTAAAACACGTTGAAGTCTTTTTGCAACAAAACGATAAGAAAGATGCGGAAATTAGTAATATGCCTCTACCCAGTATTTGGTATCAGTACTCAAGGACGACAAACGAGTGATAAAAACACTAGTTTGAAAGAAATACATCACAAGTCTGTTTGATACAAATGAAACAAACTAGAAGAAATAGAAGAGACTCAAGGCCTGCGAATGCCAGCGAACTACCTCATAATCTCTGGACTAAAGGATCGCCCTCAAGCTACTGCTGCCGTTCGTAGGTTGCATCCTGACCAGTGCTCCAAAAGGCACAGAAGAGTGGCATCAGCACAACCGACCCCATGTGCTGGTAAGTGCCTGGCCTAACCCCGGCAAAGTAGTGACGAGGCTAGACACGACCTACCACAATTAACCTGTGGAATAATGATATACAAGTTCGAGAAAGAAACAATAAAAATATAATACGAATAAAACAGGGGGGGAAACAAGGTAAAGATGGAACATCAGTAACAACAATAACTCTATCTCAACTCTTCATGATCTACTCATCTACAGTGGATGACGCACCACACTATCCCATTGTGTAATATACAAGTGGACGGCATGCCAGACGATCCCGCGGCATCTCAAGCCAAATAACAATAAATGGACGGCGCGCCAACACGATCCCGTGGCATCTCAGGCCAAATAACAATAAGTGGGCGGCACGCCACACGATCCCATAATGCAATGTATAAGTAGACGGCGAGCCACACGATCCCGCGACATCTCAGGCGGGATAACAATAAGTAGACGGCGCGCCACAGGATCCCATATTGCAATGTATAATTGGACGGTATGCCACCCGATCCCGCGACATCTCAGGCTGAATAACAATAAGTGGACGGCGTGCCACACAACCCCATAATGCAATGTATAAGTGGATGGCGCGCCACACGATCCCGCGGCATCTTAGGTCGAATAACAATAAGTGGACGGTGCTCCACACGATCCTATATTATAACTGGATAACTCCAACAATCTTCCCAAAGGAGGCCCCATTAGGATTTGATTCACACAACAGTTAAACCCGGCAAGGGTACGACTACAACCCAAAATATCCTAGTAAGGGAGGATTTAATAATAATATTTGCTCGTCCCGGCAAGGGAAAACAATTAAATAACAAGTTCCTGGCAAGGGAAATCAATTCAAGAACAAGTCCATGCAAGGGAAAAGTACTACACTTACATCATTGGCTCATTTACCTTTTAACAATCATTTCATAATTTAATTAGCATCCAATTAACTCAATTATTTCACATATTTCAAATTCCAAGTCAATTATGAATCACGGTCATGCTAGACACCAGTGTATAGATACTCATCACCATGCCTATATACTGTACTCGATCATTTAGCAAATAGCATTCAAATACTCTAATCATATTCCCTGAAACCAAAGTTATATCAAGCACTTACCTCGAAAGTTTCCAACTCAACTCACGCCTCTAGAGTAGTTTTACCCTTCGAATTCGCTTCAGAACCGGTCCAATCTAACCACAATTTACTCAAATGTATCAACAAATGCTAGTTAAATCAATTTGAATGCATAAGAATGAAATTCCCAAGGTTTTACCCAAAATTTCCCAAAATGCCCTGGGAGCACCTGGTCAAAACCCGAGGTTCGAACCAAAACCTGATTACCCATTCCCCCACGAGTTCATATATGCAATTTATTTTAAAATCGCACCCCAAATTGAGGTCCAAATCTCCAATTATTGAAAAACCTAAATTCAACCCAAATCTCCATTTTTTACCATGAAAGCTTTGATTTAAGGATGAAATAATGTTAGAAGATGATAAGGATTGAAGAAAACTAGTAAAAATTGACTTACATTTGGTTTGGGGATGAAGGGGTTCGAGGGAAATCACCTATGGAGGTTTTGGGTTTTGAAAATATGAAAAGTAAGGTTTAAAATCGGTTAAGTATAAAATTCACAGGTGCGGTTGTCGCAAATGCGATATTAACTTCGCACTTCGAACTGGGCAGAAATAAAGGGGACCTTGCCTTTGCAAGAAATTGTTCGCAATTGTGAACACAGGCTTCGGCTGGGGAAACTCGCAATTGCGAGATTGACTTCGCATTTGCAAAGTCTAGCTGCCAAGAGGGAATATCACATTTGCGAGAAAAACATCGCATTTGCGAAGACAGGCCAAACAACAGAGGTTCGCACTTGGGAACAAGTCTTCGCAATTGTGAAGACTGCAGACACCGGCAGTTAAAAGTATTTCAAATGAGCCTAACACCTATCCGAAACTCACCCAAGCCCTTGGGGCTCCAACCCAAACATGCACCCAACCTCTAAAACATTCTACGGACTTACTCATGCAATCAAATCGCCAAAATAACATCAAAATCAAAGAATCAACCTCCAAAACGAATGATTTTCGTTTCAAAGTTCTAAACTTTTAAACTTTTCCACTTTTATTTCGAAACACGTCAAACGATATCCATTTGGAACCAAAATTTACAAATAGAGCTTAATGCCCATTTAAGACTTGTAGCAGGCATCCGAACCAAAATGCGAGCCCGATACCATCACTTTTGATAAAATTTTCATTTCCATTTTTCCTTAAGCATTTTCGAAAGCAATTTCACAGAAATGCTCTGTACTCGGGCCTGAGACCTCGGATTTCGATTCTGGGAATACGCCAGGATCCCAAATTTCCTTTCAGACTCTCCGGGACTGTCACATCATAGGTCTGAGTAGACCAAAGTCAACTATAGAATTTTTATTACCAAAATTCAGGGTTTTCAACATAGAGTTCAAATATTTTCACATAAAAATTTTCCGGCAGCACACCCGGACTGCGCAAACAAATCGAGGAAACCACATAAGAGGTTTCAAGGCCTCAAAAAATACAAATAAAGGGAGAATTATGGTGATTACCCTTTGGGTCATCACATCCTCCACCTCTAAAATAGTTGTTCGTCCTCGAACGGACAAAAGGAAGAAGTACCTGAGTCGGGGAAAAGATGGGGATAACGGCTCCGCATATCAGACCCGGACTCATAAGTCGATGCCTCAAGAGGCTAACCTCTCCACTGAAGGAAAACTCCGCGACCTCAACTCTAGAACATGCCGATCTAAAATAGCCACCAGCTCATCCTCATATGACAGATCCTTGTCCAATTGGACAATACTGAAATCTAACACATGGGTGGGATCACCCTGATACTTCCGAAGCAAGGATACATGAAAACCGGATGCAAAGCTGACAATCTAGGTGGCAATGGAAGTCTATAAGCCACATTCCCAACACGGTCCAGAATCTCAAACGGGCCAATATACCTAAGGCTATGCTTTCCCTTCTTCCCAAACCTCATCAAGCCCTTCATAGGCGATACACGGAGCAATACTTGCTCACCAACCATGAAAGCAACATCCCTGACCTTACGATCTGCAACACTCTTCTGCTTGGACTGAGCTGACCGAAGTCTGACCTGAATGATCTTGACCTTATCCAAGGCCTCCTGCACCAAGTTTGTTCCCAATAACGGAGCCTTTCCCGGCTCAAACCATCCGACTGGGGACCGACACTGCCTACCATACAATGCCTCATATAGAGCCATCTGAATACTGGACTGGTAGCTGTTATTGTAGGTAAACTCCGCTAACGGCAAGAACTGGTTCCACGAGACTCCAAAATCAATAATGCAGGCTCAGAGCATATCCTCAAGAATCTGAATGGTCTTATCGGACTAACCGTCCAATTGGGGGTGAAATGGTGTACTCAACTCGACCTGGGTGCCCAACTCACAATGTAATGCTCTCCAAAATACGAGGTATACTGCGGATCTCAGTCCGAAATAATAGATATGGGCAGCCCATGAAGGAGAACGATCTCTCATATGTAAATCTCAGCATATCTCTAGGATGAATAGGTGGTGGCAACTGGTATGAAATGCTTTGACTTAGTCAGCCTATCAACAATAACCCATATAGCATCAAACTTCTTCCGAGTCATCGGAAGGCTAATAACAAAATCTATGGTGATTCTCTCCCACTTGCACTCAGGAAGCCCAATCCTCTGAAACAACCTACCGGGTCTATGGTGCTCACACTTAACCTGCTGACAATTCAGACAACGAGCCACATATGCAGCAATTTCTTTCTTCATCCTATGCAACCAATAATGCTGTCTCAAATCTCGATACATCTTCTTGACGCCCGGGTGAATAGAATACAAGAACTGTGGTCCTCCGCTATGATCGACTCTCGAATACCATCCACATTAGGCACACAAATGCAACCCTACAACCTCAATACGCCATGATCTCCCAAAGTCATCTCCCTGGCACCTCCCCACTGCACCGTGTCTCTCAGTACACCCAAATGGGAATCATCAAACTGCCGCTCCCGGATACGCTCCATCAACGATGAACGAGCAACCGTGCAAGCGAACACCCTGCTGAGCTCAGAAATATATAATCTCACCAATCTATTTGCCAAGGCCTGAACATACAAGGTAAGCGGTCTCTGGCTCAACGGAATATAGACAAGGCTTACCATGCTAGCAGACTTCCTACTCAATGCATCGGCCACCACATTGGCCTTTCCCGGGTGGTATAAAATAGAAACATCATAGTCTTTCAATAACTCCAAGCACCTCCGCTGTCTCAAATTCAACTCTTTATGCTTGAACTAGTACTAAAGGCTTTTGTTATCCATGTACACCTCACACATCACACCATACAAATAATGCCTCCAGATATTCAAGGCATGAACAATGGCTGCCAACTCTAGGTCATGAACTGGATAATTCTTCTCGTGGATCTTCAACTGCCTCAACGCATATGCTACGACCTTGCGGGAAGCATCGCAATATACAATATAAGGCCCAGATCCCATGGGCAGAACCAATACCGGTGCCGTAGTCAGAGTTGTATTGAGCTTTTGGAAACTCGCCTCGTACTCATTTGACCACCTGAACTGGGCAACCTTCTGATTCGATCAAGTCATCGGGGCTGCGATGGATGAAAACCCCTCCACAAGACGTCTGTAGTAACCCGCTAACCCCATGAAGCTCTGAATCTCTGTAGTTGAAGCTGATCGAGGCCAATTCTTGATTGCCTCTTTTTTTTCGAGCCCACTTGGATACCCTCTGTTGATACCACATGACTTAGGAATGCGACTGAAATCAACCAAAAATCGCACTTTGAGAACTTGGCGTACAACTGACTATCTTTCAGAGTCTAAAGAACCACTCTAAGGTGTTGTTCGTGCTTCTCCTGGCTGCGGGAGTATATCATGATGTCGTCAATGAATACAATCACAAATAAATCCAAATAAGGTCTAAACACTCGGTTCATCAACTCCATGAATGTGGTGGGGGCATTGGTCAATCCAAACGACATGACCAAAAACTCATAATGCACATATCGAGTATGAAAAAGCTGACTTAGAGACATTAGACGCCCTAATCCTCAGCTGATGATAACCAGACCTCAAATATATCTTCGAGAACACCTTAACACCCTGAAGATGATCAAACAAATCGTCAATCCTCGGTAGTGGATACTTGTTATTTATTGTCACCTTGTTCAACTGCCAGTAATCAATGCACATCCTCATCGACCCGTCCTTTTTCTTCACAAACAACACTGGTGCACCCCAAGGTGATACACTGCATCTAATGAAACCCTTATCAAGCAAGTCATGAAGCTGCTCCTTCAACTCTTTCAACTCTGGCAGGGCCATACGATATAGTGGGATAGAAATAGGCTGAGTGCCCGGGGCCAGATCAATATAAAAATCAATATCCCTATCGGGCGGTATACCCGACAGGTCTGAAGGGAACACCTCGGGAAACTCCCGAACAATAGGAACAGAGTCGATAGATGGAACCTTTGCGCTGGAGTCGCGAATATACGCCAAATATGCTAAACACCCCTTCTCGACCATACTTCGAGCCTTGACATATGAAATAACACTACGGGTGGCATGACCTGAGGTCTCTCTCCACTCAAGTCGGGGCCAATCTGGCAAGGCCAAAGTCACGGTCTTGGCGCTACAATCCAAGATAGCATGATACGGGGACAGCCAGTCCATCCCCAATATAACATCAAAGTCCACCATTTCTAAGAGCAATAAGTCGACAGGGGTCCCAAGACCCTCAAATATTACCACACAAGAATGATGCACTCGGTCGACCACTATAGAATCACCAACCGGTGTGGACACATATACAGGAATACCCAGAGCCTCACTAGGCATGATCAAATAGGGTGCGAAATAGGATGACACATAAGAATAAGTAGATCACGGACCAAATAATACTGAAGCACCCTTATCACAGACCAGTATATTACCTGTAATCACAGCACCAAATGACTCGGCCTCCAGCCTGGCCGGCAATGCATAACAACGGGGCAGGCCCTCACCTCCCTAAACTACATCTCTGGGATGCTCTGCTGTGGGATGACCCCTGCCCCTTGTTGTCTGAGCGCGACCTTTACGCTCCCTACTTCCACCTCTGTGGAATCTACCCCCGCCTCTAGCTGGCTGGGCGGCTTGTGGATCATCTACTGCCTGAATCATGGGACGAGGACCCCGCTGATGTGAACTGTTAGAAACTCGAGGGCAATACTTGGCAATGTGCCTCGGGTCGCACAAAGTGAAGTAAACTCTCGGCTGCTGAGAATACCAAAGTGGTGGTGCACTGATAAGAACTGATGGTGAACTAAAGAGCTGTTGGTCAGAATACTGTGGCTGAGATCTACGACCACCTGGAGCACTATATGAAATCTGGAGTGCTGATTGGAAAGGTCTCGGGGGATGGCCTCTGAGGAATAAATATAGACGTCTCCGTACCAGTCCCTCTGACTCTACTGAGCTTGTCCATGAGTATTGAGACCCAAGTAACATAGTGATGTGATACCAACTTATTACGACCCGGATTGTTCCCACGATCGGGAGTCGTGATGACGCCTACTGTCGAAGCTAGGCAAGCCAACCCTTTTAAATCCTTTTCACAAAACCCAAATCGGAAACAAATTAAATACTGATATAATTAATTAAAATTAGCGGAAGTCTTTTTGCAACAATAACGATAACAAATATGCAGAAATTAACAACATGCCTCCACCCAGTATTTGGTGTGTCACTACTCAAAGATGACTAAATAGTGCAAAAAACAATAGTTTGAAAAAAATACATCACAAGTTGGTTTGATACAAATGAAAAAAACTAGAAGAAATAGAAGAGACTCGAGGCTCGCGAACGGCAGTGAACTACCTCAGAATCTCTGGACTGAAGGATCGCCCCCTAGCTACTGCTGCAGTCCGTAGGCTGCGTCCTGACCTGTGCTAAAAAAGGCACAGAAGCGTAGTATCAGCACAACCGACCCCATGTGCTAGTAAGTGCCTGGCCTAACTCCGGCGAAATAGTGACGGGTCTAGACATGACCTACCATAATAAACATGTGCAATAAAGATAAACAAGTTCGAGAAAGAAACAATAACAAAATAATACGAATAAAACATGGAGGGGGGATACAAGGTAAAGATGGAATATCAGTAACAACAATAACTCTATCTCAGCTCTTCATGATCTACTCATCTACAGTGGACGGGGCTCCACACAATCCCATTGTGTAGTATACAAGTGGATGACATGCCACACGATCCCGCGATATCTCATGCCCAATAACAATAAGTGGACACGATCCCATAATGCAATGTATAAGTGGACAGCGCGCCACACAATCTCGCGGCATCTCAGGCCGAATAACAATAAGTGGACGGCGCGCCACACGATCTCATAATGCAATCTATAAGTGGATGGCATGCCACACGATCCCATAATGCAATGTATAAGTAGATGGCGTGCCACACGATCCCACGACAGCTCAGGCTGAATAACAACAAGTGGACGGCGTACCACACGATCCCATATTATAATTGAATAACTCCAACAATCTCCTCAAATGAGGCCCCATTAGGGAAGTTCATTCACACAACAGTTAAACCCGGCAAGTGTACGGCTACATCCCAAAATATCTCGGCAAGGGAGGATTTCATAATAATAGCTTACTCGTCCCGACAAGGGAAAACAATTAAACAACAAGTTCCCGACAATGGAATTCAATTCAACAATAAGTCCCAGCAAGGGAAAAGTACTACACTTCCTTCATTGACTCATTTACCTTTCAACAATCATTTCATAATTTAATTAGCATCCAATTAGCTCAATATTTCACATCTTTCGAATTCCAAGGCAATTACGACCCACAGTCATGCTAGACACCGCTGTATAGGTACTCGTCACCATGCCTATACACCATACTCGATGATTTATCAAATAGAAATCAAATACTCTAATCCTATTCGCTCAAACCAAAGTTAGATCAAACACTTACCTCGAAAGATTCCAACTCAACTCACGCCTCTAGAGTAGCTTTACCCCTCGAATTTGCTTCAAAACCGGTCGAATCTAACCACAATTTACTCAAATGTATCAACAAATGATAGTTAAATCAATTTGAATGCATAAGAATGAAATTCCCAATGTTTTACCCAAAATTCCCAAAATTACCCATGCCCACATGATCAAAACACGAGGTTCGAACCAAAACCGGGTTACCCATTCCCCCACGAGTTCATATATGCAATTTGTTTTGAAATCGGACCCCAAATTGATGTCCAAATACCCAATTATTGAAAAATCTAAATTCTACCAAAATCTCCATTTTTAACCATGAAAGCTTTGATTTAAGGATAAAATCATGTTAGAAGATGATAAGGATTGAAGAAAACTAGTACAAATTGACTTACATTTGGTTTGGGGACGAAGGGGTTTGATAGAAATAGCCTATGGAGGTTTTGGGTTTTGAAAATATTAAAAGTGAGGTTTAAAATCGGTTAGGTATAAAGTTCACAGGTGCAGATGCCGCAAATGCGATATTAATATCGCATTTGCGAAGTGGGCAGAAATAAAGGGGACCTCGCATTTGCGAGAAATTGTTCGCAATTGCGAACATAAGCTTAGGCTGGGGAAGCTCGCAATTACGAGATAACTTTGCATTTCCGAAGTCTGGCTGCCAAGTGGGAACATCGTATTTGCAAGAAAAACATCGCATTTGCAAAGACAAGGCAAACAAGGGAGGTTCGCATTTGCAACTCTTTGCAATTACGAAGACTGCAGACGTCAGCAGTTAAAAATGTTTCAAATGAGCCTAACACCTATCCGAAACTCACCCGAGCCCTCGGAGCTCCAACCCAAACATTCACCCAACCTCTAAAATAAATATAAATTTGAACAAAAATTACCGGTTCCGCCATACCCGTAATCGAAGGGTTATTCTACATTTGTTATGTCTCATTAGATGACTTATGATGGATGAAATTGTTAAATAGAAAGACTAAATCATCTAAACTTCATCAAGTTATTGATAAAATGTTGGTTTCGCTTTTCTACTAGTCTAGTGATTGCTTTTAAATTTCTTTTTCCTTTCTCTTTCCCGAACACTCACTCGCTCTCGCATGATCCAGGTCTGCCAATTTTCTATTCTCTTTCTCTATTTTTTTCCATGACACAGGAAAGGACTCACCAAAATGGTGAAATATCCGATGACTGCAAACTGATTAAAAGAAAGAGAAATTTTCAGAAATTACTATGTTTTAATTATTATTAATTTTGTTATAACAGTCATTTACTTTCTATAGCTATGTTTTCAGTTGTTATAGAACGTATTCAATGTATTTTTGCTAATGTATTCATGAATACAGTAGCAAAACTCGACGAGAAGTAGGGGACTCATGCTAAGCAGAGAATGTATTCGACTGTATTCGCGAGCTGTATTGGTGAATACAGTAATGGAATTTGCGAAAAAGGTCTTCAGTTGTTTAAAAACGGCAGGTGAATCAATTTACGTGATAGACTCCTAATATAACTCAACAAACTTAATTATAACACTCAAAATTGCGTTTCTACTTTTAGAAAAGATTCTCAACTAAAAAATACCCCCAAAATAAAGCAATCTTCAGAGATTCAATCCATACTTTTTTTGTGTGCTGTCTTTATTAAATTATTTTTAGTAGTATCTTTGCAAATAGATTTACATATTAAAATTATATGATTAAATTGAATATAGATAAATACATAAAATTACATTGAATACATGAAGTATAACATCATCTATAGTGAAGATACATAAGAATGCATGCTGCATATACATTTGAATATATATATAAATATATATATATATATATATATATATATATATATATATATATATATATATATATAAATATATATATATATATATATATATATATATATATATAAATACATAAATTAAATTAATTAAAAAAATATATAATAAATTCTACAATAGATTGAATACCTATTGTTGGACAAAATAGTAAAACAAAGTAAAGATTTGAAATTATACAATTACATTGAATACTATTAAATACAATGAATATATTGAAAAAGTAAAAAAACTAAAGTCGGTGATACTTTGAAATACAATAAAAAAAGGTGACAGGCTCTTCAAGTTTCTCAGCCCCAAATTTTGTCCCAATTCCACCGATATCCCGGCTGCCGTCATGTGGGACATCGCCGCCGGTTAAATGTAGATAGTTGTTAAAGAAGCACCAATTTAAAGGATCAAACAGAAACTAGACACAAAGCTTCTTCAAATCTCACAAGGCAACCATGAACAATCAATGCAAAATCTAAGAAAAATTTAACGCGATGCCCTGCCCAGTTACCCTTCGCGAGCGCTATTCTCTTCCCGCGAACGAGAAGCACAACTTTTCCCAATTATACTTTAATTTCAGAAACAATAGCTATGGTAATTCTTCATTAAACACTCGGACCCTTTCTTCTCCAAAGATTCTCGGTAACCTTTAGAGCATTTCTTGACCAATGCTTCTTGGATAAGTATTGTTTAACCCGTTTTCTTCCTTTTTTCATCATCACTTATTGAATTCCTAATCTTAAAATATGTATTTTAGGGTAGAAATTGGGGGAATGGGTAGAGTTTGTGCTTTTAAATTTTTCTTGATTTAGACCTCGTTTTGGGGTCAAATTTAAAAATAAATTATATATTCGTGCTCGTGGGGAAATGAGTTATATAAATTTGGTCTGAACCTTGTATTTTGACAAAGCGGGCCCGGGGTCGATTTTTGAAATTTTGAGAAGAAAGGTTGAAAATCTATATTTAGGTAATGGGTTTAATTTGCTTAGCATATATTGATACGATGGAATCATTATTGTATGGATTTGATTGAGTTGGAGCCGAATTCGAAAGGGAAAGCGATTTTTGTGGACTGATTTGGCCGTGGAAGTTGAGGTAAGTGTTTAGTCTAACATTAGCTTGAGGGAATAAGAGTTGAGTCTTATTTGCTACTTGCTAATTGTCAAGTACGATGTATAGTCATGGTGATGAGTATCTATACATTGGTGTCTAGTATGACCTTGAGTCCTTAAAATGCGATTATCATGATTTTGTTGTAATTTCCATATTTAATTGAGGATTTCATTACATTGTAAAGAACATGTGAAAGACATTATGATTCATTTGATTTCGAGGAGCATTGGCCCGAGATGTGATACAAATTGTGAAGGTATTTAGATGATTTGATTCTCTAGGGCGTTGACTCAAATGATTAAGTGAATTATAAAGTAAGAAACGAAAGAAAGAGATAATTTATTGATTATTCACTTGTCGGGAGTTTTTGTTGTTTGTTGATTTTCTCCCTTGCCGGGATATTGAGTTTATTGATACTGTTCCCTTGCCGGGATTTAATTGCTTTATTTTTTTTGGCAATTCGCTAGGCAAATACCTAGGGTTAGTTTTCATTAATAAAAGTAAATGGAAGTTACAACAAATAGGAAAATAAGATAAGGGGGCAGAGCACCGATATTGTTCCCCATATAACAATAACCGGTGTAAACCTTACCTTAATGATCCTATTGAGGCCCGAAAAGGCCTGAAAAAGAAAAAAGCATGAAACGACTAAAATAGCTTAAAACAAATGCAAACAGATCATCCACATACGAATTCTGTGATGTTACAACCCTGAGAAATACTAATGTGATGGTGGTGCTTTACATTCACTATATTTGCGAAACATTTTCTGAATATGGATTTAAAAATCACGCTTGATCCTCAAACGATTTGGCTTTGTAACTTTTGGTTGTATGACTTGCTTTTGCTTTGCGATTCTCATCGGTGGCCTCCGTATGTTAGTGTCTACACATAATCTGCCTTCACAACTTGTATCTCTTTCATGAGATTTTTTACTTGTTTTACTATGCATTGGTGATAAATCTCCATTTCTTGACGCTTCTGCTCGACAATGCGATAGGATATCTTCTTCCTCCCCTTCTTCAAATATATGTATGCCTATCTCCTCCTTTAAAAATTGTCCATTCCGGAGGTTGATTTCTATAGCAGATAAGGCAAGTTATTGATGTCCCTTCCCCTTTGGTATGATTGGTATAATCTATTTTTGGGAAACTACAGGGAGTGGTGATGCTATTCGATTAGCAGTTGATGTTTCACCTAGTTTTGTGATATTTCTTGGGATAAATACTGGAGCATTATGGTTCAAAATGGTATTTCTTTTCGCTACTAATTGCAGATTAGCATTTCTCTTTGCTGTCGCTAACTTCCTTTGAATTTTGAATTGATCCTCATTGTCCTCAGCAGATGTATCGCCATCAAATTCTTGGTCATCCTCTGAAGACGAAAAAGCAGCAAATCCTTCTCCCCAGCCCTCATCGTCGTCATATTCGCGTTGGTCTTTCCACAGTTTTGATCTAAGGACCATGTCCCTCATAGGAACCAGTTTGTTAGCACCAGAGGGTGATGACGGCTCTCCATAACATTTGTTAATTTTCTGCTGCTCTCTGTTCCTTGTTTCTCTCTGAGTACACAAAATTTCATTGGATATCGATGGGCATTTATTTATGGTATGTTGAGCAGCTTCCATTGTTTGTTGAGATACATCCTGAAGCTATGAATGTAAACCACTTTGAATAATTCTTTATTAGAAGCTGCAGCTGCTGGAGCAGTGATCATGCTGCCTTCTTGAGACTTTTCTGGTTGAGCACAAATGTGTTGACAATCTGAATTCTGAGCATCCTCATTCCCTTTGGGAACTGATGATTCTCTGTTTTTTTTTTTATGTTGTCTTTAGCAGCAATTGACAATTTTGTTACTGACAACTTCTCCCTCGACTTACTGGAAATAATATTTTGGTTAGCAGTTGGAGAGGAATCCAATGCCTCCATACTAACTCCTTTTGCTTGTCCAACCAGAGAAATATTGTTGTTGTTAGTGTTCTGCTCTAGCTGTTCCTGGTCGAGCCTATTTGCATTGTCAGTTACACTCTGTGCAGACTGACCCTATGGAATAGGAATGGATTGTGCAGGATCGACAACATTTTGTTGGGCTCCTAACATCTGCAGGTTGCTACTGAAATTTTGTTCATTAATAGACAAACACTGCCCAGCATGTTCAGTAGAAGTGTTGTTGTCTGCAGTACTTTTCATTGCAGCATGAATGACAGTTGAGTCAAATCGAGCAAAATCTTTCTTTAAACCTGCATTTTGGTTTTCAGTCGCACCAGCTTGTTCAGTTGCAAGCAAATTGTTCTCTGCTACATTTACATGTATGAATCTCAGATGCTGGATCAGGCAGTTCAATACATTGCTGAGTTATACCAGAAACTCCCTTAAGACTTACATTATGTTGTACAGTTATACCACTTTGTCCAAATCTTACCATGTTGGAGTCAGATACATTGGCGAGATTTTTAGTAGGCATATCTGATGGATTAGGCAGTTCAGTACCTTTGTTTGATACAGGTATTTCTGCTGCATCACAGTAACTTGTAACTGGTAAAATCTCCACTGAGTCAGATGTAATTCCAGTTGGATCAGGACTAACCTTCAAAAGTACAGAATTTTGTATGTTTGATCCATTAGCTTTGGCAGACACATTATCCTTGGGGTTGTTGTTAGTCATTAACAATAGCTGTTGTTCAATTGTTTTGTCATGACTACCACCATCAACCAAATTCTGGTCTGATTTATTTCCAGCGTCACCCACTGCAGCAGCATCTTCAGCATAAGGATTCAACATTGAAATTCCACTACCAGGTTGGTTTTCATTTAGGCCATTCAGTGGAGTATGTATAGGAACTGAATATTGGCTTTTAAGATTCTGAATTCCGTCACCATTTGGATTTGATACATCTTTAACTGTTTGTACAGCAGAGCCCAAAGCAATTATCTGGCCTCTATCATGATTCACATTAGGAGTTTCACTCAAAACATTTAGAGGAGCAAGAAAATGAACTGAAGATTTCTGCATTCCTTTATCATTTGGATTTGAAACAGATTGAACTTTTTGGACAGCAGAACCCAAAGCATCTAACTGTCCTATATCCTGATTCACCTGAGGAATCATCCTTTCATTTCGACGACCTGCAAGGTTAGCATTCAAGTATTCTCTTGCATCACCTTGTAATTTAGATATTCTGCCCCGACCATCTGTTTCTCGAAAATGAAGTGCTGCTCCCTTTTCTGAAATCCATCGACATGATTTTACATTATGTCCTTGGTGATTACAATTCGTGCAGTATGCATGAGCATTGTCAAATACAATCTGCTGGTCAAAATAAGTTACTTTTCCAGATTTCGAATCTACTATCTTGATCTTTATTTGCGATGGATGATTGTCCATCAAGTTGATCAAAACTTTAACTCTTGCCGTACTCGATCGCGTTCGATCTTTAGTAGCTTTATCAACTGCAATAGGCTTTCCCACTGCTGATGCGATGGACAGTAAAGATTTTTTAGCGAACAGATTTGTTGGTAGTTCGGGAAAGTATATCCAAACCGCGGCTTTTGACGTTTCTTCCCGCGGATTAAATCCCATAGTCCATGGGAAAGTCCTAAAGAAGAAATCATCTCCTTTATCCTTTACATATCCAGTTGTTCTTGAAACTACCTGAGCATAGTCTTCAAATAAATCAAATCTTACAAGGATGTGACGATATTCTAATTGTCAGATGTTGCATCTCCCTTTGACACCAAGTTGTTTCGGCAAAATCTGCCTCAACTCTTGAAGTTCTGGTTTTCCGTAAGAAAATTTGATTATCATAGCTTGTTGGAGACCTTTTTCCCTTCAATTGCTTTATTGTATTTCCTTACCGCGATTTCTTACACTAATTGTTTACTTCCTTGCCCCTTATTTGTGACTGTTATCGGGTGAGGAAAATGATATATATATATATATATTGAAAGTACAAGAGGGCAGGTGAATTGTTACTGATTTAAACTTAATCGCAAATAAGTCGACTTAAAACTTTATTAGTTGACTTAATGTGATAGTGCACCAGATGAGATTATTCAAATATAAGTATGTTGTAAGTAAATGCAGAAATATAATGACACCCATAATTTTTATACTGGTTCGGATTCAATGTGAATCCTAATCCAGTCCCCTTGGGTTGCAAGGGATTTCTCTTCAGATCAATAACTTTCTTTCGAGTACAGAAGTGATGTTTGTTGCACAGTCTTCATTCACTCATTTGATGCAACTTGAACAAGACCAATATGCAAGTAATGAAAATTAGATTTATATCTAATTATATCTTGCTCATTTAACAACTTTATAACTTCTAATGAGTTATTAATAGCAACAGTTGATTCACATGTTTTAATAATAAAATTAAAATGACCTATCTGATAGATCTTATTAAAAGGTTCTGCTGGGATACTCCAGTTATCCAAATTAGACTCAGTTAATGCAATCTGAGAAGAACATGTTTCTTTTACCGAACTAGAACCTGTTTCCAACTTTCTTGGAGAATCAATTGATCCAGGTCTCCTTGAGTCTGGTATTCTAAAGGAAGCCAGTCAGGAAGCCAGTCCTGCTGGTCCTTCTTTATCCACCATTAAATCTATCAGTCAGCATATCCCTATTAAATTAGTGATTGCTAAAGACTTCGTGCTTAACAAAATTGCTTTATTTGATAGTGGTGCCGATCGCAATTGTATTGTAAAAGGCCTTATTCCTCTCAAGTACCTTGAAAAAGGTACCACTCGTTTGTATTCCGCAATAGGAGAGCGGATGAAAATTGATTATAAATTGTCTAAAGCGCATATTTGTAACAACAATATTTGCTTTACGAATGATTTCGTGATCACTGAAAATATCAATGAAGATATTATTCTTGGTCTGCCTTTCATATATCAGTTAAAACCATATACTGATGCCTTAGATGGCATTCATGCATCTATCCTTGGCCAAAAGGTATTTTTCCCATTTGTTAAATCTCTTTCTCCTGAAGAAAGTTTATATGTCAAAAATAAAACTGTTTTTAAAATTAATCGTCTTTCTAACCATATTTCTTTTCTTAAAGAAGAAATAAAGATTGAGCAAATTAAACAAACTTTAAAAACCCCGGGAATGGTGGTTAAAATAGATTCTTTTCAAAGAAAATTTGAAACTGAAGTTTGTTCTAATTTGCCTACTGCTTTTTGGAATGTTAAAAAGCATTCTGTTGCTCTTCCGTACATTGATGGTTTTGATGAACGAAATATCCCTACAAAAGCTAGACCGATTTAGATGAATCATGAAATGTTGGAAATTTGCAAAAAAGAGACTAACCATTTGCTTGATAATGGTATAATCCGCCTCTCTAACTCTCCTTGGAGTTGCTCTGCAATCTATGTTAACAATAGTGCAGAGAAAGAAAGAGGAGCACCCAGGCTTGTAATCCATTATAAGCCCCTAAACTCAATCCTCAAATGGATTCGTCATCCAATCCCCAATAAAAGGGATCTGCTTAAACGAACGTATAAAGCAAACCTTTATAGTAAGTTCGATATGAAATCTGGATTTTGGCAAATCTAAATTAAGGATGAAGATCGTTATAAGACTGCATTCAATGTTCCTTTTGGGCATTACGAATGGAATGTTATGCCGTTTGGATTAAAAAATGCGCCTTCTGAATTTCAAAATAATATGAATAGCATTTTTAATCCTTATACTTATATGTCAATAGTTTATATAGATGATGTGTTGATTTTTTCTGAGGACATTGATTCTCATTTTAAGCATCTTAATACTTTCTTTAATGTTGTGAAAAACAATGGCTTGGTTGTTAGTGCTAAGAAAATTAAGCTCTTCCAAACCTCGATTAGATTCTTAGGTCATGATCTTTATCAAGGAACCTAGAGACCGATTTGTAGAGCCATAGAATTCTCTTCTAAATTTCCTGATGAAATCAAAGATAAAACTCAACTTGCTTTAAATTAAATTATGTATTTTTTAGGCCTTAAAATCTCATTTAGAGTAATCTCAATTTGCGTGCACAGTTCCGGCGCATAGCCAGAAAGCTTAATTATGAAAATCTGTAAAAAAAAATAATAGAATTAGTTATAAAATAAGTTAATTTGACTTCGGTCAACATTTTGGATTAACGGTCCCGGAGGGTCCGTAAGAAAATATGAGACTTGGGCGTAAATCCGGAATCGAATTCCAAGGTCCCAAGCCCGAGAAATGAATTTTTTAAAGAAAATTATTTTCTGAAATTGTTTAAGAAAATTTGAAATGAAATCTGATTAGAACATGATGGTATCAGGCACCTATTTTGGTTCCGGTGTGTCTTATATATGGTTTAATATATTTTTGCAATTCTTTGATTTCGAGATTCAATTCATTGATATTGAGGTTATTTTTGTGATTTGATCACGTGGATAAGTATGTTGTTGAGTTAATACATGTGTTTGATTAGGAGCCCCGAGGTCTCGAGTGTGTTTCGAATGTATTTTGGGAAGTTTTGAACTTAAGAAAAATTGCAGAAACAGCTGATCTGGTATCCTGGCGTTTTCTTCTTCGCCTTATCAGGAGATCCCACGCGAACGAGATGCATTAAGTTTTATTGAGGAAATCCTTCTACGAGAATGCGTATCTCGGATCGCAAATACGAGGCATAAAATTTTATGTCATTTAGCATAAAGTCGATATTAGTGCATAATTCATCTTTGAAGCTAGCCGTCTACAAATTAAATTGTGCTAAAACATAATTATATATGAGCAATACTTCAATTTTATATAAAAATGTAATGGAGTCCACCAATGGAGTAGTTACGGCCTTCTAAAGGCACATCATGAACACAAAAAAAGGTGACAATATTACGAAACGAAAAATAGTTACTATTTTGCTGCAATAGAAATCGGACCAGCTGGAACTCCAATATATTATGCTGGCGTTCTAGTGCACTTTGTTGGAAACACGTTCTCAAGGCATTATACTAAACGTGTGTTCATATGTGTAGGTTTTGATGAATGACAAACTATGCGCAAATTGACATTTGAGGAGATCCAAGCACAAGCGCAAAATTGATATAACGAGATTCAAGCACAAGACAAAGATCGAGATTAAGTTTTATATGAGTCGTTCTTTAATTGTGATCTTGATCCGACAACTTGACTCAAGACATGGCTTCTCTCGTAAAAATATTTTTAACAAATCATGCATATTTAACTTAGAGCAAAATGATTTTAAATCATGCATATTTACTTTAGTCAAAATGATTTTTAAACATGCCTCTAAAATCTGGACTAAGATAATCGATTATGTACTTATGATAATCGATTATGTTTAAGTCAGATGCTTGACAATCGATTGTGAACTTATGACAATCGATTGTGTTAAGGCAGTGAGCATCAGATTTTTCAAATCTGCATGACAATCGATTGTGAACCTTATGACAATCGATTGTTAAGAGGCAGTGTCCATCAATGTTTTTCAAAACTCAAAATAATCGATTGTGAAGCAAATAAAAATCGATTGTGATGAGATGAGACAGTGTCCATCAGATTTTTCAAAGTCACAAAATAATTGATTGTGAACATATGACAATCGATTGTGTTGAGGCAGTGTCTTCCAGACTTTTTCAAAGTTATTAAATAATCGATTGTGATCATCTGACAATCGATTGTCAAGAGGCAGTGTCTAAATTGATTATTCAAGACTGATATATAATCGATTGTCAACATTGCATAATCGATTGTATAACTGACCGTTGCCAAAATGTTTTCAAATACCGTCAGGTAATCGATTATAGATCAAATAATCGATTGTTTTAATTAAAATCTAGAAAAGATTTTTTGAACGTTGCTGAGTAATCGACTGTGGATTTCTGACAATCGATTGTTTTAAGTAAAATCTGGAAAGGATTTTTTGAACGTTGCCAGTAATCGATAGTTGATTTTAAATAATCGATTGTTAAACGTAAAATCTGGGAATGATTTTTGGAATGACTGGCAGACAATCGATTGTGGGAATTTGACAATCGATTGTCACAGAGTAAAATCAGCAATTCTTAATTGACAATTTGGCAACGGTAATACAAGGTTTTTCAACTATAAATACAGCTTCAATTCAGTCTTTCAAACACAACAACTGATCATACAATTGCTAAAGCTTGCATACTCTATTGCTTATCATTTTATATTCATTACATAAGCTTTTGAGAGCCAAATTCTTGTCGAAAGTTGTTGCGATCTTGAGCATATATATTTTACTCATATCTACTCTTAAAGGAGTGTCTTGTTTGAGTGCTAAGTGTTTTTGTACACTTGTGTTGTAACAAGGAACTTGTGTTTCCTTGGTTGAAGTCTTGGAGTGTTGTATCTCCGAGCAAAGGTTGTTGAGGCTTGTGTCCTCAAGTTGTAACGGTTTGTTGAGCACCCGTAAGCTTAACAAGTTAGTGGAAATCTCGAGAGAGTCTCTCGGGGACTGGACTAGCCACGGGTTGTGGTGAACCAGGATATATCGGTGCGTTTGTTCTTATTTATTTACTTATCGCGCTTATTCACTTCCTGCAATTTTTAAATTCCGCAAGTTTACGCTATTTTTTATTATAACGCTATTCACCCCCCTTCTAGCGTTAAGCGTATTATCTAACAATTGGTATCAGATCCCAACTCTCTGAAGACTTAACCGTTTGAGAGAAACATCCATGGCTTCTACTAGTGACTCTTTTGCAGGAATAGGTGAAGGACAATGCTCCACCCCACCACCGCTATTCGATGGTACAAATTATACATACTGGAAGGAGAGGATGAGAATATTGGTACAATCAAATAGTTTTCATCTTTGGAAGGTCATAATGAAGGGTGAACAAATTCCAACCAAAAAGGTTGAAAATAAAGATGTTCCAAAGACCGAAGATGAATACGATGTGGATGATATCCGAAAGGTGCAAAATAACGCTAAAGCAATTAATTTATTATATTGTGCTGTAAATGCTGATGATTACAGGAAAATATCATGTTGCACAACGGTGAAGGAAATGTGGGACAAGCTGGAAATTACGTACGAAGGTACGGACCAGGTAAGGGAAGCCAAAATTGATTTCCTAACCCATGCATATGAATTGTTTCACATGAAGGAAGGTGAAAAGGTCGATGAGATGTTCGAACGATTTTCAAAAATCGTAAATGATTTACATGCTCTCAAGAAGGCCTTCACGGATAAGGAACTTGTCCGAAAGATTCTCCGAAGTCTCACTCCGGAATGGCGATCCAAGGCCAACGCGATTCAAGAGTCTATTGGCGTTTCAAATGTCACCATCGACGGATTAAGAGGTAACCTTAAAACTTTTGAATCTACTATACTTAACCCTCTTGTTGATGATCAAAGGAAGCAAAGAATCGCTCTCAAGGCAAGCACAAGCCAACCTCAAAATGATGAGGACGGAAACAACGAGTTCGGACTCGTTATCAAGAGATTCCAAAAGTTCATGCGAAAAGAGCATGAACGAAAGGGCAAAAAGCAAGGAGATCAAATAAAGTGCTACGAGTGCGGAGAAACCGGGCACATTAAATCAAATTGCCCAAATGCTAAAAAGGAGAAGAAACCTTTCAAGAAGCAACGTGCATACATATCTTGGGGAGGCGACTCCGATGATGAGTCAAGTGAGGAAGAAGAAGACGAAGCCGCAAATCTTTGTCTCATGGCACAAGAAGACAACCAAGAAGAGGTATGTCAAATTTCTTCCAAGAATTTCTTTTCTCTTGAGGAAATGCAAAATGCTTTTGATGATTTGTATGGTGAGTTTATTAAAGCTTCAAAAACTGTTAAAAGCATAAAAGAAAATGCTTCTTTAAAAGAAAAAGATTTTGAAAAACAACTCTTTTTGAAAGAAAAGGATTTGCAAATTGATTTCAGAAAATGAGAAGTTGAAAGAAGAAAACAAATTTTTTGGCAAGAGAAGCGCCGACAAGCCCGAAAGTTCTATTAAAAATTGTACTTCTTGCATGCATCTCAAAAATGAAGTAGAAAGGCTTAAGGGCACCTTAGATAAGTTTAATTCTTCTCATAATAATTTGAATGAAGTTCTTGTCAATTTGAAGTCGACCAAGCATGGCATAGGTTTTAGAAACGAGCCTAAAGAAAAGGTTGAAGCCAACCCCCAACAACCTAAGGCTCAACCTAGGATAAATAAAACAAATGTCCATCCTAGATACAACAAACCTAGAAATGGTTTTCAACAATCGCAATCTAGGAATAATCATGCTAGAAATAATGCATACTCTAGGCCAAACACTAGAAGGAATTTTGAACCTTTTAGAACACCTAGAAATGACTTCCAACCTAGAAACAACTATTCTAGAAATGCTGCACATCCTAGAACAAATGATAGGAGAAATGATTTTCATGAATTGCGCAATAGTCATATTGTCAAGAATAGAGCAAATGAATTTCGTCCGTCCAATTACTATCAACCTAGAAGGATGCATAATCCTAACGTGACTTGTCATTATTGTAGACGAATTGGACATATTGCTCCTACTTGTTTTACACGACATAGGCATAACACTCAATCACATCACTATGATTTGCCTAACCCCCAAGGACCCAAAATGGCATGGGTACCTAAAACGCATTAATCTGTTTTGTAGGTATGTTTGAAGGGATCAAGTGTACTTTGGTACCTTGATAGTGGATGCTCCAAGCACATGACGGGAGACGAATCCAAATTCCTTCAACTAGAGCACAAGGAAGGGGGAAGTGTTATTTTTGGTGATAACAACAAAGGAAAAATTATCGGCATCGGATCGGTCGGTAAGGATGATATTTCTTCCATTAAGCATATATTACTTGTGAAAGGTTTAAAACATAATCTCTTGAGCATAAGTTAATTATGTGACAAGGAAAATCTTGTTTTATTTGATTCGGATGAATGCTTAGTTTTTCGACGTAGCGATTTTAAAATTATCCTTCGTGGTTTTAGAATGGATAACATTTATATGGTTGATCTTGCAAATTCCTCACCTGAATATGTGAATTGCCTTATGAGCAAAGAGGATGATACATGGTTATGGCATCGTAGAGTAGCACACATCAACATGCATCTTTTGAACAAATTGGTTTCACAAAACTTGGTTATTGGTCTTCCAAATTTGAAATTTGAAAATGATTCTATTTGTGATTCTTGTCAAAAAGGGAAGCAAACAAAAGCATCTTTTAAATCGAAAAATATTGTTTCAACTACTAGACCATTACAATTGCTTCACATGGATTTGTTTGGACCATCTCGCATTGAAAGTCTTGGTAGAAATCGTTATGCTTTTGTTATTTTTGATGATTATTCCAGATTTACATGGACTTTATTTCTTGCCTATGAAAGTGATGCTTTTCAGAATATTAAATATTTTCTTAAGCGTGTTCAAAACGAAAAGGAATCAATCTTCACTTCAATTAGAAGTGATCATGGGGGAGAGTTTGATCACAATCTCTTTGCGGACTTTTGTGACGAACTCGGTATCGAGCATACCTTTTCCGCTCCACGAACACCACAACAAAATGGGGTGGTGGAAAGGAAAAATAGGTGTCTCGAAGAGATGGCTAGAACCATGCTCGAAGAAGCTAAGATTCCCAAACATTTTTGGGCGGATGCCGTGAGTACCGCATGCTACGTTTTAAATAGAGTAGTCATACGGCCAATACTCATGAAAACCCCTTATGAACTCTACAAGGGAAGGAAACCAAATATATCCCATATTAGAGTATTCGGTTGTAAATGTTTTATTCATAACAATGGAAAAGATCAATTGGGAAAATTTGATGCCAAATCCGATGAAGGAATTTTTATTGGGTATTCTTCACGTAGCAAAGCATATAGGGTGTTTAATAATAGAACCCAAACTGTGGAGGAATCCCCTCATATTGTGTTTTCCGAAAATAATGCTCGCTTGGCGAGAAAGGATTCTTGTTCTGATCTTGCAAGTATTTTGAACTCATTAAGTCCTCAAAACAAAGTACAAGAGGAAACGCCTAAGGAAATTCAAGATGAAATCTTGGAACAATCAACAGAGGAAGCGCCACAAGTAGAAAAAGAAACGAAAATGCCTAACGAGTGGAGGACAATCAAAGATCACCCTCTCGAACAGGTAATTGGCGACGTCGGAGAAAAGGTAAGTACCCGAAACTCTCTTAAGAACACCTTAGGACACACCTCTTAAGAAATCACGTTCTCATTACATTATTTCGTTACAAATTACTAACTTGAGCATCGGAGACGTCAAATTCTCTTTTGCAGGTATCACCCTAAAAGTAGGGGGAATTATAAAGCAATGGCATAGAACAATCGATTGTTACAGCAAATAATCGATTATTTCTTCTTATGTCTCATGTTTACTGTGCGGACAATCGATTAGCAAGTATCACTAATCGATTATTTATGTTTATGCATATTATGCAGTTTTGTTTAATAATCGATTTTTTAACTGTATAATCGATTACCGTCTTGGCCATTCAGTACTGCTTTCCTAAAACAATCGATTGTTTATAAAATATAATCGATTATTTTCCGAGTCAGAAAATCTCCGTGCTCACTGTGTCATAACAATCGATTATCATAATTCAACAATCGATTATTTTTTGTCAGTAATTCAAAAATTTTATTACCGTTTGGGTCCTGCAATCGATTTTGTGTCAGTTCCGAGTTCAAGTCAAAATCTGCTCAACAATCGATGATTTCGTTTCAACAATCGATTGTCTAACGGTCAGTGCACTTTATTTTCACCGTTTCTGACCGTTTTGGCTCTTAAATTTCTACAGATTTTCACCATAACTGAAAGGGCATCCTTCTCATTATAAATAGGCACCATATATCTCCATTTATTCACTCAAGCATCAATCTTTGCTCCCAAACCTTCAAAAATCTTTCAAGGTTCTTACAAAGTTGATTACTTCTTATTAAAAATGTCGGGCAGACACTCTAAACGTTCCCGTTCAGGTAAACATGGTGCATCCTCTTCTGCTGGTCCTCCTCCTCCAAACATCCCTTATCAAGATGGGTCTATTTTACAATTCTGAAATCGAGCTTACTAGATTTTTGACGAAATTCGAAAAGCGTGACATTCTTCCTCCTCGCTTTTCAACAAGCAAATATCTTGAATCATACACCCCCGCTGCAAACATTCTTAAGGAATGTAAACTCCTCGACTTCTTATATCTCACCTATCCTTATATTAATCCTCCATTGATTCAAGCGTTTTACTCAAATCTTCATGAGGATGACGATGGTGAGCTTGTGTCAAATATTAATGGCGTTCAAATTCTTTTGTCCAATGAAAACTTGCATTCCATTTCCCATCTTCCTCGAAGTGACGAAAACATTACTCGCTACATTAGAGAGGCCGGCGCCTTATTTGATGAGAAAATTCTCCTAAACCAAATAGGACTTACATCTTATGATCCTAATCTATCTACTCGGCGTCCTACCATTACGGGAATGCTCCCCCAGTATCGTTTGATTTTCTATTTCATCACCCGAGTCCTCAAGCCTCGGAAGCATAATCACACTACTCTTTCCCAAGAGGACGCTAAGCTCATGCATGCCATTATAACCGGAGCTCACATCAATTGGTGTAAGTTCGTCAAGATTCACATGCTTGATGCCGTCGGAGATGATAGACCTCTTCCATATGCTCTCCTCATCATGAATTTTGTTGAAGCCTCCGGATTCAACACTTCCATCGGTCCTCTCAAAAAGAGCACCAAAAAGTGGGAAATTTCAGAATCCTCCTTTCACCATGACGGCGATCATGCAGCTCCTGCTCCTCCTCCAACTCGTCAATCCCGTCAGCCTCAAGAACCTTCACTTCAATCCATTTCTGACCAAATTGCTTCTTTGACCACCTCTGTCAGTCAATTGACATATGAAATCCATGGATATTTTGACCATGTTCATTATCCATATGCTGGTCTTGTTCCTTACGAATCAGTGCCTGATGATGAGGCGGGAAATGATGATGAATAATTTCTTTATTTGTTCTATGTTTTATTGTACCCTTCATGTAACCGTTTTCTTATTAATAAATAAACAAGTTGTTTAAATATTCTATATTTTGCTAATGGCAAAAGGGGGAAGATAACGGGTATGCACTCTCAATATTTACTAGCTTAAGTTGAGGGGGAATTCATATATTGAGGGGGAACTAATTGCATATCTATATACTTGTTGCATATCGTTACTTGTCTTGAATCGTCATTATGAATTGTCTAATATGCATATCCCGCTTAAGGTTTGCCATTATCAAAAAGGGGGAAATTGTTGGAAACACGTTCTCAAGGCATTATACTAAACGTGTGTTCATATGTGTAGGTTTTGATGAATGACAAACTATGCGCAAATTGACATATGTCAAAATCCAAGCACAAGCGCAAAATTGATATAACGAGATTCAAGCACAAGACAAAGATCGAGATTAAGTTTTATATGAGTCGTTCTTTAATTGTGATCTTGATCCGACAACTTGACTCAAGACAGGGCTTCTCTCGTAAAAATATTTTTAACAAATCATGCATATTTAATTTAGAGCAAAATGATTTTAAATCATGCATATTTACTTTAGTCAAAATGATTTTTAAACATGCCTATAAAATCTGGACTAAGATAATCGATTATGTACTTATGATAATCGATTATGTTTAAGTCAGCTGCTTGACAATCGATTGTGAACTTATAACAATCGATTGTGTTAAGACAGTGAGCATCAGATTTTTCAAATCTGCATGACAATCGATTGTGAACCTTATGACAATCGATTGTGAAGAGACAGTGTCCATCAAAGTTTTTCAAAACTCAAAATAATCGATTGTGAAGCAAATGACAATCGATTGTGATGAGACAGTGTCCATCAGATTTTTCAAAGTCACAAAATAATCGATTGTGAACATATGACAATCGATTGTGTTGAGGCAGTGTCTTCCAGACTTTATCAAAGTTATTAAATAATCGATTGTGATCATCTGACAATCGATTGTCAAGAGGCAGTGTCTAAATTGATTTTTCAAGACTGATATATAATCGATTGTCAACATTGCATAATCGATTGTATAACTGACCGTTGCCAAAATGTTTTCAAATACCGTCAGGTAATCGATAATAGATTTCAAATAATCGATTGTTTTAATTAAAATCTGGAAAAGATTTTTGAACGTTGCTGAGTAATCGACTGTGGATTTTTGAAAATCGATTGTTTTAAGTAAAATCTGGAAAGGATTTTTTGAACGTTGCCAGTAATCGATTGTTGATTTTAAATAATCGATTGTTCAGCGTAAAATCTGGGAATGATTTTTGGAATGACTGGCAGACAATCGATTGTGGGAATTTGACAATCAATTGTCACAGAGTAAAATCAGCAATTCTTAATTGACAATTAGGCAACGGTAATACAAGGTTTTTCAACTATAAATACAGCTTCAATTCAGTCTTTCAAACACAACAACTGATCATGCAATTGCTAAAGCTTGCATACTCTATTGCTTATCATTTTATATTCATTACATAAGCTTTTGAGAGCCAAATTCTTGTCGAAAGTTGTTGCGATCTTGACCGTATATATTTTACTCATATCTACTCTTAAAGGAGTGTCTTGTTTGAGTGCTAAGTGTTTTTGTACACTTGTGTTGTAAGAAGGAACTTGTGTTTCCTTGGTTGAAGTCTTGGAGTGTTGTATCTCCGAGCAAAGGTTGTTGAGGCTTGTGTCCTCAAGTTGTAACGGTTTGTTGAGCACCCGTAAGCTTAACAAGTTAGTGGAAATCTCGAGAGAGTCTCTCGGGGACTGGACTAGCCACGGGTTGTGGTGAACCAGGATATATCGGTGCGTTTGTTCTTATTTATTTACTTATCGCACTTATTCACTTCTTGCAATTTTTAAATTCCGCAAGTTTACGCTATTTTTTATTATAACGCTATTCACCCCCCCCCCCCTCTAGCGTTAAGCTTATTATCTAACACACTTATGTTGGAACTCTATCATATTATGCTGGACTTACATCATATTTATCCTGTAACTCCAGTATAATATGGTGGAGTTCAAGCATACTTATGCTGGAACTCCTGTATAATATGCTGGAGTTCAAGCATATTTATTCTTGAACTCCAGTATAATATACTGGTCTATTTATCATGTTTTGAACATTATTTTCGCTCAAATTTATCTTTACATAAAAAGACGCTAAATTTAAATTAATTTTGAAACTGAGCTATTTTTGAACAACCAGTTGAAAATCTGGCTATTTTTTAATTTCTCCCAATAAAATGCGGATCTATAAGATTTATGAACCCGCACCGTAATGTGCACCTATGCACAATTGCGAGTATATTTTGTTATAAGTATAACAATCAATCTCCACATCAATCTCCACATAGTATACATGCATGGTCTAATCTTAAATTAGCATACTAACGTTAATCTAAAGATGTATACTTCTTCTCACAGGTAGAGTCATGATTTAAAATTTATGAATTTAATATTTTAATTCTTTTAAATTAGTGGATTTTCCATTAATAATTTATATACAATTTAATTTTTTTAAAATAAATATAAATTTGAACAAAAATTACTGGTTCCGCTAAACCCATAATCGAAGGGCCATTCTACATTTGTTGTGTCTCTGTTAGATGACTTATGGTGGATGAAATCGTTAAATAGAAAGACTAAATCATCTAGACTTCATCAAGTTATTGATTTAATGTTGGTTTCGCTTTTCTACTAGGCTAGTGATTGCTTTTTAATTTGTTTGTCCTTTTTCTTTTCCGAACACTCACTCGCTCTTGCATGATCCAACTCTGCTAATTTTTCATTTTCTTTCTCTTCACTTTTCCAAGACACATGAAAGGACTCATTATCCTTATTGTGGAACTATTTTAACAATGTGCCATTGTTGATTCCTTTTATTTGTTGTTGTGCTGTTTGTTTTTGTGAATTGAAAATTGTCAGGCGGGGTCGGGTTGCACTCCGCAACACGGTGAAATAAGGTGTGGGTTTGGGTGATAACGGTGGCCGAGGTAATAAGGGTGGACGAGGCAATAAGGGTGGAAAATGTGACCCAATATCACTATTGATATGAATATGAATCATGAAATGATAAATGTGGAAATGTGAAAGGAGACAGCAAGAGAGTTTGTAACATCTGGGGCACTGATTGCCCCTCTGTTTGACTACTCGAATCAATCATCGTGAAATGTTTGTTTGTTGCTTCATGGTTGTAATTGTATTGTTGTTGTTTAGTTCTATAATTGTACATGCAATATTGGCTTGAGTTTACTTGGGATAGGGTTTGTTCATACATGCTAGTACAATTCAAATGTACTGACGTCCCTTTTGCCGGGGGCGCTACATTCATGTTATGTTTGTAGGTGGATCCGTGGAAGGTACTCCAGTCCACCGTTCGTATCTCCTCCTCCTCCCTATCGGCGGTATTCATATTTGGTGAGCCCCTCTCTTTTCGGGGCCTTGTGTGGCTCATGCCACCTATGTCATTGTATTTTGGAGTCTTGTGTCCTTTCGTAAAGGTATAGCTGGGGCCTTGTCGCCGGCAAGTGTTGTAATATCGTTTTCTTAGAGGCTCCATAGACAGTGGTATGTGGGTTAGAACTTATGTATAAAGGTGTATGTTTGGGGCACTGTAAACTTGTATACCACGTTCCCTAGTAATCATAATGTATGTTTTGCAAAAGATATTCCCTATTAATCATAATGTGTATATATAAAAGAGGATTCATATGTTCTTTCAGTTGCTAATCTGGTATCTTTTGGCTAATAAACAAAGAATGAAAGGGGCTAACGGGTGGGAAATAGGAAAGGCACCCAGGTCGACTCGATTGAGGATACCCGCTTGAGTGCCGGTCATGCCCCTCGTAGTGGGGCGTGACAAAAGCATCGCATTCGCGGAGGAGTAACGCGGTTGCGTAGAGTAATTTGAGGGCCTGGAATTCTTGTGCATTGTGTTCGCATAAAGTCTATCACGTTCGCGTAGGCCTGGGATGTTGTGCATCGCGTTCTCCGGAGGAAATGTTGCGTCCCCGTAGAGAAGGGATGCAGTGCATCGCGTTCTCGTGGCCAGACATGCTTTCGCATAGAGTATTTGGACAGTTAATATTTTTGTCTTCTTGTTCGCATGGGTGAAGTCGCGAATGCGATGAAGGATTTTTGGACCTGGAGCAGAATGTTTAAAAACACTTCCTCCGCGAGTTTAAGTCATTTTTCCTCCATTGTTGAGCGAATTTGGAGCTAGTGGAGGAGGGAATAAGAGGATTTCACCTATGTTTCGACTTGAGGTATGTTTTATGAGCTTAATACATGAGATAGTTGAAGAATTATCCATTAATTCTCTGAATTTGGGTATGAAATCCTCGGCCAGAATATGGGTATGAAATTGATGATATCCTGAAATTGAAGTATTTTGACATTTTCAATTGGGATTTGGTATGTCATTTGATCTCGGATTTGGGAGTTCTTGGTATTTATGAACTTGTGGCGAGACGAGGATTTCGGAAGTGTAAGTTTTTTATTTTTCGAGAAATGGGCCCGGGGCTCAGGTTTTTCTAGTTTCGAGGTTCTTGCTATAATTCCATTGTTTTCGATTGGGTATTGTCCCATTTTCATATTATCAGTATTCGCTCTGTTTTTAGCTAGATTCGACATGTGTGGAGGCCGAGTTGAGGGGCAAAGACGTCGAGAGCTTGATATTTCACCGGGTCGAGGTGAGTAATTGTTGGGAATGATATCCTGAGGGTTTGAAACCCCAGATTTGCACATCCTAGTACTGTATTGTGGTGACTTGCACACTGGACCTAAGCGTGGGGTAGAGCACCGTTGGGATTGTGACTTGGTCCGTCCCAGTTGTTGGATTTTACTGCTAAATTGTAAATGTTTTGTTGTCATCATTATGACTTGGGCTCAATGCCATACTTGGGGCTTATTGCCGATTATTTGAAACCATGATATATAACATTGTGATGCTACTTAAGGTGAGACATGCACTCCATGGCTAGTGCGGGGCCATATATGTGGGAAATTATGACTAAGTTCAATCCGATGGATAAATTTTACTATCTTTGCGATTGCTTCTCACCCTATATTGATGTTATCTGGGCTTGATGCCATGTTTTGGGGCCTTGTGCCAACTTATAGAATCCTTTAGGGATTGATATATCAGAGTTAGCATGATTTGCATACTATTTGGATTCAGCAGCGGTTTTTAACATTACTTTTGCAAACTCAACCAAAATTCTATTTTGAAAACACAAATGATTCTTATATGATATTTTGGGCTGACGATCATTATCTCACTATTTCTGGACTGCATACTATTTCTTGGAACGGTAGTAATTATTGGCACCGTGTATTGAAATGTAACTGGTGGTAACTATTGGCACCGTGTATTGTAATGGAAATCAAAAGCCTTAATGTTAATAGCCCCATCCTTTATCTCATGCAATCCTTTGCCCAACTTCTTGAGGGTGATCAATGGACAGATGTTGAGCTAGAACCTCCGTGGACTACGATCCTGGTGATGAAATGATCTTCACATTGCACAGTGATGTGTAGTGATTTTTTATGGCTGATCCCTTCAGGTGGTAGTTCGTCCTTGTGGAAAGTGATTTTGTGGCTTTCCAATACATGCCCTATCATGTTCTCCATCTCTCCTCCTGTTATGGTGATCGGGACACAAGCCTCGCTCAATATCCCTATCAAAGTCGTTCTTATACACCTCGGAACTCTGTAGCAATGCCAAGATAGAAATCTGTGTTGGAGTCTTGTTTAGTTGTTCAACAACTGAATATTCTTTAGCCTGTATCTTCCTCCAGAGATCATCAGGCCCAGTTTCAATGGGACATCCAGAGGTCTGCTTGCTAGACTCAGGTAGGTTCTCTGGTGTGTACACCCTGCCTGTTCTAGTCATACCTTGCACAGTGATTGCTTCACTCGTGCATGCTTTTCCCTTCCTTCTAGCCTCGGCTGTGTAGTCCTAAGGTATGGAATTTGACTGAAATGGGGTTATGTCTGACATGGTGACCGAAATGGGCACCCTTGGAGGCAAAGTAGTAACTTCAATCGGTGCGGGCGCCTTTGGAGTCCCGAACTCCACCTCAATTGGTTTTGGTACATTTGCAGGAAGTGTCTCAAACTCAAATGGTACAGATATATTCACCACTTTGCCTTCAGATGGATGGATTTGCACAACAATAGGATTAAGAGTGACCGCCGGCTTCTTGGGCTCATCTACTTCAGATATCAAACCGATTGACCCTTTGGGGTCCCAGTCGTCCTTAACCTCAATCATGTAGATGCCTCCACCCTTATGGTCTGGTAGAGTGTTGTTGCAAACATTGGGAGTGGACTCTTTACCTACAATGACCTTGTTGTCAATTAACGTCTGAATTTTGTCCTTTAACGAACGACACTCGTCGATGGTATGGCCCTTCATCCCCGAATAGTATGCGCAGGTTTTATTTTGGTTGATCCACTGGGAAGATTTTTCTGGGGAATGGCTGGGATGGGTGTAACATATCCAGCGGCTTTGAGATTCTCATACAGTTGGTGAATGGGTTCGGCTATAGCGGTATATTGTCTGGGAGGTTTGCGGTCGAAGTTTGGTGTTAGTGGTGGGAAACTTTGGAGAGTAGGTGATGATGGATAGTGAGGAGGTTGGGAATTATAAGCTTGGTATACGGCTGCGTGTTGGGAATATCCTGGCGAGGTGGGCTGATATGTTTGGTAGACGGGTGATGGATTTGATAGGTAGGTGAGGGTGCCTGGTAATTTATAGAGGGTTGATATGTGAGTGGAGTTAGAGGGTAGGGTTGGTATTTTATGGGAGACTGGTTTCTCTACGCATCCATTACGGAGTTTACATCTTTTTTCTTCGATGTACCACCAGATTATTAGGCTTTGTTGATAGCCTGCAGCGCCTCAAAATTAGTAACCATACAATTTTTTATCCCCTCTTCGATTCTTTCTCCCAGTTTGATGATATCAAAGAACTTCCGCCCCTCTATCAGCATCAATCTCTTGTAGTACTGCGGATCCTGAGCACGGACAAAAATTCTGTTCATTTGTTCTTCTTCCGAAGCTGGTCTAACCTTGTCGGCTTCCGACATCCAACGAGTAGCATATTCGTGAAGGGTTTCATTAGGATTTTCCTTCAAATTCTAGATATAGAACACGTCTGGCGCATTCTCAGTGTTGAATCTGAAACGATCCATAAAATCGGATGCCATGTTCACCCAGCCCGTCAACTTCTTCGCATGTTGGCTGATATACCAAGATAAAGCATCACCTTTCAAGCTCCTCATGAACAGTTTCATGCAGATCTTTTCATCTCTACCAACTCTATCTAACTTGTCATAATACATCCTAAGGTGAACCCTGGGATCCCCTGTGCCGTCGAACATTTCAAACTTAGGAGGTTTATACAACTCTAGGAGTTCGACATCAGGCTGAACACAAAGGTCTTCATAAATTAGACCCTCCACCCTTTATTACCTTCAACGCCTTGAACCCTGCTAGTGAGTTTCTTGAGTTCAGCAGCCAAGTTCTGAATGAGTGAGTCTAATTCCGACACATCTGATATGGGCTATGTATAGTACAGCACTGTATCCACAAAGATAGGGGTGGTGGTTTGGAACATTTTGGGGCTAGGGATGAGCGGTGGAGAATTGTTGCGAGCTTGGGTTGGGGTCTTTTACGGAGGTGTAGGGACCTGATTGTTGACATCTGCGGGAGTAAGGGAGATGCAAAGTTTGTTCCAAATAAGCAGCAGTATCTTTGGTGATCGGGGTACCCTAGGAAGTTCCTTCAATGTCCTTTCTTGCTTCATTATCTCCCATCTTTCCTTTGTTCCTGTTTATGGGGGGCTTGGAGGAGGAGGAGGAGGAGGAGGAGGAGGAGGACTCTTAGATCTTGTTGAGTATGCTGATGGTGCCAGAATGCACGAACTAACCTTTGGGAGGGGAATAAGAAATAAAAGAAAAATAAAAGGGTAAAAAGTTAGTGCGGATTCTGAGAAAGAAAACATTGCGGTATTTAAACACGTTGTTGCAAGAATATAAATCGTTTCCTATTTGAGTGCCTTATTGTGCCCGAGGTAGGCCTAGAGACATAAATGATTTGGAGAACTTATAACACCAAGTGCCTATTTTATCGACAAAAAATAGAACGAGTCAAAACAAACTGAAAAGAAATTGTCACTAATGGCAGGTGACCTTATTACATCAGGTGACCACTTTGTTGCCTTCAGCTTCCACACAGTCGTTGACCCTTTTCAGAAACTTGCTTCCAGCTCCACTAGACCCTATTCAAAGTACCCTAAATGGTTTTTTGAGCGGATAGCCACGTTCTTCCACTTATTGATTATCTTTTCTTGGGCCTCCAGTATTTCCCGTGTTCGCTTTCACACTCTCTCAGCCGTTTGCGTAGCTGATTATACTTGACCTTTGCTGTAGTTTCCTCATCAATATCCCTGTGGCCGTGGATTAAACCCGTTTTTCCCAAGCCAATATGATCGTCTTCTAGCCATCCCGGGTAAAGCGGTGCATGCCCCGCCTGATACCTGTCTAGCTCTATAGATTCCTTTTCCAAAATGAGTTTGGAATGCATGCTGAGCCCGACACCTATGTGGGCTATCGTCATCTTGGATGTCAGCCTTGTAGTTGCTCATCTTTACTAACCTTGGTATAATCTGCTTTCTTCCCACCTGCCTCATGCCTCGGGGAGGAACATAAGGGTAAGTTCCTCTTAAGCCGAGGAGTACAAGGAATGGAACATCCCTAGATCTGATGATAAATTCCCTAGTTGGAAACCATTCGTACATCCATTTTACCTTCTCTTCTTTCAAATCCTCCAATAGTTCTACCCATCCACTGGCGTCTTCCAGGAGAGCAAACATATCTGGCATGAAGTGCATTCGCTTTAGATGATGGAAAGCGATATGGTCATCCCAATCTCATCGTATGATTTCTTGTCTATAATCTCACTTCTGAAGATGTTCAATGAGCCAGAGTTGTAGTGGAAAATTGAACCCTTCAAAGTGCGGTGCCCCTTGTTGACATTTCTCTAAGGCTCGGTACATTTCAGCGAGGATCATGGGTGCTATGTTGAATCTATGCCCATCGATACCCTCCATTATGGCTTTGGTTACCATGGCTAGTCTTGTATGGATTCTAGCCTTCTTCATTGGAAAGACTATCATGCCCAGGAAACAGAACATATTCACAAAGGCTCTTTTATGTATGTGCCCTAAAGAGGTGAGGACGAACTCGTCCATATTAGTGCGGTAGGATTTGCAATGTTCGAACCATTCATATATGAAGTCGAAGGATATGTAGGAGTCCTTAAGACTGGTCAGATTAGGATTCTTCTTGAGCCCCATAATTTTCAGGAACCCTCTGCCTTTGCGGTTTTCTGGCATAAGTAGCCCCAGGCTATCCCAAGGAATTCCAGCTAGACCCCCAATTTCTTCCAACAACGGCGTCATTTCAATACCCCCAAAGCGGAAGACAGACCGTTCATTATCCCAAAACATAATAGCAGCTTCCACAGTCTGCCCTAACTTCAGGAGTGAAGGAAGATTTCCTAAGTGTTTTTGGACAAGAACCCGATCACTACCATGTAGATCATCCCACCAGCTTAGTAACTTTGGGTGAATGTTTGATACCATACCGAATCTAGGGACCTTGTGCCTCATTTCCTGCAAAATTGGGAGCTAGGCCCTTAAACCCACCGAACTCAACTATTTAAATCAATAATTAGCAAGAACTATTTAGTTCTCCAAATCAATGCATATAACATGAATGTGCGTTTGGGTTTCGAGGAAACCCGATGAACTTTTGGTTTAGGCTATCCTAATGAGTCATTATGCGGACAACGTAACTGACTCGGCTAGTTTGACCATTATGCACGAAAAGTTAAATAGAGTAAGTTTCTACTTTTGAAGTGCTAGACAAGGTACCCTTAAGAGGACGACTCAAAAGGAAAAGGCACGGAACCGTCAACTACACCGTTGATCGACTGGTTTTACCCGAATATGCCTTTGCCAAATTTAAGGGGTCTATAAATATTGGAAGAGCGCAACCACACATTATAAGCGCTGCTATGGTATTTCTTTGGCACGAGTGGAAAATGACATTGGAAGATGCAATTACAACAATAAAATAAATACATGTATTTCCAGGTTCATAAGATAATGATTACAATAGATGCTCGGAATTTAAAATAGAATAAAATAAAATAAAGGCAGTAAAGCAGTAAACAGCGAAAAAGAAGAGATGAAGAAAAAAGTTAGTAATTATGAAAAAATGATTAAAGCAATAAGTAAAAGTAGTAAAGAAAGCAACAAAGTCACAAAACACGTAATAGTAAAAGCCTTAAAGAGATTCCTCAGCAGAGTCGCCATGCTGTCGACGCCCCTTTTTCAAAAAAGCAAAATCAGGTTTACGTAATTATAGGCAAAACAACTCTCATCTCTATTTGGGAATTGGGTTATGGAATTTGAAGAGTCGCCACCTAATGATTATAGTGCATTAGGACACTTTTAGAGATGGGTGGAGTATTTTGAAAGAAAACCAGAGTTCGGGCAAGGGCTTGAGATTATCTCGAAGGGAAGGTGTTAGGTACCCCTCAAGATCCACTAGTGTGGTTCCCGCCCGTGTTAATTGTGACTTTATAAAGAGATGAAGCAATTAAACAAATAAGGTTTAAATATATAGTATTCATACGACTTGGAAGCTTTAAAGAAGAAGAAAGGTCATAAGTTTAAAATAAAAGAGAGAATTGGCTAAGAAAAGCATTACTATAAGAGAACATTTAAATAAAGCAAACAAAAGAGATAATGGTCCTAGGTTTAACTATAACATGGATCACATCGGTACAATACCCCGCACACACACCTCAAAGAGGGGTCGCATATGGTATTAGAGTACCGGCCATCATCTCCATATTATACCCTTCCCACCCCGTTAAGGTATTTAAACGTATTGGTAACGTTTACTTATTGCATGCTAGTCCACATCCCAACCTGTTAGTCTTGGGGTATTAGGACTTCTAATCCTAAGAAGGGGGCGAGAGAGATAGGATATATATGGAGTTTCAAAGGTAAAAATACTAGAACGATAGTCAAAACATGTAGCATATAAGTGGTATGCAAGTAGGATAATTAAAGGCTCAAATAAAACCCGTAACATAACATCAACTAGTTTAGCATGACTTCAAATACTGATTTGGTCTATAAAAAATTTTAAAGGGCAGACAGATTAGTTTAACACAAAACAGTTAGATAAAAAACACTCTTTGCATCCTATGGGCCCATTATTAGGAATTGACAGGATTTAGAAAATCAGAGGAAATGTTAGTTTCAGAAAAGGGTCTATTAAAAAGTTTCAAAGTTGCAAACAAGTTTAGAAAAGGCTTACGAGTCAGCTGCATTATTTTGAATACAAAAGGGGATGCAAGGACAAAAGTTTAAAAGACCTTAACGCATTAAACTTAGGGAGGAGAAGTAGCTAAAACCACTAATTTAACATTTTAAAAGACATTACAGGTTCAGCGTAATATGAAAGGGGCAGACCTGGGCCCGATTTAAAAGTAAACAGACTCAAGACAAGTTGGACTGAAACGTTCTTAAGCACTGGGCGAGCTGGACCTTTATGACATGCTTATTACCCCATTTTGTTACTACTTTACACGTATTAGGATGACCTAATGTTTTTCCTAGCATTTTAGACATCCTTGTAGGCATGTTTTCTAGGCGAGATTCTAACAATGCAAACCTATAGGCATGGTTTCTATATGAAATTACAAGAATGCAAAGCCCTAAGGACATGATATCGATATGATATTGGTGCGATAATGTAAAGCCTGTAGACATGGTATGTATATGAGATGATGCAATAATGTAAACCTTATAGACATGGTATCTAATTAATGCAAGAATATAAAGCCTATAGACATGGTATCTACATGAGATTGATGCAATAATGTAAACCTTATATACATGGTCCAATTGATAAAAGAATGTAAACCCTGTAGACATGATATCCAATTGATGCAAGAATTTAAACCCCTCTCATATTTCCTTTCACTATATCCCCAAGTTGTTTTATACAAATTGCTCACAAGAATCTGAAAGAAAAAAAAAACATTAAAGGAAATGAGCAAATACATCAATACTACGACAGGCCCGAAGAAGCGCAAAGCAACATTAATATCCAACACATGCCTTTTACCAAATCTGGGCTCCCAAATCCGAGGCTTTCTCTTTAGAGTTTATCAAGGTTCCAAAGGCTTTCTAAGAAACCTAGGCAATGCCTTCACCCTAGTCAACTAGAATAGTGCAAGTGCGGAATTACCAGCCCTATGGCACCCAAGTTCAGAGGAGACTCCAAGGTCCCTAAGCATGGCTTACCAGAGGGGGATAGAACTTAAAGAACTAAGAATAAATGTTAAGGTGATAGATTAGAGGAAGACCATTGTAGTAGGTGGTCATACCTAGCCTATGGAGTGAGGCTGGCATACCCCTAACCACTTAAAAAGGTTAATAAGCAATAGCAGACTTGTAAACATGTTATACTAGGGCCTGTTATGGTGATTAGGACACGAATAGGCCTTTGTCAAGCCTAAAACACATAATGTGGGGGTAGGGAATGGGATTACTTTGAGAATAGGCTGCTAACAACCTTAGTTCTGAACTAAGAGCGGCAATGGGATGCCATCCTAATCCAGAACACACTCATATTCAAATAGGGATCGTGGAAGGGGGAATCACATAAGTATACTTGAGAGAAAAATACTAAATTAAAGGGATTCAGGGGAAAGGGGTGTTTAAGAATTTAAACCATAATAATGAACAATAAACAGACAAGAGAAGGGACTGAGCATGCTGAACTGAAAACTGAAACATAAACAGATAAGGGAAAATGGAGAATTAAACATGCTGCAATTGAAATACACAAAAGAGACAAAGGAAATGGGGGAAGGGGATTGAACCTACTGAATTCAAACATAATAGACAAGGGAAAGGGGAAGGGGATTAAACATTCTTAAGCTCAAATTGAAATACACAAAACAGACAAAGGAAATGGGGGAAGGGGATTGAACCTTCTGAATTCAAACATAACAGATAGGGGAAAGGGGAATGGGATTAAACATGCTAAAGCTCAAATCGAAATACACAAACAGACTAGGGGAAGGGAAAGGGGTTAAACATGTTGATCTTAAGCATAAATAGACAAGGAACAGGGTAAGTAAACAACTAGTTGGAGGTTGATGATGTAAAATTAGGAGCCTGCCAGATGCAACTGAATGACAAAGCAAATATAGACCCTTATAGTTAGCCTTGGCTTCCAGCTGGCTAACTCTTAGCAAAGAGAGCAAGTAACAGAGAAGAATATAGAAGGTAATATAGTTTTAGTGAATGAACTTAGAGGGACTCGTGTATCAGTGTGTGTTAGTGAGAAGAAGGTGAAAGACTTTTATAGCTTGAAAGGGATGCAGCACTTAAGGCAAGAAAATATTCAACAGTACCAATCAAAAACAATTAAGGAGAAGGCTCCCTTTAATTAAGGAACCGATTGGAAATAAATAAACTTTGATCCAATTATGGAAATAAAATCAAGCATTAATCACAAAATATAGAGCAAATACGTGTAAGTAATTTTGAAAAATACACGGGTAAACATATAGGGCATGTAATTAGCTAGCAAATACTTGTTAAATTAAGAAATGGGCTAAAATTTCAATTTAATGTGATTTTAATTTAGAAATACCTAATGCACTTGTAAAATTTTGTACAAAATTATGTAAAAATGTATTGTTTTATAAATGAGAGAATAAAATAGATTACATTTTAAAATAACAAGATTTAAGACTAAATATTGGATTTTATAGTACAAAATATGTCGTAAATTGGTTTTAAAATACCTGAAAAAATGTAGAAAAATACCAAACTTTTTGTGGATGCATATATATATGCATCTATATGCTATTTTGGGAAAAATTTGAGTATAGAAGTACATGGGAAAAAATAGGGTATCAACACTCGTCCTACTCTAGGCTCTTAGCCGGCTTTTCAATCTCCTCCGAGACCTCAAAGTGGGGGTAATAGGTATGTGGTTCGAGTGCTTTAAATGGGAGTTCAGGGGGGAAGTACTATGTATCGTGAGCCAGAAACAACGGCTCACTAGACGATATTTGCAGCGTGGCTGGTGGGGGGTCCTATGAAAATGGAAACATTTGGTGGTGGAGGATTTTGATTGGGTGGTGGAGCTTGGGAATCATAGGGGTTTCTTCCCTGATAGTAGTGCTGACTTGGGAAGCTCGTTGAAGGGCTGGGGTGAGGGTATTCCAGCGTATGCCCTGGTTGGGGATTAGGAGTAATGGGTGGTTCAGGCCCCTTTTGCACCTTAGCCAAGGCGAACTGCATTGCATTCATCTCCAGTCCCATTTTCTCTACTTTTTCCATTGCCTCTTTCAGCAACTGTACTTCCGGCCTTTCTTCCTCAACGTTGTTCTCTGAATTAGTCATGCTTTTGGGTATAGGCCATGTGGATATTGTTTGATAATGGTATGGTGCTAGTACTCTTTAACAACTAACTTTTTGAGATTGGAAAAACAACCAACTTGTTAGCGTTTGAGTTTTAATAGATATTGCAACTGCACGTTGGGGGATGCAATGTTCTTAGGTAGTAAACCATTTCTAACATGTTTTGCTCCAATCCGTGCGTCATCCCAGCTTATTTCATTAGTGCCTTTCAATTGTTTTGGAAACCCTCATTTGTCTTTTTCTTCTCTCTTTTTTTTTATTTTTTTCCTTTTTTATAACGGTGGTCGAATCTTATGTGAATTGCCTACGTATCACTCGCGTGAATCAGAACAGGCGTAGTTCTGCCACAAGTGGGAAAAGGTAATAACATCATTTGGATTTTTTTCAATTTTCATTCCGAAACAGCTTGTTTACAAAGCAAAAATTTTGAAATAAAAACCTAAAACATACTATAGAAATGAAAATACAGACTTCAATGGACAAAGAGACTCAAAAATACATAAAACATGAAAGCAGTAAAAGATCCTAACTACTTGATACTAGAAGGACCCTCCCCAGATCCGGTATTCTTGCCTCCCTCGTACAGATGCATCAGCTGGCGTAGTCCCACCAACAAGTAAGCTCGGGCTACATGTCCACCTTCATTACCCTCAACATTCTGATAGTCGTCGATCCTCTTTAGAAATTTACCTTCTAGTTCCACTAAGCCTCATTCCAAATACCCCAGCCAGTCATTGGCATTGACACCCATAGCCTTCCACTCATTGATCAGTTTCTCGTGGGCTTCTTGTATTTCCCGTTGTTCATTTTCACACTCTCGCATCCTGTCGCGCAATTGGTTGTATTTAACCTTTGATGCGGTTTTCTCATCAATAAGCCTATGGCCGCGGACAAATCCCGGGCAACCCAGACCAATGTGATCATCCTCTAACCAAACCGAATAGTACGGCTCACATCCTGCATGATACCTTTCTGGCTCGAGGGATTCCCTTCCCTATATGAGCTTGTAATGACACATGTGCTGAGCTTGACACTAGTATGGGCTAGCATCATCCTGAAAGTCAGCTCTGAAATGACTCATCTTATGTACCCTTGGTATGATTTGTTTCCTCCCTAGTTGCCTCATAGCTCGGAGAGGTACATAAGGGTAGGTTCCTCTCAGGCCAATGAGTGAAAGTAATGGTGCATCCCAAGATCAAACAATAAATTTCCCGGTTGGGAACCACTCATACATCCACTGCACTTGTTCTTCTTTCAGGTTCTCGAACAGCTTTACTCATCCACTGATATCTTCCGGTTGAGCAGGCATAAAGTCCATTCGCTTGGGTGGTGAAGTGCGATATGGTCATCACAGTCCATTCGTATGATTCCTATCTTTAGTCTCCCTTATAAAGATGTTCTATAAGCCAAAGATGAAGTAACAAGTTGCACCGTTCGAAGTGCGGGGCTCCTCGCTGACACTTTTCCAAGGCTCGGTAAATTCCAGCAATGATCATGGGCACTATGCTGGAAGTTTGCCTATCAGAACACTCCATCACAGTTTTGGTCACCATGGCTAGTCTGGTGTGTATCCTAGCTTTTTTCACAAGAAAGACTATCATGCCCAAGAAGCAGAACATGAACACAAAGACCCTCCTGTGCATGTGCCCTAAATATGTAACGGCAAACTCCACGTGAAGGTATGGTAGGACTCGCTATGGCCAAACCTTTCGTATAAGAAGTCAAACGTTATGTAGGATTATTTCAGACTAGTCAAATCAGGATTCTTCATGAGCCCCATCATTTTGAGGAAACTCCTGCCCCTACGATTTTCTGGCATAAGTAGACCTAGAGTCTTCTAAGGAATCCCAGCAAGACCCCCTATCTCTTCTAGCAAAGGTGTCATTTCGAGGTCCCCGAAGCGAAAAACTAACCGTTCACTATCCCAGAAATAAGTAGCAGCCTCAATAACTTTTTGTAAGGCCGGACTTCCAAGAGTAAAGGAAGATTTCCTAGATATTTGCGGACGAGGGTCCGATCACTATCATGAAGGTCCTCCCACCAGCTTAACAACCTCGGGTGAACGTTGGATACCATACCAAATCTTGGGGCTTCATGCCTCATTCTGCACATTTGTTGTAGGTGATTTCAAGCAAAAAAGCACACTTTATCTTATTCAAACAGACCTAATTAGTAAAATTTTAAAATAAAAGACTTGGTTTTTAAACACAACCTTTTAGTGCCTCGGGGAGAAGAGTTTTTAAGGGTGTGTTGACTAAAAAATGAAAAAGGTGGCTGTTTATACAAAGTCAGCCTTCCAGCGTCCCTTTCGGGAACATTCCGCTATTTTGATAAAACATCATCACCTGATTTATTTAAAACTATTTTTCCAAAATGCAATCTGCCATTGCGGTTACGGCCTTTCAGATCCTCGGGGACGATGAGTTAAAGGCTGATTTGGTCAAATATCCAAAAATGACAAAAAGTGGCCGTTTATGCAAAGACGGCCTTTCGACGTCCCTTCCGGGAACATTCTGCTAAATTTGACAAAATGACACTGCGTGACTTATTTCTGAAAATTTTAACATTTTGGCTATATGTTTTTTATAAAAAGGGGAAAATTGGACCCGATGAGGGTTGCCTACATATCTCACGCCCTGTGTGAACCAAACCGATGGAGTTCGGGTAGGGAAAGACAAACTAGACTTGAAAAAAGGACAAAACATTTTTTTTCTTTTCAGAAACCCTTTTTTCAAAATTTTGACAGAGTTTCGACACTAGTTGGTTTTTTAAAAATGAGTATTTATCTTTACACTATATTTCTCTCTTTTCGTACTTTTCTAATATTCCCAATTTTCGTAAGCCGGCCGGCATGCAAGTCTGAACAAATAAATGCATAAATCAAAAAAGATGTAGCATGATGGTCTTCTTACTTCAGGTTGCCTGTCCTAGACGGACCCAACCCCTGTGTTGAGTACCCTAAGTCAAAAGCATGTGATACAAATAAATGTTCCTACTATGGATCCAGCATCAAGTTTTGTTATACTAGGTTTCAAACCTGTGTTTTTGTTCTAGACCTGGCTTACCCGCGCGGACAACTCGAGCCAAGGAAGGGAATTGTGTGCCGGTAACCATAACATCCTCCAGTTTTGCAATTCCTCTTAATCCTCATTCTAAATTGGGATAATGACACTAACAGAAAGAAGTCACGACCAGCGTGCACTCCTCGAGAGAGAGAAGAGAGGGATTTCGGCACAGTTTATATATACATTCAAATAATATCAAAGTGGTAACAAACATTATTTTGCACAATAAGCACAGATCATATTAAAATATAATATAATAAAGGCAAAATACAACAGTTTCTAAACTCGAATTTCTAACCCTGAACCACTGGTTCTGGGTCAAAAAATCCCCATCAGAGTCGCCAGACCTGTCACACCTCCTTTTTACCGTCCCCGCAAAGGGTGAAGGAGTTTTTTCCAATTAAAGGACAATCAAACAGGATTTGTTTAATTATTTCAGAGTCGCCACTTGGGAGATTTATGGTGTCCCAAGTCACCAGTTTTAATCCTGAATCGAGGAAAGGAAGGACTCTATATTACAATCTGTGTACCAAAAATCCGGACAAGGAATTCTGTTAACCCGGGAGAATGTGTTAGGAATTCTACAGGTTTCTTGGTTCTAGCACGGTCGCTCAACTGTCATATTCGGCTTGTTCATCTAATTTTAACAATTGTGCACTTCTATGCGAGTTATGACTCTTTTACCGCTTTTATCATTATTATTGTTATTTTTGCAAAGAATTGCAATGTCATGAAAATGTATCTCGAACCTCGTCACAATCAATGTACCCGAGGCTATCCACACATTTCGACTCCGTTGAGATTTGAATTTGGGTTACATAAATTCACACATGTATTTAAGGAAGTAGTTTATTAATTACGCACCTAAAGCGACTAGCGTAGTATTGTTTTGAGAAGGGCCGTAAAATTTGTTGTGCAACCTACCCCAAAATCTAAGTAACTTTACAAACACGTATAGAGGGCCCCACATCTTGTGTATTTTTGTTTGGCGAGGCTCGTCTCATTTTTATTTGTTTTAAAGAATTGTAACATCATGGAAATGCATTTCAAACCACGTCACAATCAATGTACTCGTGATTTGTCGATGCATTTTAACTTTGTTGAGATTTGGATTTGGGTTACATAAACGCACACCCGAGTTTAGGAAGGTAAGATTAATTAAAGCGCATCCTAACACAGTTCCCATCCTCGGCTCGAGTTGTCTGCTCGGGTAAGCCAGGTCTAGAACGAAAACACACGTTTGAAACCTAGTATAACAAAACTTCATGCAAGATCCCTAGTAGGAACGTTTATTTGCATCACGTGCATTTGACTTAGGGGACTCAACACAGGGGTTGGGTCCGTCTAGGACAAGCAACCTGAAGTAAGAAGACCATCCTCCTACATCTTATCTGATTTATGCATTTATTTGTTCAGACTTGCATGCCGATCGGCTTACGAAAATTGGGAATATTAGAAAAGTGCGAAAAGAGAGAAATAGTAGCGTAAAGATAATTACTCATTTTCAAAAAACCAAGTAGTGTCGCAAAATTTGAAAAAAGGTGTTTCTGAGAAGAAAAAAAATCTTGTCCCTATTTCAAGTCTAGTTGTCTTTCCCTACCCAAACTACACAGGTTTAATTCTCACAGGACGTGAGATACGTAGGCGATCCTCATCGGGTCCAACCTCCCCTTTTGCAAAAATAGCCAAAAAATGTCAAAATTTTAATTTTCTTCATAACTAAGTGGTATGACGTCACTTTATCAAAAATAGCCAAATGTTCTCGAAAGGCATGCCGGAAGGCTATTTTTGCGAGAACAGCCACCTTTTGTCATTCTTCTGGATTTTGGCCGGTTAGCTAACATAGCCTTAAAATCTTCTTCCCTCAGGTACTGAAGGGTCGTGTTTGCAAAACCATGTCTTTTATTTAATTTGACAAACAAGAAAAAGAGTCAGTGTTCAGGTGAATACCGTTTGGATTTTTGGTCAAAATAAGCCGATTCAGCCTCGGCAGTGTCTTAAATCGTTCTTGCTGAGATAGCTTTAGAGTATCTTTCAGTTGTCAAAAGGCAATTTTTGTAAAAGAATGGATAAGTTTGTGAAGTGTCATAAAATAATCCTCCTCGGCCTCAAAATTCATGCGAAATTGGGAAGGGGCCACGTTTGCAAAAATAGCCATTTGGTTAAAGTCGGCATATAGGGAAGGAATTTGTCGGTTTGTTTTAGGTTTGTATTTCTTTTGATTAGAACATGTGGGTCGATTATGTATTTCATTTTTCATCAAAGTCTGGTAGTCTAAGCTTTATCAATTATTAAACCATTGTAATCAAAGATAGTTTTGTTATAAAAAATAAAAATTTTAAAAAAAAGTGTTTTATTGTTATTTACCTTTTATCTGCAGGAACTACGCTTGGTCTGATTCATGCTGGGTCATGATACATAGGCAATCTCCATAGGATTCGACCATAACCAAATAAAAAGAGAAAAAGAAAAAAGAGCGGAAAAACAAGGAAAAGTGAGAAGAAAGAAAATAAGGCAAAAGCAAAAAGCAAAAAGAAAAAAGCGGAAAAATCAGAAAAAGAATAAATAAAAGGCAAGATTTAAATGAAAGAAGAAAATAAGAAATGAAAGAAAAGGAAAAAAGCAGAGAAATAATGAAAAAAGGATAGGATAAGCAATCAAGAATGAGAGAATAAGAACAAAAGAAAGCAAAGGAAAGAACGAAAAAGAGAGGAAGAAAGAAAAGAGAAATAAGGAAAATGAGAAAGAAAATTGAAATCGAGAATAAGGAAAGCCGGAATGATGCAAGCAGTCGAGCAAATGCATAATAGAAATTGTCGACTGCTTAGGTGCATTCAGTCCCCAAATGTGAGATTACCAATGTGTTAAATGCCTTGACACTAACATGATGGTTTCATTTTGGCATGTTATTTCAGAAAGGTGGTTGGTTTGTGGTTTTAAAGTTAACTCTTTCCGTGCAACATAAAAGCAAAAGACAATGGCAGAGATTAATAGAATTGAGGAGGTTGATACCGATAGCCGAAAACAGCTGGTTGAATCGGAACATGGGCTGGTATAAGAGGTAAAAATTTTGAGACAGCATGTCGCAGATATGTATCGGGCATGGATGACTGGGAAAGTACCACCCACACCACCGCCCAGCTTCTGGACGATGTCCTTACCCGAACACCGAACATAATACTGGATGATCCTCCATACTCTCCATATCTACCTGCTTATAACAGCTTTCCCAACCACCGTAGTAGCTCCATCACTCGTAGCCCAACTATCTTCTCCTAAAAGTGTCTTCCAATCATATCCACTGTTCTCGACAAAAAACACCCACCCAGAGCTCATGATGCACAATATTTCCTCTCCGAGGTTGCTCATAAGGTTCCTAACTCACACAAGTAAGGCCCGCAGGATAAGTCTCATATTGGAAATAAAAGGTTCACCAGAAGAAAAGGGATAGACAGGGAACCCAGGAAGCTGAAAAATCCGTTCGTGACTCCAGACAGTCACCTACCCATGGGGTTTAAAGTACCAAAATTCAAATTGTATGATGGGTTAGGGGATCCGGTGGCTCACCTGAAAGTTTATTGCATTGAATTGAGAAGTGTGGAAGAGAAAGATAACTTGATGATAGCACATTTCTGTGAGAGCCTAACTGGGACAACTTTGGACTGGCATGATCGTCAGGATGTGAATAAGTAGCCTACATTGGGTGACATGGCTCAAGACTTTGTGCGATACTTTCAATGCAAATCAAGTGTCACCCAGACTTTCCATATCTATATAAGATGGAAAAGAAGCCGAAGGAAAGCTTTACGGAGTTTGGGCTCAGATAAAGGGAGCAAACTACTCGAGTAAGGACCCTGATTGGTGAAGAAGAAATGGTCGAGCTTTTCCTACAAGCCCAGGAGCCCATCTACTTCATTCATTTGATCTCGGTCGTGGGTAGGCCTTTAGATGAGGTGTTAAGAATGGGGGAGTTAGTAGAAAAGGGAATCAAGTCAAGTAAAATCATGAGTTGGTCGAAAGACATTCAGAACATCCCAACAAGCTTGGGTGGGGGAGGGAAGAGCAAAAAAAATGATCCGATGAGTTTTCCTGATCAACACTCCCAGCCCTGAAATTGTCCTCGTGGATATCCTTGTGCACCATGTGATCCACCCCAATGCTACTTCTCTCCACAGAACCTCCAGAGTCATATATCATATTTTTGGTACCCGGCTCCACAAAATGCTTATCTACCATCACGAACCTACCTGAAACCCCCTGGATCAAGTTTCCGGCCAAATCACGCATTTAGGAATGAGAGGTTGCTGAAAAAAGGAAAAGCTTTCACCCCTGTTGGAGGATCATATGCCAAATTATTCCAAAAGTTGAAGCAATTGGACATATTGAAACTGATTTAGATAAAAATGCCCAACCCTCTGTCAAGGAAGTATGATTTTTCTCAAAGGTGCGCATATTGCTCAGATGCCCCGGGGCATGACATAGAAAAGTGTTGGAAGTTGAAGAAAGCAATTCAGGAGCTTATTGATGTAGGTGACATTGTCGTGCCAAATGCAGATGCAGCAAACACCAGCCAAGGTCCAACGCCTGTGCAAAATGAGACGCACATGGTGGGTATGGTTTACTTCGGAAAGCCATTTGTTAAGAATAATGTTATAAAGACTTGTGAAATTCCTAGTATTGTTGATGCAGAAGTCATTGGCTAGATGTTGAGTTTGAGGATTGGAAAAACACTCTTTTCTGGGTTAGCCAGGGAGGAGTCTTGGTGGATCATTTTATTGTCATTTCTGTTGTCTGGGTTATTTGCAGGGTTGTGATCTGGATATTGTCTTGTGACTCAAACCCTCTTATCCTTTCATTTTATATAACTTGTTTAGTTGTAGTGGTTTGGTTAATGTTGGCTAGGTTTGTTTCAGGTTCATTCTATGGTTGTACTCCAGTTTGTTTTGCTTGTTTTATTATTCAAACTGTTTCATCGTTTGTCTAATGCAAATTCCGATCTTTTGCTACTTCCAATAATTTTCTTTGTTTAGTTCTTTTCTATCCTTTTGTTTTGTCTTTTGTCTAATGTTGGTTCTAGTGACATGACGTGCACACATAATTCTCAGTCTGATCTATTAAAGCTACGTTAGTTGGGAAGCAATGAAACCATTTTGAAGACGATAGGGGCACTTGAGGAAACAAGAACAAATTTGGATGTTTTGAGATTGTTTGACGCCCGAACCATGTGAAACTGGGGCAAATAGAACATAAATAAACCGTAAAATCAAGTTGGCCAAATTGACAGAGGGTCATACGGGGTAATGAGAGTGAGAGTGTTTGGTAGAATATACGCTTAACGCTAGAGGGGGTGAATAGCGTTATAATAAAAAACAGTGTAAACTTGCGGAATTAAAAATTGCAGGAATGAAATAAGTGCGGTAAGTAAATAATAAGGAACAAACGCACCGATGTTATCCTGGTTCACCACAACCCGTGGCTAGTCCAGTCCCCGAGAGACTCTCTCGAGATTTCCACTAACTTCGTTAAGCTTACGGGTGCTTATCAAACCGTTACAAACTGAGAACTTGAGTCACACAAGCCTCAACAACCTTTGCTCGAAGATACCACACTTCAAGACTTCAACCAAAGGAATCACAACGTTCCTTCTTACAATACAAGGGATTAACACTTCCCTTCAAGGGTATAAAAACACTTTGCACTCAAAACAAGACTCTCCTCAAGAGTAGATATGAGTAAAATAAATACGCTCAAGAACGCAACAACTTTCGTCAAGAATTAGGCTCTCAAAAACTTATGTAATGAATAGAAAATGATGAATAAGAGAGTATGCAAGCTTTAGCAATAATATGATCAGTTGTTGTACTTAATAGACTGATTTTAAGATGTATTTATAGTGTTGCAAACATGCACAACCGTTGCCAAATTGCCAATTAAGAATTGCTGATTTTGTGCTAAAACAACCGATTGTCTAAATTGCATAATCGATTGTTTTCCAATCGTCCAAAAATCATTCCCATATTTTACACATAATAAACGATTATCTAAATCATATAATCGATTATCTGGCAACGTTCAAAAAATCTTTTTCAGATTTTACTTAAAACAATCGATTATCAGAAACATACAATCGATTACCTGACAGAGTTTGAAAATATTTTGGCAACGGTCATTTACATAATCGATTATGCTATATGTATAATCGATTATATTACAGTCTTGAAAAATCTAATAGACACTGCCTCAACACAATCGATTGTCATATGGTGCACAATCGATTATTCTGTAGCTTTGAAAAATCTGATGGACACTGCCTCAACACAATCGATTGTCATAAGGTACACAATCGATTGTCTTCCAGCTTTGAAAAATCTGATGGACACTGCCTCAACACAATCGATTGTCATAAGGTACACAATCGATTGTCTTGCAGCTTCCTTAACATAATCGATTATCATAAGTACATAATCGATTATCTTTGTCCAGATTTTAGAGGCATGTTTAAAAATCATTTTGGCTAAAATAAATATGCATGATTTAAATTCATTTTTCTCTATATTAAATACGCATGATTTGATAAAAATGATTTTACGAGAGAAGCCAAGTCTTGAGTCAAATGTCGGATCAAGATCACAATTAAAGAGCGACTCATGTATAACTTTATTTCTTTGCTTAATCTTGGTCTTGTGCTTGAACCTCGTCATGTGACAATTGTGCGCTTGTGCTTGGACCTCGTCATGTGTCAATTGCGCGTCGTTTGTCATTTATCAAAACCTACAAATATGAACACACGTTTAGTTTAGTGCCTTGAGAACGTGTTTCAACAGTGTTGCCCAACGGCACATTATATTTTGACAGATGTAGAAGGAAGTTGTATGGAAATGGCCATCAATTCCGATGCGGTAAAGAGATACTATGTATGGTTTCTTTATTTTGATTATACTTGTTTTTATTTGGCATATTTTGAATTTTGAAATGACGAAGGCATTTTGTTCTTCTATCTAAACACTTTACCCTTTGTCACCCCCTTTGAGCCTTATTTGTTTACTTTCATACCCCTCTTTCAGAATCAATGGAACAATTAAGAAACGCAAGTGCCGAAGATGAGTATATAAAAAAGAAAGGGAGAAAGAAAGGAAGAAAAAGGAACAGAAAGAAGAAAATAAAATAAAAGAAGACAAGGAAAGAAAGAAAGAAATAAAAAGGAAAGAGAAAACGAAAGAAAGAAAAAGAAAATTGAAAAGAAAAGAAGAAAAGAAGAACGGAAAATAAAAAGAAGATAAAAACAAAGTAAATTCTATGACGTGAACTACGTTTGACTTGATCCCGAAAGAGTATGTAGGCAGCCTTCCTATGAATTCATTCATACCAAAATAAAAATCCAAAGTCCCCAAGCAAGAAATTGGGGCAGAAGTTGTGATTGTTGGATGATTAAGTTATAATTTTAACCCATTTTGAAATTGTTTTGAGTTTTTTTATACCCTTTCTTTCATAACCCATCCAAAATCCATGTTACTGTCCAAAGAAAGACCTTTCGATCAGTATTTTGAGAAATGCCAAGTCAAGCAGGTAAGGTAATTCATGTCAGGGGCAATACTCCGGTCCAAACAAGAAAAATGAAAATGAGAGAGCCGGATTGATGAAAACCTTCACGGGTACTGCAAGGCGATGAAAGATGACAAAACTAAAAATGAGATAGTCTTATTGGTGAAACCTTCACGGGTACCATAGGATGATGGTAAGTTAAGAGAAAAAATGAGAAAGTCTTATTGGTAAAAACCTTCACGTACACCTTGAGGTGACGGTAAGTTGAGTGAAAGAACAAAATGAGAGAGGCTTGATGGTGAAAACCCTTTGAGCACTACCCGTCGAATAAGGAATGCGAATCAGATTGGATGAGTGGAGCATGGAAGCACAGTTTCACAACGAAAAGTTACAATAATAAATGAACATCTGGTTTGATTGGCGGAATATCTATAGGTACATGTCATGGTCATTAGAGTATATCCACATCTGATAGTTTCCACTTTGTAGTTTTCTCTTTAGGAATCATCTATTTCATTTGTCCTTCACTATATTCCTTTATTTTGTTCACTTCCTCTTCCTGAGTCTGTTTGGTTATAACAAGTGAGGAATCACTTCAAAATTTACCACTACCTTTCCAATTGCTCAAATAGGGTCTGGCCATCATATCAAAGTGTCACAAGTTAAGAAAAACAACAAAAGCATTGAGCTAGTACTGATGAATATACTTTTAGGATCCTAGTGAAACAGAAAGGTTTGATAGATATCAGTTCATAAATAATGCAACAAATAGAGGGTATTGGGCTTGAACGGAGAAGAGTTATTTTCTATAATAAGGATGACAGAGAAAGTGGTTATTCAATAAGCAAGCAATGCTCTTAAGGTGAAATCAAAGTTATCCAAGCGAAGGAGCAATAGACCACAAGGTCAAAGGGCTAGGGGTTGTGGTTAAGAAATAGCAACATACTGTGGGGGGCAACGGACGTGCTTTGGGATTCATGAAGATTCCACTTCAACAAATAGGGGATATTGAGTTTGAACCGGAAAAGGGGGTGTTTTATGTGATGAGGGCGTCAGAAAAAGGGGGTTGGTTCATAAACAAGCGGGGTCTTCAAGTGGAAATCAGTCATTATGTCAAGTCCAGGAGAAATCACCGCAAAGTCAAGGCCACAAACCAACCACCATTTTAAACTAACGAAATTTTCTTTAATTGGAACAGGGGCAGGAAAATTCAGTTGTTCCAGAGAAACTCTCCATAAGGGAAAAATAAGATGATGTAGTAAGAGTAATACCTTAGGTTCGTAATTGTTTGGAGCTATCAGCACCTCCCTGGATAATGGGATTTAGCTTTCAAGTTCGTAGTAACAGTTGGTACAATGATTCAGTTAACACTCATGTACCCAGTTTCCAAACTGAGGCAGAAAATTTTCTTTGTTTCCCTATTTTTTTTAAAGTCAGGAGCCTGCCTGGATAACAAAGGAATGCATTTTCAAGTTTTGAAATCAAGAGCCCGCCTGAAGAAAAAAGGTATTATAATTCGAGTTTTACTTTTAAATTCTTATTAATGCCCGATAACATGTACCCAATTTCAAAACTAGGGCAGAAATTCCTCTTTGTTTTGTCTATTTTGTGAAATTAGGAGCCCGCCTAGAGAGTAGGAGAATTCATTTCAAGCTTTGAAGTCGAGATCTCGCCTGCATAACAAGGGAATACATTCAAGTTCAAATTCAGAGGTGGGGAGCCCACCCGCATAACAAGAGAATACATTCAAGTTCAAATTCAGAGGTCGGCAGCCCACCCGCATAACATGGGAATACATTCAAGTTCAAATTCAAAGATCGGGAGCCCACCCACATCACAAGGGAATACATTCAAGGTCAAACTTTGAGGTCGGGAGCCCACCCGCATAACAAGGGAATACATTCAAGTTCAAATTCAGTCGTCGGGAGCCCACCCGTACAACAAAGGAATATATTCATGTTCAAGTTCAGCCGTTGGGATCCCACCCGTACAATAAGGGAATACATTCAAGTTCAGCAATTTAAAGAGAAGGAACAACATTTCGGTTTGCAAGTTGAAGTGGAAACAATAGATTTCACCAAGAGAACACAAGACAGTAAGGCAACTGGAAGTACAAGGACAAGTTTGAAGACTTTAGATAGGACTTTTGTAATTCATAGATCATAGCTTAGTTTAGCTTCTTTTTTTTGACATGGTGTAATAAGGGAGGTCAGCAAGCAATAGCAGCAGCAATTGCAGTGAAATCACAGCTCCTGGTAGTCCGAACTACCAGGCAGTCCCGAACTACACTGATCTGATTCCTACTTGGCCCAGTATATGTAGGCAACCTCTGATGTAGGGTTCAGTCAGCTCTTTCAAAAATGCTTCACCTGGAATACTCGAATGGGCAAAAATCGCTCATTTTCGCTCACTTATCTTTGCATGAAAACTCTTCGTGTTTCCGGGCAAAGAGGGGCAACTGTGAGCACATGATTTTGCTCTAAGAGAATCATTCCCAAAATCCAAACAAAATAATTTTACAATTTTTGTGAATTTTTGTGTTATTTTCTAGTAATTGTTGCCTTTTATCTATGCATTTTAATTCATATAAAAAAAATACAAAAATACATTTGCATTAAAACAAGTAAAAGAAGAGAGGCTTAAAGGAAATGCCTAAAGTTGGGCCATTTACATTAATTCCGCTAGGCGCAAATTACCCCACATCCAAATCGGCCCACACCTTATTTCCATAACCCGACTTGCCCCTCTTCCACCCTGTTATCAAATGACACCATTTAGTTCCTAGCTAATATGGACAGTCTAGGTTAGTTCTTCCAATGGTCCAGAAGCAGGGGTTAATTACTATAAGAATGTCCGAATTAACCCCCCCCCCCCCCCCCGTCTCTTCACTCTTCGTCTCCAACCCAGAGAACCCCAAAACCCTAGACCACCACCCCTTTTTCCAACCGTCTTGGGGTGGCGGTGCCACCACCAAATTCAACCAAAATAACACCCCCTAACCCTCCATTACCTCCTCATCCCAAATCTGTCATTGGTTTTCCTCAAACCATGACACAGCTCTTCGAATGTTGAATCAAAAGTTCCACCCAAAATGCGAATTCGTCCAAAATTTCCCAAATTCATACCATATAGTCTCTTCGGCTCCCTCATGTTGAATCCCATACAAGAATCCTTCGAATTTTAAAGGAACTGGACGAATGGCAAATCTAAGGTTCACGCAGTTCAGCTTGATTTGGGAGATTTTCAAGTGTGATTGCCTTCTATAGTAAGTGTTCTTTAGTTTTTTGACGTTACTTCTATTAGTGTAGTTTGATTTTTCTTTTCCACTTTTCGGTTGATTTCTGGATACCGTGTTGATAATTGATTCTGATATTATATTAGAATATTAGTTTAATAAGATGTTGTTCCTATTTAATTTTTATTTTTGTTGATAGTTCATCCCAGTATGTTAGGATTAAGTTTAGTTGTTAGTATATGTGCCCCTGCTTTTTCATTCTGATTTGACTTAGTACAGATGTTGGTTTAGGTTCATTCCTGATCGATTCTTTCTTTTAGTTTAATATGGTGTTAGTTTTGATCCATTCTGTTTGGTTGATTTCCATATGCTAGTTTAATTGGGTTTCAAGATGTTTATTTTGGATATTATCCTAACTATAGTTAGTTGTTTATTCAATCAGGGTTAAGGGTTTGGATTAGCTAACTGAAGTCGGTAATTTTAAGTTGAATTTAGGGGTAGTTTACGTAATTGGAATTGGGTAGAAATGTTATAGATCATACTAGAACATCTTAGATTCTTCTAGAATGGAATTTTATTGTACATTTCAGTAATTGTGGTGAATTAACTTGTTACGCAAGTTAGAAAATAAAGGACTAACCGGAAAAAAAAAGAAGGAATAGTAGGATATATAGAAGTTTTCAGGGCTGCCCTCTTGGTGCCTATAAAAGGGCATCATTTATGCCTTGAAACACAAGTTTTTCAGCTCACAAAATTCCACCAAAACCCTCACTACCAAATCTGTCATTTTTTTGAATTTCGAAATCAGTAAAATTGCTAGATCTTACTATCTATAAAAACCCCAAAAAAATAACAAATCCGATAAAAATCTAGAAAAATAGCATAAAATCAAAAACAAATACTGATCTATTGATTTTTAAGAGTGAGAACAGTTCAAATCTCTTTGTTTATGTTCTTTATTTGGGTGTTCAAAGCATTTGAGTTGTTTGGGGTTCATTCTAGGGATTGTTGGTCGATTTTGATTGCTGAAGAAATTCTATAGTTTCTAGGTCAATTTTATGGTCGATTGCTTGGATTTTGTTTGGTTTCGAACTCTCCTTGTTTATTGAAGTGATTTCTGGCTGATTGATTCTGCTCATAGCTGTTGTTGCTGACTTATTCTGCTTCTTCCTATTTCTAAATTCTAGGTACACAACTGAGCTCAATTTGATGTCACTTTGAGATGTGAACATGAAATGAAATTGGAGTTAAATCTCTGTTGTACTTTCTTGTGTTGATAATTTTGCTATGTTAAATAGTTTTTCCTTTCTGTGATGTTATCATTGTTAACTGTACCTAAAATAGGATTGTTTTGAGCTATGATTATTTAAAGTTGTGTAGTTGAAGGACTGTTAAAACTGGAGTTAGTTCGTTGATTTTTGGTAGTTTAATTTTGTTCTGTATAGTTTAATCTCTTAGATTAGAAGATCAACAGGAATTAGTCAAAAGCTATGTGTTGGATTTTAGTTAGTTTAATTTGCATGAGTTGAAATCAGGAACTAGATGTGTGATTTAAATTTCCTAAACCGATGTTGAGTATGTGATTCAATAGAGTTAGTTATAGGTAATCCAACTTCATTAGTTCTGCAAGCTGTCAGTAATGATAAATTAAAGCTTCTGGAATCTACTTCAATAAGAATAAGAAAGCCATTCATGAGCTATGTGATGAAAGTGATAAATGAACTTATGTGTTAAAATCAATACCACAATAGGTTAAAATGACATCAATTTCGAGTCTGAAATAATCATATTTCTGAGTTGATTCTGCAAATTAGTTACATATTACCACAATTGCTCTAACTGGACTGTTGTACTTATTAAAGCCCAAATGACTCATATTGTTGCCGTGAAAATTTAATTGACCGGCCGAGTTACCTTGACACCAGGCGGGAGAACCACTATGGGCTCAGGCGGCCCATTTCTTGTGCAACAAAACACTGGTCTTGTGCCGAAAATGTCACACTCCCTTTGTTGGCTCTTGGGCTTAATTGTTCGAAATCAAGTTGTAGAATTTCAGACCTTTCATGCATATTAATTAACTAGGGTTGATTTTGTTATTAGAGACAAATAAAAAGAATATCGAAGCCCTTTTTGGTTTATCCTTTAAAATAAAATAAGATGAGCCTCACCACACAAATTAAATAACTTGTGGGGCCCTCAATAAATGTTATACAAAAACTACTTAGACTTCGGATGGGCCGTTTAGCGAATTTCACGGCCTTCCCCAAAGATAATAATGCAGTAGTCTCTTTAAGAACGTTTTAATAATTTACCTTCTTAAACTCGAGTGCACACTTATGTGACTCAAATCCAAATCTCAACAGAGTCAAAATGTGTCATCCACAATGGGTGCATTGATGTGACGTGGTTTAAGACGCATATGACAATGTTGCAATTCTCATTAAAAATAAATAAAAAAAGCGGTTAATAATTAAATAATCTAGAACATGTTTTGAAATCAGATAAAATCAAACATGACAGTTAAGCGACCGTTCCAGAACCACGGAACCCGAGAATGCCTAACACCTTTTCCCATGTTAACAGAATTTCTTACTCGGATTTCTGGTTCGCAGATGTTAACAGAGTCATATTTTTTCCTCTGTTCGGGATTCAACCGGTGGCTTGGGACACCATTAATCTCCAAAGTGGAGATTTTAAAATCGTAATTATTAAATTATGTTCTGATTGTCCTTAAAGTGGAATAACTCCTTTATGCCCTTGCGGGTGTAGTGAAAAAGGAGGTGTGACACCCATCACCATGGGAAATTTGCCAAATTTCTGGGGATCAGCATACATCCAGGAGTATTAGCGCTCTGATAGCTACGAGCAACGTAAACAAAGTTCAAACCTCAATTGAGCAAGAACAGACAAATTTAGACTCGAGGCCTGACACAGTTCAAGAACCAGAAGAAATGAAAATATCAAAACAACAATTGAAGAACTCGAGGCTGTGATATTATTTGAGCAATGGTCTGAACGGAAGGTTTATGTTGGAGCCAATTTAAGCCCAGACATGCGAGATATGTTAATTGAATTTTTAAAAGCTAACATGGACTATTTTGCTTAGTCCAATGCAGATATGATAGGGATACTAGCGGATGTAATGACTCACAAACTAAATAAAGACCCATCGTTCATACCAATAAAGCAAAAGAAAAGAAAGCAAGGAGCTTTAAAAAATCAGGTGATTCAAGATGAGGTCCAAAAATCTGTGAGGTAAAGTATCCTAATTGGTTAGCTAATGCAGTTGTAGAACCTAAGAAGAATGTTAAGTGGCGATTTTGTGTGGATTATACAGATCTTAACAAAGCTTGTCCAAACCATTCTTTCCCTCTACCACATATAGATCAACTAATTGATGCTACTGCAGAACATGAGCTACTAAGTTTTTTAGATGCATATTTAGGTTACAACCAAATCAAAATGGATCCAAGTGATGAAGAGAAAACTTATTTTATCACAGACATGGGGACTTACTGCTATAAAGTAATGCCCTTTGGTCTCAAAAATGTTGGTGCAACCTATCAAAGGTTAGTCACTAAAATGTTTCAGGAACATTTAGGGAAAACCATGGATGTATACATAGACGAGATGCTCGTCAAAACTCAGCATTCTCATGATCATATCTCTCATTTATCTGTAACATTTCAAATAAATTTAATTTGAAACTCAATCTAGAAAATGCGCATTTGGGGTCGCATCAGGTAAGTTTTTGGGTTTTCTTGTTTCTAACTGTGGCTTTGAAGTAAACCCTTCATAGATCAATGTGATAGAGGAAATACCTAATGTGCTCACAAGTAAAAGGAGGTACAAAGACTAACGGGAAGAATTGTAGCTTTGGGGAGATTCATTTCCAAGTCTTCAGAAAAATATTTTAAATTATTCTCCCCACTCAAAAAGAAAAATCACTTTGAATGGAATGAATACTGTCAACAAGCACTTAGAAATTTGAAGGATTATTTGTCAAATCCACCATTGTTGGCAAAAGCAAAGGAAGGGGAAAAGTTACTTATCTATTTGGTCGTATCAGAAGTTGCGGTAAGTGTTGTTTTAGTCTGGGAGGACCAAGGTAAACAATCCCCCATCTATTATGTTAGTAAATATTTGTTGTTAGATAATACGCTTAACGCTAGAGGGGGGGTGAATAGCGTTATAATAAAAAATAGCATAAACTTGCGGAATTTAAAAATTGCAGGAAATAAATAAGTGCGATAAGTAAATAGATAAGAACGAACGCACCGATATATCCTGGTTCACCACAACCCGTGGCTAGTCCAGTCCCCGAGAGACTCTCTCGAGATTTCCACTAACTTGTTAAGCTTACGGGTGCTCAACAAACCTTTACAACCTGAGGACACAAGCCTCAACAACCTTTGCTCGGAGATACAACACTCCAAGACTTCAACCAAAGGAAACACAAGTTCCTTCTTACAACACAAGGGACTAACACTTCCCTTCAAGTGTACAAAACACTTAACACTCAAACGAGACACTCCTTTAAGAGTAGATATGAGTAAAATAAGTACGCTCAAGATCGCAACAACTTTCGACAAGAATTTGGCTCTCAAAAACTTATGTAATGAATATAAAATTATAGGCAATAGAGTATGCAAGCTTTAGCAATTGTATGATCAGTTGTTGTGTTTGAAAGACTGAATTGAAGCTGTATTTATAGTTGAAAAACCTTGTATTACCGTTGCCTAATTGCCAATTAAGAATTGCTGATTTTACTCAGTGACAATCGATTGTCAAAATGCCACAATCGATTGTCTACAAGTCATTCCAAAAATCATTCCCAGATTTTACGCTTAACAATCGATTATTTAAGATCAACAATCGATTACTGGCAACGTTCAAAAAATCATTTCCAGATTTTACTTAAAACAATCGATTGTCAGAAATCCACAATCGATTACTCAGCAACGTTCAAAAAATCTTTTCCGGATTTTACTTAAAACAATCGATTGTTATAAATCTACAATTGATTACCTGATGGTATTTGAAAACAATTTGGCAACGGTCAGTTATACAATCGATTATACTATGTTAACAATCGATTATATATCAGTCTTTGAAAAAGTAATTAGACACTGCCTCTTGACAATCGATTGTCATAAGTTCACAATCGATTGTTTTATAACTTTTGAAAAAGTCTGATTGACACTGCCTCAACACAATCGATTGTCATAAGTTCACAATCGATTGTTTTGCAGATTTAAAAAATCTGATGCTCACTGCCTCAACATAATCGATTGTCATGAGGTTCACAATCGATTGTCTGGCAGGTTTGAAAAATCTGATGCACACTGCCTTAACACAATCGATTGTCATAAGTTCACAATCGATTGTCATGTAGTTTGACTTAACATAATCGATTATCATAAGTACATAATCGATTACCTTAGTCCAGATTTTAGAGGCATGTTTAAAAATCATTTTGACTAAAGTAAATATGTATGATTTAAAATCATTTAGCTTTAAATTAAATATGCATGATTTGATAAGAATAATTTTACGAGAGAAGCCATGTCTTGAGTCAAGTTGTCGGATCAAGATCACAATTAAAGAATGACTCATGTATACTTAATCTCGATCTTTGTCTTGTGCTTGAATCTCGTTATATATCAATTTCGCGCTTGTGCTTGAACCTCGTCATATGTCAATTTGCGCATAGTTTGTCATTCATCAAAACCTTTACATATGAACACACGTTTAGTATAATGCCTTGAGAACGTGTTTCCAAAAATTTCCCACTTTTTGATAATGGTAAACCTTAAGCGGGATATGCATATTAGACAATTCATAATGACGATTCAAGACAAGTAAAGATATGCAACAAGTATATAGATATGCAATTAGTTCCCCCTCAATATATGAATTCCCCCTCAATTTATGCTAATAAATATTGAGAGTACTTACCCGTTATCTTCCCCCTTTTGCCATTAGCAAAAAAAAAATAATTAAACAACTTGTTTATAAAAAAAATACTATTTCATAAAGGAGACAATAACGCAAGTAGTCGATTATTGATACTAGATAACTGATTATATAAGAAAGAAATCGATTGTTCTGAAGAAAAATCGATTATTGTGCGCCAAGCTTTATAATTCCCCCTGCCTTTAGGGCGATACCTGCAAAAATACGTTAGACGTCTCCAACGCTCAAGTTACAAATCATGTGAAAGGGAAAATGCAATGCATGACTTAGATCAACGTGGAGTCAAGAATCCCGAGTTCACTACGAATTCGGAAGAAGGACTCTTTCTCTAAGGGTTTTGTAAAGATGTCAGCCGATTGATCTTTGGTTTCAACAAATTCAATTTCGACATCGCCTTGAGAACGTGATCTCTTATAAAATGATGTCTAATTTCAATGTGTTTCGTTCTTGAATGAAGAACGGGGTTCTTCGTCAAGCATATGGCACTAGTATTATCACATCTAAGAGGGATATGATCAAGACTTAGGCCATAGTCCAAGAGTTGTTGTTTCATCCAAAGGATTTGAGCGCAACAATCCCCGCGGCTATATATTCAGCCTTGGTTGTGGACAACGCAACACTTACTTGTTTCTTGCTAAACCAAGAAACTAGAGAGCTACCGAGCAAATGGCAAGTGCCACTAGTGCTCTTGCGGTCCAATTTGTATCCAGCGAAATCGGAATCGGAATAGCCAACAAGTTGGCATGAAGAACCTTCGGGGTACCATAGACCCACATTTACAGTACCAACAAGATACTTCAATATCCGTTTCACCGCAGTAAGGTGAGACTCCTACGGACACGATTGATAACGAGCGCATAAGCACACGCTAAACATGATGTCCGGTCTACTAGCAGTAAGATAAAGGAGAGAACCAATCATACCTCGATACTTTTTGGTGTCGACTTCCTTACCTTTCTCATCTTTATCTAGATGATCGGATGTGCTCATAGGGGTGGCCATTTCTTTTGCGTTGGTCATTTCAAATCGTTTCAGCAATTCTTTGCAATATTTAGCTTCGCAAATGACTGTTCCTTCTTTCATTTGCTTTACTTGCAGCCCCAAAAAGAATGTTAACTCACCCATCATAGACATCTCAAATTCGCTTGTCATTAAATCGGAAAATTCCTTGCACAAAACATTGTTAGTAGCACCAAATATAATATCATCCACATAGATTTGAACTAATAAAATATCATTGTTTTTATGCTTGACAAAAAGAGTGGTGTCAACTTTTCCCCTAATGAAATCATTTTCCAAAAGAAATTTACTCAATCTTTCATACCAAGCTCGGGGAGCTTGTTTTAAACCATAAAGAGCCTTTTTGAGTTTGAAAACATGATCGGGAGATTTAAAATCTTCAAAACCCGGGGGTTGTTCAACATAAACTTCTTCTTGAATAACACCATTTAGAAAAGCACGTTTTACATCCATTTGATACAAATTGAAATTCATGGAAGTGGCAAAAGCAAGAATAAACGAATAGCTTCTAATCTAGCTACGGGAGCATATGTTTCTTCATAGTCAATACCCTCTTCTTGATTGTAGCCTTTTGCAACAAGCCTAGCTTTGTTTCTAGTGATTACTCCATTTTCATCTAACTTATTTCGAAAAACCCATTTCGTACCAATTATGTTATGATTTTCGGGTCTTGGCACCAAATCCCAAACGTCATTCCGTTTGAATTGGTTAAGCTCCTCTTGCATTGCCATGGTCCAAAATTCATCCCCAATTGCTTCGGAGATGGTTGTGGGTTCAATTTGAGAAACAAAAGCAGTATGTCCTAAGGTGTTCTTAAGAGAGTTTCGGGTACTTACCTTTTCTCCGACGTCGCCAATTACCTGTTCGAGAGGGTGATCTTTGATTGTCCTCCACTCGTTAGGCATTTTCGTTTCTTTCTCCAATTAGGGCGCTTTCTCCGTTGATTGTTCCAAGATTTCATCTTGAATTTCCTTAGGAGTTTCCTCTTGTACTTTGTTTTGAGGATTTAATTAGTTTAGAATACCTGCAAGATCAGAACAAGAATCCTTTCTCGCCAAGAGAGCATCATTTTCAGAAAATACAATATGAGGGGATTCCTCCACAGTTTGGGTTCTATTATTAAATACCCTATATGCTTTGCTACGGAAGAATAACCAATAAAAATTCCTCATCGGATTTGGCATCAAATTTTCCCAATTGATCTTTTCCATTGTTATGAATAAAACATTTACAACCGAATACTCTAAAATGGAAGATATTTGGTTTCATTCCCTTGTAGAGTTCATATGGGGTTTTCATGAGTATTGGCCTTATGACTACTCTATTTAAAACGTAGCTTGCGGTACTCACGGCATCCGCCCAAAAATGTTTGGGAATCTTAGCCTCTTCGAGCATGGTTCTAGCCATCTCTTCGAGACACCTATTTTTCCTTTCCACCACCCCATTTTGTTGTGATGTTTGTGGAGCGGAAAAGGTATGCTCGATACCGAGTTCGTCACAAAAATCCGCAAGAGATTGTGATCAAACTCTCCCCCATGATCACTTCTTATTGAAGTGACGGTTGTGTCATTTTCGTTTTGAACACGCTTAAGAAAATATTTAAAATTCTGAAAAGCATCACTTTTATGGGCAAGAAATAAAGTCCATGTAAAACTAGAATAATCATCAACAATAACAAAAGCATAACGATTTCTACCAAGACTTTCAATGCGAGATGGTCCAAACAAATCCATGTGAAGCAATTGCAATGGTCTAGTAGTTTAAACAATATTTTTCGATTTAAAAGATGCTTTTGTTTGATTCCCTTTTTGACAAGAATCACAAATAGAATCATTTTCAAATTTCAAATTTGGAAGACCAATAACTAAGTTTTGTGAAACCAATTTGTTCAAAAGATGCATGTTGATGTGTGCTACTCTACGATGCCATAACCATGTCTCATCCTCTTTGCTCATAAGACAATTCACATATTCAGGTGAGGAATTTTCAAGATCAACCATATAAATGTTATCCATTCTAAAACCACGAAGGATAATTTTAAGATCGCTACGTCGAAAAACTAAGCATTCATCCGAATCAAATAAAACAAGATTTCCCTTGTCACATAATTGACTTATGCTCAAGAGATTATGTTTTAAACCTTTCACATGTAATATATGCTTAATGGAAGAAATTTCATCCTTACCGACCGATCCGATGCCGATAATTTTTCCTTTGTTGTTATCTCCAAAGATAACGCTTCCCCCTTCCTTGTGTTCTAGTTGAAGGAATTTGGATTCGTCTCCCGTCATGTGCTTGGAGCATCCACTATCAAGGTACCAAAGTACACTTGATCCCTTCAAACATACCTACAAAACAGATTAATGAGTTTTAGGTACCCATGCCATTTTGGGTCCTTGGGGGTTAGGCAAATCATAGTGATTTGATTGAGTGTTGTGTCTATGTCGTGTAAAACAAACAGGAGCAATATGTCCAATTCGTCTACAATAATGACAAGTCACGTTAGGATTATGCATCCTTCTAGGTTGATAGTAATTGGACGGACGAAATTCATTTACTCTATTCTTGACAATATGACTATTGCGTAATTCATGAAAATCATTTCTCCTACTATTTGTTCTAGGATGAGCAGCATTTCTAGAATGGTTATTTCTAGGTTGAAAGCCATTTCTAGGTGTTCTAAAAGGTTCAAAATTCCTTCTAGTGTTTGGCCTAGAGTATGCATTATTTCTAGCATGATTATTTCTAGGTTGCGATTGTTGAAAGCCATTTCTAGGTTTGTTGTATCTAGGATGGACATTTGTTTTATTTATCCTAGGTTGAGCCTTAGGTTGTTGGGGGTTGGCTTCAACCTTTTCTTTTGGCTCGTTTCTAAAACCGATGTCATGCTTGGTCGACTTCAAATTGACAAGAACTTCATTCAAATTCTTATGAGAAGAATTAAACTTATCTAAGGTGCCCTTGAGCCTTCCTACTTCATTTTTGAGATGCATGCAAGAAGTACAATTTTTACTAGAACTTTCGGGCTTGTCGGCGCTTCTCTTGCCAAAAAATTTGTTTTCTTCTTTCAACTTCTCATTTTCTAAAATCAGTTTTTGCAAATCCTTTTCTTTCAAAGAGAGTTATTTTTCAAAATCTTTTTCTTAAAGAAGCATTTTCTTTTATGCTTTTAACAGTTTTGGAAGCTTTAATAAATTCACTATACAACTCATCAAAAGCATTTTGCATTTCTTCAAGGGAAAAGAAATTTTTGGAAGAAATTTGACATACCTCTTCTTTGTTGTCTTCTTGTGCCATAAGACAAAGATTTGCGGCTTCGTTTTCTTCTTCCTCACTCGACTCGTCACTGGAGTCGCCTCCCCAAGATATGTATGCTCGTTGCTTCTTGAAGGGTTTCTTCTCCTTTTTGGCGTTTGGACAATTTGATTTAATGTGCCCGGTTTCTCCGCACTCATAGCACTTTATTTGATCTCCTTGCGTTTTGCCTTTTCGTTCATACTCTTTTCGCATGAACTTTTGAAATCTCTTGATTACGAGTCCGGACTCGTTGTCTCCGTCCTCATCATTTTGAGGTTGGCTTGTGCTTGCCTTGAGAGTGATTCTTTGTTTCCTTTGATCATCAACAAGAGGGTTAAGTATAGTAGATTCATAAGTTTTAAGATTACCTCTTAATCCATCGATGGTGACATTTGAAACTCCAATAGACTCTTGAATTGCGTCGGCCTTGGATCGCCATGCCGGAGTGAGACTTCGGAGAATTTTTCGGACAAGTTCTTTATCCGTGAAGGTCTTCTTAAGAGCATGTAAATCATTAACGATTTTTGAGAATCGTTCGAACATCTCATCGACCTTTTCGCCTTCCTTCATGTGAAACAATTCATATGCATGGGTTAGGAAATCAATTTTAGCTTCCCTTACCTGGTCCGTACCTTCGTACGTAATTTCCAGCTTGTCCCACATTTCCTTCGCCGTTGTGCAACATGATATTTTCCTGTAATCATCAGCATTTACAGCACAATATAATAAATTAATTGCTTTAGCGTTGTTCTGCACCTTTCGGATATCATCCGCATCGTATTTATCTTCGGTCTTTGGAACATCTTTATTTTCAACCTTTTTGGTTGGAATTTTTTCACCCTTCACTATGACCTTCCAAAGATGAAAACTATTTGATTGAACAAATATTCTCATCCTCTCCTTCCAGTACGCATAGTTTGTACCGTCGAAAAGTGGTGGTCGGGTGGAGCACTGTCCTTCACCTATTCCTGCAAAAGAATCACGAGTAGAAGCCATGGATATTTCTCTCAAACGGTTAAGTCTTCAGAGAGTTGGGATCTGATACCAATTGTTAGATAATACACTTAACGCTAGAGGAGGATGAACAGCGTTATAATAAAAAATAGCGTAAACTTGCGGAATTTAAAAATTGCAGGAAATAAATAAGTGCGATAAGTAAATAGATAAGAACGAACGCACCGATATATCCTGGTTCACCACAACCCGTGGCTAGTCCAGTCCCCGAGAGACTCTCTCGAGATTTCCACTAACTTGTTAAGCTTACGGGTGCTCAACAAACCTTTACAACCTGAGGACACAAGCCTCAACAACCTTTGCTCGGAGATACAACACTCCAAGACTTCAACCAAAGGAAGCACAAGTTCCTTCTTACAACACAAGGGACTAACACTTCCCTTCAAGTGTACAAAACACTTAACACTCAAACGAGACACTCCTTTAAGAGTAGATATGAGTAAAATAAGTACGCTCAAGATCGCAACAACTTTCGACAAGAATTTGGCTCTCAAAAACTTATGTAATGAATATAAAATTATAAGCAATAGAGTATGCAAGCTTTAGCAATTGTATGATCAGTTGTTGTGTTTGAAAGACTGAATTGAAGCTGTATTTATAGTTGAAAAACCTTGTATTACCGTTGCCTAATTGCCAATTAAGAATTGCTGATTTTACTCAGTGACAATCGATTGTCAAAATGCCACAATCGATTGTCTACAAGTCATTCCAAAAATCATTCCCAGATTTTACGCTTAACAATCGATTATTTAAGATCAACAATCGATTACTGGCAACGTTCAAAAAATCATTTCCAGATTTTACTTAAAACAATCGATTGTCAGAAATCCACAATCGATTACTCAGCAACGTTCAAAAAATCTTTTCCGGATTTTACTTAAAACAATCGATTGTTATAAATCTACAATCGATTACCTGACGGTATTTGAAAACATTTTGGCAACGGTCAGTTATACAATCGATTATACTATGTTAACAATCGATTATATATCAGTCTTTGAAAAATTAATTAGACACTGCCTCTTGACAATCGATTGTCATAAGTTCACAATCGATTGTTTTATAACTTTTGAAAAAGTCTGATAGACACTGCCTCAACACAATCGATTGTCATAAGTTCACAATCGATTGTTTTGCAGATTTAAAAAATTTGATGCTCACTGTCTCAACACAATCGATTGTCATGAGGTTCACAATCGATTGTCTGGCAGGTTTGAAAAATCTGATGCACACTGCCTTAACACAATCGATTGTCATAAGTTCACAATCGATTGTCATGCAGTTTGACTTAACATAATCGATTATCATAAGTACATAATCGATTACCTTAGTCCAGATTTTAGAGGCATGTTTAAAAATCATTTGACTAAAGTAAATATGCATGATTTAAAATCATTTAGCTTTAAACTAAATATGCATGATTTGATAAAAATAATTTTACGAGAGAAGCCATGTCTTGAGTCAAGTTGTCGGATCAAGATCACAATTAAAGAACGACTCATGTATACTTAATCTCGATATTTATCTTGTGCTTGAATCTCGTTATATATCAATTTCGCGCTTGTGCTTGAACCTCGTCATATGTCAATTTGCGCATAGTTTGTCATTCATCAAAACCTACACATATGAACACATGTTTAGTATAATGCCTTGAGAATGTGTTTCCAACATTTGTTAGATGCGGAAATACAGTATCTACAACTAGAAAATCTAGCACTTGTTTTAATCATGGCATTTAGAAAATTGAGACCTTATTTTCAATGTCATCCCATTGCTGTAGCAATTACTTTTCCATTACGAAGCATTTTCCATAAGCATGAATGAAGGTTAGAGAAATGGTCCATTGACTTAAGTAACTACGAAATCACTTATCAACCTAGGACTGCTATAAAATCTCAAGTATTAGCTTATTTCATGGTTGATTTTAGTCAAGGGATGCAAATAGAAGTGGAAAAAGAATTACAAGTTTTCAATGGTGCAAACACGGGGACTTGGATTTTGTTTACTGACGGTTCATCTAATGTAAAAGGTGCAGGCCTAGGGATAGTTTTATACCACCCACGGGTGAAACCATTAGACAGGCTATAAAATTTCATTCAATAACTAACAATGAAGCAGAGTATGAAGCTGTGATTGTAGGTTTAGAATTTGCACGAGAACTCGGCATAACACATATTATAATCAAAAGTGATTCTCAACTCGTGGTTAATCAAACGCTGGGGACTTATAAAGCTAGGGAAACATGGATGCAAGAGTTCTTAGAAAAAGTACGAGAACTAATAAAGCAATTTCAAACTTCGAAGGTCATGCAAATCCAAGTGATGAAAATGTGGAGGCATATGCTTTGGCCAATCTCGCATCTGCAACAGACGTGGCGAACGACGTAAATGCTTCTGTCATACATTTATTTCATTCTATTCTCGAACTTGATAAGAACGAGGTAAATTTTAATAATTTAACATGGCATTGGAGAAATGAAATTATTGTCTTTTTGCCGGGATCGTACTTGGTGACAAAAGGAAAGCTCATGTACTATGCAAAAAAACTGCTCGTTACTATTTACATCAAGGAAATCTTTATCAACAAATGTTTGGTGGACCTTTTGCAAGGTGTCTCGGACCTTCCCAAATGGAATACGTAATGAGGGAAATACACGAAAGACATTGTGGGAATCACACAAGAGGAAGGTCATTGGTAAAAGCGTTGATTAGGGCAGTTTATTATTAGCCTAACATGAAAGAGGAAGCAGAAAGTTAAATGTGACAAGTGTCAAAGGTACGACAATAATATGCATAGACCAGCTGAGTTGTTACAACCAGTAATAGCCCCATGGCCCTTTATGAAATGAGGAATGGATATTGTGGGTCCATTACCACAAGCAAAAGGTCAGTTAAATTTTCTACTTGTACCCACTGATTATTTCACCAAATGGGTAGAAGCAGGAGCATTTAAACGGGTACGAGAAAAGGAAGTTAAAAACTTCATTCTGATTATTCAATTTTCTTAATGGAAAATCCGTTAACCCGTTATATATATATATATATATATATATATATATATATATATATATATATATATATATATATATATTATTGAGCAGCATCTTTCGGTCTTGTTGAGCAGCAGCTGGAGAGCAGGAGAAAAAATAACAATTTGGGATGATAGAGTTGTAACAACCTGGCCGGTTGTTTTTAGAATTTATGCCCCGAACCCCTATTAACTGCTTCCTCTAAGTTCATTTCTACTATTTTGTTTTGTCGGGACATTCGGTGTTGTCACAACCCAAAATCCCGGTCGTGATGGCACCCGGTCGCAAGGCTAGACAAGCCCGACCAAAACATTTCCCAGAAAGGATACAAGCCCTTAGAGAACCAGTTTATCACTTAAGTAGCATATTTGATAGATAAAAACTCCCAATCAGGTCCAAAACAATATCAAAGAGACAACTAAAATCAACTATCCTCCCAAAATTGAGGAGTCACGAGTAGTGAGCCTCTACCAACACAGTATACAAGTCTGGAAAGTGAAAGATACAATGTCTGACAGAAATGATAAAGAACAGAGTAAGCGGTCCTGTGGACGCCAGCAGCTACCTCTATACTCTGGCCAATCTTGAATCACAGAAGCAGCACTAGGTCTCTGGAGCACCTGAATCTGCACACAATGTGCAGGGAGTATGGGGTGAGTCTACCAACTCAGCGAGTAATAAGCATGTATAAAAGCTCGAAAGTAAGAAATCCGCAATAAAGCATAGAGTAAAGCTATCTAGTAGTTCTACAGAGTACCTACCTCAGATATGTGCATATATGATAACAGTAAATGAAAGCATAAGATGCAATGCAATGCATGACCACTGCGGAACGTGCAGTCCGATCCATTTGGGTACTCGCGCTCACTGTAGGGGTTCAGACTCCGGAGGTGCTCATACAGCCTAAGCGCAATATCATAGAAACATACGCTGCGGCGCATAGTCCGATCCACTATTGGTCCAACTACATGAATGCAAGCCTCACAGGCATATATGCCTTACCATTTTTAGTTTAGTTATTAGAAAAACATAGAATTAGGTGTCAAACCTCAATATTTACCAAATCATGTTAAATAGTGTTCTAGTGTAGGACTGATGTCATGAAAACATGCTATAATGCATAGAAACAGTGGTAACGATCCTTACGGGATCTAAATAACCGGAACACAGCCCAAATATGTTCATAACCGTCCAAGTAGGAGCTTTACCAGCTCATTTATAGCAATCAACACAGTGAAATACCACACGGTAAGGCTAAGCCATAGTCCCCAATAATAATCGACCCCGTACTCACAGTAAAGTACATGTCTTGCCTCAACGCAGCGTCACAATATGATATACCGGGGTTTCGAACCCTCGGGTCATCATCTACACCCATTAATCACCTCAAGCCGGTCGCAAACTAGCTTGCAATGCCTTTCCCTCAAGAATCAACCTCCGTGGATGCCAAATCTAATCAAAACCAATAGGAATACGTCAAAATAGGCTAATGGAGCACAACCCTATCGAAATAACTCGAAATACACCCAAAAACATGAAGTTGGCAAAACCCGAGCCCCGGTCCTACTTCTCAAAAAATACAAAATTTACATTTTTAGAATCTTCGCCTTGCCACGAGTCCATACATATCAATTTTACAAGAATCGGAGTCCATTTGGCCCCTCAAATCAACACTTTATGGTTCACTTGGGTTTTAAACCCTAACCACCATTTTTGACTTTCAAGACATTGATTTGTACGTGTTTAATCCATGATTTAGCACCATAATCACGTATTACAGGTGTAAGAGATCATGCCTCAAGAATCCCCTCGAAAATCTCTCCAAAACCTCTCTCAATCACCTCAGCCCCAAGTTCTATAGTTCTTCTCCTTTTCAAAATATTAAACCCTCTGATTTCATTAAAACTTGACGATTTCTGCTTCCGCAGTATTTTTCCGCTTCAGCGGTCCTCGCTTCCGTAGTCTGACCATTTCTTCAGCGATCGCTTCTACGCTCGATCTATCACTTTCGCGACTCCTACGTACGCAGTCCCTTTGACCACTTTTGCGGTCTCTGCCTTCCCTTTGGCCGCTTTTGTGACTTATTGTCCGCCTCTGCCGTTTACTGTTCGCTTCTGCGGACACCGCTTAAGCGGTCTCCCAGCCGCTTCCGCAAAAATACCAGAAACAGCAGCCATGTTTCATGCTTAACTCCAAAATTCCAGGTTTAACAATGCGATACTACCCCGAGGCCCTCGCGACCTCAACCAAAAGCACCAACACGACTTAATACTCCATTCAAACTTGCTCGGGCCATAAGAATGCTATCTTTAACATCAAAAACCACCAAAATAATTGAATTTCATCCTAAGTTAAACTAGAATTTTCCAAATTCACTTTCGTTCCAAAACCCAACCAAACGACGCCTGAATGACCTGAAAATTTGCACCATGTCCAAAATCACCTAACGAAACTACTGCAACTCTCGGAATTCCATTCCGACCCTTGGATCAAAATCTCACCTATCAACCGGGATTCGCCGAAATTTAACTTTACCCAATTCAAGCCTAATTCTACACCGGACCTCCAAATTCTATTCCGTTTTTACTCCTAATCCTCAAATCTTCCCCCGAAACTAGATGAGCCATCGAAAATCCATTCCGAGTCCTCTAACTTTTAAGTCAACATCTAGTTGACTTTTCCAACTTAAGCTTTCCTTCAAGAGACCTTTTGTCTCATTTCCATCCAATTCCAACTCAAATCACTTCAAACCTTACCAAACATATATATCAACACACGGGGAAACATATAACGAGGATAACGGGGGTGACATACAAGAAATGACGGGTCAGGTTATTCATCCTCCCCAACTAAAACAAACGCTCGACCTCGCACGGGTCAAGAAACATACCTGAAGCAGTGAACAAATAAGGGTATCTGATCTGCATCTCCCGCTCGGTCTCCTAGGTGGCCTCCTCCAAGGGACGACCTATCCACTGAACCTTCACCGATGCTATATCCTTAGATCTCAACTTCGAATCAGATGACCCAAAATGGTTGTTGGCTCTACATCATAAGTCAAATCATCATCTAGTTGAATCGAACTGAAGTCCAAAATATGGGACGGGCCCACAACATACTTTCGGACCATAGAAACATGAAACACCGGATGAACTCCTGACAATCTAGGTGGAAACGCAAGCTTGTAGGCCACTCCCCAATCTTACCAACTATCTCAAAAGGAACTATAAATCGTCGACTCAACTTTCCTTTCTTCCCAAACCTTATAGCGCCTTTCATAGGCGAAACCTTCAGCAAAACGTTCTCGCCAACCATGAAAGATAGATCTCAAACTCTCCGATCTGTGTAACTCTTCTAACACGACTGAGCTATAGAAGTTGCTCTTGAATCACCTTCACCTTCTATAAGGCATCCTGAAAAACCTCTGTACCCAATAATCTAGCCTTGTCGGGCTCGACCCAACCGAACAGAGATCTACACCATCTCCCATAAAAAGCCTAATATGGCGCCATCGGAATACTAGATTGGTTGCTGTTGTTGTAAGTAAATTCTGCAATGGGAAAGAACTCCTCTCAAGAACCACCAAAATCAATCACACAAGCACGCAACATTTCCTCCAATATTTGAATCGTGTGCTCGGAATGTCCATCTGTCTAAGGGTGAAATACTGAACTCTACTCAACCTGGGTACCCATCTCTCGATGAAAATCCCTCCAAAACTGAGAAATGAACTAAGCACCTCTATCCGATAAAATAGAAACCGGGACACCATGAAATCGGACAATCTCACAAATAAAAATCGCTGCCAACCGCTCCGAAGAATAGGTAGTACACACTGGAATGAAGTGAACGGACTTGGTCAGCCAATCTACAATCACCCATATCGAATCAAACTTCCTCGCTGTCCGAGACCAGCCACAAAATCCATCGTGATTCTTTCCAATTTCCACTCAGGAATAACCATCTGCTGAATCAAACCACCATGTCTATGATGCTCATATTTGATCTACTGGCAATTGAGACACCTAGCCACATAACTCACAATGTCCTTTTTCATTATCCTCCACCAATAATTGTGCCTCAAATCCTGATACATATTCGCGGCACCCGGATGAATATATACCGCGAGCTGTGTGCCTCCTCAAATATCAACTCTTGGAGTCCATCTACATTGGGCGCTCAAATTCGAACCTACATCCGCAACACACCATCACTATCAATAGTCACATCCTTGGTATCAGCGCGCTGGACCCGATCCCTAAGAACAAGCAAATGCCAGTCATGATACTGATACTCTCTAATGCAATCATAAAAGAGGACTGAGAAACCACGCTAGCCAACACCCGACTAGGATCCGAAATATCCCAACGAACCATACGATTAGCTAAAGCTTGAACATCAGCTGCAAGGGGTCTCTCCCCAACTGGAATGAACGCCAAACTGCCCATGCTAACCGCCTTCCGACTCAAGGCATCGGCCACTACATTGGCCTTTCCTGGGTGATACAATATAGTAATATCATAATCCTTGAGTAACTCAACCCACCTCCGCTGTCTCAAATTAAGATCTTTCTGCTTGAACAAGTGCTGAAGGTTGCGATGATTCGTGTACACCTCACAAGATACTCCATATAGATAGTGCCTCCAAATCTTCAGAGCATGAACTATAGCAGCCAACTCCAAATCATGAACAGGGTATTTTTTCTCATGGGGCTTCAGTTGGCGAGAAGCATATGCAATCACTCTACCCTCCTGTATCAGAACACAAATAATGCCAATCCTCAAAGCATCGCAATATATAATATAAGAAGTTGAAGCTGCTGGCAATACTAACAATGGAGTTGTAGTCAACAATGACTTGAGCTTTTGGAATCTCTCCTCGCACTCATCAGACCACACAAATGGTGCATTCTTCTGTGTCAAATTTGTCAACGGCGAAGCAATAGATTAAAACCCCTGAACAAATCTGCGGTAATAACCTGCCAAACCGAGGAGATTCCTAATCTCAGAAGCTGAAGACAATCTAGGCCAACTATGCACCACCTCGATCTTCTTTGGGTTAACCTGAATACCATCACTGAACACCATGTGTCCCAATAAAGCCGCAGAGCTAATCCAAAACTCACACTTGGAGACCTTTGCATACAACTTTTCCTCCCCCAACCTCTGCAATACTACCCTCAAATGTTGCGCGTGCTCCTCCTGGCTATGCGAATAAACAAGAATATCATCAATAAACACGATCACAATAGAATCCAAATATGGCCGAAATACATTATTCATCAAGTGCATGAATGTTGCTGGGGCATTTGTCAGCCCAAATGGCATAACCAGAAACTCATAATGCCCATATCTTGTCCTAAAAGCCATCTTCATGATGTCAGAATCTCTAATCTTCAACAGGTGATAGCCTGGACGAAGATCAATCTTAGAGAATAGCTTTGCTCCCTGAAGTTGGTCAAACAAATCCTCAATACGAGGAAATGGATATTTGTTCTTCACGGTCACTTTGTTCAACTGTCTGTAATCAATGCACAATCTCATTGTGCCTTCCTTCTTCTTAACAAATAACACTGGTGCGCCCCAAGGTGACACACTCGGACAAATTCACCCTTTGTCTACGAGTTCCTAAAGTTTCTCTTTCAACTCTTTTAACTCTGCTAGTGCTATACGATATGGAGGAATAGAAATGGGCTGAGTGCCCGGCACCAAATCAATACCGAAGTCAATATTCCTATCCGATGGCATGTCCGGCAGGTCTGCTGGAAATACATCAGGAAACTCCCTCACCGTGGGAACCGAATCAAGACTTGGAGTCTCAGCTCCAACATCCCTCACAAATGCTAGATATGATAAACATCCCTTACCAACCATCCGATGGGCCTTTAAGAAAGAGATTACCTTGCTGGGTACTAATCAGTCGAACCTCGTCACACAACCCTCGGAACACCCGGCATAGCTAACGTGACTGTCTTGGCGTGACAATCTAAGATAGCATGGCACGGTGATAGCCAATCCATCCCCGGAATAATATCAAAATCAACAATACTCAAAAGCAACAAGTCAGCTCGGGTCTCCAGACTCTCAATAGTAATAAGATAGGAAAGATACACGTGTTCCACAATAATGGTATCATCCATCGGGGTAGATACATGCACAGGAAATGCGAGACACCCCTGAGTAATCCCCAAATGATGGGCAACGTAAGTAGATACATAAGAATACGTAGACCCGGGATCAAACAAAATCGAAGCATCCATGTGGCAAACTTAAATAATACCTGTGATCACTGCAACTGAAGCAACATCTCTCCGATCTGGAAGTGCATAGAAACGAGTCTGACCACCACTTGACTGCTCAACACTCCTGGGGTAACCTCTAGATAACTTTCCCCCACCCCTTCTAGACTAGGATGGTGCTGAAGAAGATGGAGAAGAAGAAGAGGGTCGATCCCTCTGCTGAGACCTACCACTACGAAGTTGAGGACACTGCCTCCTCATGTGGCCCAGCTCGCCACACTCATAACAACTACCAGGAATTGGAGAAAGGGACTGAAGGGAACCCCTCACTGCAGATGAACCCTGAGCTAATGAAACGGGTGCAGAACTCTGAGCTTGGAGGGCGCTGAGTGAAGACTGGCCCTGCTGGTGACCTTAACAGCCACGAGTGGAAGAAGCTCCACTGTGCTCTAGGCGGCATGACTGAGGAGGCCTAAAAGAACGAACTCTGCCCTGATGAAACTGGCCCCTATATGGAGCACCACCATAAATGCAAGAACCTCGAGGCCTCTTGGCCTCCCTCTCCTCTCGCTCTCGGCGACGATCCACCTTAATCTACCGAGCCATGTCAACTACCTCCTCGAAGGATGCTGCTATCACTCTCTCTGGTCATCAAGATACGAATAGAATAGTTGAGGCCATCAATGAACCTCCTTATCCTCTCCCTATCTGTCGGGATCATCCAAATATCATGTCTGGCCAACTGAGTAAACCTCAACTCATACTGTGTCACTGACATATTCCCTTGCAGTAGCCACTCAAACCAGCGGCGCAGCTCCTCTCTATGGGACTGCGGCACATACTTCTCTAAAAAGAGAGTGGAAAATTGTTGTTAGGTAAGGGGTGTTGCTCCTGCGGGCCTATGTCGCTCAAACGCCTCCCGCCATGTGAAGGCTGCTCCTGAGAACTAAAAAGTCATGAAAGATACCCCACTGGACTCTAGGATCCCTGCTGTGCGAAGCATCCTCTGACACTTATCCAAAATTTCCGGCGACCTCGCCCTTAGTACCGCTAAATGTAGGAGGTTGAAGTCCACCAAACCTCTCTAACCGATGCTGGTCGTCGTTAGGCATCACCGGAACAACATGCTCTGGGGCTGGCGCAACTAGGAGCGCCAGTGCAACTGCCTGTGCTTGGGCTACCTCTGGCGTCTGAAGTCCCTGAACAACCTGCTCTGGTGTGCGAGCTGCGGGGTCTGATGACCTCCTCCGGTCTGAGATGTAGCTGAGGCATTTGTAGCTGAAACTTCCTGGGCCAAACCAGTACAGACTGATAAGATCTGGGCTAATGCCTTCTGAAGGCCAGGATGACAATATGCACTGCCAGTGCCTGAGTGGGCGCTGCTGGAGCCTCAACAACTGGGGGCTGATCCTGAATAGGGGCAACAGGTGGGTCAACTGGTGCTGCCCCTACTGCTCTACCACGGCCACTGACTCTAGCTAGTGGCAATGGGGGTCGTCCGCCACATCCGATAGCATGGGTTCTCGCCAATGGCGAGAGAATAGAATATAGAAGTTTAGTTCTCGGTATAACAAAATCGCACAAAAAGAGTTCAAGAATATGAAGTGTTTCCTAAAGGTTATGCAGCCTCCCGAGGATAGATACGGACATCTACGTACCGATATGCGAGACTTACTAAACCGGCTCATAACTTGTGAGGCCTAATAAACTTAGGCTCTGATACCAACTTTCACGACCCAAAATCCCGGTCGTGATGGTGCCCGGCCGCAAGATCAAACCCAAGATAACCTGTTTGTGACTTAAGTAGCATATTTTATAGAGAAAAACTCCCGATCAGGGCCAAAACAATATCGAAGAGACATAACTGAAATCAACTATCCTCCCAAAATTGAGAAGTCACGAGTATTGAGCCTCTACCAATACAGTATGCAAGTGTGGAAAGTGAAATATGTTAGAATACGTGCTTAACGCTAGAGGGGGGTGAATAGCGTATTATAAAAAATCACAGGAATTTAAAAACAATAATGCAGAAATTAAAGAGTAAGGAGAGAGTGCACCAAAACGTATACTGGTTCACCACAACCTGTAGCTAAGTCCAGTCTCTTGAGCAACAGCTCAAGGTTCAACTATCTCCGTTAAGCTTGCGGGTGCTTAACAAACCGTTACACTGCTCAAGGATACCGCACCTCAAGACTTCTGTTAAGTTTCCGGGTACCTAACAAACCTTTACACTTGAGAACTTAAATCACATAAGCCTCAAGAAACCCTGCTCGAGGATACCTCACCCCAAGACTTCTCAAGAAGAAATATACCCTTTCTTCTTGCAACAAGTGTATACAACACTTAATACTCACTTAAACAAATACTTTCTTAATAGAGTGGATAATGAATAAACAAGTACGCTCAAGAACACAACAATAAATTCAAGAACTTGGCTTTCAAACTATAAAAATGATCAAATATAATATTGGAAATGTTTGAGAGCTTATGTATGTTTATATCAGATGTTGTGTGTTCAAATGAGAGTTTTTGGGGTGTATTTATAGCCCCAAAAACTCTTGTATCCGTTGCTCATGTTTAAACACTAAAATCTGATTTTTCAGCAAGATAATCGATTATCTTACCACGATAATCGATTATCGTAGTTCAAACGTTCAAAAAACTAGCCGTTTGAAAGACAACGGATATGCGATAATCAATTATCTTAAGGCGATAATCGATTATCTTAGGAGATAATCAATTATCTACTTTGGTTAATCGATTATCTAGCCTTGCGTAAAAATATTCTTTAAAACAAAGCTGGAATATACCTTTGATATACCATTGATATACACTAAGTATACCAGAGTATACCAGAATTGAAAACTTACTTCAAAAACCATTTTGGTTAAAATGAAAACATTAAAATCATTTTGTTTGAAATATTTAAAATATATTTATGATATGCATATATTGTAAAATCATTTTTGATATGCATATATTGTAAAATCAATTGTGATATGCATATACATGCATATATTGTAAAATCATTTATAATATGCATATGTTGTAAAATCACACATATTGTAAAATTAATTTTATGATATGCATTGCAAAATCATTTTATGATATGCATTGTAAAATATGATTTATGAGAGAAGCCAAGACTCAAACTTAAAGTCGGATCAAGATCACAATAAAGACAATAAAAATAAGACTCAACAAAAGTCTTCAATTTATCTTCATTGCTTCATATCTTCTCTTGATCTTGTCTTGAACATCTTTGGACTCCAATTCTTGTCCGCTCATATAATGTCGCAAGACAAATCTTCCCCTTTGCGCATATCAACTTTGCATACCTTCCTCCTTGTATGCTATTGCATATCTACAAAATAAATACACTTTAGTTAAATATAAATTAAAAGTGTATTCAATAATAACTCACATATATTTGGCATATATTATTTTCCATCTAAATCGGTTTGTCAATTATCAAAACATATAAATGTGAACATACATATATGTTCCAACAATTTTTCCCTTTTTGATAATGGCAAACCTATATGGGAATATGCATATACTCTTATAAAAACTATGCCAAATTTAAGACAAGTTATTATTGAGTTCCCCCTCAATTTATGCAATAAGTATTTAAAAAAATTGCATAAATATGCATATAGAAGGTATCTTCCCCCTTTCAATAAAATATGCATATAAACAAATAAGTATGCATATACCCTTATCTTCCTCAAAGCATAGAAAATAAATATACCCTTTATCTTCTAATGCATGAACAAGATAAATATGCATATACCCTTAATCTTCCCCCTTTTGACATTAACAAAAAGATAATTTCATTAATGAAGAAGGAAAATTACAATAAGAGTAATTGGAAAAACATTTCACTAAATGAAAAATACAAATCAAATAATGAAAATACAATGAAAATACAAATCAAGAGTTTTCATTGTCGTCAAAATCATCGTCAACGCTAGAAGTACTTGCGGAGTAGACGTAAGAATACGAATAATTGACATGGTCAAAATATCCGTGGATTTCGTCACTAAGTCTTCGCACATTTCTTTCCGTGCTAGACACATTTCTATCAATTCGATTGATTGATGTTGATAGAGAAGCAAGTTGATCCAAGATGGTTTGAGACACATCCGGTTGAGCACGAGGACGACGAGCTTGAATTGGAGAAGGAGGATTTGGAATTTGATCATATTGTTGATCATGGCCATGAAAAGAGGTCTCTTGAATTTCCCAATATTTGGTACGAGATTTCTTGATACCAACATTGGTATTGATTTGAGACACTTCAAAAAGATGCATTATAAGTAATGCATAAGGAAGAGGTTTGTCACTTCCTATTGAATCGAACATGCATGTAAGAACAAATTTACACCAATTTATGCGTGCTTTAGAAATGATAGCATGCATAATTTTTGTATCTTCACGGCCAATTGATGCATGATTGCTCTTTCTTGGTTTGAGAATCCGAGTGACAACATAAAGAATCAAATGAAATTTTGGAAAGATTCCTCTAATGGGAGCTCTATTTTGAGCTTGAGTGAAATCAAAATGTCCAATTCCAATAAGGTTGAAGAGGACATGTTCATTATAGAGTATTCCTTCGACACTGGTATAATGTTCGATGTCTTCTCCATCACGAGGAAGATTTGTGATGGCTTGAGTATTTTCTTTACTAAGAAGAATAGAATACCATTATCTTGAGTAGAAAGGATTCCATCTTCATCTTTCTTAAGATTCGAATAGAATGCTTGAATCAAAAGAGGATGAATGAAATCATACTTCAAATAAACAAAGTTAAGAATTGAACTTTCGAGAAGTATATTGGAATGAGAATAATCCGCGAGATATCAAGCGGTTGTGAATCGAGGTGGAAGAATAACCCGATTCTCAAACTTTTGAACAAATCTTTGAAGTTCGATTTCATGTTCGAACCAAAGAACCGAACCATCATCATAGCCGAAAATTGATGGAGGGGTATTGGAAGAATAACTCGATTTTCAAATTTTTGAATGAAACGTTGTGGCTCATTTTCTTGTTCAAACCAAAGAATGGATCCATCTTCATAATAATGTATAGATGGAGGAGGGTTTGAAGAAGAAGGGACATTTTTCCCGGCACGAGAACGTTTAGAACTTCTATTTGCCATAGAAATTGAAGGCTAGAAGAACTATTGGAAGAAGAAAGAAATTTGGAATATAATTTGAAAGAGAGTTCTTGAACAAGAATGATTTTAGTGTGAAAATATGTGAGCACACTATCCTATTTATAGAGTTCAAGAAAACATTGCATTCAATTCAAAAAATCAGATTTTTGGATTGATTGGAACGGCTATAAAACGGTCATATTTTTGAATTTTGACCGTGAATATTCGAATATCTTATGTGATAGTCGAATATCTGGGAGCCATATTCGAATATCTTATGTGATATTTGAATATTTGGAAACAGATATACTCGAATAATTTCTGATTATTCGAATATCTGGAGAAATAGCTTGATTTTCTGGATAATCAAGTTATTCGAATGACTTCTAGTTAGTCGATTAACTTCGACGACTTTGAAAAATCGTTTTCAACAGAAAATATTGGAAAATAATGTTTATCTTATGAAATTTATTTGAAAACATAAGAATAAACCATATATTTGATAAAAATATATATATCATAATTTTATGAAAATAATTTTATCAAAAACAAATATGCTATTTCTAAAATAAAAAATTCACAATCCAAATAAATATTGACTTGAATTTAAAAGGAAAACTTCCTGTTGGTTCCCCCTGTCTCATAGGGCGATACCTGCACAAAGAAAATATGCGTCTCCGACGCTCAAGTCAGTAATATTCAAAAATAAATGCAACTTAAAATATATGCATTTAGATCAACGTAGAGTCAAGAATTCCGAGTTCATTTCGAATACGGAAGAAGGACTCTTTATCTAAAGGTTTGTGAAGATGTCGGCTAAATTTAGTTTCAACAAACTCAATTTGGACATCACCTTTAAGAACGTGATCTATTGTAAAATGGAGCCTGATTTTAATATGCTTTGTTCTCGAATGAAGAATTGGATTCTTCGTCAAGCTTGTGGCACTAGTATTATCACATCGAAGAGGGACATGATCAAGACTAAGACCATAATCCAAAAGTTGTTGTTTCATCCAAAAGGATTTATGCACAACAACTCCCCGTGGCAATATATTCGGCCTTGGTTGTGGACAAAGCGACACTAACATGTTTCTTGCTAATCCAAGAAACTAAGGAGTTACCGGGCAAATGGCAAGTGCCAATTATGCTCTTGCGGTCTAATTTTCATCTAGCAAAATTAGAATCGGAATAGCCAAGTAATTGGCATGAAGAATCTTTGGGATACCAAAGTCCCACATTCAAAATTTCTAATAATATACTTCATTTTCCGTTTAACCGCATTAAGACGTGACTCCCTTTGGACATGATTTATATCTAGCATATCAATAAGCGCTAAATATTATATCAAGTCTATTTGCAGTAAGGTAAAGTAGGGAACGATCATACCTCGGTATATCTTGGTGTCAACCTCCTTACCTTTCTTATCTTTGTCAAGATGGTCTGACGTGCTCATTGGAGTGGCCATTTGCTTTGGCGTTGCTCTTTTCAAATTGATACAGCAACTCCTTGCAATATTTAGTTTTGACAAATGAAAGTTCCTTCTTTCATTTGCTTAACTTGTAGCTCCAAGAAGAAATTAAGCTCGTTCATCATTGACATCTCAAATGAGTTTTAAGGACTCCTGATTCAAAGCGCTGTACAACATATTGATAGCCTTGGTGTTGTATTCACTTACCATGGCTTCTCCAACTTTTGTCGACATTTGTTCACCGTACTTGATGATTTGCCACAGACGAAAGTTGTTTGATTAGATGAAGATTCTCATCCGCTCTTTCCAATAAGTGTAATTGCTTCCATCAAATATTGGAGGCAAAAAGGTGCAAAATCCTTCACCTATTCCTGCATAAGCACTACTAGTAGAAGCCATAGAAAGATTCTCTCAAACTGTTAAGTCTTACAGAGAGTTAGGCTCTGATACCAATTGTAAGAATAAATGCTTAACGCTAGAGGGGGGTGAATAGCGTATTATAAAAAATCACAGGAAAATATAACTCAAATGCGGAATTTAAAGAGTAAAGAAGAAGTGCACCAAAGTTATACTGGTTCACCACAAACCGTGGCTAAGTCCAGTCTCTTGAGATACAATCTCAAGGTTCAACTATCTCCGTTAAGCTTGCGGGTGCCTAACAAACTGTTACACTTGCTCAAGGATACCGTACCTTAAGACTTCACTTGCTCGAGGATACCTCACCCCAAGACTTCACTGTTAAGCTTACGGGTGCCTAACAAACCGTTACAACTTGAGAACTTGAGTCACACAAGTCTAAAACAACCTTGCTCGAGGATACCTCACCCCAAGTCTTCACACGAAGGAATAAAATATTCCTTCTTACAACAAGGGATTATAAACTTCCCTTCAAGTGTATAAAAACACTTAACACTCACTTAAACAAGACTCTCTTTATAGAGTAGATATGAGTATACAAGTACGCTCAAGAACACAACAACAAATTCAAAGAATTGGCTCTCAAAATGTAATAAATATGATCAAATGGTATTTGAAAGCCTATGAATGTTTAGATCAGATGTTGTGTGTTTAATGAGAGATTTTGGGGTGTATTTATAGCCCCAAAATCACTCCTAGCCGTTGCTTAAAGCATAAAGACAGATTCTGAAAATCCGTAGGTTAGTCGACTAACTTTTGGTTATTCGACTACCTATTTGAAAAACTAGTCTTTGGGCAGGCAACGGCTAGTTGGATAGTCGACTAACTAAAGTTGGATAGTCGACTACCTTGGCAACGGTCATCAGGTTAGTCGACTAACCAATATCAGATAGTCGACTATCTGACCCTGCGGAAATGGTCCAGTATTAATCAATATAAAAGATAGTCGATTATCCACCAATTGATATTCGACTTGTTGGAAACACATTCTCAATGCAATATACTAAAACGTGTGTTCTTTTGTGTAGGTTTTGATGAATGACAAACGAAGCGAATATTGATATATGACGAAGTTCAAGAAACAAGCGCACAATTGATATACAACAAGATTAATTGATATACAACGAGATTCAAGCTCAAGACAAAGTTTTATAGTTTAATTGAGTCATTCTTAATTGTGATCTTGATCCTACAACTTGACTCGTAACATGGCTTCTCTCATAAAACTATTTTCCAAAATCATGCATATTTAATTTAATGTCAAATGATTTTAAATCATGCATATCAACATTAGTCAAAATGAGTTTTAGACTTGCCTCAAAAATCTGGACTAAGATAATCGATTATGTACTTATGATAATCGATTGTTTTAAGCCAAGACTGCATGGCAATCGATTGTGAACTAATGACGATCGATTGTGAGTAAGGCAGTGAGCATCAGGTTTTTCAAACCTGCATGACAATCGATTGTGAACTAATGACAATCGATTGTGACTGAGGCAGTGTCCATCAAAGTTTTTCAAAACTCAGAATAATCGATTATGAACTAATGGTAATCGATTATGTTGAGACAGTGTCTTCCAGTGATTTTAAAATTTATTAAATAATCGATTGTTACATTGGACAATCGATTGTCGAAGAGGCAGTGTCTAAAATTTCAAAAACTGATAAGTAATCGATTGTTGACATTGTGCAATCGATTGTGAAGCTGACCGTTGTCGTAAAGTTTTCAAATACCGTCAGGTAATCGATTATTGATTTTGTATAATCGATTGTTTTGATTAAAATCCGGAAAAGATTTTTTGAACGCTATTGGATAATCGATTATAGATTTTGTATAATCGATTGTTTTGATTAAAATCCGGAAAAGATTTTTTGAACGTTGCTGAGTAATCGATTGTTGATTCTGGACAATCGGTTGTTTGTGGTAAAATCTGGAAAAGATTTTTTGAACGTTGCCAGTAATCGATTATGGATTGTAAGTAATCGATTATCAAGCGCAAAATCTGGGATTGAATTTTGGTCTGACTGGCAGACAATCGATTGTTGGGGTTTGACAATCGATTGTCAGTGAGTAAAATCAGCAACTCTTAATTGGCAATTAGGCAACGGTAATGCCAAGTTTTTCAACTATAAATACAGCTTCATTTCAGTGTTTTAAACACAACAACATACTACAACTGATCATTACATTGCTATAAGCTTGCATACTTGTGTTTATCATTTTATATTCAATTTCATAAAGCTTTTGAGAGCCATATTCTTGTTCAAAGTTGTTGTGATCTAGAGCTTACTTCTTTCACTCATATCTACTCATAAAGGAGTGTTTTGTTTTGAGTGGTTAGTGTCTTGTACTCTTGTAAGAGAATTGTGATTCTCTTGTTGTAAGGAACTTGTGTTTCCTTGGTTGAAGTCTTGGAGTATTGTAACTCCGAGCAAAGGTGTTGAGGCTTGCGTCCTCAAGTTGTAAAGGTTTGTTAAGCACCCGGAAGCTTAACAAGGTAGTGGAAATCTCGAGAGAGTCTCTCGGGGACTGGACTAGCCACACGTTGTGGTAAACCAGGATACATCTATGTGTAAGTTATTATTTATCGCACTCATTTACTTCCTGCAAATTTTAATTTCTGCAAGTTTACGCTAAATTTTATTATAACGCTATTCACCCCCCCCCCCTCTAGCGTTAAGCGTTTTAACTAATGATTGGTATCAGAGCCATACTCTCTGAAGACTTAACAGTTTGAGAGAACCATCCATGGCTTGTACTCGTGATTCTTTTGCAGGAATTGATGAAGGACAGTGCTCCACACGACCACCTCTATTCAATGGTACAAATTACACGTACTGGAAGGAGAGGATGATGATCTTCGTTCAATCCAACAGTTTTCACCTTTGGAAGGTGTTTACGAAGGGAAATCAAATTCCAACAAAGAAGGTGGAAAATGAATGGGTTCCCAAGTCCGAGGATGAGTATGACGCGGATGACATCCGAAAGGTCCAAAATAATGCTAAAGCAATAAACTTATTATATTGTGCTGTTAATGCTGACGATTACAGGAAAATATCATGTTGCACAATAGCAAAGGAGATGTGGGACAAGCTAGAAGTTACATACGAAGGAACGGATCAGGTAAGGGAAGCAAAAATTGATTTCCTAACCCATGCTTATGAATTATTTCACTTGAAGGAAGGAGAAAAGGTGGACGAAATGTTTGAACGATATTCAATAATCGTAAATGATCTACATGCCCTCAAAAAGACATTCACGGATAGAGAACTTGTACGGAAGATCCTTAGAAGTCTCACTCCGGCATGGCGATCAAAGGCCAACGCAATCCAAGAATCAATCGGCGTCTCAAATGTCACAATTGACGCATAAGAGGTAATCTCAAGACCTATGAATCTACTATTCTTAACCCTCTTGTTGATGATCAAAGGAGGCAAAGAATAGCTCTAAAAGCGAGCACAAGTCAACCACAAATTGATGAGGAAGGAGACAACGAGTTTGGACTCGTTATCAAAAGATTTCAAAAGTTCATGCGCAAGGAGTATGAACGCAAAGGGAAAAAGCAAGGAGAAATAAAATGCTACGAATGCGGAGAAACCGGGCACATCAAGTCAAATTGCCCAAACCTCAAAAAGGAAAAGAAACCTTTTAAAAAGCAACGCGCATATATTTCTTGGGGAGGTGACTCCGGAGATGAGTCAAGCGAAGGAGAAGAAGACGAAGTAGCAAATCTTTGCCTCATGGCACAAGAAGATAACAAAGACGAGGTATGTCAAATTTCGTCTCAAAACTTCTATACTCTTGATGAGATGCGAACTGCTTTTGATGAATTATATACTGAATTTATTAAAGCTTCAAAAACAGTCACAAGCGTAAAAGAAAATGCTTCTCTAAAAGAAAAAGATTTTCAAAAACAGCTTTCTTTAAAAGAAAAGGATTTAGAAAAACTGGTTTTAGAAAATGAGAAGTTGAAAGAGGAAAACAAGTTTTTTGGAAAAAGAAGTTCCGATAAGCCCGAAAGCTCTACTAGAAATTGCACTTCTTGTTCACATCTTAAGAATGAAGTAAGTAAGCTTAAAGGCACACTAGATAAGTTTAATTCTTCGCACAAAAACTTGAATGATGTTCTTGTTAACCTGAAATCAACCAAGCATGGAATAGGCTTTAAGAATGAAGAAAAGGTTGAAGCTAAACCCCAACAACCTAAAGCTCAACCTAGGATTAATAATAGAAATGCTTATCCTAGAAACAACAACTCTAGAGCCAATATGCATGCTAGACAAAATGCTGAACATTTTAGAAGACCTAGGAATGACTTACCACCTAGAAATAGTCACCCCAGAAATGATGCATATTTTAGGCCAAATTTTGAACCCTTTAGAAGACCTAGCAATGGCCCTCAACCGAGAAACAATCACTCTAGAAATGCTGCCCATCCTAGAGCTCACAGTAGGAGAAATAATTCTCATGAAATGCGAAATAGTCATAGTGTTCAAAATAGAGCAAGAAATTTTCATCCGTTTAGTTACTATGAACCTAGAAGGATGCATAACCCAAATGTGACTTGTCATTACTGTAGACGTATTGGTCATATTGCTCCTGCATGCTTTACACGTCATAGACATATTACTCAATCGCATCATTATAATATGCCTAACCCCCAAGGACCCAAGATGGCATGGGTACCTAAAGAACATTAATTTGTTTTGTAGGTGTGCTTGAAGGGATCAAGTGTACTATGGTACCTTGATAGTGGATTCTCCAAGCATATGACGGGAGATGAATCCAAATTCCTTCAATTAGCGCACAAAGAAGGAGGAAGTGTTATCTTCGGTGATAACAATAAAGGAAAGATCATCGGCATCGGCTTGGTCGGTAAGGATGAAAATTCCTCTATTAAGCATATATTACTTGTTAAAGGATTAAAGCATAATCTCTTGAGCATAAGCCAATTGTGTGACAAGGGAAATCTTGCTTTATTTGATTCGGATGAATGCTTAGTGTTCAGACGTAGTGATTTCAAAATTATCCTCCGTGGTTTTAGAGTGGATAATATTTATATGGTTGACCTTGATAATTCCTCACTCGATTATGTTGATTGTCTAATGAGTAAAGAGGATGATACTTGGCTATAGCATCGTAGAGTAGCACATATCAATATGCATCTTTTGAACAAATTGATTTCTCAAAACTTACTTGTTGGTCTTCCCAATTTAAAATTTGAAAATGACTCTATTTGTGACTCGTGTCAAAAGGGGAAGCAAACAAAAGCATCTTTCAAATCTAAAAACATTGTTTCAACTTCTAGACCATTGCAATTGCTTCATATGGATTTATTTGGTCCTTCTCGCATTGAAAGTCTAGGAAGAAATAGATATGCTTTTGTGATTGTTGATGATTACTCTAGATTTACTTAAACTTTATTTCTTGCCAATAAAAGTGATGCTTTTCAAAATTTTAAATATTTTCTTAAGCGTGTTCAAAATGAGAAAGAAACAACCGTCACTTCAATTAGAAGTGATCATGGGGAGAGTTTGATCACAATCTCTTTGCGGACTTTTGTGACGAACTCGGAATCGAGCATACCTTTTCCGCTCCACGTACACCACAACAAAATGGGGTGTTGGAAAGGAAAAATAGATGTCTCGAAGAGATGGCTAGAACCATGCTCGACGAAGCTAAGATACCCAAACATTTTTGGGCGGACGCCGTGAGTACCGCTTGCTATGTTCTAAATAGAGTAGTAATTGGGCCGATACTCATGAAAACCCCCTATGAACTTTATAAGGGTAGAAAACCAAATATTTCCCATTTTAGAGTTTTTGGTTGCAAATGTTTTGTTCATAACAATGGCAAAGACCAATTGGGTAAATTTGATGCTAAGTCGGATGAAGGTATTTTCATTGGATATTCCTCACGTAGTAAAGCATATAGGGTCTTTAATAAAAGAACCCAAATTGTGGAGGAATCCCCTAATGTTGTATTTTCCGAAAATAATGCTCGCTTGGCGAGAAAGGATTCCGGCTTTGATCTTGCAGGCATCTTAGATAGCTTGAAAGACAAAATACAAGAGGAACCACCGAAGGAAAATAAAGATGAAACTAAGGAACAACCAATGGAAGAAGCGCCACAATTGGAAAAAGAAATGAATATGCCTAACGAGTGGAGGACAATCAAAGATCACCCTCTCGAACAGGTAATTGGCGACGTAGGAGACAAGGTAAGTACCCGAAACTCTCTTAAGAACACATTAGGACACACTTCTTAAGAGCCCACGCTCTCACTTGGCAACACTAGTTTAAGTTATTACTTCTTTACAAATTACTGACTTGAGCGTCGGAGATGTTTAATTCTATTTTGCAGGTATCACCCTAAAAGATAGGGGCAATTATAAAGTTTTGGCACAGAACAATCGATTGTTCCAAGCAAATAATCGATTATTTTACTGTGCTTAAAATCGATTAGCAGTATCACTAGTCGATTGTTTATGGTTTATGTTCATTATGCAGTTTTGTTTAATAATTGATTCCTTAAATTGCATAATCGATTTCTGTCTCAGCCATTCAGCAATGCTTTTCCAAAACAATCGATTATTTCACATATATAATCGATTATTTCATGTCAGTAACTTAAAAGTTTGTTACCGTTTGATCCCGTAATCGATTATCACATATGACAATCGATTATTTCATGTCAGAAATTTAAACTCTTGTTACCGTTTGGCTCCTCAATCGATTTGTGTCAGTTCCAAGTCAGGTCATAACTCTTCAACAATCGATTATTGCATCTCAACAATCGATTGTCTAATGGTCAGTGAAGTTATTTTACCGTTTCTGACTAATTTGGCTTTCAATTCTCAGCAGATTTCTTCCATAAATGATAGGCCATTCTCCCCTCTATAAATAGGATTCATATATGTTCATATTCATTCACTCAAGCATCAAGTTTAGCTTTCAAAATATCAAATTCTCTCTAATCCTTTGCAAAATCCAGCAGCCTTCATTAAAAATGTCGGGCCGTCACTCAAAACGTTCCCGTTCTGCTAGGCACGGCGCATCCGCCTCTGCTGCCCCTCCTCGTCCGAACTATCCCTATCAAGATGGTTCTGTTCTATGTTTTAATTCCGACATCGAGCTCACTCGATTCTTAACCAAATTTAAAAAAGCGCGACATTCTTCCACCCCGCTTTTCAACCCACAAGTATCTTGAATCATTTGGCCCTGCTGCAAATATGCTCAAAAATTTCGGAATCCTCCTTTCATCATGACGGCGAACATGTAGCGCCTGCTCCTCCTCCAACCCGTCGTGCTCCTCCGCCTCAAGAGCCTTCCCTCCAATCATTTCTGACCAAATTGCTTCATTGACCTCTTCTTTCGGTCAATTAACTCACGAGATCCATGGATATTTTGATCATGTTCATTATCCATATGTGGGTCTTGTTCCATATGAAGCAGCGCCAAATGATGAGGCGGAAGATGATGAATGAATAATTGCAGTTTTTAAGTTTGTTTTTATATGTTGTATTGTCTTCCCTGTTGCTGTTTTTTTTTCCAATAAATAAACAAGGTTTATTTCATCTTTGGCATCTTATTATTATGTTATTTTTGCTAATGGCAAAAGGGGGAAGATAACGGGTATGCACTCTTAAATTATAAGCTTAAATTGAGGGGGAATTCTCAAATATAGGGGGAACAAAATTGCATACTTGTTGCATGTATATACTTATCTTGAATCGTCAATATAAATTGCTTGTCTTGCATATCCCGCTTAATGTTTGCCATTATCAAAAAGGGGGAAATTGTTGGAAACACGTTCTCAATGCAATATACTAAAACGTGTGTTCTTTTGTGTAGGTTTTGATGAATGACAAACGAAGCGAATATTGATATATGACGAAGTTCAAGAAACAAGCGCACAATTGATATACAACAAGATTAATTGATATACAACGAGATTCAAGCTCAAGACAAAGTTTTATAGTTTAATTGAGTCATTGTTAATTGTGATCTTGATCCTACAACTTGACTCGTAACATGGCTTCTCTCATAAAACTATTTTCCAAAATCATGCATATTTAATTAATGTCAAATGATTTTAAATCATGCATATCTACATTAGTCAAAATGAGTTTTAGACTTGCCTCAAAATCTGGACTAAGATAATCGATTATGTACTTATGATAATCGATTGTTTTAAGCCAAGACTGCATGGCAATCGATTGTGAACTAATGACAATCGATTGTGAGTAAGGCAGTGAGCATCAGGTTTTTCAAACCTGCATGACAATCGATTGTGAACTAATGACAATCGATTGTGACTGAGGCAGTGTCCCTCAAAGTTTTTCAAAACTCAGAATAATCGATTATGAACTAATGGTAATCGATTATGTTGAGACAGTGTCTTCCAGTGATTTTCAAATTTATTAAATAATCGATTGTTACATTGGACAATCGATTGTCGAAGAGACAGTGTCCAAAATGTTTTTCAAAAACTGATAAGTAATCGATTGTTGACATTGTGCAATCGATTGTGAAGCTGACCGTTGTCGTAAAGTTTTCAAATACCCTCAGGTAATCGATTATTGATTTTGTATAATCGATTGTTTTGATTAAAATCCGGAAAAGATTTTTTGAACGCTATTGGATAATCGATTATAGATTTTGTATAATCGATTGTTTTGATTAAAATCCGGAAAAGATTTTTTGAACGTTGCTGAGTAATCGATTGTTGAATCTGGACAATCGATTGTTTGTGGTAAAATCTGGAAAAGATTTTTTGAACGTTGCCAGTAATCGATTATGGATTGTAAGTAATCGATTATCAAGCGCAAAATCTGGGATTGAATTTTGGTCTGACTGGCAGACAATCGATTGTTGGGGTTTGACAATCGATTGTCAGTGAGTAAAATCAGCAACTCTTAATTGGCAATTAGGCAACGGTAATGCCAAGTTTTTCAACTATAAATACAGCTTCATTTCAGTGTTTTAAACACAACAACATACTACAACTGATCATTACATTGCTATAAGCTTGCATACTTGTGTTTATCATTTTATATTCAATTTCATAAAGCTTTTGAGAGCCATATTCTTGTTCAAAGTTGTTGTGATCTAGAGCTTACTTCTTTCACTCATATCTACTCATAAAGGAGTGTTTTGTTTTGAGTGGTTAGTGTCTTGTACTCTTGTAAGAGAATTGTGATTCTCTTGTTGTAAGGAACTTGTGTTTCCTTGGTTGAAGTCTTGGAGTATTGTAACTCCAAGCAAAGGTGTTGAGGCTTGCGTCCTCAAGTTGTAAAGGTTTGTTAAGCACCCGGAAGCTTAACAAGGTAGTGGAAATCTCGAGAGAGTCTCTCGGGGACTGGACTAGCCACACGTTGTGGTAAACCAGGATACATCTATGTGTAAGTTATTATTTATCGCACTCATTTACTTCCTGCAAATTTTAATTTCCGCAAGTTTACGCTAAATTTTATTATAACGCTATTCACCCCCCCCCCCTCTAGCGTTAAGCGTTTTAACTAACACGACTAACTTATTGAAAATAAGTATAAAACGTTTTTCATTTATTTGTTTGAAGATAATAAATATTATAAATATCTTAAACATGAAAAACCATTTTAAGGACCATTTTGGATCAATTAAAACATTTAAAGACATTTGTTTTAATTGCAATGAAAATATTTATGATATAACATTTAAAATTTATTTTAAGTGCAATAAAATATTTATGATATGCAATAAAATATTTATGATATGCATATATTGTAAAATCATGTTTGAGAGAAGCCAAGACTCAAATTTAAAGTCGGATCAAGATCACAATAAAAATAAGACTCAACAAAAGGTCTTCATTTATTTTCATTGCTTCATATCTTCTCTTGATCTTGTCTTGAACTTCTTGGACTCCAATTCTCGTACGCTCAATAATTTCGCATATCCTTTTCTTCCCCCTATATGATTTTGAATATCTACAAATTAAACACACTTTAGTATAAATAAAAGTGTATTTCAATAATAACTCACATTTATTTGGCATATATTTATTTTCCATCTAAATCGGTTTGTCAATTATTAAAACATATAAATATGAACATACATATATGTTCCAACAGATTAGTCGTGGCTTGGAGAGACTCAGATACCCGGTGCAAATCAAAAAAAATCTCTGATCAATTTGATTACCGAAACATATGCCCAAACATCTAATCATTGTACCTAAGCACATCGCGATTAGATCATGCATATTTGTATGTGAAACACAGATCTGTGAATGATTCTGCACTAGCTCTGTTCTTGCATGTGGAGTTGTGTAATGTGGACGAGGAGGATAGTAACATGTTAATGGGGACAGTTTATCAGATAGTAAAATGCATCATTTAAATTGATCTATGGTTTGCAACAACTGCGGTGATTTCTCCTGCAACATTTTTGCATTTGTGAGATTTTCTACAGCTTTCTGCATTTACAATAACACTATTTCAAGTATAATTTCACAAGTGGAGTCTGGGGAAGGTAGTGGGTGCGCAACTTGTTACTATCCTCCTCGTTCACATTTCTTGTAGATATAGAGGCTATTTCAGGTAAATCTCCAAGAAAGAATGCATAATCACAACAAAATAGAAAACAAAATGTGGTAACGAAACAATCAAAGAGGCAGTAACATCATCAAGAAATATAAAAACCAAAAACAGAAGCAACATCATGTAGTATCAAGAACAACAACAACAACCCAGTATAATCCCACAAGTGCGGTCTGAGGAGGGTAATATGTACGCAGACCTTACCCCTACTCTGGGGGGCAGAGAGACTGTTTCTAGGAGATCCTCGGCTCAAGAAATCAACAAGAAACGGTAACCCAGTACAACATCATGTAGTAACAAAATTCTAAGAATGTGAAATAGGAGTACAACACTACTATTGGAAACAAAGGAAAGACGATCGACTGCCTGCGACTATTTTACCCTAATTCTCGATCTCCACAATTTCCTAGTAAGGATCATGTCCTCGGTAAGCTAAAGATGCACATTGTCCAACCTAATCACCTCTTCCCAATACTTCTTCGGCCTACTTTTACCTCTCCTCCGCTCAACATCGTCAATCTCTCACATATACTCACTGGTTCTCATCTTCACATGTCCGAACTACCTTAGCCTCGCTAATGTTGTGAAAAGTTATCGCTTCCTCGCTTAAAGCGAGAAGCGAAGTGAGGCGACCATCTGACTATTTTTGATATATGAAGCGTAGCAGGTAGGCAAAAGCGTGAGATTCCCACTAAAAGGTGAGAAGCAATGATGCGAAGCGAGGTGAGGCGACCGAAGCTAGCGCTTCTCTGTTTTAAATACCTGCCAACTACTTAATTAAAAAAGGTGATCTTTTACCAAAACATACTAGTACAAGCAACTACAGAGAGAAAGAGGCGACTAGGGTTCCAAGTTTTCTACACTTTTCATCTTTAATTCATCAAGTTTGGTCCAGGTATATGATTTCTTCCTCCTCCTCCTTTTTTTTCTTCTTCTTCTTTTTCGTTTTCTTTCACTGTCTCAGTTTCCAAATAGCAGTGAAATGCTGGTAATTTTTTTCCCTTCAGTTCTTCTTTCTTAGTCTTCTCCTCTTCATTGAAATGCTGTCCAATTCTTTTTTCACGTTTTTTCATTTGAAATGTTGCGCAGTTTTTAACATAATGGTATATTGCCCTTCGTTGAAAAGAAGCACCTACTTTGTCCATAGTTGATGAAGAAGAAGAAGTCCAAGAAAATGACGAGCAATATAATAATGATAGTGGAATACAACAAATTGACAATCTTGTAGAAGAATATGATGGTCATTTTCTGCTTTAATGATGCTATTTTTTAGTTTTTACATTGAAGTATTGAACATTTGCTTACAGTTATATGTATTGTCTATGCAATATTTATTTTAATATTTTTTTAAAATTTTTCTTCATTTCAGAAAGCGAGCGCTTCGCTTCTCGCTTTGAATGAAAAAGGGGCTATCATTTTTCCTCACTTCACGCTCTTCACAACACAGACCCTCGCTTCTTGCATCTTGTCCACGGCGGAGGCCACACCTACCTTGTCTCGAATATCTTTATTTCTAACAATATCTCTCCTCATATGCTTATACATCCACCTCAACATCTTCATCTTCTTGATACGAGAATTCTTGACCGGTCAACACTCCATCCATACAACATAGTTGGCCAAATAACTACTTTGTATAACTTAAATTTAAGTCTTAGTGACATATTCTTATCACATACACACTGAATGTTAGCCTTTACTTCATCCACAATGCTCCGATACGATGAGTGACACCATCGTCGATATCCCCATTGCCTTGGATTACTGACCTAAAGTACTTGAAACTTTCTTCTTTGGGATAACTTGTGAATCCAGCCTCACTTCCACGTTCGCCTCCTGAGTCCCGTCATTGAACTTGCACTCCAAGTATTCTTTTAATCCTACTCAACATGAAACCTTTAGACTCCAGGGTCTGTTTTCAAACCTCCAGCCTAGTATTAACTCCGCCTTGCATCTCGTCTATCAGTGCTATGTCATATGTAAATAACACGCACTACGACACCTCACCTGTGTCAATACATCCATCACCCAGACAAATGAAAAGGGCTAAGAGCTTATACCTAGTGTAACCCTATCACGACCGGGAAGTGACTCGAGTCTCCTCCCATAACTTTTATTGTTGTCTTAACTCCATCATACATGTTCTTAATCGCCCTAACGTATGCTACAGATACATCTTTAGCCTCCAAACATCTCTATGAAACCTCTATTGGGATCTTGGCGTAAGCTTTTTCTAAACTACATGCAAGTCCATCTTCCTGTTCCTATACTGCTACACCATTCTCCTCACAAGATGGATGGTTTCTATGGTCAATTGCTTCAGCATGAATCCAAACTGATTCTCAAAAATAGACACGCTCCTCCCCACCCGCATCTTCACAACCTTTTTCCAAACTTTCATACTGTGGCTTAGCAGCATGATGCCCCCTATAGTTATGACAATTTTGAATATCACCCTTGTTTTTGTACAACAGGATCATTGTACGACACCTCCATTTTGTGGGCATTCTTACCGTCCCAAAAATGACATTAAACACCCCAGCGAGCTACTCCAAATATGCCCTGTTCACATTTTTTTCAAAATTCTACCGGATTCTCGTATGGCCCGATTGCTCTCCCCACTCTCATCTTTTGCATAGCCCCCTTAACCTCCTTAAACTTAATATTGTCGTCCATCAATACTCAAAATATCCTCGTCTCTCGGAATGATCCAAATCACCCAGCAGAACAGTCTTGTCCCCTCTCTTTATTCATGAGTTTGTTGAAGTATGTCTGCCATCTTCATCTAGTATGTGCCTTGTCCATCAATACTATACCATGCTCGTCTTTCAATACTATACCATGCTCGTCTTTTATGCACTTCACTTGGTCTAGGTCATGAGCCCTCCTTTCTCTCATCTTGGCTAGCATGTACAACTTCTTGTCCCCATTTCTCCCTAAGCTCTTCACACAAACATTCAAATGCTGCCATCTGCGCCGCCGTAACCGCTTACTTTACCTCTTTCTTAGCTGTCTTATACCACTCTCGATTCACCTTAATCTCTTCCTTGTCTTTGCTCTCTATTAAGTTCATTCTAAGCGTCCACTTTCCCTTGCACCTCTCCATTCCACCACCAGTCCCATTTATGCCTACCGAAGTAACCGTTTGAGACCTCTGACACCTCTTTAGCTACTTCCCTAATGCAATTCACTATCCTAGTCCACATACAACTCGCATCCCTACTACTTCTCCAGGCTCTATGGACATCAACTTCTCCCCCGACTCATTAGATTTGTCCTTAGTCATGACTCCCCACTTGATCTTTGGTTGACCATACATAACTCTTTATTCCTCTTCCTTTTAATCTCTACATCAATTACTACAAGCCTATGTTGGTTCATGAGATTTTCACTCGGTATAACCTTGCAGTCTATGAAGACACCTTTATCATAATTGCTAAGGAGTAGGTAATCAATTTGGGTCTTGGTCACTGCACTCTGAATGGTGGCCAAGCCCTCTTCCTTCTTAACGAAACTCGAGTTACCTATCAGCAAGTCAAAAGTCTTTACAAAATCCAACAACGATATTCCTCCTTCGTTTCTATCACTGAAGCAGAAACTGCCATGCATAACATCATGTTCTCAGAGGTCGACCGATGTCGCCATTGAAATCTCCTCCCGGGACTAGCTTCTCGGTGTGCAGATCGCACAACCTTGTCCAAATTGTCCCCAAAATGCCTTTTGACCACCAAATGCCTTTTGACCACTTTGTCCAAGCCCGCTTGAGGTATGTAAGCACTATCTACATTAAAGTAAGCCGTCCAACAACGAGGTTGATAGTCATCAGCCTGTCGTTCACCCTCCTAGCCTCAACCACCTGCTCCCTGAGTTCCCTATCTACCAAAATGCCTTCTCTAGCCTTAGTTCCCACCCATTTGTTGGTAGTCACAATTCGCTAGATGTATGTTACCTTCCTACTCTTTGGATGGGTATCTCTTATTCTTTCTTATTTTAGGTTTTCCTTAGTTTTTCTTGTGTTCTTGGAATTCTTATGGATGCCTAATTAGGAAGTTCACACATTAGAGTTATAATATGTAACTGGTTCTTAATTGATTCTGCCCAAGCATGTTCTCTTTTAAATATGTGGTGTAAAAAATGCATCAACCCCATAAACAAACACGGACAAGGTTGAGAAACTTGAAAATGCTGACCAAAAAGCGAAGGCCAGATGCAGTGGTGCAGCCTTAGGCCGTTTTAGAAAGGATAGTATTTCAGAAAGTCATTCATGATGCCTTGGTTATCATTGAAACTTATGCTACTGTATATCCCATGTTTTTTTCCGGATCAGGTAAGATAACAACTGTATGTCACGCGTGTTTGATGTTGAAAACTTTTATTGTATCGCCCTTTCTTACAAGGAAGCATGAAGAGCTTCAAGTGTTGTTTATACATGTATCATGCATCATCCTTTTGCATATAGTTGATCCTGGAAAACCAATTCACTTGCTTGATAGCGGAGCAGAGCTAAATTGTCCATGACTGATAGGAATGATCAAATGATCTTATAAGTTTTTTATTATCGATTAAATTAGTGATTTTTCCAAGTATTTAACTATATTTCAAGTATTTCGATAGTTCATAACTTGTACCGATAGGAATGATCAAACGATCTTATAAGTTGTTTTGTTATCGATTAAATTAGTGATTTTTCCAAGTATTTAACTATATTTCAAGTATTTCGATAGTTCATAACTTGTACTGATAGGAATGATCAAACGATCTTATATTTTGTTTTATTATCGATTAAATTAATGATTTTTCAAGTATTTAACTAAATTACTGTATATGTTTTGTTATCGATTTAATTAGTAATTTTTCCAATAATTATATAACCTTATCTATTATTAAAGTGCATCTACTTAACATTACATTTCAAATATTTTGATAACTTTATATATCCTTAACTATTATTTAATAATGTGATCCCCAACAAGTCTAGTTAAATAATGTAATTTTTTTCAAAATTATATAACCTTAATTACTATTTAATTATATTTTAAGTATTTTTTTGAACTTGTATTGATAGGAAACAATTTAGGAAGACAGGGTCGCTAATATAATAAGTTAGCTTTTCTACATTTTAGTTATTCACAATATTTTTTATATCAATATTTATTATTTCTTCTATTCTATACAATACACTATAATTAATTTAGAATTATTCCTATAATGACAAGTTTGGATATTAGCAAGCTACTTCCTATAGTACTGGAGAGCGCTAGACCTATTAGATTGCCAAGTCTTCCTCTAGCCAAGTCCATGGTACCCAAAAGAAAACCAGTTATTTATGAAGTGATCTTCCTAACCCATGTTTGATGCCTCCTAACAATAATTTAATGGTCATAATAACATATCTCATCCAATTCATGGTTTGTTAAGTGGAAATTTACTAATGATCTTTTGTTTAGATAACTATTTACGCGATTTCTGCTGGAGTTACTATTTCTCTTTATTTTTATTTTTGTTTTCCCTTTCCTTTTCCAAGCCGATGGTCGATTGGAAACAGTCTCTCTGCCTTTTTGGGTAGGGGTAATGCATGTCTACATATTACCCTCCCCAAACCCCACCTTGTGGGACTATACTGAGTAATTGTTATTGTTGTAGAATTATTCCTATACATTGTATGAGAAATAAATATTTGCAAATAGCAATAAAATTTATGTGAATAACGTGTCACACCACAACTCCCAAGTATGGAGAATAAAGGGGACAAGTAGCATATAATGGAAAATAAAGGGGTCACTTATATTATTACAAAATTAGGAGTCTTCTTCACTCTTCAGGAAAGGAACGCAATCATCTTCATCAAAATTCCCCAAATCGTCGTCTGCCCCAACCTCTCATCTTCCTTTACTGATGCTCAAAATTCCTCAACTATTTTCAAGCGCGAACAGATCGCCATTCACGCTTGTTCACGTCCCTTCGTTCTTACCTCATAAGATAAAAAAAAAAAAAGCAATTCAAGGCAAAGCTCCATCTACATCTGCTAAGGTTACCTAAAGTAAAAAATCAGAACAGGACACTTTGAATTTTTGGTTTCTCCAACACACAAAGCAGCAAATATGAGACAAAAATACTACAACATGGAAGGTATGTCGTTTTTCATAACTTAAATCTGTTTAATTTTTGATTTTGAGAAATCAAAATTCTCAATTTTTCTCCCAAATCTGTCGATAGACTCCGATCAAAGCGTCCAAAGTCGGTTGACTGAATCCGGGACGTTTGCCGCTCCAGCACCCGTCCAAGTCTCGTATCGGGATGGGGACGACACCTAAACTGACGAGTTCGTGCAACTTAGTCATGAAGTGCTCTTTCACATTTTGCTTCTGTCATTCGCGAAACTTTGCACCATGTAAGCTTTCATTTTTCCAACGGAAAAGGGCCAGATATGCTAGTAAACTATACGAAATTGTACAGATTTGCCTCTGGTTAAAAGGTGGACTCAGTCCTGCCCTTGCCATGCATAAGTTGGGTCACATATGCCATATATTTAACAGAATTCCTCAACCCACATAACCTCAGTAATATAATATTTAGCATTCCATCTAAACCTTTAATTTTAAAGGTGTGAGCGGTTGACTTTGGCAGGTACGGGAAGAGGTAAAGAGCGGCCTAAGAAGTATTCGGGCGAGGTGATCAGGCAGGACATATAGTGGTTCTATATTTCCGAGGATATGGATCTTGACAGGAGGGTGTATAGGTCGAGTATTAGGGTTGTAGGTTAATAGTTAGTCTGAGCGTTTTTCCTATTTGTACTAGCTAGTCTGATAGTGTTTTGTCTAGCATTGCTAATGGTTTATGAAGTGTTTCACACTTTTGCATAGTATTTGTGTTATTGCTTTCCCATTTATTTGATGTCTCTCACGTTGTTGATATTATTTTTCTGGTTTATGTTTTTACTGATCTAGTGTCTCTGAGCCGAGGGTCTCCCGAAAACAGCCTCTCTACCACTCCGGTTAGGGGTAAGGTCTGCGTACACTCTACCCTCCCCACAGGTGGAATTCTATTGGGTTATTGTTGTTGCATCTAAACCTTAAAAAAAAAAAACCAACCCGACCTATTACTCTTTATGACCCGTTTTACGAGTCCTCCCAAAATAGTTTATGGTGATTATCATTACCGATAAAATAACTATGCTTTTTCATTGCTAATCATTGCGTTGCTTTCGTTTTGAATTCAATTATGGGGGAAGAATAGAGGGTGATATTGTTAGGGTTTTAAATTAGGAATAAGAAGGGGAAGGATGACGAAGGTGGTCATCCACATATATGATGTGATGAATAGTGGATCCGATAAGACAACAATACAATTTTTCAGATCGACACGTTTTTCAAAGATGACATCGGTCTTGGTGGCATCTTCCATAACGCCGTCCAGGTTCACTACTTTTACGGCTTGTTTGGATGGTTGTTCCTCACTGTATCGTATTGTATTGTTATTCCAAAACCATGTTTGTTTTGATTGTTTCATTAAAATTGGTTGTATTGTATTGTTAAATCCATTGTTGTGGAACAATGAAAAGTCCTCTTTTTTGAAACAACTGATTTGGTGTAGTGGGATTGTTTCCTAATATTCTTTCCAATTATGCCCTAACTTATTACTCCACAATTCTTTTTTACCCTTTACCTTTTTTCTATTTTAACTCCAAATCTCCAACCTATAACCTACTTTGTTTTTTTCCAGAACTTATGCCTTGCCAATGTTAAAGGCCGCCTTCTCTTTTATTTTTTCTCCTAATTTGCTTTAGCTCAATTCTAATTAGCTATGCTACTTTGTTTTTTAAAATTATTTTTATGCATATTTTTCGATAAATTTAATATTTAAACAGTTAAGGGTATTTTAGTAAACATATCAGTTACAGTACAATACGATACAGTCAAACCAAACAACAAAATATTATTTAAGAATAACAAGCAATACAATCTATCCAAACATTATATTTATAAAACGATATGATACAATACGATACAATATGTTATAAAACGATGAGGAACAATGATCCAAACATAGTGGTATTTTTTGCCCAATTTGTTGTTTTGAGTTGGTAAATTGGATCTAGGGTTAAGTAATGGAAATTTTACATTTGGAAGTCTGTTATTTTTCCGTCTTGAGATGCTGGATACTAAAATTTTCTGAATTTTATTCTGTTAAATTATATTTTGATGCCTTGGAATATTTAATAAAAGGGGATCTGGTTGAATGTGTCATGGTATATTCTCAAATATATCTTTCTTTTTTGGTCAATTAACATTACCCTAGAACAACAAAAAGAGAAGAAGCAAAAATAAGAGTAACGGGTCGGGTTGGTTTATTATTAAAATTCAGGGTTTAGATGGAATGCACCACATACATGTCACAATTTGGCGCTAAATATTATATTAGTGAGGTTAATATGTGGGTTGAGAAATTGTTTTAAATATATGGCATATATGACCCAACTTTTGCGCGGCAAGGATAGGTACTGAGTCCACCTTTTAACAACAGGCAACTATGTACAATTCCGAATAGTTTATTGGCATATTTGACTTTTTTTCGTTTTTTCTATCACCTTTTTCAGGTGAAAGTGTCTGAGTATTCACTAAAATAAACATTTTCCTTTTGCCAATAGATCGGTATTGTTGTGCGTTAGTATTGGTTTTTGTAGTTGCATCAGATCCTGACAGATTTTGTTCTCAGTCTGAATATGTTTGTGCAACATCCAGAAGTTGAGAGAAAAAGGTTGGGTATAATTTGTTGCATATCTGCCTTGATTTGCACATGCACACGACTGGGTATATTTGATGAATACAAATATGATATTTTGGGTGAACAACCTTATTTCTCCTACACACTGATATACCCAAGGTGTTTGATGATATGCCTGAACAAAACATCTTATGAACTATGAAGCTAATCATATCTTGCTGATATTATGAAGCTAAATTCATATAAATATTTCGTAATTTTATAGGACACTTACTGGTTCAACCTTATCCATAACATAGCCCTTATCTGTATCTTTTTCGTGTCTTTTTGTTATTATGCTAGCCTTTTCTTAGGAGTTTGTTAGGTCTTATATATATGTATCTTCCAGAAGATTTGTTTTTGTAACTTTGCTCTATATAAAGAGCTCTTCATTAATAAAATTCAACTCCTTTCATTAAATCTACAGCCTTCCTCTTTATAATATCAAGAGCTTAAAAGTACTCTTGCGAGTCAGATCCTAGTTTCTTTTCCCATCCCGACCCTACCCAAATGGTTGCTACAGTTGTTAATGCCGACGCCGCGAACACTGTTGTTCAGTTTAACCCTGTCACACAACTTTCTATTAAGCTTTCAGGTAGTCAAAAAGTTTCCATTTGGAAGGCTAAGGTGTCGATGCTTATGCGTGGGCACGATATCTATGGCCATCTTGATGGAACTACCTCTGCCCCTAGCTAAACCATCTCCTCAAACAATCAAACTGTTGACAATCCCGCATACCAATCCTGGTTTCAGCTTATTCAAAATGCCATCCTGGCTTCAGTTGATCCTACCCTTGCTGCATCTGTTGCTTCAGCAACCTCTTCTAAGGCTGCTTCGGATGTGCTTCACATAGCTTATGCCAATAAATCCCAAACACGAATTTTTAGTCTACCAGATCGCTTAGCTCGTCTTGCAAAGAATGCTTTACCTGTTGCTGGCTATATGCATCAGGTTCGCTCTCTTTGTGATGAGCTTGCTACAGCTGGTGCTCCTGTATCCAGTGAGGAATTCATTCTGAACATACTCACTGGTCTTGGATCTGATTTCAAAGAATTTTCAGCAGCAATTCGGGCATGAGATACTACCATCTCATATGAAAAGTTGTATGAGAAGTTACTTGATCATGAACTCTTCCTGAAGCATCATGATACACTTGCTTATCTCTCAAATTCCATTACTGCTGCTATTGCACAACGATCTACTGCTCAACCTCGCAACATACCAACAACAGGCTTTACAACAACGCCAACGACACTCGACCCAATTGAGGTTAACGTGAAAGCCTCGTAAGCACTTTGGTATGTGATTGTCATAGCCACTCTGCCCGAGTTTGTCGCAGTCAGTCCCACAATCATTTTCAGGGTAGATGTTAACATAGTTGAATGCGAAGGCGCTCCCACGCCCATGACTTCTACAATGTACCTTTGAAACATCTCGTGAGGATTCCAAAGTGGATGGCACTCTTTATCGTCGAGTCATTGGAAATCTTCATTATCTATCCTTTACTCGCCCTGACATTGCCTTTGCAGTAAGCAAACCATCTCAATTTATGCATCAACCAGGTGTTTCTCACTGGAAAGATGTCAAGCGTCTTTTGAGATATCTTTTTCACACTGCTCATCTTGGTACTAAGATTGCTAAAAGATAAACCTTCCTCTTTAGTAACAACTATCTCCAACCTGTCCTTTGTTTTGTTTCATAATATGTGGTAGCCACCTCTCTTTTCCTTTCCTTCTAAAAGTTAGTCATAAAAAATTATTTTACAGTAAATTCGTTTACATCTACCTACTAACAATGTTATTAATTTTAATTACAGGTTGCATCTACTGGTCTGCTTCAGATATTGATGATAGGTAGATATGTTTATAAGGAACTTGCGACTTTTGTGTGCGAGATAACTAAATAGAAGCAACTAAGAACAATATAACGCCTTTTATGTGATGCTTTTGGTTGGTCCTATGAATTGGTTTACACGTAACAGGTTCCTTTTGTGAATGTAAAGGTGATAAATTTTTTCCTCTATTTGAAAGCAAATGCTGATAACACGTGACTTCTAAAGATGATGCTGTTTTAGGTTTTTTCCAATGCTTAATTTGTAGATCCTTTAATTTTGCGTCATATAGTAAGTGGTTTACAACTTTGAAATGTTCAAATTTGTGTCTGTAAATTAGCACCCTAGGTGTGGCCTAGTGGTCAATGAAGTGGATTGAGAACCATGAGGTCTCGGATTCAAACCTCCAAGGAGGCAAAAACACCAATTGATTTCTTTCCATCCCATCTGTTCAATCCTTGATGAACAGAGTTACCCGGTACCTGTTGCTGGTGTGAGGTAGCAGGTATCTCGTGGAACTACTCGAAAGTGCACGCAAGCTAGTCACGACAACACGGTTTAAAAACAAATTGTGTGTATAAATTAGAGTGAAGCTTTGTTGTTGTAGCATCAAGGTCCTGGCTGTTTGGGGTATCCTGGGACTTCACTTTTTTCTCGGTGAGTTGTCCCAAATGAAGCTGTATACAAATAATGAAGAAGCTTCATTTGGTCTGTATCTCTCTTGCCCTTCGCAACCATGCACCCTTACATGTCGGGCCCGTGCTTAGCAAGGACAACCAAAATTTTGTATATATGTCTCCTATGTTTGCTTTTCCTTAAATGGCCTAGCATCATATTGGAAACACTTGAACTGAAGGGGCTTTTCGCTTCTTTTAAAAAATACACCTGATCCTCATTCTCCTTTTATTTCCCTTCTTCTTCATTCAGGGTGAAAATTAAAGTGAGAACATGGAAGTGCAAAAACTGATTGAACAATGCCACATAACAATAGCTCTCTTAAACAGAAAGACCAAGAGCTTTCCATGGTATTTAGAGGTTCTTTATTTGTTTTTGAAATTCATGGATGATTTAGATCGGCCTGCTGAACCCAAATCAGCAGTAGTTGAGGCAATAATATTTCTGGCTCAATGTGTGTGGAAAATTACATGCGCGGCTTTCTTTCTCTTCTTTTCTCTTCTCTGCAGACATCCAGTCTTGATTTTCCTTTCATCATTTTTCCTTTTGTTTAGTAAGTTGCTCGGAGGAAGAAAATAAAACGTTCAGTGGAGGGGGGGGGGGGGGGGGGGACCTGTTACAGCACGAGGAGATCGGAGTTCTTGCCTGAGAAAGATATCTGCGGAGAATAAGATTTTGGATCATGTAAGACCAGAAGTCTTACTCTTTCTGTATGTGTGGCCTTATTTGATCTATTTTTCTGGTTCACTCGGTTCCATGTCTCAATAAAATTATAGAAGGAAAGGATTTCATACTCATTTAGACGTTCAAGTCCTCTGTTAGAGCAGAAAATATGTACTTTTTCTTTAGCTTGCTATAAATGGTTGCTGTCTAAATGGTCATATTGCATGTGAACAGCAAGCTGCAGAAATAAGTGTGATTCATTCTGGTTTGTTGCAGAGTTAGCAATGGGAAATTTTCTCAGGCACTCGAAGATGCTAAGGAGGTATTGATTACTGCTCCCGGTTATCCTGACGTACATTGATTATTTGTTACTGTTGCTACAACTTTTACATGGTTCCTACTTAAAGTGAACCTGAAGTCACATTAGCTTTTAACTTTGAGCTCCGATTCCCTATATTTCCAGTTCAGAGTGTAATATATAGGTTATACGATTGCAGATTATCCGCAATCTTTTTCCAGCAGTAATTTAGGAAGAGAACATTAAATCATATTGTGAGATTGTGCCACTCAAATTATTGGCTTACATGATCAGGGCTTGCATTTTGGAAAGTTCTCTCAAACCATCTAGAATGTCACCAGAGAGAAAGTTAAGTCGAAATTATGTTCACAATTTGAGTGGGGAATTCACGTTGAAAAACATTTGCAGAAAGTGAAGATCTTCCAAAAAATTAAAAAATTTCCAAGACTGGTAGTAACTTAACCAGAAAATTGGTTGTAGCTGAGGCTCAAAATCTTGAGTGAATAAATCCATCCAACTGCAAGTCGAATTTCCCATTTATGTTATTATCAGACAATTCCAAAATGCAACAACTTTCAAAAACCAGTGAAAGTAGGCATAGAACTGTCCAACCAATTCCTACTGAAGTTGCCCATTTTCATTTTCTGAAAAGCTTCAAACACAATGCATATTTTAAGTTATTTAGTGGAAATTTTAGCAGCTCAACCGTGAACCCCCACTTTCTACGGCATCTCCAATACCTTCCCAGTAAATACGCAGTGCATCTCTGCTAATAAAGTTTATTCGGTGAAAGTAGGCAAAAACTGTCGTGACTCGTAATTGATGTTGTACTGTTCTTTTTGCTCTATTTGTTCAGAAGTAATGAAAGTTTTGTGGGCAAAGGGTTATGTGGAGATCCAAAAGCACCAGTTAGAATCAGGTGAGAAACAATATAATACCAACCTGGTGTTTTCATTTGTTTCATATTTCCACATATGCTATCATACTGGTTAGGATAAGAAATGATGCATGAGGCCTTTTAATGCTTTTTGTTGTGATATAGCATGGCTAGTAGAATTTGTCTCTGTTGTTTCTTTACTTGACTAATCTGTGCTTTCTTGCTTTTACTGTAAATAAGATATATTTGAACTGCATTAATGTATGGAAAGTTTCTACTAATTTCGGGGGTCCTTTATCTGTTTCCAATGAATGGTGTTTCTACTTTCTCTCATGATCCCTGGTGTAAAGAAAGAAAATAAAGGATTAAAGAAGAACAAGAAAGGTAGTGTATAGAGCAGATGGGAGTAAGCACCTCTTATTTTGTTGGTTTACTATGTTGCTCGGACTCTCCGAAAATGTCGATGGGTGCGTGTCAGATCCTCCAAAAGTAGTATATTTTTGGAGGATCCGACACGGGTGTGGCAGATGTTTTGGGGAGTCTGCGCAACATAGTTGGTTTGGCAATGTTGCCTGTTAGAATGGCATTAAAGGTTAATATAAGTGCATTAAAATTCCATGTTGTTGAGAATTACTTGAGAAATTGATTTATGAGTTCGTAGAAAAGGTTTGTCAATTCTTCCTTGCGTATTATTTTTGTCACCCAAAATGTTGTCTGGTAGTGTTAATTGTTGTGGGGTGAGAGTAATATTGATATCACTGTTTTTCTATATTCGGGAAAGCTATTGCCATGGGCATTCAAAGCCTCTTGAACACTCCACAGCTCATACAACTAAGGAACATAATCATTTTTGTACTTCTCATCTGTCATTCGGATTTACTTGGAGGTTAGATTGCAGAAACTGAGAATGCAAGAATAGTCACGTAAATTGAGGCTTTATTTTCTTTTTGATGATAATTGTGGCTCACTGCTGCTGCCTTGGCATATGATCATCATATTCATATCTTCTTGAATCTTGAAGCAAGGTCAATGTGCCTGGGAGCATAAACTTTACACAAGGATCACATTTTAAGCTTAATATTTTGACCTTGTAATTATGCACTTCTCACTCAAACATCTAATACACTCTTGCAGAAAAACAGGTATCTGAACGCCAGTAGGATGTTGACAAAAAAGGAAAAAGGGAAAAAAACTGGCGTAGGATAAAAAATGACATTTTCTGGTATCGATAAATTGGTCCACTAGAAAATATCTGAATGAATTAGATTTGGGGTCCAATTCATTTGTGCCTTAACAGATTTGTCAAGGAATTTGAAGTCCAGGTCTAGACCGCACTTTATATAGTCAAAATGTTTTTTAACTTAGCCTCGGGTCAATTACTGAAGTGGTGAATCCAATGGTTGAGCTTAAAATGATTTGAGTCCTAATATCTGAAGCCTATTCGACTATCCAAACAAGTAAATAGAGATTTGAAGGTTGGTGGTCCAAAGTAAAAAATCTGACCTTTTGAAGTGTAATTCAAAAATGGTCAAGTCTAGGACCAATGTTTTGGGCCTATTTGGCCATAAAGAGTTAATTAGGAATTAGGCTTTCTTTGTGTTCAAAAGCTCCAACAAATGAGCTTGAAAATCCGTCTAAGGCCTATTTGGTTTTCTAGTCAGTTAAGAAAGTGAGTTGACCTGTTTTTGAATTAGTTTACTTTATTTTACTTTAGTACTTGTATAGAAGCCACAAAGAGAGGAGAGAGCTTGGGGTAGTGATGCTTGTGGGGGCATTTTGGAGTTTGTTTTGGATGGCATAGGAGAATCGTACTCTTTGCTTTATGGTTCAATTAGGAAAAACTTGTTCCTCAGAGAACGGACCCTAAAGAAAGTTTGCTCTTCCACTGACAGGTGAGAGATATTGCCTGCTTGAACCAGGTCTCCCCCTTTCAGATTCCCTGTATAAATTCTTATGTAACTCTTTAATAGTTGTGATTTCCTATGTTTCAACAATGATTCTATCATTTGTTTTCTGCCTGTCGATGTGATTATATTCCCTGCGAATATTGGCCATCTTTTGGAAATAAACTGTGGTATTCTTATCTCCTTGCTGAAGCCGCTGCACCCTGGATATCTGTTTCCAGGCATCTCCTCTTGATTTGCTACTTCCTGGAGTTCCATGTCACAGCTAATCTGTAGTGCAATCTCCTCACGATCAGTACTCTTTCTATAGCCATCCAGATGCAAATTGCAGAAACTTGTGCTAATTCTGAAGTCATCTTTGCTTATCTTGCAGTTTCAGTTTCACTAATTGTCATTGTTGACACTCTATCTAATGGAGATCTTTTGATCTTTGTTGTCAAGCACTCAACAAAGGACTTTGAGGGCAACAGCTGAAAGAGCGGTGTAAATTCTGGTCAGTTGAAGGATTTCCTCGTAAGAAGCTAATTGGTTCATTTCAAAGAAACTAAAAGTTGTGCAGTCTTTGTCTTGGTTGGAACTGAAGCTGAAAACTTGTAATCTTCTGATCCAGTGAGACTTTGTTGCTTGATTTAACACGATTGATATAACTTAGTTAAGGTTAATTGTAATATATTTCTGTCGTGATTTGCTTTACTCTCTTTTTTAACAATCCATTATCGATGTTTCTCAACCAACCCACTAACTGACTCTGCATTTTTGTTTCTCAACCAACCCTCCAAACTCTACTATTTCCACGTCCAAGTCAAATTGTTTCTCATCTTCAATTAACTTTTGAGGGATCCTAGAGAATGTGTTGGGCCTTACTATCTACTATCTCCAGGCAAAAGAACAGTTGCCGCTCATTAATGCTTAAAATTGCTGGCAATCCCCGCCGCTTTCGGAATGCTTTCTAGGAAGTTACTTAGCAAGAAATAGTTTTGCGTTCCTCGTTCCCTTATGAATGTGGTTGTAACCTTGTATATGGTTGAAATTAGGTACGCCTGATTCAGTAGGCTCAAGGGGGTCGCTTCGAGAGCAAGTTCGAAATGGACCGGGCTCGAGCCCGATGGTGAAGTACAAGACTTGAATATTGAAGTGGTCGATGAACACCGAGGCCAAGTATGATCAACCTCGAGATAATACCGTTATGTTTTCACAACAGAAAGAGCAAGATTCCCGTAGTGGTTCTAAGATCACGGTGTAAATTTTAGAATGGATATGTACTAGGCGGTTAGACAGTTGTATAATAAGGTTATTCCCTACTTCAATTAGAATTGTACCTTATTCAGGATTACTCTACCATATAAAGGGGATACCAATCATTTGTAACGCATCAATCAAGAGAATATATATACATAACTTTCTTGCTTACCTTTCATCTGAAGTGCATTATTATTATTGTTCTTATTCACCCACCTCCAGGTTGCCATAGCTCGAGGTCGAGACTTTCGTACACACTGGTTTGACTTGCCTTACTTTTTAATTTATATATTTGATTCCTTGTTTATCAATTAGTATTGGATTAAATCACTATCTTTAAAACCACAATACAAGTTTAATTGTTACTCGGATTTTAGGGTAAACAATAATATTGAAAAATGTAAGTTTTCATAATTAAGTCATAAGGAGACTCGCCATTAAATGTCAAAATAACAGAATTCACATAAAGACCAGGCAAGAGTCAACAACTGCTTCGGCCTAGGCCTTTGCAATTAGCAAATACAAATTTCGAATTACAGCACTTTCAACTACTACAGTAAACTAATTACCATCCGACTAATACCGTTTCAGAACAGTGGATAAGGAAATTGAAAATTTCCACTGTCTGTCCTGGTTCTACCATCTACATCAACTGTAAGAATGTTCACATGTCTTAGTTGATAACTACAATAGACTAATATTGATCCGAATAATACCATTTCAGAACAATGGAGAGGAACTTGAAAATTTCCATTGTCTATCCTGGTGCTACCATCTACACCACCAGCTCTACCAGTGTGTTCACAAGACGTAGCTGATGGCCCCTGTCTCCACAATCACACTCATCATAAGCAACTGCTCTTGCACGCAAGGCAAGTCTCTTACCCTATCAAACAAAAGATATGCACATTCCTAAAGTTACACCAAAATGGATTGTTAAAGAATAGCAAGAACTTGGATAACCAAGCTTTTACCTCCCTAGTAGTAACAATTGGCTGGTTGGCAGGATTATTCCTTCTCAAGTGATTCCTAGCATCTACAAAATAACAATTACTTTAGTTTAAAGAAAAAATGGAAAAAACATAATGTCATCCTTCATTTCTTACCTTGTTCAGTTCCGACTAAGATGATACGGACATTCCGAGCGCGCAACCTCAGAAATGGAATCCACTGCAAAATAAGTAAAACATGTAAGAAAAGCATAGGCGGATCCAGAAATTCAAGAAGATGGATGCACCACTACTGATAACAACGAAAGAGGGACGAGTCGCGACTACCAAATTTGCGATTCAAGCAATTTTCAGGCTAAGGTTCTAAAGTCACTAGAGTTGGGGTCTTGGTAGATGATGAGAGATATGTGAGATATGTATATTCTTTTTCTCCCGAAAAATTCAGTCTACATACTAAAGATGTAATTATTGGTATTACCGATTGTGTTACTTAGAGATTAATTATAGGTAATTTCTTACCACAACCATTTGATTGGTAACCTCTGATTGTAAGTAATCTATCCAAATAGTAAAATTATAGTGATAATGTACATATCTTTTAGCTAATATATTTAAGTGTAATGCTAAGCCCATTTCATGAGGGGAAAAAATAGAGGTTATGGCTGCTTGGTTGTGGGAAAAAAAACAGGAAAAAAATAGATAATGGAGAAGAAGAAAGATTCAAAAGGGAAAAATGGAAAAAAGATAAAGAAAGAGCTTGGCACTTGCCCGCGGACAAGGGAAAAAAAAAAAAAGCTTTAAATGAGATTTGATCTCATTACCTCCTACCAAAAGCATGTGTCTTCTATGGTAAAAGGTTGAGTCAGTGCACCAAATACTCATTTGAGAGCATGCGGGCAGAGAAGAATATATCAACTTTTTCAAAATAAGATGTACGGTATAAACACAAATTTAGAGCCACAAGCATGGGTTCACAAGCAGAATATATCAAATCACCATCGGATAAAAATTGCAACTTAGACCAAACTCACTGTATTCCTGACATTTTCATAGCTTGCTCGGTTTATCAAAGAGAAGTGCAAGACAATGAAGTCCACCGGCGGCAATTTCCAACTTGTCACCGCAACAGTGTTACTTTCTCTTAGTTGCCACATGTTTAATGTCTTCCTCCCTTTGTTTGTGTTTACAATGATACTCCAAAGATCAAAGCATTTCAGATTGTAAACCTACGAATCATAATGGGATATAATAAATTAAACTTCATAGAACATGTTGAATCAACAAAATAATTAATTAACCAATGAAACAAATACACATACACGATTAGGATTATTAATGCCGAGTATACCACCCAATAAAGGCGATGGGATTGGATTTGCTGCTTGTCGAGCATTGGCACCTTCTGCTCCAGCATTAATAACATCATCTGCTCCTTGTTGTTGTCCAATATTAGCACCATCTGCTGCAGCATTAGCACCATCTGCTACTTGTTGTTGTCCTTGCCCCTCATGAACATCACCAATGACGACAAAGTTAAGTGAATCGACAGTCCTTTTCTGATTATCAAGAAGTCTGGTTGTCCAAGTCGTCATGGCAAGGACCAAAGGTATGACCGAAAAATCACTCTCCTTCATGAATTTTGGAAGATGAGTGCGAAATTTATGCCTTACCAACGTCTCTGTCAAGCGGAAAGCAAGTTGTATTAATTGAAGACCAAGCCGAGCTATGTCATACTTGGTTAAGTGCCTATAAAGATACCACACGCGCCGCAACGGGACTAGTGTCTTATACGTTTCATAGTTGTCCCATAACATACAGAACAAAGCCAACCCTGAAGAAACGGTTGTGATTATACAATTATATCTAGTTTCTTTCTCAGTGTGAGTGAATTGCACTCTCATGGCCACCCCAGCCTCCAGAGATAAATTCACCAAAAACATACTCTCCACCATAACACGTTTAAAATTTCTCCGGAATACCCATATAGTCAAGAATCCATAAGCAAGAGTGTACGGAACCATGAAAAGCACTGGAATCCCCCAAGAAATAAATGTAGGATAATCCGAAGGGGGGCAAGGGGACGATGCAAGCGGAGTCATTTTTCCCTGCAACAACCAACATGAGCAAAACACTCATTATTATTACTTAACAATGTTCTTAATAAATACACTTATTCCATTATCATTTGGACATAACTATCATACTCATTGGGATCAATAAATCAAATTACAATCTCATGTCGATAAGATAAAAATAAAAAGATTATTGGTTCACGAGAAAAACTAATTTTTCTTTACAAAAATTCAGAAAAAGTGACCACAAGTATCTAAGATTAAAATGCACATCTTAAATTCTCATTAAGAAATTATTACGCAATCATTTGTTCAATATACTGAATAGCTTTATACCAGATTAATATTAGCTCTACAACAACATGATTATAATAATTCCAAAAATATATTCACTCACTTTAAGAGTTCTTAATTTGCCATCTTTGCCAAACACACGAAAATAAGAAAACATTGCAACTACATATAGTCTAAAACAAGAAACTCTAACGAAAAGTTTTTTTTGTAAGTGAAAATCTAAAGTAACTCTCTATACCTTCACTGCTTCAGTGAATTTCCTATCTTCCTTCTTATCTTCTCCATTTTTTCACCTCTAGAATTTCCAAAATGTTCGGTCTATCTTAGTTCAATGATAATTTGGTGATATAATTTATCATTTCATATTTTCGTTTAACCTCTATTTCTTTGAAATAATATTTTCATGTTTAAATAAAAAAAATTGATGATGAAGAACAATTTACAATATGGCAGCTTGATTTAGCCCAAAGGAACTTTTATTGCTCTTCGCAGTTTAACATGTGAAACGACTCCAATCTAACTCATAAATAAAAGAATTACAACTATTCATCAGAAAAAGGATCGAAATGCAAGTTTACGTACCTAAGTAACAATGTTAAAATGCTTTTCTTGAAAGTTTGAACAATGGCAGAAATCAAATGCAAGTTTACGTACCTAAGTAACAATGTTAAAATGCTTTTCTTGAAAGTTTCAACAATGGCAAAAATCAAATGCAAGTTTACGTACCTAAGTAACAATGTTAAAATGCTTTTCTTGAAAGTTTCAACAATGGCAGAAATCAAATTTAATCTCCTTCCGTTTTACCCACTTTGATTTCAATCTTCTTAACCTTTCATGAGAAAATGGAATACTGTTTGGAGCTTAGAAATATATATGTAAAAAAGACACAATTTCTCTTCCCTTTTCCCTGCTTTTCTCTCTCTCTCTCTACGTTTTTCTCTGATGAAAACTAACTTTTCAAAGCATAAACTAATACAAAAGGTGCCAAAGATGATATATAAGGCAGGGAAAAGGGAGTAGAGACACGTGGCGTACTGAAATATATGTTTGTTACTGTCAGACTTATGGAAGCATGAAGGGAGTCGAATCGGTTATTTGAATCTATTTTTACTTCCCTATTTTGCAATTTACTACTACGGAGTGTGTGTAATAAAGTATATACACGAAGGCTTAATGCCAGAAAAAAGCTAAATACATCATACTACTTGATTTATTGTACAAAATTTTCTATACCTTAGTTGTGGGCAATTATTAATTTTTTTCCCTTTCTTTTATTTCGTTACAATCACAACAGTATAAACAAAAAACAATTCAAGAGTGATAGGAAGCAGGCCATGCAAAGCCATTATTTCATATCTAGCTTATTCTTCTAATAAATGATCTTGTTCACGATTACGTTATTTTTCTCTTTCTCTTGATTTTTTTCAATTAATATATAGAGTATTTATTTTCTGAAGTATTTATTATTTGAGATTTGGGTGTAAAAAGAAAATCGACAAACCGCATTAAACCGATAATTCGAGTGAAATCGAGAGAAAAAACTTAACTATAGTTTGGTTTGATTTTGTTTGGTGTTAGAAAAAAATCCAATCATCATTGGGTTGATTTGAATTCAACTAAAAAAATCAAACCGAAGCCAAACTATCTGGATATAACATGTATACAAGTTTTAAAATTATTTTATACATAAAAATAATTATTGTATATATATAAATATTTTTTAAACTCTTTAACAGTTCTCTCCTTGAATATCCTATTCCAATCTTTGACTTATAACTTTTGAGTGATCAAATATGATTTATATCCCATAAAAGTTAGCAACTCAAATAATGCCCAAAGAATAATCAAATCAATACTAATGCTAACAAAAAAATTCAATTCAATTCAATATAAGCAATGACAATAGTATTGGATATTTATTTTTTATTTTTGCATTGGTGTAGATAGTGAAAATGCATAACTTACTTTTAATATTATTTAGTCATGTAATTAATACTTAGTCCTTATTAGTCGTACTTATTTTAACATGACTTGGTACTTTACATTATGTGTATTTTTATTATGGATTATTAATTAGTAATATTTATATTATGCGATTTGTTGAGTATTTTAGTATAACCATGACTCATCTGGCATTATTTTATTTTATTTTATTGGTAATATCTTATATAGTTTTATCCCGCTAGGACTTAAGAAATATTAGAGCACAAATTATAAATTTTGTGCTATAAAGATTTTGTCCAAAAAAACTCAAAAAACCCGAGAAAAACTGCAATTGAAAAACTCGACTTTTGTTGGTTTGATTTGGTTTATAGATTTAAAAATCCGAGACAATTAATTTGGTTTAATAATTGAAAAATCTGAACTAACCCACTACATCCTTAATTGGAGAGTCTCTTTCTTACTATTATCTTTTTGGTGAATATTATTTAAATTTGAATTACTAATAATTATAATTTACAATAATTGTTTATATAGTTAGGAAAAATAAATAAAGTTCGCATTGAACAATTGAAAGCATGGGTAATGAGGCTCCAAAATTATAGTAATACTAATAGAGCTATTTCAACCAGACTGACATAAAGAGAAAGACTGTATTTCTAAAACAGAATAAGAGGCAGGTGACAACTGGGAATCAGGGACTGTGTGCAAATATTGTCAGTGTTCAACGCATAGCGCGTGAAACCCATACGTAGAAAAGAAAAAGACGTAAAAATATTTAATAAGTCATTGATACAATAGTACTCTCTCCGGTCCAAAATAAGTGCTTTTTTTGGATATTTTCATACAAATTAAGAAATCCACCTTTTAACATTAATTAGAAATAAAATTGACCATATTAAATTTTACTATCTAAGATAAACACTCCTAAAAAATATTCAACAATATTTACTCCAAAGATAATGTAAGAAAAAAATAATTAATTCATTATTCAAAAAACAAAAAAATCACTTATTTTGGACCGAAGAAAATAATTAATAGTATATCTTAAATTCCTAATTCACTAATGAACCTACATCAAGCAAATCCAAAGGCAAATACTGGTGATAATATGTAACTTCTAATACTCCGTGCATTCCACTTTATGAGGTGTATTTTGAAGAATAGAGGTTAAATTGATTGGTTTTTACATATAGTCAGATGTAGTTTTTTTTTTACCTCCAATGAATCTAATAGCCCGTTTGGCCAAGTTATAAAATAAGTTTATTTTGAAAAATAATTTTTTTTCAAAAGTGCTTTTCTCAAAAATACTTTTGGTGAGAAGCAGTTTGTGTTTGGCTAATTAGTTTGAAAAGCACTTCTGAACAACAATTAGCGCTTGGCCAAACTTTAAAAAACTACTTCTGTCACGACCGGAATTTTCCAGCATCGGGGTCGTGATGGCGCCTACTGTCGGAGCCAAGCAAACCAATTAAAACATACCTTTTCAACTAATTTTCAACAGCTAATAAAAATAAAACAATAATTTCAAGCGGAAGTCTGAATTCAATATTAAATGGAAGAAAAAAATGCGAAAAAATTAGCATCATCCTCTACCCAAGATTTAGTGTCATAGTACTCACGGGCTACTATGATTTACTAAAAATAAGAGTTTGAAAGAAATTACATAAGGAGTCTGTTTCGATACAAGGAAAAGAAAACATAATTGAAATAGAAGAGACTCGGGCCCGCGAACACCAACGAACTACCTAGAATTCTCTGGACTGAAGGCACGCACCCAAGCCATTGTTGTGGTCCGTAAGCTATCTACTCACCTATGCACAAAAGGGCACAGAAGTGTAGCATCAGCAGAACCGCCCCCATATGCTGGTAAGTGCTTGGCCTAACCCTGACGAAGTAGTGACGAGGCTGGACATGACCTACTATAGTTAGCCTGTGCAAATATGATATACAAGTATGGGAAAGAAACAATAACAATATAATATAAATAAAGCTAGGAGGGGACATGCTATCGGGGAGTACTGGATATAAATGGAACATCAGAATCAACAACAGATCTATTCCAGGATTTGTGATACACACATCTACAGTTGACGGCGTGCCACACGATCTCATAATGTATAATCTGAGTGGACGGTATGCCACTCAGTCCCATAGTGTAGTATATAAGTGAACGGTGCACAACACGATCCCGTAATGCAGTATATAAGTTGACGGTGCGCAACACGATCCCATAATGCAGTATATAAGTGGACGGCGCGCCACACGATCCCATAATGTAATATATAAGTAGACGCCGCACCATACGCTCCCGTATTCTCCGTGCTCACCGGCATCTCAGGCCAATAACAAAAGGTGGGCGGCGTGCCACACGATCCCGTAATATAACTGAATAACTCTAACAATCTCTCCAAAGGAGGTCCAGTTAGGGAAGCTCATCAATATAACAGTTAAACCCAGCAATGGTACAACTAACAGTCCAAAATATCCCGGCAAGGGAGAAATTACTAGCAACAGCCTACTCGTCCTGGCAACAGAAAAATAACTCAACAATAAGTCCCGGCAATGGAAAACAGCTCAACAATAAGTCCCCGGCAAGGGAAGAATACCATATTTCTTTCTTTAGCTCATTTACTTCTCAGCTATCACTTCATAGTTCATTTAACAAGTAATTAAATCAATTGTTTCATTTCTTTCGAATTCTAAAAGCAATTATGACTCACGGACATGCTATACTTGGGCGCATATGTAACCGTCACCATACTTATACACCGATTCCACATCACACATAGAAAATATTATCTTAATCTTATTCCCTCAAGTCAAAGTTAGATCAAACACTTACCTCGAATCCGAAAATAGCAACTCAAAGCTCAACAATCACCGTTCCTCTAGAATTCGACCCTGAATCAACAATATCTAACATAATGCGATTCAACATTATCAATAATAACACAAGGATACAATTTTCTAGCTTAGAAATGCATTTTCTAACTTTCTTCCAAAAATACCAAAATACAACACCGGGCCCACATGGTCCAAACTCGAGGCTCAGACGAAAACCCAATCCCCCATAACCCCACGAGTCCAAATATATGATTTGTTTTAAGATTCGACCCTAAATTGAGGTTGAATCACCCAAATTTCTCAAAAACCTAACTCTACCCAAAAGCCTAATTTCTACCATGATTTCATGTTTTAGGGTTAGATAATTGATGTTTAGGTGAAGAAATAATGGAAGAATGAGGTTGGAATCACTTACCCAAAGAGTTATGGTGAAATAGAGGCTTGGAGTTCGTCAATGGAGAGTGTAGGAGAAGAGCTCGAGTGGAATGGTGAGGAAAATCTTGAGCAACTGTTATGTTTTTAACTTAAAATCACTGGGCGAAAAAGACTTTATGCGATCACATCATCGGAGTGCGTTCGCATTGAATAACTGGTCGGGATTCTATGCGTTCACAGAGGATCTATGCGAACACATAGAAGAAAAACTGGGGAAGTCTGGTTAGCTCTATGCGTTCGCGAGGAAAGGATGCGAACGCATAGAAGAATGTTCTAGGGCCTAACATTTGAACTATGCGATCAAGATAAGAGGAGTGCGATCACACTGAAATGACTGGCCAACCTATGCGATTGCGGGTAAGGCTATGCGATCGCATAGAACAAATTTAGGTCACCTAAGGACAGCCTTGTGCGATCGCGGATGGATAAGTGTGATCGCATGGAACAAAGCATATGTGCAAAAATTACAGAAATCTACCAAGTTTTAAAGAGCAAAACCACCCCGAACCATCTCCAAAATCACTCCCGAGCCCTTGGGGCTCTCAACTAAACACACACACTAACCCAATATCATACTACGAACTTGCTCGAGCGATCAAATCGCTAAAATAACATCAAAATAATAGAATCAACCTCTAAAACTCATAATTTCATTTCAAAGTTCAAAATTTCTAAATTTTTCATTTTTAGTACGAAACACGTCAAACGACATCGTTTTCAACCAAACTTTACAAATAGCACTTAACTCTCATTTAAGACTTGTACCGGGCGTCGAAACCAAAATACGAGCCTGATACCATTACTTTTGATCAAATCTCTTTTTCATTTTTCCTTAAGCATTTTCGAAAACAAAATTCACGGAAAAATTCCATACTCGGGCTTGGGACCTCGGATTTCGATTCCGGTAATACGCCCGGGTCCCATATTTTCTACGGACTCCGGGTCAGGGTCCGTTTACCCAAAATATTGACCAAAGTCAACTATATCAATATTATTATCAAAATTCGAAGTTTTTAACACAGATTTCATAAATTTCCACATAAAATTTTTTCCCACTTCGCGCCCGGACTGTGCACGTAAATCGAGGCAACCAAATATTAAGTTTTTAAGGTATCAGAAGCACAAGGAAAGGGAGAATAACGGTGATGACCTTTTGGGTCGTCACAACTTTTAAGTGTATTTTTCTCAAAAGTGCTTCTAAAAAGTACTTTTGAAGAGAAGCTAATTTTTCTGCTTCTCCTCAAAAGCACTTTTTTTCCTTCCAAAAGCTTGGTCAAACACCTCAATTTTTGGCCAAACAGGATATAATCTTAAAGATAACAAAAATTTATTAAAATTACATAGAATCAACCGAAAAGCCTAACCAAATCGGGTGAAATTCAAAAATAGCTATATTTATAAGTGGTAATTGAAAAATAGTCATAGTTTCAAAAGTAATCGAAATTTAGCCATTTTTTATGTAAGATAAATCTGAACGAAAATACTGTTCAAAATCCAAAAAAATATTCCATCATAATATATTGGAATTCAAATTTTTACATGTGAATTCAGCTCCAGCATAATATACTGGAGTTCCAGCATAATATGATGGAAGTTCATACTTAGGTGTAGGGGCGTACAAAGCAAACCGACAAACCGCACCAACTCAATAATCCAAGTCAAAGAGACAAAAAACCCGATTATGGTTTGGTATTGGAAAAAAATCCGATCAAAATTGGTTCGGTTTGATTTTGATTAAAGATAGTCAAACCGAAACCAAACCTACTCAACATTACATATATAGAAAATTTTAGATATATTTAATGTATAGATATACTTATTGTGATGTAATTTATAAATATTTCTAAAACATTATTCATAATTTTATCTTTTAAGATATTATTTCAAGGTTGTACTTAGAACTTTTGAATATTCCAATAAGTTTTATAGCCATTAACATTAGTAAGTTAAGTAATGCTAACAAAAGCTCAAACCAAAATCAAATCAATATTAATGCTAACAAAATACATTCAATTCAATACTACGAACTGGAATGTATTGAACATCTATATTTTGTTTTTGCAATAATTTAGATAAAAATGCATAACCTATTTTTATATTTTCTTTAGTATTTAGTCATATAATTAATACCCCCTTATTAATCAATTAATTTTATCATGACTTAGTACTTTTAGATTATGTTTATTTTATTATGGTTTTCTAATTAACAATATTTATATTACATAATTTTATTGTCTTTATTGTTGAATATTTTATTATAATGCCATGACACATCTTATATTTTCTATTATTTTCTTGGAAAATAATTTATATAGTTGTATTTTACTAGGATTAAAGAAATATTTTAAGCGTAATTTTATATCTTTTGTTCTACGAAGATTTTACCAAGAAAATCCGAATTACCCGAAAAAATCCGAGAAAACCTGAGAGGAAAAAACTCGAGTTTTATTGGTTCGGTTTGGTCTTTAGATTTAATAACCCGACACAATTAGTTTGGTTTGGTAATTGTAAAATCCGAAACAACCTGACCTATGTACACCCCTACTTAGGTGCTCCAATCTCCAGAATATTATGTTGGAACTTTCTGTGTGATGGAGCTCTAGCACAATATATTGGAAGTTCACACACATGTGCTCCAATCTCCAATATATTATACTGGAACTTTCCGTATTGCAGCAATTATTTTTTAATAACTTTGCAAATATTGACTATTTTTAATTATCAATACGAAAACTGGCTAGCCCGTGCTATTTCACACCAAAACTCACTCTTAACTACACGCATACGAAAAGAGAGTGAGAAGGTGGGGGCTTTTCGGGGTGGTGGTTTTTTGGGGGGTGGGGGTGGGGTTCTGCACTAGTAATAGTAATAGGAAGCAAGCCGAGCAAAGCCAACCTTTCTATCCTCTTTCTATTTTATCTCACCATCATTTCCAGCTTATTCTTAAGAAACGATCATATATATCCACTGGTACAATTTATTTTTATTTTTATTTATCAACGGTTACTTCTTTCCGTTTAATACGTACTTATCTTATTCCACTTTATATAAGGTAGTTATTATTTAGAGGGTCACTTAATATTTCTTATAAATATATTTAAATTAGTTAATTTATTCGCGCTTTAAGAGATTAGTTAATATATTCGGTTAATATAAATAAGTAATAATTGTTAGAATTTTTATATAAAGGATTAATCTTTATTAATCAGTTAAGCAGCGATAATTGCTAATTTCAAAGTCATCCTTAATATTTATTAAAATATAATTCTTATTCTTGTGCTTTTTTACCAACAATATTAAATTTATGAAATAACAAAGTAAGTATCATGTTTAAATATAAAAAAAAAGTAAGTCTCATCAAATCTGTTCCATACTTCAGGAATCAGGATTCGATGAATGATCAACTTTATTTCTGCATCTTCTTCAATATAACAATATCAATTGTTTTTATTCTTTCTGATTTTATCATTTTATATCCAAAGCCACTTACCTAATGATAAATTATGGTTTGTGTTTGGTGTGTGTATATATCTATAGATATGAAAAAGAAGAATTCCCCTACAAAATAAAAGCAATAAGTCAAATTGTACCTTAACACTATATTTGGATCATTACTCCCATTATTTTATAATGTATTATATTGTAATATATCGTATTGTATAATATCATTTTATGAATACAATGTTTGAATAGATTGTATCGTTTGTCATTTATTAAATAATATGTTGCTGTTTTGTTTGACCGTATTGTACTATACTATAACTGATAAGCTTACTAAAATACCCTCAATTATTTTAATATTGAATTTATAAAAAATTATGCGTAAAATAATTTTTAAAAAATAAAACAGAACAAGGCAAAACATCTTAAGAAAGCAAAACAGAAGACGGCAATACAAAGGATCACAACTAATTAGAATTGAGTTAAAACTAAATTAGGAGAAAGATAAAATAGAAGGCAGCAAAACACCTTTAACGTTGGCGGGAAAAGTACTGGAGAAAAATAACGTAGGTTATAAGTTGGAGATAGGAGTTAAAATAGAAAAAGAAGGTAAAAGGTAAAATAGAATTGTGGAGTAATAAGTTATGGCATAATTGGAAAGAAAAATAGGAAACGATCCCACCACACTAAATCGATTGTTTCAAAAAATGAATTTTTCATTGTTCCGGAATAATAGACATAACAATACAATACGGCCAATTTTATTGAAACAATTAAAACAAACATTATTTTGAAATAACAGTATAAACAATACGACGAGGAACAACCACCCAAACAAGCTGTAAGTTATAAAGGAGTTTTCATGTTTGAATTTGTTTACCCACATGTGAAATAGAATTCGATAAAGCCTTAGTCAATTGTTAATATGTAAAGAAACCTATTAAGATTCAAATTAATCCCCCTTAATTATATATCAAGGTTTATAATTACAAGAATATTCATTACATTCAGCAGATATGATTAAAAAGAGATTTTTGAGTTTTAATTTGAAAATAATGCTAGAGCCTAAAGAATTTTTACACTAAGATTTTACCCTAAAAACTGCATTTATCATGTGTTATATAAGATTAAGGAAAAAGAATAACTGCAAAATAATAATAATCTGAAAACATACTTTAAATATAAGGAACCTTTATAAATTAAAATATGAATTTATTTTAAAGTCCTAAATTGTAGGATTGTTTACATATTCAAATAAGGAATGATTTAGTAATAACATTTTTAGTTATTTTCACTTTCCTAATAATTAGGATCTTTTATTAATATAATTGACTATTTTATATGGTGTAAACTCTATTTTTAAAGAGTAAAAAAGCCGAACGATAATTTTCAAAGAGCATTATATATATATATATATATATATATATATATATATATATATATATATATATATATATATATATATATATATATATATATATATATATATATATATATATATATATATATATATATATATATATATACACACATATATTTGTGGCTTAAATATATTTTATATTATTTTTTGGTATATAAATCTTGTTTCCAAAAAAAAGTTCGTCATATAATACACATAAAAAAATTTTCGACTAAGCGACATCGCGTAAAGTGGAAGGCATGCAGTATTAGAAGTTGCATATTATCACTAATATTTACCTTTTAATTAACTTGATGTACGTTTTACTCTTGAATTAGGATTTTCAGATTTTCTATCAACTACTGAGTTGATTTTTAAAAAATCATTGAACTAATGAAAACAACAACGACGACGACGATGACAACCCATTATAATCCTATAAGTGGGGTCTAAAGATGGTAGTGTGTACGCAGACCTTATCTCTACTCCAACGGAGTAGAGTGACTATTTCCGATAGACTTTCGGCTCAAGAAGACGAAATGACGAAAAGAGACAATATATCAGTACCATCATGGAAATAATAACAACAACACAAGTGCCAGTGAATAGATGGAAAACAGAAATAATAACCAGTAGATAAGGCCCGACACTATGGAAATGGAAGAGTAATGTAAACAGAGCACTGACCACTACCAGTCTAAGACTAAATCCTATCAGCCTAGCCTCATACTGGTAGACCAAATATGCTCAACTACCTCCTACCCACAACCTTAATGCTCGACCTCCACAACTTTCTATCGAGTTCCATGTCCTTGGAGATCTGAAGCCTCGCCATATCCGCCTGATCACCTCTCCCCAATACTTCTTAGGCTACCTTCTCTCCCCCTATCCACCAACGCCAACCGCTCAGACCTCCTTACTGGGGCATCCAAGCTCCTCCTCTGAACATGCCCGAACCATCTAAGCCTCACTTCTTGCATCTTGTCATCAATATGAGTCACACCCAACTTCTCTGAATATCTTCATTCCTAACTTATCCATCCTAGTGTGCCCTCACATCCACCTCCACATTCTCATTTCTACTATTTTCATCTTCAGGGTATGTGAGTTCTTAACTGGCCAACACTTAGCCCTATACAACATGGTCGGCCTAAATACCACTCTATAAAACTTACATTTGAGTAATAGAGGCATTTTCTTGTCACACAGGACTCCAGATGCTAGCCTCTATTTCATCCACCCCACCCCTATACGGTGTGTAACATCCTCGTCGATCTCCCATCCCTCTGGATAACCGACCTAAGATATATACTTGAAACTGCCTCTCTTGGAAATGACTTGTGCTCCAAGCCTCACGTCCATGCCCCTTCCCTCGTCTCGGCAATGAACTAATGAATATTGTTTTAAAAAAGTCATTACTGTTATAAAATAATAGAAGAACAAGAACAATATTGCAGAGAGAGTAGGGAGAGGAGTATTCTTATTGATACTTTGGGATAATTTACAATGGGGTAAGACCCCTCTTTTTATAGGAAGAGAAATGACTTAGCCTCAAAGTAAAACTCTTCTATAATATAGACATTCACCCTAATTAGAGTTCTATTCTTAACACTCCCCCTTGAATGTCTACTCAATAAATAATGTGCCTCGTTAAAACCTTAGCTGAAATAAAACCCAATGGGAAAAAAATTCTAGAAAAGGGAAAAGAGTACACATATTTACGAATGCGCCTATTGGTTGCCTCGTTAAAAACCTTGCAAGGAAAACCCAGTGGGACAAAACCTTGTAAGGGAAAAAGAGTGCAACGCGCATTAACTCCCCCTGAAGAGAGCATCAATTCACATCCTTGAGTCTTCGCATCCCAATCTTGTGCACTAGCTTCAAGAGATCGTTAGTAGAGATTTGATAAATAAATCATCCATATTATATAATGAATATTTGCACCTTGAAATCATAACTCGTGATAGATATATAATGTCTTCACAAATATCGTGGAATGGCTCTTCAATATTTCTATAGAGATATCCTCGCCATCACATTATCATAGTTATAGCAAGATATATTTGTGCATAAATTACATTAAGGAAGTGGTACCTCAAGATCAAGAATTGTAGATTCTTCAAGCAACTTAAATCCTTCATGGATTGTCATATAAGTTAAGTCATATAAGTCATATAATAGACTTTAGATGCATATCAAGTTTTCATGTCATGCTAAACAAATAAGATATCGAAAACTGATTACACATACCATTGACTTTATACTTTCAAGTATTCGAACTACATGTCCAAAACTACATGTCTTTCATATGGAATCAATTCTACTTGAATTGTATCTCTCAATTTGGCCAATATTTTTGTTTGTATTTGACAAACTTAAGATCCTCATTAGCGCTATCATAGATGTCGGCGACGAACGTTTTATATCGGTTCCAGTAAATTTTCATAAAGACATAACATGGAGATCTCTTCATTCATATATTCAGGTACCTGAATCTCTCATGAGATTTTATGAAGTGTTATATCATGTGATCTTCTAGATCACTTGCCTCCTTATTATGATCACTTTGATCATTTGCTCATCTTCTTTATTAAGAAGTTCTTTTTGAAACCGATTTGTCTATACGCTTTAAGTGTATCAAAGAGTTTGTCCTTCTAGGACTTAATATGAGCATTTGCAGTGAGAATATAGTTACTTTCTTTGGGTCAGCAAATGCGTATGGCATGCTTTGCAATATATTGCAATTGAATTATCCTTTTATGAACTTCAGGTTCATATTATGATATTCGAGGATCTATATATACAAATGATAATTCGTCCCATGTAACCTTTTCTCAAGTGTTTATCATGTCTCCCCCTCATGTTAGGAAAACTAACTTGTTTCCTCAACTCTGGGAAATCATCTTTGTGCATTATCATGTTAATATACACAGCAGATTAATAATAATAAGATGAAATTATTTGGTTCCTGACCCTGAACCACTTGTGATGGGAGAATATAATATACTCTCGTGTATAGCATATATTAAATTGATATAGATAACTTTGTTCTCATAAGCAATAATTTAGCTATTAAATGGAGGCACTCAATAAATTATTTTGCTAAACCAACTATGATGTAAACCAACTTATCAAGATGAACTATCTTGAATAGAAAATCTGGAAATTATGCTCGAAATTAGATTACTGAGCAATTTACCTCGCAAGCACCGGCCAGGCTGCAGGTTAATAATAATCGCACATATAACCATATCATAGATGCATCATATGTGGTATACATGGCAGGCGAATGGGCCCATATTCACCTTTGATATTTCCAGAATTTATGGGATTCAACCCCAACTTTAGTTGGTCAATTAATTTAATGAGAACAAGTAATACAAGAGAATTCGTAAAGAACTTTCTAGTTCTTTAATATTTACCCATGTGAATTCTCTATTATTGTTGCACATCATACTTAAATTGATATGGCTAACCCGAATGCCAGTTGAATAAATTATCAATATTGATAAGTTCATGTTTATACCATGACATGTGCAATTCTCAATAAACTCCAAGTTTATTATGATATGGATTTTTATATCAATTAACATCCACTTTATTGTGGCATTCTTTTGTTTGTGTAGTACAAACTGGAGAATAAAGCGGGTAGCTTTTCATATACAGATTATCCCGCTACAAGTTGTAGTAATAGAAGATATCAAATCTCTCCTCTATTTATTGTCTCAATATAATCAACCGCTTTCACATATACTTTGGAAACTGAATAAGTTTCTTTGAGACTTACTACAACACAATACCTTATTGGTAATCAATTGCGTTTCTCCAAAATAATATAATTGGCTCTTGCATAGAGTTCTCAATTAATTTGGTACTATCACATATTGCTATCACATTCTCTGCGGGGATATGTAATTTTGTTATCCTTTTCAAATCTGTAAATGCGTCTGGCATTTGATTTGCTATTCTTTGCAAATGGATAATATTTTGCACCTCTTTTTCACAAATAGAGGTATGTGGATCAAGATGAGATAATGATGCATTTTTTCACAAAATTTCCCGTTTGGTTTCACCAACTTCTCCCCCTAATTTTGGGAAAAGTGTCTCATCGAATTGACAGTCTGCAAATCGTGCAGTGAACAAATCCCCTGTCAATGTTTCGAGGTAGCGAATAATGGAGGGCGATTCAAACCCAACATATATTCCTAACCTTCTTTGCAGACCCATTTTGGTGCGGTATGGCGGTGCTACAGGCACATATACTGCGCATCCAAAAATTCTTAAATGGGATATATTAGGTTCATGACTCAAAACTAATTGCAACGGGGAATATTTGTGATAATTCGTCGGTCTGAGACGAACTAGCATTGCTGCATGCAAAATGGCGTGACCCCAAACTGAAGTGGGTAGCCTCGTTTTCATGAGTAAATGAGGTATTCAAGATTATTCTCATCTATTGTCTCGATATGGTATCCATTTTGACGGATATCTTTAAAACTCAACAAGTTTCTCTTGGACTTGGAGAAGAACATTGCATTCTCTATGATAAATATTGTTCCTTTAGGCAGATTTATAGTTGCTCTTCCGGAGCCTTCAGTCAATTTACTACTACCAGAAATCGTAGTAACATCTGCCTTACACATACTTAAATGAGAGAAATATTTCTTCTCTTTGAGTATCGTATGTGTGGTACATGAATCAATTAAACAAATATTTTTATAGTTGGACGTTGATCCAAGGTATGTTAGAAAAGACGATGTATAGTATACATATTGTAAACATGAAGATAAATTTATTTGTTATACATAGCATGGAATACTTTTATACAGCGAGCATTTGCCACTATTTTGTGATTAAGGCAACTGTTTATTGCAAGCTAATTACTAACACAAATGGATGTTAAAATATACTGACTATTACACATAATTTGATAGATGATAAATAAGATGTGTACATAGTAATATACAATACACACACATTTGTGTGTGAAACTAAAACTCAGCGATATACGCAATTGTAGAACATCAAGTGTATATACTATTAAGAACAAAAGAATGTGACAATTAATATACATGTTAACAATTGAATTGTGTTTTTATTGTATTGCGGCAGATCGTTGTACAATGATTAATTTATATACATATGTAACGAAATGCTTATGTGAACAAATAAAATTCAGTGTATACTGTATGATAATGGATTATGAACTAGATGTCTAAATTATAATAACATATGTGTAAACATGGTTACGTAATAACGATGTGCATCTCTCAATACTAATTTTTTATTTTATTTCAAGCATATTATAATTTTAACGAATACTTGCTTGATACTTAGCATTACTAGCTTAAAACAGAAAATATAAAATTTGAACCATATCACAATAATAGATAACTTATGTAAACTATGATAATTGTTTATTCATTAACTAATACGAATAAGTAAAAATAAAAATATCAAACTACTCAATCTTCTTTAACCATGGATCCATCACCGATCAAGTGATCTATTTTCCCCTCAGGGTGCTCAAAGAAGTCTGCCATATCCAAGTGGGTGATGTCAAAATTATTGTCAGAGACAAAATTGGTTTCAGGGCCTTTACTCTTTAGAGATGCTTGATAAAGCTCAACCAAATGTCTTGGTACACGGCAAATTCTTGCCCAGTGCCCTTTTCCACCGCAACGATAACATATAGTTTCTGAACTATTTGCTTTTGGATTCTCATAATTCATATCGTGCTTGTGGCAGAGTGACCAACTTCAGGTTGTCATATCTCTCCTTTAAGCCATTCCACAAGATAAGTGGATCTTTGACTGTGAGATATTCAATTTTCAAACCTTCATCAAGGTGATGACACAAGAAAATCAAGGCCTTAGCACAGTCTTGGGTGGATGCATTATCTCTGTCTTTAATGGCGTCTCCAAGACCCATTGCATCCAAATGGATTTCAGCATCCAACACCCATGTCATGTAGTTCTTGCCTGAAATTTCAAGGGCAACAAACTTTCTTTTCATAATGTCAGACATAATTAAAACAAAATTAAAAAAAAAATATAAAGAACTTGCACAATTGAGGTTGAGTGATGAGAGGCAAAGGGGAGAGATGGAGGGCAAACTAAGTTTTATCCTCATAATCATAGAAAATTACCTGGATAGAAGACCTGCATTGTTAATGCCTCCACAAAATAAATCACCCGTATTATTGGTATATTTATCCTGATGCCCCTTGGTATCAATGCATCTATTTGTTAATGCCTCCACAAAATTTAGCAAAATAAATCACCCGTACTATGATATACTTATCCAGATTTCCCTTGGTATTACTTCTTAATTTTCTCAAAGAGATTCTTGAGATAGTAGAGCTTCGTGCTGATAACGTGTTATAAAATAATAGAAGAACAAGAACAATATTGCAGAGAGATTAGGGAGAGGAGTATTCTTATTGATACTTTGGGATAATTTACAATGGGGTAAGACCCCTATATTTATAGGAAGAGAAATGACTTAGCCTCAAAGTAAAACTCTTCTATAAGATAGACATTCTTAACAATTACTTTAATTTGTAACTAAAAAGTCATTTTTGCATATTGTAACTAAAAAATTATTTTACTTTATTTTGTAACTGAAATGTCACTTATTTTGCCATTATAACTAAAAAGTCACTATAGGAGCATATAGGATATTTTGATTTGCTTTTTGCTAAAGTGGCACAATTTAAAAAATTAAAATCACTAAATAATGACCCATGAATCCAAACCACTATACCTTTCTCTTTTGTTTTTTTCTTTTCTTTTAAGAGAAATCAAAAAGAAGTCACAGTCGACTAAAACAAAATGGTGCATACGTATATATTCAAAAATAACCTGAGATTTTGCACGACAAAATAGAAAAAATAGAATAATCAAGCACAGTTTTGTACCAGCCTCTCTCTCCATATATATCCAAATCTTTTTTGAAGTCGTTATCTTTTTATAGATATATAAATATATAGCCGAGAAACAAATGCTAATTGCATGCACAATTTTGTTTTAATGGATGCTTTTAATTGGTTGAGTTGAGAAGAAAAATATCGCATCAGCCAAAAATGACTAAGAACCCATTTGACCTGGCTGATTTAGAGTAGCTGATAAGTATATGTGCTGAAAGACATTTTTAAGTGCTGAAACTGATTTAAAAAATAAGCAGTTACGTATTTGAATAAAAGTGCTGAAATTAATAATAAATAGCAAAAGAATTGAGTATTCAAAGAGTTTGTTTTAAAAAGAAGTATTTTAGGGATAGAATAGTAAATATTTTGGTTAAACAATGCTTATAAGTTGAAATTTGATAAGTTGGGGGAGATCAACTTATGGCTTTTGGCTTATTTTTGGCTTATAAGCACTATGAATTTTACCAAATGCGTAGATAAGCCAAAAAGTGCTTATAAGCCAGTTTCACCACCTATAAGCTTAGCCAAATACCCTCTAAAAATATCTCAAGAAAGTATAAAGTGACTTCTTAGAAGGTGTAAAGCGCCCGGCGCGCCGCGCTTGTGTAAATTCCAGTATGGTCCAAAATTTCACTTCTAGAAATATATTGCAATGATGCCCCATGCCCCGCGGCGCTCCACGCGGCGTGGTAGTACAAAAATTAGATTTTTAAGTGAAAAACGACCTCATTTCGCAAGAAAACATAAGTGACTATTTTTTAGCGAGCTTGGGAGCTTCTGTCAATGGTTTTGAAGAGTTTTGACTGCGAATCGGTTTGAGGTAAGTTTTATGAGTTAAATACATGATTTTAATGAAGAATCATCCTTGAAATTCATGAAAACATAGCCAAATTGTATGAAATTAGGGATTGAGATTGAAATTCTAAAATGGTGATTTGAGGGGTCAAATGGACTCCGATTTTTGTGAATTTGGTATGTATAGACTCGTGGCGAGATAAGAATCGTATTGATATAAAAATTTCTGAATTTCGAGATGTGGGTCCAGGGCTCAGGTTTTGCAAATTTCGTGATTTTCAATATTTTCGAGTCTTTTCGATTGAGTTATATTCCCTTAGCATATTGGGATGTATTCCCTCTGAATTTGGATAGATTCGACGCGCGTGGAGGCCGATTTGAGGAGCAAAGGTGTCGCATGCTAGAGATTTTGTCGGTTCAAGGTGAGTAATAATTTTAAATGATGTCCTAAGGGTTTGAAACTCCAGATTGCACAACATACTGCTATGTTGAGATGAGACACACATTGTATGACGAGCGCATGGTCATTTACTATTGGGGATTGTGACTTGGTCCATCCCGATTGGTGTTTTTACTGCGTATTTGATAAAGAATTATTGATCTTCATCATGATTTGGGCTTATTGCCATACTTGGGCTTCATGCCAATTATTTGAAATCCTTTTGTAAATTTCCATCACTAATTTTCTCACCAATTAAAATATTATTTGAACTCAGTCCATTTGAATTATATTATTTCCTGAACTCAGCTACATTTATACTCAACTTTAGATTTAATAATATTTATAATGTTGTTGAGTTGAGAACCATTATTTTACTAATGCCCAAGGGGCTTATAATTATTTTTTGGACTGATTGAGGTCGATGGCCATATGCGAGGTTATGTTGAATGATGTGAGGAGGATTTTAGGCCTCGAGTGTGATGTTTGAAGGCTTTAAGGCCTTATGATATGGGCTTGGGCTGTATGATCCCCACACCTCCAGTGAGTGCAAGGTACCTAGGTGAGTTGGGAGTGGGCCCGAGAGGCCGAAGTTTGTATTTTTTTGTGAGTTGAGAGTGAGCTTGAGAGGCTGATATTGTGTGCTAGTGAGTTGGGAGTAAGCCCGTAGGGATGATACTGTACTGAGAGTATGATATTGAGCCCGAGGGGAAAGCTTCTGATTATTTTTTACTTGTTGAAATTGTTTGTCTTCATTGTTTTAAAAGAGAATTATCTCATACTTCACGGGTTTATTGTGTAACTGATTATACTGCTTGAGATAGCGCTATATTGTGCCTTTATGAGATTTCATGCTTTCAGTCATTATTTATTTTTATTACTCACTGAGTTGGAGTACTCACATTACTCATTGTACCTGGTGTGCAGATGCATGTATTGATCACCCGGTAGAGGGATATTAGCTGATTGAAGGTATTTCTATTGTAGCTGAGCAAGGTGACCGCCAGCGTTCGCGGAATTGTATCTCTTCCATTGATTCTAAATTTCGAATATGTATAATGTGTATTACTGGTCTTATAGTAATGTTCAGATTCCTTAGATGCTCGTGACTTGTGACACATCGATCGAGTTATTTGGGCTATAAACACTGGTTATTATTGTGTTAAGCTGTATTTATTTATTTATTTATGTTTAAAAATTATTAAAGAGATAAATTGGGTTAGTTTACTGGCCTTGTCTTTACGAGAGGCGCCATCACGCTCGAGTTTGGAATTTTGTGTCTTGACTAGTTGGTATCAGAGCCTAGGTTACTTGGTCTCGCGAGTCATGAGCCAGTTTAGTAGAGTTTCGTGGATCAATACTGAGACGTCTGTACTTATCCTCGTGAGGCTCCAAAACCTTTAGGAAAACTTCACATTCTTTAATCTTATCGTGCGTCCTTGATTCATCTCAAAAAGAAATTTTCGAAATATCTTCCACACATTCGTATGCGCGCATGAGCACTCGGTATAACATGTGCCTTGATGGCTTGTGATTCCCCGATCAAGGGGCTAGGTGTAATCTCTGTGAGTTTAACGTTAGGCCAGTCTGGAGGACTTGATGCCAAATCTTTTCCAATGGCTTGAGCACCGAGGTGCTGATTTTGTGAGCAAGTGTTTTGAAATCATATGTTCATTATTGTGCTTATTAGCCGGAATGGCGGTTGGATATCCACATGATGATTATGTTAGTGCTGCGAGGTGTATTTATACGACTTGGTAGTGATGAAGAAGCCTGCTGAATAGTAGATGAACTATTAGGTGATTCGTTTCTTATTGTGATCCGTTGAGTAACCCCGAGTTATGGGCGCGTGAAGAATATTTTCGTTTCTCCTAGTTGGAAAATAAAGTGAATTACATGTGAGAGTATGAGTTCAGACTCAGGAAGACTAATGACTGGGAAGTGAAAGGTATACAAAAATATTAACTAAAGGTAAAGCTAGTGGGTAATTGGCTTATGAGGAAAATCTATTTGTCATACTAGTTAGATAAGTCTGGGAGTTGAGATCGCTTCTGTAAATGTATTATGACGAAATCGTTGAGTCAAGGAGACCACCTTGAAGGTCGAAAAAATTAAAGAAAGAATATGTTCTTACTCGGTTGAATAGCCCAATAATGGAGGATTGAAAAGTATTTTCTATGTGTTATGATTCGAATAGGTGCAATGCATGTCCATGTATCAATTTTGATAATATAATACATGTAGTACTGAGATTAATGTTGTTGATATACATTGTGATGCTTTGTCAAGTTGTGGACGTGTTGTTAGAATGGTTTTGGTGATTCTCTGGCAGGTGGATATGCCCAATTACAAAGGAGACTCTGCCAAAATTTTTGAAAAATTTGGGACTTAGTAAAAATTTGGTCGCCTAGAGAGTAGGCTTAACTGTTATGTGAGTGAATGCAAAAAAAAATAAATTGCTGAAGAGTTAAAATTTCTAATGATTCGTGTTTCCACAAGCTTATGAAGGAGTAAGTTTAATCTCACCATGATATTACAACAACAATAAAGTATATGTGTTGTGACCTATGGCTTCGAGCCAAGTTGGGGAGATTACTATTGGTTAGCGGATTGTACGATTATATACTATGTTAGTTCCGAATTGATGTATGCTGGTGAGTCAGTTCTTGTTATGGAAATTTGGCCGAGAATGGCATGAGTGAAGGAAATTTTTGACAAGATGTCATGAACTCGGATGAGCAGGAGATAAGTTTTGATGTTTATGGTAAGTTGGCATTGTCTTCAGCGTCACCTATGATCGATGTTTTGTAAAAAGGGTTTTGCGTCTTGGTTAATTATTCTTGATCACTTTTCAGCGTTAGTGCGACCGGTGGTTTGGAGGTATGCTCGAGATAATGTTGTGGGAATGTGTCCCGGGGGAAGATATATAAGTGTGGCATGTGATCAGTTGATTGATTAAAGATGTAAACTAAGTATGAAGTGTGTGATGGTGTCGTTAAATTAAAGATTCATGCCTGGAGGGCACTTGGCATATTGAGTTGTGAAGTGGGGAGGATTACTCCTATTGTGATGGTTTTTCTTGTGTTTTATGAAGAAAATGAAGTTATTATGGACCTTTAAAAGGTTACTAGACTAGTTCAGTGTGATTAGAATCAGCTTGAAGTCAATGGATAGATTTAATGTGAATAATGGCTCTATATCAGGCCAGATGTGTGTATTTTTAAAACGTGGTCCTCGTGGAGGAGTAGTTAGGTTGATGTTTCTTTGTCAGATATTCTGCGTACTGATGCATTGCGCAGTGTGAGTTGTGAGACGGTTTGAGAAATTGCTCTGTGTTGAGAATCCATGTAGGAATGATGTTATATGAGCATCTTGGCTCTTGAAATTCGGATAGTTCATCGTACCTCAGTTGTGCTTTTGTTTTGTAGCTTATAACTCTATATGTCCCTCATAGATATTATTATGCACTTAGCATGCTTATGATCGATACTCAGTATTTTGTTGTAATGAGCAAATTTGGCTCGATGTGCATCTCCTTATGTGAGATCTATGTGTGGATCGGGTGGCACACCGCCATGGGTATGTTATCCGGATCAGGTTACACGCTGCAATAGTGTGATGTTGAGTATAGTTTTCTATATGCTATTTTGCATGCCTTGCTTCCTGTTTTCTAAGGAAAGTCCATATTAGTGCGTGTGATTGGTAATTCCTTCCACAGTTTGTTTTCCTTTTGTATCGCGTTCGAATTGGTAGCCTATTGGCATATTGAGGCATCATATGTGACTTTCGATTAAGTTTATTGCCTGAGCAGTTAGTAATGGGTGAGATGAGATCATTAAATTCGAGATCAGTGCAATCTGAGTGTATGAAGTAAATTAAGGGGCTAGGACCATTGTTTGGTTCAGAATGAGGTGATAGTTCTAAACAGAAGTATAGACCCAATGAATTGTTGATTCGGTGGTGTTATGAATTTATACAGATCTTATCCGTCGTGTCGTTATTGTAAGAATTTGAACAAGACCTATGCATGTCATGCAGAGCATGGGATGTGTAATGATTTTTCTTCTAGATTGGATCAGTGGAAGTTCTTGACTAGTTGAGTACATAAACGTTCATGGTTCGGAAGGGAAGTGAAGTCCTCATGTTACCTTAGGATGATATGGTATATGCGATATGTTGTGAAGGATTAAGATTTGCGAGTGTAAGGCTATGGTTCAGTTTTGAATGGAAATTCATAGCATTCTTGGCAGTAGGGGCAGCTGTAAGCATTTAGAGAAATAAGCTTCAAATGATTAAGGAAGTTGTATTTCTAATCAGAGTGATTTTTAGAGAGTACATGTTTTAGAAAAAGGTAAATGTGATTAAGTTGATGGCACTTCAATAGTATTGCGGCACTTTTAAGGATGGATCGATCTGATGTTCGAGTTGCTTGTATTCACACAGTGGAAATTGGGATCAGATGGTGTGTGTGCTATATGGAGTTGGAGACTGGGAGTTCTCATGTACATGCTATATTGTGGTTGTGGATCGTGTGCGTCGGTACTATTTAACGGCTATCAGGATTTGGAGGCTCGAGTGGATATTTACTTGCTGGTATGTCAGATTTTGTATGTGATGTCAGAATTTAGACTGGTTGTCTTAGCGTCAAGCAATTCTGAACTATTGTGTCATGGGCTATACCGGAAATGCCACGGGTTGAGTGGCGAGGTGAGTTGGATTACGTTCTATCAGGTTTGCATGGTATGTGTTATTTGTTTCATTGTGTGTGTAATGATTTACTTTGGCTCCAACCATCAATTGAGCATGGTTGTCGATTTCAAGCATAGTGACTCGAGGTGTTTCCTGTGGAGTAGTATTTAGATAAGATCGCGCGTTGCAGCTACGCTGTGTGGAAACATGACCTTGCGAGTCAAATTTTTGTGTCCTATTTCTATGATGTGAGATAGGGTCTTAGCACTTGTGTTGTGGCAGTACTAGTGAATTTGAGGTACAACTCTCTCAGTTGAGTCAATTTCATGATTTGAGTTTGTTCGAACCGTATCTTATTGGTGCGCGTATTATGCAAGTTGTGACTTAGGCCTGTATTAAGGTTTTATATGACCAAAGTGGTGTGCTGGATTTGAGATGTTCGTTGGGGGCATTGATGAATACGAACAGATTTGATTTCGGCTTGTTAGAGGAATAATATCGATGTTTGGCTTGGAAATCTGTTGTGGTATTAGTCAAAAGGGAAGTGGCTTCATAAGTGGTTGGTCTGAGAAATGGTTATGGTTTGCTGCGTGTCTCATTTACTGTTGGCAGTATATGAAAGTTTTGGAATAAGACTTTAGCTAATAAGGGATTTTCTATCGGTATTTGGTTGTTGTGGGCAACTGCTGTGAATATAAGTTATCATTACGAGTGTTTGGGTTCTGTAGTATTGTTTAACAAAAAATATAATTTGGTCAAAGCTTGAATTTTAAAGAGAAGAAATCGGGTTACTGATAAACAAAGAGACCGAAATATAATTGGCTTTCAACGGGTAAGAATAAAGCAATAAGATAGTTTTATTTCACTATGATCTCAAGAGTGTTCTGTGTCCCTACAAATGATAAAACTTCCTCCTTTTGTAGTTGACCCACGGATTATTCTAAATAATAAAGAGCATTTAATGAGACATTACATAATCATTGCTATTAAATACTGAATAAATAACGTATCAGGTATTTAATAATGAATATAGTCTACTTTTTGCCATCAGATTCGTGTCTCCAGTGCCCTTTTATCCGTTGATATTGAATGCCTTGGATAGACAAGAGAATCGTATCTAAGGTCCTTCTCGTGCCTGTTTCCTTTTCTTCTACCGTGCATGTTGTCCTCCGTATCATTTAATCATTTATTGCTCTTTTACTATTTGACCAATCCACGTGTCATGCCATGTCACCTTTAATAAAAACTCAATTTTTTCCCAATATAGATAGTCCCCCCACTTTTCATTTATTTATCCATTAAATAATTGGGAGTGGATCTTGAAAAAGAATTTTTATCACAATTAATGCTTGTGTCAGTATCGACGTCTCTTCTATCTTTCTCATTTAATACCCCGTACACGTGTCATCTTCTGGTTGGATCTGCAGTTTTGTTCCCATTTTTTCTAGGTCTGTTCAACTTCCTCTGTTTACGAAGTGATGGTTATCTTTAATATAAGCTTTCCATAATTACTTCCCTTAATTTTGACGGTTGTTCTCATATAAACTTTTTAATTCATACTTTCTTTGTCTTCTTCTTCATCAACTTCCATCTAGCATTCGAATTTCCTTTCTTTCTTATACTTTCTTCAAAACTATCCTACAATGGCATCTCCAAACCCTAATCCCAGAATGGTTTTGCTTCTTGATCAATTTCCTAATGCACCTGCTCCTATCAGACATTCAAGAGGCAGAGGAGGAAGATTCCGAAATATGGGATCTACACGTGGAGGCTCAACTAGTTCTGGAATTAAAGGATCTTCTTCTAAAACTCCATTAAAGAAATTTCGAAGCCTTATCTAGAGCCCACGGTTGAAGAGATTATTCCAAATGATTTGTCTTTTGCAAGTGACAGAGCGTCCCTTCAAAAACAATTTGCAAAATTGGAAAAAACTGATGCTTATCCCTCTCTTATAAATGAACAGAGTATCCCCACCATTAGGAAAGATTGCAATTGGAAAGAGGGCATCGTTCGTTTATCAATTTCTTCTATTAGCCAAAGAATTTCATCATACAGAAATGAGTATTCTTATGTTTATACCTACCCCTTCACTTTAGGGTTTAAACCTGCTGTAGACCCAATTATCATAGATTTTTGCAGATTTTTCAACATTTCCTTACCCTAGATTGGACCTTATATGGAGAGCTGTAGCTTGTTTAAGGTTTTTGTCTACTAAGGCAAAAGTTAATTTTACCTTCCCCTATCTCATCTACTTATACCACCCTAGTCTGCTATGCCATGGGGTTTTCACTCTAGCTGCAAGGAGCGAAAGAGTTTTAGTAAACACTAATGACGATAAAGATCATGGGTGGTATCTGCATTATATTGGTGTTCACACAATGGAATTATTGGGAGAATCAAACATTCCCTTCCCCGAGATGTGGAATTTTGCACGTAAGTTTCTGTTTTACTTTCCCCATGCCTATTTTATAAGATTTTGATCTTCTCTTTAAATTTATCCCCTTTTTGGTTTTTATAGCAACCATGGGAGATGTGGAGCCCGTTCCAAATTTTCGTGGTTGGGTAGACTCGATTTTGAAAAAAAAAATTGCCCCTAAGGAAGATAGGACTTGAAAATCTATGTCTTCTTTACAAGGATGGACAGTAAAAACACACGGTATATATTTCTTTTCATGTATACTTTCTAGGTACGTATACTGAATTTTTATAATGAACTCAAACCCTTCTTTTTATCAGGATTTGGAATAAATGGGATGACAGCAGAGGTTTCTATACCTATGCATACAACTGCCAACTCTGCCCTTGGTTTGGGTAAGGCTAAAGCTCTTTTAGACAAAAGAAAAGCTTTAGTAATGGAAGCTGAAAATGAATGAAGATAATACCTCTTTGGTATCTAGGCCAAGAGCTAGGAGACGTGTTGTTTTGAATGATGAAATTGAAGACTCTCCTGCTCGTGCCCCTGCTGCAATTATTTCTTCTACAATTACTTCTACTACAGAGCCTGTTCTAATTCAATCCAATGAAGATACTGTGCCAAAAGACACGAGTGTACCAACTCAACCTCTTCCGATAGTGGTTTTTGGGGTGGCGAGATCGGACCTGTTTTTGATGGAGCTCCTCTCTCTTCATTCGTTCCTTCTCCTTCCATTCCTTTGCCAATTGTAAGTACTTCATCACCAATAATTGCTTCCTTACCTTCACCAGTTGTGAATACTTCCATTTCTGTTCACGAATCAGCTTCTATAGCTTCTCCTTCCCTTCCTGCTTCAACTTCAACGACCCTTATAGTTTTTACTTTCTCTACTACGCCTCCTATCGTTGTTCCCTCTTCATCTGCTCTTCCAGTAGAGGGTATCTCTACAGGTAGAAGCTTGTCTATGGGAAGTGTTACTCTTGAAGTCCCTACTACTCGAAGCCTTTTGAGAAAATCTGGAGGTGCAGATACGTGGCTCGAGCCTCTTATTGGGGATATTGAGAAAAATAAAATACAAAGCCACAGCTGCTACACCTTGATGAATGACATAGTTCATTTAACTTTAAAGGTAATTTTCTTAACTTTGAAAAATAATTTCCCCCCTTCTTTATTTTGAGTATTGACTTTCATGTTTCATAATTGTAGGCAAATCTCATTGGGACATAGCTAATGGGGCAAATTCTTTATTGGAGAGAAAGGATCGTGAGTCTACAAGGCTATCTCCAAAGCTAGGAAGATAGCTGAGGATGCATTACTTGAAGTAGCGAATTGGAAGGACCAATATGAGAATACTCAAGGGACTATAGAAGAGTTACAGGAAAACAAAGTCCACTTGGAGCAACAGAATTGTAGCTTATCTTTAGAGTTAGGAGTTGCTAATGCTTCATGGGGTCAACTTAAAAAGGATAAGATTTTGGAAGGTTCTTTATCTAAAGCTAATGATGAAGTTAATGAGTTAAAGGCTCTTATGGAGAAAAGAGAAGAATATGCAAAAGAATTGGCATAGAACTTATCTCGTGCTCAGAATGATTTAAGGATTTCCTCCGACAAGATTCATATGTTGGAGAGTTCTCGTGTCAGCCTTCAATCTTCCCTTGATTTCCACTTAGCTGAACATGAAACAATGAAGAAAACTTTAGCTATGTGGGGAAGAGATTGTGAAAAACTTGAGAAGGATTACAATTCCTTGGTTGAGAATTTCAACTATGAGGTCAACTGGGCCCTCTTGAAATCTCGTCGTGATGCTTTAATGGAGGCTTCTCAGTAAAAGTTTGACTTGCAATCTGAGTTAGCCAAAGTTTTAGACTTGATTGAGAAGAATGAGAAGCCAACCGAAACTCCTTCTCCTAACCAGGTAATTGACATCTCTTCTCCAACAGTGGAAACTCCCGGGGTTGAAGAGCTTTTGAACTTAGAGTCAACACCTGAAGTTACTGAATTTACAATTCCAGTAGACGAGGGTAACTTACCTACAACACAACCTTTAGGAACGGAAATCCCCGTGTCTACTGCTTCCCATGAAAATGTTAGTACTTTAATTTCAGCTGAGACTGCCGCTGTTGCTGCTTATTTAGAAGTTTCAAACGAGCCTAATGAAGCTGCGACTCCTAGCGCTCCAATCACCTCAGTGACCAATGACGATGTTTAACATTACCTTTTTTGTTTGATTTTGATGATGTGATAAAGTCCCCAGTTTCTATAATGGGGCATCTATTTTAGAAAAATATATTGTAATAGCTAAGTTTTTCCCTTAGCTTTTCATGTCAAGAAGTTTGTGTAATACTTCTTCATTTTATCCTTGTCTCCTTAATTTTTGTAGAATGATTTTACCTTACTCTTGCCTATTTTTCTTGTTAGGACATAGAGAATAGTTAGCATTTTTTATCCTTTTCAGAAAATGCTTTCATAATTCTTCTCATGTGAGAAAAAATAAAAGAGGGCCCTTTTATTTATTGACACTTAATGAAAAAGACGTCTCAACTTCATAATGGTGTTAATATACGATGAAAAATATAGGAACATACATGTTTCACATAAAACAACTTTTGTAAAGTTTTTTATTCATGAACTTTGATAAGTTTCTTGAGTATTACATGTATTGAAGTACATCTATAACTTTCTCGTAACTGTTTTCTTTTAACAGATTTGCAAAATATACAAGGTTTTTTTTTATAACCTGTTCCGATACATAGTCATGTCCGTGCGTTTACATTCTTAGGAAGGGTTAAAGCAATGACTTCATTGTTCTAAGAAAGAAAGAACACTATGATGAATGCTTTTAGAATGATACTTGAATCCTCGTAACTTGAGTCGATTTGAAAATCTTGAATTTTACTCTGTCGTATCTATTTCTGCACATACTCATGTGTATATAGTACAGTCCCCCAAGTGTTTGAGCGGTGAAGTATGAAGCCTCGAACACTTGTATATTTGTTCTCAATCTTTGGTCCTTTACCTGAAACAGAAAAACATACGGGACTCGGAGGTGCGATTATAATGAAGACTGCCTAACTCGTATTTATTTCCATCAGATTATTGTAACACTGGGCTAGGAATTTAAGAGTATTCCAATTTTTCATGCAGGCCGTGACTCATCATTTGGCATGAGTTAGGGTTTTTTCCTAGCATCTAAAATCGTTAGTATTATTTTAACAATTCAAAGAAAAAATTCTAACTTGGCGATACCTGACCGTGGGTACTTTCTTTAGAAGTAATATCTCTTTAAATGGACGGCATTCCAATGTGAAGGTACAACCTTGCCCTCCATTGTCTCTAGCTCGTATGCTCATTTGCCGGCAATTTCACGAATTCGATAAGGTCCTTCCCATGTTGGACTTAGCTTTCCTGGATTAACTGACTTTGTAGATTGGAAAACCTCTTTTAACATGAAATCCACAACTTTAAAAAACCTGAGGTGTGCTTTCCTGTTATAATATCGTTCAATTACTTGTGTTTGAGCTTCCATCCTTATCAATGCAGCTTTTCTTCTCCCTTCAAGTAAGTCAAGATTTACTCATAACTCTTCATTGTTCGAGTCTTCTTCTACTTGAATACGTCGTTTACTAGGTTCACCTATCTTAACTGGTATCAAAGCTTCTGCACCATAGACAATTGAAAATGGTGTCTCTCCCGTACTTGTTTTTGCGGTCGTTCGATATGCCCATAATACCGCTGGTAATACTTCAGGCAAATTGCCTTTTGATTCTTGTAGTTTCTTTAGGTTGTTGATAATTACCTTGTTTGTAGACTTTGCTTGCCCATTACCTACTTGATGATATGGTGTCAACGTAATTCTTTTGATTTGCCAACTTTGAAAGAATTATGTGATTTGAGCTCCTATAAATTTTGGTCCATCATCACAAACTATCTCCTTTGGAACACCAAAGCGGAAAATTATATTTCTCCAAATAAAATCTTTAACTTCTTTCTCTCGTACCTGTTTAAACGCTCATGCTTCTACCCAGTTAGTGAAATAATTAGTAAGTACGAGTAGAAACTTTATCTGACCTTTTGCATGAGGTAATGGTCCTACGATGTCAATTCCCAATTTCATGAAGGGCCACGGAGCTATGACAGGATGTAATAACTCTGCTGGTCTATGCATATTATTTGCATACATTTGACATTTGTCACATGTAGATACGAAATAAATTTCTTCTTTTCCATTTTAGGCCAGTAATATCCCACTCGAATTAATGTTTTAACCAGTGATCTTCCTCCTGTATGATTTCCACAATGCCCCTCATGTACTTCTCTCATCACATATTCTGTTTGAGAAGGTCCGAGACACCTGGCTAATGGTCTACCAAACATTTTACGGTAAACGTTTCCTTGATACAAGCAGTAACGAGCGGCTTTCTTTCTTAATGCATGAGCCTTCACCTTATCTTCAAGCACAATTCTGTGCTGCAAAAAAAACACGATTTCGTTTCTCCAATCCCAAGTTAAGTGATTAAAATTTACCTCATTTTTATTAGGGTCAAAAACTAAATGGAACAAATGTATAATTGAGGCATTCACATCGTTTGCTATATCTGCTGCAGATGTGAAGTTGGCTAAGGCGTCTGCTTCCAAATTCTCTTCTCTTGGGATTTACATCACTTTCCAAGTTTGGAACAGTCTTATTAACTCCCGTACCTTTCCGAGGTATTCTTGCATTCGAGTTTCTCTAGCTACGTAAGTCCCCAGTATTTGATTGATACTAACTGTGAATCACTTTTGATTACAATTTGCATGATACCAAGTTCTAATGATAGCTCCAAACCTGCAATCACAACTTCATACTCTGCTTCATTATTAATTACAGGATAACATTTTATAGCTTGTCAAATTATTTCACCCGTAGGTCATATAAGAACAAATCCTAAACCTGCCCCCTTTACATTAGATGAACCATCGGTAAATAATAGCCAAGTCCCCAGATTAGCTTCATTATAAACTTGTAATTCTTTTTCTGCTTCTAGATGTATGCTTTGACTAAAATCAGCTACGAAATCAGCGAGTAATTGAGATTTGATAGCAGTTCGAGGTTGGTAAATTATTTCGTACTCACTTAATTCTATAGCCCATTTTGCTAACCTTCCTGATAGTTCATGTTTATGCATATATTTCTTAAAGGAAAAGCATAAACAACAACAATAGAGTGACATTGAAAATAAGGTCATAGTTTTCTAGATGCCATGATGAGAGCTAATGCCAATTTTTCTAGTTGTGGATAGCTTGTCTCTTCATCTAATAAAGTTTTACTTACATAATAAATTGGAGATTGCTTACCTTGGTCTTCTCATACTAAAACAGAACTTACCGCCACTTCTGATACTGCTAGATAGATGAGTAACTTTTCTCCTTCTTTAGGTTTAGCCAGTAAAGGAGAATTTGATAAATAAGATTTCAAGTCCCTAAGTGCTCGTTGAAAATCTTCATTCCACTCGAAATGGTCTTGCTTTTTGAGCGCAGAGAAAAATTTGAAGCATTTTTCTGATGATTTTGAAATAAACATCCCTAAGGCCGATATCCTTCCTGTTAACTTCTGAACTTCCTTTTTTCTAGTAAGGATATAAGGTATTTCTTCAATTGCTTTAATCTGGGAAGGATTCACTTCAATTCCATGGTTAGGTGACGATTTGCGTTTGATAGGTGAGATTTCTGTTTTAAGAAGGTTTAAATTGGAAAAATCAACAAGATATTGACTTATGTGTTAGAGGGATCAGATGTGAGTTCTGATGGTTCAGTTAGCTTCAGGAGGTGATTTATGACTTAGGAGGGTGATAAGAATTAGTTTTGGGGGTCCGAAGTAGAACTAGACTTGAATTGGCGAAGTTGAAATTTTGACGATTTCCGTTTGATAGGTGAGATTTTGATAAAAGGACCGGATTAGAATTCCTAGAGTTGTAGTGGCTTCGATGTATTATTTGGGATATGTGTGCATAATTTTAGGTCATTCGGATGTGGTTTGGTTAGGTTTTTGATCAAAAGCATATTTCGGAAGATTTTAGAAAACTTAGGCTTGAATTCAAACTAAATTGGTGGATTTGATGTTGTTTGACGTGTTTCGATGATTGGAACAAGTTTGAATAAGGTTTTAAGATGTGTTTGTGCTTTTGGTTGAGGTCCAGGGGACCTCGGGTCGGGTGGTCAATCAGACCATTTCTAAGTTGGAAACATTGCAGATTTTTGGGATCAGCTGTTGCAGAAATATAATCCTTCGCGATAGCGGAGGGTGTGTCGCGATTGCGTTGGACGAATTAAGGAAGGCCATATTTAAGCCTACATATTCACGAAATGGGCTTCACTCTCATGGAAGGATGTGGTTCAGTGCATCGCATTCCAAGTGGGTATACACGATCACGAAGAAGGATTGGAGTAAGATGGGTCCAAGGTAGTTTATTCATCACGTTCGCAATCGCGATCATGAACGCGTAGGTGGAAGGTGTATCACATTCGTGTTCGGGGTGTTACGGTTGCATAAAGAAAATTTTGGGTCAACGTGAGTTTGTGCATCGCGTGGAGTTGACCACGATCGCGAAGAAGGGGGCGTCAGACCTGGGTGGAATGTTTTAAGTCATTTCATCCGAAATTTTGGGGCTCATTTCCCCGATTGTTGATCATTTTGAGAGCTTTGTGAAGGAAATTAAAGAGAGGACCAATGAGAAACGTTTGGAGGTAAGAATTTCGGACCTAATACTTGATTCTATGGTGAAATCTACCTAGAAAATTATAGAACTTAAGCTAAAAATAGAAGAACTAGGGCTTGGGGTTTTGGACTCTTGAGCTTTATTTCCTTAGCATATTGTGACGTATTTGTTCAGATTTTGGATAGATTCAACGCAAGTAGATGGCGATTTGAGAGGCAAATGCGTTGCGGATTAGTATTTTCACTGGTTTGAGGTAAATAACCATTGTAACTTTGGAACTGAGGGTACAAAACCTCGGTATTTGACTTGATTTGATAAATGCGGTGACGCACATGCTAGGTGATGAGCGTCTAAGCGTGAACCGGTAGGGATTGTGACTTGGTCCATCCTGTAGCGACTATTAAGCCGCGTAATTAATTTGGAAAACCTTTATTACTACATGTTTCAGTTATTTATATTGTATTCTGGGCTGTAAGCCATGTTTTAGGGCCTTGTGCCGACATGTAGAACCCTTAGGGGCATTTTGACTACTTTCCTCACTTTACATGGTAAAAACCCCATCCTCAATCATGTTTTATATGTTTAAATAATTAAAGTTGGTTTTTTCACTCTATCCTTAAATGTGAGAATTGTTTGGGCTGAGATCCCTACATTCTATTATTGTGCCCGAAGGGCTGTGAGGTTAATGACTGAGAGAGGTTGAGAACCCAATTGTGAGGATGTTATATGTATATATTATGGATAGGATGCATGCCGCAGTGATACCTATATGGATCGGGTTGAATGATATATATATTGGATTGGGCTGCACGCCGCAACGATATAGCGTTTGGGCTGTAGGAGCTCCTCCTGAGTCTGCACACCCCAAATGAACGCATTCGACTATATATATGGATTGGGCTACACGCCGCTGCGGTTACTATGATTACCGTTATTATGAGATATATATGAGCTAAGTGCTGAGAAATAAGTACTAAGTGATGAGAGTTGAGTTTCGAGTGATTGAGAGGCTGCCCGAGGGGCCATATTTTGAGTGATTCTTTGCCCGAGAAGCCTTGTTATGATGTTTTCACTGTTTCACTCTCTTCAAACAAAAGCCTCTGTTGGAAAATACTATTAAGTATATCATTTCAAACTTTAAGATAAAAGTGTATAGTTTTATGATGAATTTGGTTTTAAACTACAAAGTTGAGCTATTATCATGTGGTTAATTTCAGTTAATATATTTTTAACTGCTCGTCACTATCTTCAGTCTTTATTTACTTTAGTTACTTACTGAGTTGGAGTACTCATGTTACTCCCTGCGCATTGTGTGCAGATCCAGGTGCCCGAGGGGTAGAGTGAGAGCTTCAGCTGCTATCAAATACTTGCCGGGAGTTTCAAGGTAGTTGCATGGTGTCCACAACCTTGATTCCTCCCTTCTACCTTATTACTTTCTTTTCCGCATTCCTAGACTTCATGTACTAGATATTCAGTCATGCATTAGAGGCTCTAGACTCGTAACACCAGATATTTGGGGCTGTGTAGGATTTGTTATTCCGATTTTTGCATATTTCTATTATTATAACACTTATAAAGAATTCCTTAATTAAAATTGATGTTAGAAAAATGGCTTAATATTGTTGATAAACGATTTGTAAAATAGGGGTTGTCGGCTTGCCTAGTACCATGATAGGCGCCATCATGATCGGTACTTGGGGCCGTGATACAAATAATAACAACTGGGACTGAGATATGATATGATATGCATGAATGAGACTGAGTACAGAATATCAATCTAATGGAATGACAACAATAAACGACCACTCGGGTCTCAACAATATCGGCGGTAACCCTAACATAATAGCTAGCATGATATACATCACATTTACTTAATGACGTGATATAAACAAGCATATTAGCAAGAAAGAGTCACTAAGTTGTGCCATGGAATGAATCGGGCCACAATTCTCACGGTGCACGCCCGAACGCCATTCGCTTGGCATGTGCGTCACCTCAATATAGTCATATAGTACATAGTTCAGGGTCTCGAACCCTTAGAATCAAGTTTTGAAGCATTACTTACCTCAACCAAGCCAAACTCTTATTCCCCGATGCCTTTGCCCTTCAATTCGACCTCCGGATGCTCCGAATCTAGCCATAAATAATTCGTTACAATCAACACGATCTAAAGGATTCAATCCCACAAGAAGGTACTAAGTTTAGGCCAAAAGTCAAAATTAAACTCAAAAGACGGGCCACGGGCCCATATCTCGAAATCCAACCAAAGTCACAAAATCCGACAACTCCTTCGATAACGAGACTAACCATAATAGTTTTGCTCAATTCCGATTTCGAATCGACTCTCAAATCTCAAAAGTTCATTTTATAAAACTCCACAAATTTTACCCAAATCTCATCCCAATTACTAATCAAATGAGAAATCAATGATATACTCATGATTACTAGCCAAACCATGTTACAATTACCTACCCAGATGATTTCCTTGAAAAACTCCCGATCCCAAAGTCCAAAATGTGAAATAAAACCCTATACCTTGCTTATATAGTGCCCTCCGAACTTCCATTTCACGGTACACGTATTTCTCACCGCGGCCGCACAATCCCCATTGCGGTCCGCGTAATTTCCATCGCTGCCCGGGCCCTGAGACTACAACTACCGCTGTCCGCACAATCCTATCGTGGCCGCATAGTATCATCACGGTCCATGAAATTCCCTCCGCGACCACACTCCCAAGATTACTTGTGACATCTAAATGAAACCGTTGGTTAATGCCACGATGACTGTGTTGCTAAGTTAATAAAGTTACCTTTTCACTATATTAAGAGTAAATTCTACTAGCTGTCAAATTTTCCGGGCATCCAAGGCCAACACTGAACAAGTATTTCTGACCCTGACCATGTTATATACGTTTGTGGTTAAGCAACAAAGAAATTTATTGGATCTTTTAATCAAGTATTCATTTTAGTTAAATATCAAAAAGTTAAAAGTATGAATAGATATATCTAGGCGTACTTAATTAATTTACTAGTTACTAGTAATATACAAAGAGACTGACAATTTCTGCAACTCTTAATTTATCTGTTCCTAGTGAATAGGTTATCTGCATATACTTGGATTATGTGTCATAATATAAGTACTCATTTATTTTTTAATTTATTATCTTTAGCATGGAGGAAATAGCGAAAATATTGCCTGTATTCATTTTTACCTGAGGCTAAAAAATTTAAAAGATATTGATGAAGTTTTAGCCGAAATGACGTTAACGACTAAACAATGTCGCTTAATTTTTGCTCGTATATGAAGAACTTAAAAATTTGTTGTCCAACCTTTAGGGCAAAAGAAAGTAAACATCTACTATATGTTAGTATAAAAAAAAGCTGATATTGTATTACACTGCACAAAAGTGGCTCATGTCCAATCCTAAGAGTTTGGTTGTCAGTACACTCAGTCTGTTGTTTTTATGGCTGTTGTATTTTTGTAATTTTTGGTTCACTGACAATTGTCAACTTTATAAAAGTACCGTCAAATTTATATTATTTCGTGAACTCAGTTACATTTATACTCAACTTGAGATTTAATGATATTTATAATGTTGTTGAGTTGAGTACCATTGTTTTACTGATGCCCAAGGGGCTTATGATTATTTTCCGGACTGATTGAGGCCGAGGGTCATATGCGAGGTTATGTTGAGTGATGTGAGGAGGCTTTTAGGCCTCGAGTGTGATGTGTGAAGGCTTTAAGGCCTTATGATATGCGTTTGGGCTGTAGGAGCTCCTCCAGAGTCTGTACACACCCTTAGTGAGCGCAGGGTACCCAGGTGAGTTGGGAGTGGGCTCGAGAGGCCGATGTTGTATTTTTTTTTGAGTTGGGAGTGAGCTCGAGAGGCTGATATTGTGAGTTGGGAGTGAGCCTGTGGGGCTGATACTGTACTGAGAGTATGATATTGAGCCCGAGGGGCAAGCTTCTGATTATTTCTTACTTGTTGAAATTGTTTGTCTTCATTGTTTTAAAAGAGAATTATCTCATACTTCACGATTTTATTGTGTAACTGATTATACTACTTGAGATAGCGCTATATTGTGCCTTTATGAGATTTCATCCTTTCATTCATTATTTATTTTCACAACTCACTGAGTTGGAGTACTCACTTTACTCCCTGCACCTCGTGTGCAGATGCAGGTATTGATCACCTGGTAGCGGGATATTAGCTGATTGAAGGTATTTCTATTGTAGCTGAGCAAGGTGAACGCCAGCGTTTGCGGCACCATATCTCTTCCCTTAATTTTAAATTTCCAATATGTATAATGTGTATTACTAGTCTTATTGTAGTGTTTAGATTCATTAGATGCTCGTGACTTAGTGACACCTCGATCGGATTATGTTGGGCTGTAAACACTGGTTATTATTGTGTTAAGCTGTATTTGTTTATTCATTTACGTTTAAAAATTATTAAAGAGACAATTTTGGGTTAGTTTGCTGGTCTTTTCTTCACGAGAGGCGCCATCACGATCGATTTTGGAATTTTGGGTCGTGACAAGTGATTTAGAGCTTTGAGGGCTTGGGTTTATCAAAACAAAAAACATTTGAAAAATAATTAAAAGAAAGAAAGAAGGTCTGGAGGGGGGGGGGGGGAGAGGGAGGGGGGCGAATCCTAAGCTAAAAAGGCTGAAGTTAATATTTGAGCTAAAAAGAAAAATTATGTAAAGAAGGTGAGGGAGTCTAGATTTGAAGTTAAGACGTTCCGCACGCACATCACACTCGACCAGTGCCTCCAGCACACTTTTGTGCTTTAGGGTGCACTATTAAATATAAAGCCACTTTTCAAGGTATATATACATATAACACATATACATACATATTTTTGGTTCACTGACAATTGTCAACTTTATAAAAGTACCGTCAAATTTATATTATTTCGTGAACTCAGTTATATTTATACTCAACTTGAGATTTAATGATATTTATAATGTTGTTGAGTTGAGTACCGTTGTTTTACTGATGCCCGAGGGGCTTATGAATATTTTCCGGACTGATTGAGGCCGAGGGTCATATGCAAGGTTATGTTGAGTGATGTGAGGAGGCTTTTAGGCCTCGAGTGTGATGTGTGAAGGCTTTAAGGCCATATGATATGCATTTGGGCTGTAGGAGCCCCTCCAGAGTCTGTACACACCCTTAGTGAGCGCAGGGTACCCAGGTGAGTTGGGAGTGGGCTCGAGAGGCCGATGTTGTATTTTTTTGTGAGTTGGGAGTGAGCCCGAGAGGCTGATATTGTGTGCTGGTGAGTTGGGAGTGAGCCTGTGGGGCTGATACTGTACTGAGAGTATGATATTAAGCCCGAGGGGCAAGCTTCTGATTATTTCTTACTTGTTGAAATTGTTTGTCTTCATTGTTTTAAAAGAGAATTATCTCATACTTCACGATTTTATTGTGTAACTGATTATACTGCTTGAGATAGCGCTATATTGTGCCTTTATGAGATTTCATGCTTTCATTGATTATTTATTTTTATAACTCACTGAGTTGGAGTACTCACTTTGCTCCCTGCACCTCGCGTGCAGATGCAGGTACTGATCACCCGGTAGCGGGATATTAGCTGATTGAAGGTATTTCTATTGTAGCTGAGCAAGGTGACCGCCAGCGTTGCGGCACCATATCTCTTCCTTTAATTTTAAATTTTCAATATGTATAATGTGTATTACTGGTCTTATAGTAGTGTTTAGATTCCTTAGATGCTCGTGACTTAGTGACACCCCCATCGGGTTATGTTGGGCTGTAAGCACTGGTTATTATTGTGTTAAGCTGTATTTGTTTATTCATTTATGTTTAAAAATTATTAAAGAGACAATTTGGGTATGTTTGCTGGTCTTTTCTTCACGAGAGGCGCCATCACGATCGATTTTTGAATTTTGGGTCGTGACAAGTGATTTAGAGCTTTTAAGGCTTAGGTTTATCAAAACAAAATATTTTAAAAATAATTAAAAGAAAGAAAGAAGGTCTGGAAGGGGGGGGGGGGGGGGCGAATCCTAATCTAAAAAGGCTGAAGTTAATTTTTGAGGTAAAAAGAAAAATTATGTAAAGAAGGTGAGGGAGTCTAGATTCGAAGTTAGGACGTCCCGCACACACATCACACTCGACCTGTGCCCCCAACACACTTTTGTGCTTTAGGGTGCACTATTAAATATAAAGTCACTTTTCAAGATATATATACATATACATACATATTTTTTCCCGATGTTTGCGGGGTCTGCCATACACGTAGGTCCGCCCCTGATAATGAACAAAATAAAATAATTTTTTAATTACAATCAAAGTAAAGTGTCTTTTCAATTATAGAGCCCGTTTAGATGAGCTTGTTATAAGTAACTTTTAAGTCAAAATAACTTTTAAGCCACAAGTTAGGAATTCTAACTTTTGGCTTTTTGCTTGTTTTTGTCATTTTAGCTTAAAAACAAGTGCTTAAAGTACTTTTTTATTTTATCCGAACACTACAAAAGTTATTTTGGTTTAAAAACACTTAAAACAAGTTCATCCAAACAGGCTCATAGCGGATAAGATGAAGTAATTTTTTAATAACAAAATAAAGTGATTTCCTAAACAATTTGACTTTTTCTAATATTTTTACGTATTTTCCTTTTGTGCATATATATTTCACTCGCAGCAGTAGCTATCCGTTGAACGACTGACATTTGCACACATAGGAGTAGTACTATTCCACAATCCTATTTGTCATCTGCCATTTTAGACGTACATACACTCTCTCTGATATTCTTTTGTCGTTTATGTCTGATGAAACAAATTTTATGAATGACAGAGACCAAAAACACGCTCATTTTCCTTTTATTCTTAAAGAAGTAACAACCCTATCTCCTTTATTATATATAGTTTCTTTCTTTCTTTCCCTTTTTGTGTCATCTGCATGTCCTTGTAAGTTAATATCACTATTGCTAAATATTTTTGTCTCGGTTAACTCAAAGTATTAGTGAGGAGAAAGGGGAGTTGACTTAGGTTATTGTATGGGTCTAAATTCGATCAAGAAAATTCAGCACGAAGAAGTAATTATCGTGAGAATTGTAATTTATTATGGGCACTTTGGCCAGGGTCGATCAATAATTAATAAGAATAAGCCGTTGAGTAGCTCATCGAGGCCTAGGTCAAGCAGCGTGGACAGAAATAACGGCAAGTACAACTTTGAAACTTTCACGGGGAATATTTTATTGATTATTTTTTCTATTGTACCTTTTAGGGGTTTTTGGGAATATCACATATAAATAATATGGGAGATAAGGCAAAAGACATGTAATATTCTATTGAATAAGAACACTTTTGAAAAGTGAGCTCTCTAGAAAAATATAAAAAACACCTTTCTATTGTCATTTCCATCAAATCCGAGAAAGCGTATAATATTCTCTCATATTCTTGTCATTCAGAAGACATCATTTACCTCCTTAATTATTGAATGGATCTTCCTCTTTATTTATATTTAGTACAATTTATTATTATTTGTTGTTTATGTATTGCGTTACTCAACTTTAACATTGTCCACATTATTCACTTAAACTGATTTTGCATCTAAGGTTATTATCTTTTAACTATGATTAATTCTTTATCTTTTTATTTAATTAGTTTAACAAAGAATTTTATACTTTTTGGTCAAATGTATGAAGATTTGGGGAGTTGAAAGCCATTAGGGAGTTCGAGAGTAAAATCTAGAATCGAAAAGTGAAAAAAGTGAAAAAGGTCAAAGCTTTTATGGGTGGACACAGTCAATGCTCGACGTTTCGCATTCGAAGGCAACCAACCGGTGACTGACACGTGTTCGAAGTCAGAACATTGCGGCTAATGTGACGTCTCGATTTACCCATCACCTCAGTTGTAATGTATGAAGGAAGGAATCGGGTTTCATCAATTATTCCCATCATTTTGGAAAATCTACTCTCCGTAAAACGAGGGTGTTTAACAAAAAATAGATTTTTGGTCAAAGATAGAATCTGAAAGAATTGGGTTATTACGTTAAGAAAGGATAATAGAAACCTATTTAGGGGTTATTCATAATAAGAGAAATGGAGTTAATTTAGTAACATAAATAAAGGATACCAATTTTTAAAATATCTTCGATTGGATTTGAAGGGCCCGAATATATGAGAAGGAGAAGAAAAGAAAAAGAATAGTAAATGTAAGCAAAGATAAAGAAGTGAAAAAAGATCGAAGAAATTAATTATGGGAAATAACGTTTAATTTAATATAGTGAAGGAAACGAAGGGTAGATAAACAAGGAAAATGACAAAAGAGAAAGTAACGTCAAAAAATATCAAGGTAATAAGAATAATAAATTTAAAATTTTCTGTTTGTTATAAAATCTCCTATTTTAGGTGAATGTCCATATTTAGAGAGATTCTAGGGTTTACTTCTTGGTGGCTAAGTCACCACCTCCCTATAAATAAGGGGTTCTCTCCCATTGTATACCATCCCTAAGTATCAATAAGAATACTCCTCTCTCTACTTTTCTCTCTATTGTTCTTGTTCTTATATTATTTCATAACACGTTATCAGCACGAGTCTCTAACCAATTGAAATTTTCGATTGTCTTAACTTTTGTTTGTGTACGGTTTCACGTGAGGTTCTGCCGCAACCAAATCCCAAAAATTTCTATACGGACAAAAAGGAAAAAGAAAGAATGAAGAAAGAAGGAAAAGAAACGAGAATAAACAAAGGTGGAAACAAAAGAAAGAAAAACAAAGAAGAAAGAAACAGAAACAGAAAGAGAAAAACATGAGAGAAAGAAAGGAATTTACACAAGAGGTATATTTGATATCACAACATTTATTGGTATACCTTAAAGGTAAGTAATTTACTTTTCCCTTTCAAATTCTTGAAATTCTACGATTTGATTTTATATACAAACAAAGACAACAAAGTTTGATTATAACTCTAATGGAGTTCGTAAGAAATTACACTCACATGAAGTGGTAAAATTTCTATGCCTTGCCATGATCAAATTTATGTATGATTGTGGGCAAAGAATTGAAAATACGTCTCATTGAATTTGCTCCATTCCCTTTAGAGAATGTGGTAGCAGTATGTGATAAGTCTGAAAGAAGACAAAATTATTACCATGAAGGTATCAATGAATGTGGACGTGGCAAAGAATTAAAATTCCGTCCAATTGAATTTGCTCCATTCCCTTTAGAGAATGTGATAGCAGTATGTGATAAGTCTGAAAGAAGACAAAATTATTACCGTAAAGGTATCAATGGATGTGGACGTGGCAATAGACGAAATTATAATCGTCATTATTGTGATAATGAGAATAATAAAGATTCTCAAGATAATCTTTCACTTTATGAAAGTAATATTTGATATGAGACTGTGTAAAGAACATACAGATGATTATGATCCATTCCCTGAAGTGAATGTGATAATTGCAATAGAGCCCATAAGTATGAACACGCTCTTGATGTAATTTTGTTTTATGTCTGACATTATGAAAAGAAAGTTCGTTGCCCTTGAAATTTCGGGCAAGAACTATATGACATGGGTGTTGGATGCTGAAATCCCTTTGGATGCAGCGGGTCTTGGAGACGCCATTAAAGACAGAAATAATGCATCCACCCAAGACTATGCTAAGGCCTTGATTTTCTTGCGCCATCACCTTGATGAAGGTTTGAAACTATGCTAAGGCCTTGATTTTCTTGCGCCATCACCTTGATGAAGGTTTGAAAATTGAATATATCACAGTCAAAGATCCACCTATCTTGTGGAATGGCTTAAAGGAGAGATATGACAACCTGAAGTTGGTCACTCTGCCACAAGCACAATACGATAAGAATCCTAAGGCAAATAGTTCAGAAACTATATGTTATCGTTGCTGTGGAAAAGGGAACTGGTCAAAAGCTTGCCGTATACCAAGACATTTGGTTGACCTTTATCAAGCATCTCGAAAGAGTAAAGGCCCTGAAACAAATTTTGTCTCTGACGACAACTTTGACATCACCCACTTGGATGTGGCAGACTTCTTTGAGCACCCTGAGGGGAAAATAGACCACCTAATCGGTGATGGATCTGTGATGAAAGAAGATGGAGTTGTTTGATTTTATTTTACTTATTTGTATTAGTTAGTGAATAAACTAATAATCATTAGTATCAACTCGTATTAGTTATTTTATGATATAATTAGTATTTGTTCTTTAGAATGTTTCAATATGCTCAAATTTCAATGATATTTTTATTTTCCAGTAGAGTTAATTGACTAACCTAACAGTTAGTCGATTATCTAATATTTCGCAATAAAACTGGATTTTTCCGCAAGCTAAGATAGTCGACTATCTGATTTAGATAGTCGACTATCCTGATGACTGTTTACTAAGATAGTCGACTATCAACTTAGTTAGTCGACTATCTAATATTTCGCATTAAAACTGGACTTTTCCGCAAGGCATGATAGTCGACTATCTGATTCAGTTAGTCGACTAACCTAATGACTGCTTCCCAAGATAGTCGACTATCAACTAAGTTAGTCGAATAACCTCAGCAGATTTTGAAAATATTGTTTAAATATGAAGCAAACGGATTTGTTTATTCTCATGTTCGTATATTTTCTTTTGTATGTCAAACCATGGGAATTAAATTGATTGAAGGCTCCTGAAGAGCAACTATAACTCTGCCTAAAGGAACAATATTTAAGAGAATGCAATGTTCTCCTCCAAGTCTAAGAGGAACTTGTTGAGTTTTAATAATATCAGTCAAAATGTTCTCCTCCAAGTCTAAAAGGAACTTGTTGAGTTTTAAAGATATCAGTCAAAATGGATATCATGTTGAGACAATAGATGAGAATAATCTTGAATACCTTACTTACTCATGAAAACGAGGCTGCCCACTTCGGTTTAGGGTCACGCCATTTTGCATGCAGCAATGCTAGTTCGTCGGCTGCCCACTTCGGTTTGGGGTCACGCCATTTTGCATGCAGCAATGCTAGTTCGTCTCTGACTGACGAATTGTCACAAATATTCCCCGTTGCAATTAGTTTTGGGTCATGAACCTAATATATCCCATTTAAGAATTGTTGGATGCGCAGTATATGTGCCTGTAGCACCGCCATACCGCACCAAAATGGGTCCGCAAAGAAGGTTAGAAATATATGTTGAGTTTGAAACATCCTCCATTATTCGCTACCTCGAAACATTGACAGGGGATTTGTTCACTACACGATTTGCAGACTGTCAATTTGATGAGACACTTTTCCCAATATTAGGGGGAGAAGTTGGTGAAACCAAACGGGAAATTTTGTGGAAAAATGCATCATTATCTCATCTTGATCCACATACCTCTATTTGTGAAAGAGGCGCAAAAGATTATCCATTTGCAAAGAATAACAAATCAAATGCCAGACGCATTTACAGATTTGAAAAGGATAACAAAATCACATATCCCCGCAGTGAATGTGACAACATCTGATTCACGAATACATATTCATTATTGGAAGAATATGAACATGAAATTGGTATTGAATATACCACACTCACCCCTAGAAGGAGGTTTGAGATGATACCAAACTCACCCCTAGAAGGAGGTTTGAGATGATACCACACTCACCCCTAGAAGGAGGTTTGAGATGATGTCATTATTATGGCATGAATGGTATTCACCACATAGATGTTGATGAATTTGTGGTAGTACAAAATTAATTGAGAGCTCCAGAAGAGCCAATTATTGTTATGTTGGAGAAACACAATTGATTACCAATAAGGTATTGTGTTGTAGTAAGTCTCAAAGAAACTTATTCAGTTTCCAAAGTATATGCGAAAGCGATTGATTATATTGAGACTATAAATATAGGAAAGATTTGATATCTTCTATTACTACAACTTGTAGCGGGATAATTTGTATATGAAAAGCTACCCGCTTCATTCTCCAGTTTGTACTACACAAACAAAGGAATGCCACAATAAAGTGGATATTTATTGGTATAAAAACCCATACCATAATAAACCTGAAGTTTATTGAGAATTACACATGTCATGGTGTAAACATGAACTTATCAATATTGATAATTTATTCAGTTGGCATTCGGGTTAGCCATCTCATTTTAAGTATGATGTGCAATAATAGAGAATTCACATGGGTGAATATTAAAGAACTAGAAAGTTCGAATTCTCTTGTATTACTTGTTCTCATTAATGAACTGACCAACTAAAGAGTTCGGGTTGAAGTCCATAAATTCTGGAAATACCAAAGGTGAATATGGGCCCATTCACCTGCCATGTATACCACATATGATGCATCTATGATATGGTTACATGCGCAATTGTTATTAACCCGCAGCCTGGCCGGTGCTTGCGAGGTAAATTGCTCAGTAATCTAACTTCGAGCATAATTTCCAGATTTTCTACTCAAGATAGTTCATCTTGATAAGTTGGTTTATATCAAAGTTGGTTTAGCAAGATAATTATTGAGTGCCTCCACTTAATAGCTAAACTGTTTCTTATGAGAACAAAGTTATATATATCAGTTTGATATACGTTGTATACGAGAGTATATTCTCCCCTCACAAGTGGTTCAGGGTCAGGAACCAAATAATTTCATCTTATTATTAATGTGATGTGTATATTGACATGATAATGCACAAAGATGATTTCCCAAAGTTGAGGAAACAAGTTAGCTTTTTTAACATGAGGGGGAGACATGATAAACACTTGAGAAAAGGTTACATGGGATGAATTATCATTTGTATATGTAGATTTCCGAATATCATGATATGAACCTGAAGTTCATAAAAGGGATAATTCAATTGCAACATATTGCAAAGCATGCTATACGCATTTGCTGACCCAAAGAAAGTAACTATATTCTCACTACAAATGCTCATATTAAGTCCCAGAAGGACAAAGTCTTTGATACGCTTGAAGCGTATAGACAAATCGGTTTCAAAAGAACTTCTTAATAAAGAAGATGAGCAAATGATCGAAGTGATCATAATGAGGAGGCAAGTGATCCAGAAGATCACATGACATAACACTTCATAAAATCTCATGAGATATTCAGGTACCTAATATATGAATGAAGAGATCTCCATGTTATGTCCTTATGAAAATTTTATTGGAACCGATATAAAATGTTCGTCGACGACATCTATGATAGCGCTAAATATCGATGAGGATCTTATGTTTGTCGAATACAAACAAAAGTATTGGCCAAATGGAAGAGATAAAATTCAAGAAGAATTGATCCCATATGAAAGACATGTAGTTCTGGACATGTAGTTCGAATACTTGAATGTATAAAGTCAATGGATGGCATCGAGAATACCCCTATGGAGATATTGAAGAGTCATTCCACTACATTATATGAAGATGTTCATATCTATCAAGAATGATAATTTCAAGGTGCGGAATATTTATTCAAGTCAATATGGTTAATTTATTTATCAAATATCTACCAAAGATCGTTTTGAAGATGGTGCACAAGATTGGAATGCAAATGATCAAGGATGTGAATTGATGCTCTATTCAGGGGGAGTTAATGCGCGTTGCACTCTTTTTCCCTTACAAGGTTTTGTCCCACAGGGTTTTCCTTGCAAGGTTTTTAACGAGGCAACCAATAGGCGCATATTCAAACATGTGTACTCTTTTTCCTTTTCTTTAATTTTTTTCCCATTGGGTTTTGTTTTAGTTAAGGTTTTAATGAGGCACATTATTGAATAGACATTCAAGGGGGAGTGTTATAAAATCTCCTATTTTAGGTGAATGTCCATATTTAGAGAGATTCTAGGGTTTACTTCTTGGTGGCTAAGTCACCACCTCCCTATAAATAAAGGGGTTCTCTCCCATTGTAAACCATCCCTAAGTATCAATAAGAATACTCCTCTCTCTACTTTTCTCTCTATTGTTCTTGTTCTTATATTATTTCATAACACTGTTTGCCTTTTCGTTATTTGATTTGATGTTTCTTTTTTCAAATTTTCTAAATTTTCCCGTGTTGGTTCCCGTTTTCAGTATTAGGAAATGTGTGAAATAATGCATTGAAAATCAATTTATGTATAAGGAATCTTCTATCTTCTGTATACTTACTAACTTTATATATATACATACACATATATAACAACTAGTTTTTTTTTGGGCAATTCATTAGGCAAGTGCCTAGGGCTCGACTTTATTAATATTCAAAAAGAAAATTACAACAATTTGGAAAATTAGAATAAGGATTAGCACCAGTGTTGTTACCCATATAACACAACCAGTGTAAACCTTATCCTAATAATCCTAGTGAGGCAAACAGCTAATTTATATCATGCGTTATGTTTTTTTTTGTCAAGTATCGTAGGTATGTTGGTTCAGTTCTAATTTTCGTTTGACTTCAAATAAATGAAGGAGTGCTGATTAAAGTACAAAAGTGCTTGAAAAGGTAATTTGGGATTCGATCGCCATGGGCGGGCATAGGGGTGGACAACAATCGGTTCAGTTCGGTTATGAATATTATCGGTTTATAAATTTAATAAATTGATAACCGAACCGATAAGATATCAACTATCGATTATTATCGGTTCGGTAATCGGTTTATCCGATAAGATAACTCAATCTAGAGTTAAACAAAAAAGAGAAGACAATTCACTGAAGTTACGTGAAAAAGAGAGGAATTCATATATAGTATACTACCCATTTTTGCATCCTATCCAGTGGCTACAACTGGAATAAAACTAATTCTTCAACAACGTTTGTCCATATACATTAATAGTAATACAAATAAGTAGCAATTTCACCTTAAAATTAACAAGTCAAAACATATAGTACTAACAGTTCAAATTTAAGTTAACAAGACAACAATTACTCAATCCTTATACGCTTCCCACAAAATGTTCCAAGGCATTAGCTGCCTCCCCCGATATGATAACAACAGTGGTTATTTAAATTTTTACTTCACGCAATACTTGTACTTCCACAAGTGTTGAAGCCCTCCAACAGTCGAATATAATATGGATGTTGTTTGTCAAACGCCTAACCAAAAAAAAGAAATCATAGAGCAACTAGTAAGGTCAATTAAGAGTGTATTCTGGCCCGGGCCTAAACGGGCCTGACGGGCCGGGCTTCGCGGTCCCGGTCTTTGTGTGCCGGGCCAGACGTGCTTTTTTAAGGCAATATCTTGTATAGTAGTTATTAGTATAGTGCAGAATATATTTTATATGGTGTACTAAGTTATTAATATAGTATATATAATATACATTTCATTGTATATTGTGTTGTAGTAATTAGTATATATTTTATATTATGTAGATAGTGTGTTGTAGTAATTAGTATATATTGTATATTATGTATATATTGTGTTGTAGTAATTAGTATATATTGTATATAATGTATATATTGTGTTGTTGTAATTAGTATATTGTGTTGTACTAATTAGTATATATATATATATATATATATATATATATATATATATATATATATATATATATATATATATATATATATATATTGATATATATATATATATATTATATCTCTTATGTATATATTGTATCTTATGTATATATGTTATTACTTATATATTTTCTTGTAGTTTAGGTTGTACGTTATGTATATATATTCTCGTATATATTTTACGTTATATATATATATATACATACATATATATATATATATACATACATATATATATATATATATATATATATATATATATATATATATATATATATATATATATAAGGATTGATATCGAAGTAAAGACAAAGAAATATTAAGAAAAAAGATATTCAAGGATATGTCTTATAATTTTTATTGACCAAAATGGCATATCATTCTTAGTCTTCCTTCCCACAATGCAATGAGCACAACAAGGTACTAATACCACCATTAAAAGAAAAAAAAAACTAAAAGAAGATGTGCCAATGTACAAGTTACATCATAATCTACATTGTATCTCTAACAAATCTCATAAATATGTCAAGGTTGGGAAGAGGTTGTGTTGGTGGTGGTGGAAACGAAGCTTGTTCATCACCACTTCCGGCCGAATCCTCTGAAAGTTTCGCTATCATTTCTTCATATGCTTTATCTATCGCCGGTTGTGATTCTGCAATTCCAAAGTTTCTTCTTTCCGCGCGGATCCAATCTCTAAAAAGCACCGATTTTTTCAAGCTCTCCCTCATCGCCGCTCTATGATCACCGATTTGTAGTCTTGCTTAACTGAAAGCACTCTCCGATGCAATAGTTGAAGCTTGAATTGATAAAACATCCCGAGCCATCCTTGCATGAACTGAAAAGTATTTTTCCCTTGACTTCCACCATTCCAAAAGACCGAAAGAGCTGTCTGGATTCTCCTTTTCAAGTCCCTAAGACAAGTAAACTTGAAGCTCATTTAGATGTGAAATTTCATCATAATTATCACCTTGAGAACAACGGGACTCCATCCAAGATTAAGAGCTGTTAAACCCGCAGCTCTTTTAGACGATTGTGAGCTAGACGAAGTAGGGGTTAGAATATTTGGCCTAGCATGCTCTAACGCTTGTTTATAAGCATTATGAACAGTTTGAGCATTAATTTTAATTGATGCTTTTGTATCAGCAAGTGTAACAATTTCTTCTTCTGAAAGATCTAAAGCCTTATAAATATTTGAATACCAAAAATGAGGACCTCCCAATTTCATTGTAGGATTTAACATTGCAGCTACACCAAAAATAAGAGGGATAGGGAAAAAATATTTTAAAAATTTTTGTTTTTCATTTATAGCAAGTTCATAAATATCCCCACCCTCGCCAAATTCAACAAACAAATAAGCTAGTGCGGCAATATAAACTAAACAGTTTGAAATAGTAGGATAATATTGCCCAGAAAATGCATTTGTAGAAACTTGAAAATGTTCTAAAAAATCTAAAAGAATTTTAACATTCGTCCAATCTTGGGTATTAAGCATTTCACATCATCCTCACCACCAACCCGAGAATGAAACGTTGCATTAATTGGGTTTCTTTATTCATACGCAACTATTAAACTTTCGTACATACAATTCAACCTAGTCGGGGACGGTTTAGGAACCTTTCTTTCTCTAAGGCCATATTCATCACATTTTTTAAAATACTCTCTAAGTCTAGTTCTACGGTTTGAATAAAATAGCCAATTAAGAGCCATTCAAACCTTTTCAATTTCTATGTTTAAAATTCGCATACCATGACCAACAATTAAATGATAAATATGACAAATACATCTAACATGGAAAATATTACTAAAGGCAGACTTTAGGGTTTTTGTAAGCATGCTTATTGCACTAGTGTTACTAGAAGCATTATCCATAGAAATTGCCATTATTTTATCGCTAAAGCAAAAATATCTACAAATATATGAAACAGTGTTAGCTATAAACCTACCCGTGTGACGTGAATTAATTATTCTACATGCAATCATACGTTTTTGCATTATCCAGTCCTCATCTATCCAATGACTTGTAACAGTTAGATAATTACAATCATTATTGCTTCTACCAATATCAGTTGTAATAGAAATCCGATTAGGTATATGAGTAATTAAATAGCGCAAATATTCTTCATATTCATGTTTGGATTTATAAATATCGTCCTTAACTGTTGCGCGATGCCAACCTTTATAAGTAGGATTATTAACTCTTCTAATATAATGGATCCAATTAGGATTAAAAGCAAATGTATAAGGTAAGCACATAACAGTAATCATCTTTGCTAATTCTTCACGATCTCTATTTAGATCGTAATATAAAATACCTCCGGTGACAGTGTTAATTCCTGGTTGAACTAGATTTGAACCTGTAATAGGGTTAACCGCAGAATCTACACTTGTCCCCTCTTGCTGCGCTTGCATTTGAAAAAATCTAGCCCTACCTGTAGGGTGTATTTTTATGTGCCTAACCAAACTACCCGTGTCGCTACGGTCTCCAGTAAATTTATGAACAAGTAATTTTCCACAAGTTTTACACTTAGCCTTATTTTTTTCTCTTACTTGAGTAAAAAATGCCAAACTAATGATGTTTCTGCACGTTTAGCAGGTTGTCTACTAAAAGTTGGAGTTTCTACAGGTGGGTGTGCCGGTGCATTACTTGAGTTATGAACTAGACTAGTAGGTGTATCATCTAAATCTGGTGCTTGGGTTTCATCATCCTCATTTTCCTCTAAGATAGGTTCATTACGATAAAGAGCATTCATAATTTCATCATCTAATCTATCACCTACTTTAACATAATGTAGAAATTCACTATCGGTAAATTGAAAACAAGGGTGATCACTATCAAGCATTACGGGAGGCGGAGTAGGACGTCTAGGTTGGCGACTACTTTCAACTTGCTTATCTTTTGTAGGTCGGGGAGCAGAGGGAAGGGTATTATTATGGCCACTGCTTTCAGCGGTATTACATTTTCCTTTACCGAACATTTTTTTCAAAGAAAATACCATACTAATTAGAATTATACAAACTAAACAACACAAAAATATATTATTAAAACGTAAGAGTTGAAACAAGTTTACCGGATTGCCGAACAACTTCTTGAAAATTGAAAATCGTTGAACACTTGAAAACTTCAATTCAACAACTTCACAAATTTTCACGAATTTTCAACAATAAATTAAGCAAGTGTAGTAGAAAGATTGAAAGAGAGATTGAGAGATATTGATGAATTTGTGAATAAAAATGAAAGAAAGAGGGGGTATTTATAGTTGATAAATGGGAAAAAGTGTAATTATATAAAGTTTGGGATTAAATTAAAGTTTGGGGTCAAATGGCTATTTTACAGAGCTCCAAACAGCTATTTTTGATAAGAGCGTCACTGATTTTTTTATAAAAAAAATTTTAAAAAATAGCCATTAGGCCCGCCAGGACCGGCCCATACCCGCCTGGCGGTTCGAAGCAAATGGACCGGCCCGTCACAGGCTTAATGGACCGGTAGGACCGGGACCAACAGGACCGGCCCACCAGGCCCGCCAGGACCATGGTCCCGGTCTGGTCCCGGTTCAGGCCCGACCCGTTTGCACCCTTAAGGTCAATGAAGAATGAAGAATGAAGATGAAGCAATTGTAGAGTAAAGCTGAGATAGAATAGGAGAGAACAAACTCAAGCCCTAGTATATATATACACTTAAGGGTAACGTCGTAATTTTATTAATTCTTATTGGGTTATCGGTTAACCTATTAACAAAATTGGAAAACTGAAGCCCAAACCAATAACTCAATAATAAAAAAATTCTAAATTGTTACCGAACCGTGAACCCAGTAACCCGATACCAATAACCCAATAAACAATTAACTGCTCGGATTACCGATTATACCCGATATATGCCCGACCTTAACGGGACACTTGTAAAACACCGTGAGGTTCATGTATGAGGATTAGTTCTGTGAAACGTACGCCCCAAAACATTCGAAACACATACCTAACGGCCAACGTTTGGGGCTCGTCTAACAATATTATTAGAGCCTCACTACCATGCATTCAATAGTATAGTTCCATGCGGTCTTTGTTCATTTTGCCTTACAAAAAGATTATAATTTTAGTTGTGTGCGACTAAACTGATCCATTTTTTTTTGTCTAAAAGAGTATATAGATGTAAAGGGCTTAAAGTTCGACAAAAGCTATATTATACTTCCTCTAATCCATAGTAAGTGATCGATGTACTTTGGGTATGTCAATTAAGAAAACATACCCAATGGTCAAATAGATCATTTTTTTGTGCAAATTTTGAACATTGAATTTTTATTTTTTTAAAATAAAATATACATAAAATAGAATTCTTATTTTTTTGAAATAAAATATTCATATTCATTTATTTATTTCTCCTTCTTTGACTGACTTTTCAAATAGTAATAAGTTCACATAAAGTTGAACAAACAAAGTAATTGTTCTTGTTTTACTTAAACGTCTACATTAAACTCGTGGAAATAATATCTGTTAGAGTAAATGAAAGGCCAAAGTCAATTTCTTTTTTTGTGAATCCTTACAGATTTCTTAGCTAGCTTCTTTGTGCATAAATGCACCTAAGGAAAAATAAGGTGTTAACTAGAGTCATTGCGGCAAAACTTCATTAAGATCACAGAGAAAGAAGCAAAATAATATTGTCGGGTTGGTTCTATTTTATCGAATATTTGAGTTTTTTTTACTGGTTATTCTAAAAATTAGATAACGATTAAACTTATAATGTGGTTTTATGTATGACCCGAAAGGTCATCTTATGTTTTAGAATTTAATGTTGTGCTTTTAAGCCTTAAAAATTTTATTTTTACCCCCTCTGATTTACGTGCGCAATCCGGACGTATTCGGAAAACTTTTGTATCAAAAGTTGATAAAACTAAAAAACTTTTGCCTAAAAATTCATTTTAGTTGACTTCGGTCAATATTTTTTATAAACGGATCTGGATTCGTATTTTGACGGTCCCGGTAGATCCTTATCGTGATACCGAATTGGACGTATGCCCGAAATCAAAAACGAAAATCCCTAGCCCGATATATCGGACTTTGTCGAAATTTGAAAGTTAAAGACTTAATGAAATGGAGATGTTTGACCAAGGTTTGATTTTTTCGAATATCTGGTTCGTATTTTGGTTCAGGAATCCGGTATAGGTCCAATACCACATTTATGATTTATTTGTGAAATTTGATGAAAAACGAAAATGGTTTGACGTGATTCGGACGTCCGTTAATGAAATAAAAATTTCAAAGTGTTCTTGAGAATCTCATTTGATTTGGTGCTAAATTTATTCTTCCAAGTGTTATTTTGGCGTTTTGATTGCGCATCAAGTTTGTACGATGTTTTTTTTTGATAATTAAACTTTGTATTAATCACCAAAGTGGTTGTCATACAAATCCATAGAGCAGCTTTATAGTCAGCTGCCTATCAAAAATGAACAAACACTGACTAACCTATACTGTCCAAAAGTTCAACATTACAGTAGGTAATGTTGAAGATGTACTCTTACTCTAGGAGGTGCCCTGACATTACAAGTATAAGCAATGCATCTAAGGAGTTTGTCACTAGTACAGAAGGTGTTTCCAAATATTCTCGCATTCCTTTCCAGCCATAGGACATAGAACATTTCTGTCAAGGTCATTTTGAATATATGAGCTCGAGGAGATTTCCCTTTAGCCTGCTCAATAAACGAGTGGACAAACTGAGACCAGTTCTGTCCAGCAGGTTGTGTAGCTCAAATCCACTGCAATGTGTGATACCTCAGCTGAGTAGCAAAGGTGCAGTTCAGGAATAAATGATCTCTGGTTTCCTTAGTTTGTTGACACATAACACAAGTGTCATCCACAGTCAATTTCCATTTAATCAACCTATCTTTGGTAGGGAGCCTGTCTTGTAAAAGCAGCCACAGGTTGAAAAGTGCTTTAGGTCGAGCAGGATTCTACATGGTTAAGTGCTTCCAAGGGACTCTAGGTGCCTCTCCAATCTGTTGCAGATAGAGCATTCTAATAGAACAGTCTGGCTTATGTAACAGTTGATGTTGTTGCAATAGCACAGTGCCTTCAGTGATCTTCCGGACCATCCAACTAGCTTGTTTAGGCACATTTATAGTCTCCACCTATTGTTGTTTGATATAAACTCAGTGAATCCATTTCAACCATAATACATCCTTCTTGTGTGCCAAATCCCAGCTTAGTTTTGCAACAGCAGCCTTATTCCACAATAAGAGATTGGTCAAGTTTAATGCTCCAGCAGACTTTGGCAGACAGATTTTTTCCCAAGCCACATATGCTTTCCTTGTTACATTAACTGACCCAGACCATATGTAGGATCTACATATTGCTTCTAGTAGTTTTATTACTTTGGAAGGGATGAGAAAGAGTTTATCCCAATAAGCTTGAATACCAAAGATTAATGATTGCACGAACTGGACTCTACCAACATATGATAGCTGTCTGGCAGTCCAGGATGTAATCCTGGCAGTAATCTTGTCGACCAGTGGTTGCCATTGAAAAACAGTCAGCTTCTTGGTAGATAGTGCTACACCAAAGTATTTAAAAGGGAGTTGTCCACGTACATATCCAAGATGATCAATAATTTGCTGTTGATCCTGAGGATTTACCCCCCCCCCCCCAAAGTAGACAGCACTCTTATGCAAGTTGGCTTTCATACCAGAGGCTGCAGTGAAATGAGAGAAATATGTAAACATGGTACTTACAGACTGAGCTTCTCCTTTGACAAACAACAATAGGTCGTCACCAAAGCTTAGATGAGTTATTCACAGTTTTTTACAACCAGGATGAAATGTGAAGTCTTTAGTTTGCCTCAGATCTACAATTGATCGACTTAAGTATTCCATCACAATAGCAAACAAGAATGGAGATATGGGATCCCCTTGTCTCAGACCTTTGGCTGCTTGAAAAGGTTATGTTGTTTCTCCATTTACAACCACTGTGTAGCTGACAGTTTGGACACACTCCATGATCCATCTTGTAAATCTGGTAGGAAAATCTAGAGCTTCCATAACCTGCTGCAAAAAGCACCATTCAACTGAATCATAAGCCTTCTGTAGGTCAATTTTGATCATACATCTGGGAGATATATGTGAATCAGAGTAATGCTTTATTAATTCATGTGCTAGAATGACATTATCTGCAATTCTCCTTCCTGGAATAAATACTGCTTGTGCACTACAGATGATACTGCTCATGACCTTCTGTAGTCTGTTGGCCAGTAGCTTGGAAATGATTTTGTACAGAACTGAACAGCAAGCTATTGGTCGAAACTCTTTGACTGTTTAAGGATTGGACACCTTGGGAATTAAAGTGAGGGAGGCACAATTTGTTGGTCTATGCATTTTGTTGGTTTCAAAGAAAATCTTGACTGCTTGCAGTACCTGCTTTCCAATGATAGGCCAAGTTTGTTTAAAGAACAGGGCATTATAACCATCTACTCCTGGAGCATTATCACTACCAATTGCTTTTAAGCTGTTTAGGATCTCAGTGTTACTGATGTCAGCAGCTAGTTCCATCTTCTGGTGATGTGTTAGTCTATTTCCATTGCTCATATACAATCTGTTAACAGCTGGAAGGGAAGTGGCTGATGTCCCCATGAGTGATTTATAAAAATCCTTAATCTCCTTCTTTAAGTCATCTGGATCAGTTACCTTCAAACCCCCTTCTGTGATCAGTTCAGTAATTCTCTTATACTGGTTTCTCTCCTTCATTACGGCTGAGAAATATTTGTTGTTTTATTCTCCAAGTTGGATCCATCTGGCTCTAGATTTCTGTTGTAATACTGATTCTTCAATCAATGACCACTTTTCTAATTGCAGCACCAGCTCCTTTTCTCTAAACTGTAAGGCATCTGTATAGGATAAAGTCATCTGGTGTTGGACATCTTCCAGTTCCTTTCTGCTAGTCTCAATCTTCTGTGTAATATTCTTAAAGTCTCTAGTATTTAGAGACTTTAAGACTGGTTTGAGGGATTTGAGATTGTTCCACACCCCTTGAAGGGACACTGAACATTGCCACTCCAGTTATCCTTGATCAGAAGTTGGAAATCTTTATGCTGAGTCCATGCATTGTAGAACCTGAAGGGAGTCTTCCTGAGTTTGTTATCTTCTGCCAGGGTTAACAACATGCGATTATGGTCAGAAATAAGTGGCACTCCATATACAGTGTGTACATGGCTCCACTTAATCCACTCATAGTTGCCAAACACTCTATCTAATCTGCTGCACACTCTATCATTGCCACTTTGTTTGTTGGTCCAGGTAAAATAATCTCCTTTCCATGGGAGTTCAGCCAGACCAGCCTGCTGGATGCACTTGTTAAATTCTACAATCTCAACTTGCTTAACTTGGTGACAGGATTGTCTATCATTACTAGACATAATGGCATTGAAATCTCCTGCTATTAGCCAGGGGTCAGTAGTAACAGTAGCAAGGTTCTGAATTGTCTTCCACAATGTCCTCCTTTGATCAATGTCATTAAAGCCATAGACTACTGTGGGATAGCAGATAAGTCCTCCAGTGAGGGTCCTAACAGTACAATGGATGCATTGAGCCTCCTCTTGTAAACCAGTGATCAAAAATTTTGTAGCATCCCATAGAATCCAAATTCTACCATTCAGTGCACCCATGTAGTTAGTTAGTACATTCCAGTTAGGCAACAAGAAACTGGATATTCTCTCTGCATTCTTCTGTTTAACCTTTGTCTCTACCAGACCAACAAGGTCAAATTTGTTGATTCTAAAGTATTCTTTGGCTTCCTTCTGTTTGTACCTTTTATTTACACCCCTAATATTCCAAAATAACCACTTCATTGTGTATAACTGGTTCCTCCTTCATCCAGGGGATGGTCTGCCCAACTCACTGACCCAACATCAAATCTATTAGACATCACAATAGGGGATAATGGTGGGAAGTTTATGATGTTAAAGACTGGAGAAACCTGTGTATCAATACCTTTCTGTTTATTCAAAGCTTCACCTAAAACAACATGGGGACTTGGTTCCTTTGGAAGGTTTGGCTGCTGAATTTGAGATCCCTGGTTACTCTGGTCCACGGGGGCTGGAGCTTTAACTCTCCATTCCTATGTCACCTTGTTCTTCTGTATGGGATTGGGTTGAGTAGATTTGGCTAGACAATTGTGCCCCACCATAAGGCATTTCTCACAATATGATGGTTTCCAATCATAGGTCACATCTTGCATAAAACTCTTCCCATTTAGATCCAGTAGCTCAATCTCACTAGGTAATTCCTTTGATACATTCACCTCAATGAGCATACGAGCATATGAGATTCTAGTTTGGTTAGTCGTACACTCATCAGCAAAAATGGGCTTGCCCAACACACTTGCAATCCTACTCAAAGACCTGCTGCCCCAACATGACATAGGCAGGTTAGGGAAATTGATCCACAGGGGAATTTCCGTAGGGAAAGCAGCTTTAAAATCAAAATCAGCAGACCACTGCTTCAAGATCATAGGTCTGTTGGCAATAGAGTATGGTCCTCCACACAGGACTTCCTTGGCATCATCCAGGGATTGAAATTTGACAATATAATAGCCCTCGTCATGGTAAAAGAGATCTGGTTCAGGCACATGAGACCAGTGTAGATTAATAAACCTTTTCATGGCATTGTAACCTGGGCCATTCCCTAGAACAAATACAACTAGAGCACACTTCCATTTTCCTTCTTCTTCTTCCACTTCATCCTTAACTAGTTGACCCACTGGTTTACCATTAATCATTGTTGGTGCGATGTATTCCAGAGACATATCGTTAGCAGCAAGTCGATTCCTCTGAAATAGACTAGCCCACCCTTTGGGTGCTTCAACTTTTGAACCCTCCTCTATATTGGGCTTTGTTAGAGTTGGTTGTGGAGGTTGCTGCATGTGGTCGATACCCCTATTTTCTTGCATCATCAGTGCCATCGCCGGTACAATCTTAGGATCTGCACTGTTATCTTCATTACCAGCAACTGTTACAAGCAAAGGAACTCCAGTTGACTCTGAATCTGCAGCTGCATGAGGCAATGGAACAGTGTCAACACTGTTTTGCAATGGAACAGTATCGACACTGTTTTGCAATGGAACAACGTCGGTTGGTTTATCAGCGTGTATTGGTTGTGTAACGATGGGGATAACGCGGTCCATGAGAGTCAGTGGTACTTTCCGAGGTCGGCCTCTCCCTATCGTCATGGAAACACCCTCGGCGTACGTTAACTAACGTTAACTAACGTGCACAGAGAGGAGAGAAGAAGACAGGTTCCTTTCAATCAAAACAGTTTTATGCCACTATTCGTACGATGTTTTAAGGCTTAGTTAGTTTGGTCGAAGTCGGACTAATATAGTCTTTATAAATCGAGTGAGTACTTGTTTGATCTTGAAATAGGATGACCCTTAGGTTTTGGTTGACTAAGGTTGACTTCTCGAATTCAAAAATAAAATGACCCCTAGGCTCTTGAATTAGGCCGATATATATGGCCTTAAAAGAATGGCTTTTTCTCTTTTTGGCTTAAAACTTTAAACATATAAAAAATTGTTGTACCTTAGAACGAGATAAATTTGTACCCATTAGGGTTTTCGAGGGTTTGTGTTATCGAAACTATTTGCTTCATTATGCCTTAGCGTGAAATAAGCTTGTTCGGTATCCCTTAGGATTTTCGAGGGTTGATGTGATCAAAATCCATTATAAATTTGCCGAAGGTAGCCTTTCGAACCGATTTTTTGAAAATATTTAAAGGTCTATTTTATTACGGAATTCGGACGTCTCGGAGCCGTGTTGGTTTTGCCATAGCCTTTGACTTAGGATTTACGTCTCGAGCTTGTTTCCCAGGTATACTTCGATCATGTTCGAAGTGTCAGTCACCGAGTGGTGTGGTCATGGCCGATGAAAATGAAGGTTGTGTTTTAAGGTCTTATGATCTCGAAATTTTATAAGTTCGATTACATCAATTTTTCGGATGGCAGTTCCCGAGTACGGGGTAAGTTGTTCGAACTTCAATTATGATCGGCCCTCTAGTTTTTTCCAAAACAAACCAAAAGTAAGAAATTATATATTAAAATTTTCTCCAAGGCATGAAATATTTGGCAAGGAAAAATACTTATCTCAATAGATTATACATGTGTACATGGTTGTCTTCAGAACTTGAGTAATCTATATGGGCACGGTTCATTTGACCATGTGGCCCTTATAAAGGTTTACATCGCTTGTGTGATTTGCAGGCTATTACACAGGGGGAGGTTTACCAGTGCTCACAACAGAGTGCCCACTCAAAGGGTAAAGGTTGTAGCGGCTCCGAGTGTCACGACCCAAAATTCAACCCGTCATGATTTCACCTATTGTGGAACTAGGCCAGCCTGAACTAAACGTAATCCAAAACACAATACTGAAATTTAAAACAATTGCGGAATAACTTCTATCGTTTAAATAAATTGATTAAAACATAAGGCAAATTTTATAATACAATACAACCAACTCAAAACCATGGTGTCACAGAGTACATGAATGTCTAGAGAAATTGCATAGTTTACTACAATATTTTCTGAATACAACTGAAACACATCTAGAATAGAGAAGGAGGGTCAAGGTCTGCGAATGCCATGCAGATATTTCAACAATCTCCAAATCCTACAACCTCGGTCAATGACTGTCACTAAGATCGAAATTACCCGGATTTGCACAGAAGGTGCAGGGAGTAACGTGAGTACACCAACTAAGTAAGTAACAAGTCCAACTTATGAACTGATATGTAGTGATGAACATAACCTCAACAGGAAATAAAATAAACTGTGCAGAAAAGTAGGATTGCTATCAGTTCAAGAATAAAACTCAAGCAGTAAAATAATTACATATCTGAACAATGTGAGATATGAAGCTCAGCTAACCCTACATGCTAATGAACAGTATGTGGGAAATTCACCATGTGCTCAACCACTCGGTATTTCATATGGCCATACTGTTAGGAGAAATCCATCCCAGAATATATACAACATCGAGTGCAAGTCAACTAATACCGAGGAACAAGGGTAATCCAACCCTAAGGAGAAATCCATCTCTAGGTGTATATATATACTTCGGACAAATCCATATCCATGGAAATCCATCCCTCAAAACATCATCTACGCTCACTAGGGTGTGTTACAGACTCTGGATGAGCTCTTACAGCCCAACGCTATCATAATCATCAACATAACTACTGTGGTGTGCATACCGATCTCATAACTATTACTCAGAATCAAGCTCTCAGCCTCACTCAGTAATCATTCTCCAGTCTCACACACAAGGGCTCACAATGCCATGAAGCTAGCCCTAAACAATGATATGAATGCCAAATTGTGATGACCCGGCCAGTCGTTTTATGTATTGCTCCATTTTTCCCATTTTTGCTTTTTTATGCTTTGTTATCTATTTTTTATATGATCGAGTTGATTATTTTGTGTTCGGATAGAATTTTGTAAGAAATAAGACACTTTTTTTTTTTTTAAGTTTAACATTGGCTTCTATTGATATCAACAAATGTACATAAGAGTGTTCTTCGTGGTAGTATAGACTAACTACCACTTCCTAAACAACTATACTGCTATTACAAATCAACTAGGAACTAGGGATAGTAATTAAGTTGTCGCAGCCCCTTTAACCATTTCTTGCATCTTCTGCCACGTGCATGAATAAGAATTGCAATCTCTCGGCACACAAGATTGTCATCAAATGGTTTCTTCTCAAATCTAATAGCATTCCTGCACCTCCAAATCAATGATACAGTAGTAACAAAAGCAGTGGCTATCACAGCCTTTTTAAATTATTTACTCCTAGTATTGCAGCATATCCATGTCAACTCATTCTTCCAGAAGCCAATTCTTTTATTGTAGCCCAGCCAGCAACAAATCCTGGACCAAATCCTACTGATAACTGGGCAATCAAAATACAAGTGCTCAAACTCTTCAATGTTTTGATTGCAAAATACACAGGCTTCATCAACACTGATGCCAAATTTGAGTAGTCTGTCAACTATTGGCAATCTACCATGGGCAGCCATCCACACAGTAAATTTATGTCTAGGCAAGACATTTGTGGTAGCCATCAAGCTCGTCCACTCCATTCTAGGACAAACTGGAAGTAAAGAAAGGTATAAAGAATGGATTTGGAATTTTCCAGCCTTACATAAACTTGAAAGTCTAGACAGGAGATCTCCTTGCAGGTTGTTAGCATCCATAACATGAATTCTGCAGTCAATAATCTTCCTAGTTATCCAAGAAGCATTTTTTGGACTAGCCATTGTTTCAATGTCTTCATTCTTTATGTAACAAAAATGAATCCATTTGATCCAAAGGCAATCCTTTTTTCTTGCTAGATCCCAAAGTAACTTAGATACAGCAGCTTTGTTCCAAGTCTGAATGTCAATGATATTTAAACCACCAGCAGTAACAGGTCTACAGATTTTATCCCAAGCTATCAGTGATCTTTTGGATACTGTTCCATTGCCTGTCCATAGGAATGATCTGCGAATGGCTTCAATTGCTTTCACCACCTTCTTTGGCAATATAAAAATCTGGGACCAATATGTTTGAACTCCAAACAATACTGATTTGATAAGTTGACATCTGCCAGCATAAGATAAGAATTTGGCAGACCAACATGTAATTCTATCAGTGATTTTCTCAATCAGAGGCAAATAGTGATGTATACTTAGCTTCTTTGAGTGTAATGGAATGCCCAAGTACTTGAAAGGGAGATGCCCTTCACTGAATCCCAAGTCCTCAAGAATAGCCTCTTTTTCAATCTGAGAAATGCCAGCAAAATATACAGCACTCTTAGACTTGTTGGCTGAAAGTCCAGATGCTGCAGAGAATGATAAGAATGCATCATGCAGTAATTGAATAGATGTTAGATCAGCTCTACAAAATAGCAACAAGTCATCTGCAAAGCAAATATGAGAACAGTTGAGCTTTCTGCATCTAGGATGAAAGTTAAAATCACCATTCTTATGTAATTAATTAAGGTTCCTGTTGAGATACTCCATTGCAATAACAAATAGGTAAGGAGACATAGGGTCTCCTTGCCTAATACCTCTTCTGGCTGAGAATGGTTTAGTGAGACCTCCATTAATCACTAAGGAATAAGTAACAGATGAAACACAAGCCATAATCCAATTCACAAATTTTGCAGGAAATCCAAGGTCAACCAACATCTGTTTAAGAAATCTCCATTCAATAGTATCATAAGCCTTCCTTAAATCAACCTTTAGTACACACCTAGGTGATATACATTCCTGCCATATCCTTTGAACAATTCATGACTGAGTAGAACATTATCTAAAATACTTCTCCCTTCTATGAATGCTGACTGTCCTTTTCCAATAATGTTGTCAATTACATCTTTCAATCTTCTAGTAATGACTTTAGAAATAATCTTGTAGAGAGTGGTGCAGCAAGCAATGGGCCTGAAATCCTTAACTGTTTTAGGAGTTTTAACCTTTGGAACAAGAGCAATAGCAGTAGTATTCAGCATGTGTGGCATATGACAAGTAGTAAAGAATTCCTTAGTAGCAGCAAATATATCCATCTTGACAGTCTCCCAGTTTTTAGTGAAGAATTCCACAGGAAAGCCATCAACACCTGGAGCTTTATCATTTGGCATATCTTTTACAGCATCAGTAATCTCTTCCATAGTTACCTCTCTAATAAGAACCCTTTGCTGATCAAGGGTAAGACATACTCCCTCTTTAACAACAGCAGAATTAAGACAAGGTAGTTCAATAGGTCTATCCCCCATCAAGGATTTGAACACTTCAATAAATTCATGTTCAATAGCCAGAGGCTCAGTAAGTTTAACACCTGTTTCTGTATAGATAGAAGTAATATTGCTTTGGCTGGATCTTATCTTCCACTGTGCATGAAAATATTTGGTATTAGCATCACCACAGTCAATCCAATTAGCCTTTGATTTCTGTCTCAAAACTTGCTCCTCTACATTACTCCACTTCTCTATGTTAAGAAGTGCTTCCTTCTCTGCATTGAATAAGTGAGTTGAACCAGGGTTCCTCATCATCTGACTTTGAATAATGTCCAGTTGCTCCCTTGCATAAATCAATTTCTGCTGATAAGAAGCCATGTGCCTATTGAGTCCCTTCAGCTGCTGCTTCAACTCTTTAAGTTTATGCCAGATCTGTTGCATTGATGATCCTTGCCCTATTTGGTTCCATACCTGCTGTAGAATATTACCAAATTGAGGATCCTCCATAACAGTGTAATAAAGCCTAAAAGGTTTAGGATGAAGAAGCCTTTGCCTTCCAAACTTAATAAAGATAGGAGTATGATCAGAGATTGAATGATTCAAGAAATCAGCTTCCACATGACTGTATTGCTGTATCCATTGAAAGTTCCCAATTGCCCAATCTATCTTACTATATACCTGTTTATTTGTCCAAGAATACCTCCAACCTTTTGATCTGACAGGAGTAAGATGAAGGTCATATATCAGCTCTTTGAAATCCTTTACCTCTGCATCTGTTACAGGAGATCCAATTCTGTCCTCAGTTGATAAGACAGCATTGAAATCTCCACTTAATAACCATGCATCCTGGCCAGGGATGGAAAGACCCCTGAGATCACTCCAAAGCTGCTTCCTAAGTGAGATTGTATTATAGGCATATATGACACTCAGTTGGAATTTAATTGCTGAGGCTGTATCTTCAACACTGCAATGAATAAACTGATCAGTGGTACCTAAGATATGGACCTGTAAATGTGACCTCCAAAGTAACCATATCCTGCCATTAATTGCTTTGGGATAGTTGTGATGAAACTTCCATCCTTTAGCAATTTTATTAAGTATACTATGAGTTTTTGGTTCCTTTACTCTAGTTTCAATGCAACCTAGAATATCAACCTTATTCTTCAGCAGAAAGTTTTTTAATTCTTTCTGCTTATGGGCTTTGTTAAGCCCTCTAATATTCCATGTAACAACAATCATGAAATACTAGACAGCCCTAAGGAAGGCCCAGGATCCTGCAATTGGCCTCTCCTACCCTCATCCAGAATTCCATTATTAATCATCTCTTCTAATTTCTCCTGCATTGTGCCATCACTATCCACAAGCTCCAACCTCCCAAGCTCATCCATAGCTCCAATACTAGCAGCCATATCAGTACCAATGGGAATTCTTTGAGAGTTATCCATATTTTGATCAGCACTTACAGTAGTATTAGTGGCAGCATTTCCTTCACTAACCAATGATAATGGATGCATTGGTTGAGTAGGAACTACTGTTGCATTGACATCATCTTTAGCCAAAGAGGTGGTTGTTTCAATGTTTCCTTTTGGGATCCATTTCTGCCTTGGCTGTTTGTTCCTCACCTTATTTCTAGCCAGATTTGCTTGAACTTCCTGCTCTTGTTTTCCATCAGTATGACTGTTATACCAACAGTCCATTGCATTATGCCCAAACTTCAAGCAATGGTTACAAAATTCTGGTTTCCAATCATACTCAATGTCTTGGATTTTCAAACCAAATGGAGTCTCAATTTCAATTTCCTCAGGTAAAGGAAATGCTGCATCAACTTCCACCAGTACCCTTGCAAATGATATCTTCTCAAAATGAGCTGTAACTTTATCAGTATACAGAGGTTTACCAATAGTACTAGCTATTTTACTGAGTATTTCAGGGGACCAATATCCCAAAGGTAATCCAGGAAATCTCACCCAAATAGGAATTGTGCTGAGGATGCCATTTTGCATAGAAAAATCAACATCCCAAGGTTTCAGAATCATCGGCTTGTTCCTATATGAATAAGGACCAAATTGAAGCACTTGGTTCATATCCTCAGCAGATTTAAACCTAAACACACAATAGAAATCTCTATGCATTAGAATTTGCGGCTTAGTCACAAAATTCCACACATGCAACACAAAATTCTCCATGGCTTTCTCATTAGGATTATCACCAATGATATAACCAATGAGAGAATTACTCCAATACTCAGTTTGTGGTTTCAATTCATCCATATTGATTTTAACAATCTTCTTTCCATCCTTATCAGTAGGAGGAACAAATGTTAAAACCTTCCCCATATTATGTTTACCTCTAACAATCTCAGCCATATTAGGAGGTGGTTGCTCAGCAACTGCAATGTCTGAAAATTGAAGCTTCCTCACAGCTTGACTATCTCGATCTGCATCAATCACCTTCAATTGAGTCTCAGAACTCGTAATTTTCTCTGCATGCAAAGGTAATTTGGATTGGAGTTTCTCTGGCAAAAAGTTTCCAAACGTCAAAGGTTCAAGCTCCTTCGTTACTCCTGGAGCTGGAGTGACGATCTGAGGTGGAGAAGGAGGGGGTTGTCGCCGGCGACGCGCCATTTCAATGGAGAAAGCGTCGTGCTAACGTACGCTTTTTAGGCGCACTGTTCCATTTGTAACGTGCGCCGAGAGCTCCTTTCAATTAAGAAATAAGACACTTAGTCTCTTTTAAGAAGGTTTAAATTGGAAAAATCTTCAAGATATTGACTTATGTGTTAGAGGGACAATTTGTGAGTTCTGATGGTTCGATTAGCTTCGGGAGGTGATTTATGACTTTGGAGGGTGATAAGAATTAGCTTTGGGGGTCCGAAGTAGAACTAGGCTTGAATTGGTGAAGTTGAGATTTTGACGATTTCCGTTTGATAGGTGAGATTTCCGTTTTAAGAAGGTTTAAATTGGAAAAATCAACAAGATATTGACTTATGTGTTAGAGGGATCAGATGTGAGTTTTGATGTTTCGGTTAGCTTCAGGAGGTGATTTATGACTTAGGAGGGTGATAAGAATTAGTTTTGGGGGTCCGAAGTAGAACTAGGCTTGAATTGGCGAAGTTGAGATTTTGACGATTTTCGTTTGATAGGTGAGATTTTGATAAGAGGAGCGGAATAGAATTCCGAGAGTTGTAGTAGCTTTGATGTATTATTTGGGATATGTGTGCAAAATTTTAGGTCATTCGGATGTGGTTTGGTTAGGTTTTTGATCAAAAGTATATTTTGGAAGATTTTAGAAAACTTAGGCTTGAATTCAAAGTGAATTGGTGGATTTGACGTTGTTTGAGGTGTTTCGATGATTGGAACAAGTTTGAATAAGGTTTTAAGATGTGTTTGTGCTTTTGGTTGAGGTCCAGGGGGCCTCGGGTTGGGTGGTCAACCAGACCATTTCTAAGTTGGAAACATTGCGGATTTTTGGGATCAGCTGTTGCAGAAATATAATCCTTCGGATAGCGGAGGGTGTGTCGCGATTGCGTTGGAGGAATTAAGGAAGGCCACATTTAAGCCTACATATTCGCGAGATGGGCTTCACGTTCACGGAAGTCTGTGGTTCAGTGCATCGCATTCCAAGTGGGTATACACGATCACGAAGAAGGATTGGAGTCAGATGGGTCCAAGGTAGTTTATTCATCACGTTCGCAATCGCGATCTTGAATGCGTAGGTGGAAGGTGTATCGCATTCGCGTCCGGGGTGTTACAGTTGCATAAGCAAAATTTTGGGTCAACGTGAGTTCGTGCATCGAGTGGAGTTGACCGCAATCGCGAAGAAGGGGGCGTCAGACCTTGGGTGGAATGTTTTAAGTCATTTCATCCGCAATTTTGGGGCTCATTTCCCCTATTGTTGATCATTTTGAGAGCTTTGTGAAGGAAATTAAAGAGAGGACCAATGAGAAACGTTTGGAGTTAAGAATTTCGGACCTAATACTTGATTCTATGGTGAAATCTACCTAGAAAATTATAGAACTTAAGCTAAAAATGGAAGAACTAGGGCTTGGGGTTTTGGACTCTTGAGCTTTATTTCCTTTGCATAGACGTATTTGTTCAGATTGTTGATAGATTTGACGCAAGTAAATGGCGATTTGAGAGGGAAAGGCGTTGCGGAGTAGTATTTTTCAGTGGTTTGAGGGAAATAACCATTGTAAATTTGGAACTGAGGGTACAAAACCTCGGTATTTGACTTGATTTGATAAATGCGGTGACGCACATGCTAGGTGATGAGCGTCTAAGCGTGAACCGATAGGGATTGTGACTTGGTCCGTCCAGTAGCGACTATTAAGCCGCGTAATTAATTTGGAAAACCTTTATTACTACATCTTTCAGTCATTTATATTGTATTTTGGGCTGTTAGCCATGTATTAGGGCCTTGTGCCGACATGTAGAACCCTTAGGGGCATTTTGACTGCTTTCCTCACTTTACATGTTAAAAACCCCATCCTCAGTCATGTTTTATCTGTTTAAATAATTAAAGTTGGTTTTTTCACTCTATCCTTAAATGTGAGGATTGTTTAGGCTAAGATCCCTACATTCTATTATTGCGCCCGAGGGGCTGTGAGGTTAATGACTGAGAGAGGTTGAGAACCCAATTGTGAAGATGTTATATGTATATATTATGGATAGGTATGCACGCCGCAGTGATACCTATATGGATCGGGTTGAATGATATATATATTGGATTGGGCTGCACGCCGCAACGGTATAGCGTTTGGGCTGTAGGAGCTCCTCCTGAGTCTGCACACCCCAAATGAACGCATTCGACTATATATATGGATTGGGCTGCACGCCGCTGCTGTTACTATGATTACCGTTATTATGCGATATATATGAGCTAAGTGCTGAGAAATAAGTACTAAGTGATGAGAGTTGAGTTCTGAGTGACTGAGAGGCTGCCCGAGGGGCCATATTTTGAGTGATTCTTTACCCGAGAAGCCTTGTTATGATGTTTTCACTGTTTCACTCTATTCAATCAAAAGCCTCTGTTGGAAAATACTATTAAATATATGATTTAAAACTTTAAGATAAAAGTGTATAGTTTTATGATGAATTTGGTTTTAAACTGCAAAGTTGAGCTATTATCCTATGGTTATTTTCAGTTAATATATTTTTAACTGCTCGTCACTATCTTCCGTCTTTATTTACTTTAGTTACTTACTGAGTTGGAGTACTCATGTTACTCCCTGCGCATTGTGTGCAGATCCAGGTGCCCGAGGGGCAGAGTGAGAGCTTCAGCTGCTATCCAATACTTGCCAGGAGTTTCAAGGTAGCTGCATGGCGTCCACAACCTTGATTCCTCCCTTATATCTTATTACTTTCTTTTCCGCATTCCTAGACTTGATGTACTAGATATTCAGTCATGCATTAGAGGCTCTAGACTCGTAACACTAGATATTTGGGGCTGTGTAGTATTTGTTATTCCGATTTTTGCATATTTCTATTATTATAACACTTATAAAGAATTCCTTAATTAAAATTGATGTTAGAAAAATGGCTTAATATTGTTGATAAACGATTTGTAAAATAGGGGTTGTCGGCTTGCCTAGTACCGTGATAGGTGCCATCACGATCGGTATTTGGGGTCGTTACAAAAATAATAATAACTGAGACTGAGATATGATATGATATGCATGAATGAGACTGAGTACAGAATATCAATCTAACGGAATGACATCAATAAACGACCACTCGGGTCTCAACAATTTCGGCTTGTAAACCTAACATTATATCTAGCATGATATATATCACATTTACTTAATCACATGATACAAACAAGAATATCAGCAAGAAAGAGTCATTAAGAGTTGCCATGGAATGAACCGGGCCAGATTTCTCACGGTGCACGCTCGAACGCCAGTCACTTGGTATGTGCGTCACCTCAATACAGTCATATAGTACATAGTTTAAGGTCTCGAACCCTCAGAATAAAGTTTGGAAGAGTTACTTACCTCAACCAAGCCAAACTCCTATTCCCCGATGCCTTTGCCCTTCAGTTCGACCTCCGGATGCTCCGAATCTAGCCATAAATAATTCGATACAATCAACACGAGCTAAAGGATTCAATCCCACAACAAGGTACTAAGTTTAGGCCAAAAGTCAAAATTCAACTCAAAAGACGGGCCACGGGCCCATATCATGAAATCCAACCAAAGTCACAAAATCCTAAAACTCATTCGATTACGAGACTAACCATAATAGTTTTATGCAATTTCGAATTCTAATCGACTCTCAAATCTCAAAAGTTCATTTTATAGAACTCCACAAATTTTATCCAAATTTCATCCCAATTACTAATCAAATGATGAAATCAATGATATATTCATGATTACTACCCAAACCAAGTTAGAATTACCTACCCAGATGATTTCCTTGAAAAACTCCCAAAAATTCACCTCAAACCGAATACCGCGCTAATATAGTGCCCTCAAAACTTCCATTTCACGGTTCGCGTAATTCTCACTGCGGCCGCACAATCCCCATTGCGGTGTGCGTAATTTCCATCGCTGCCCGAACCCTGAGACTTCAACTACCGCCGTTTGCACAATCCTGTCTTGGCCGCATAGTACCATCGCGGTCCATGAAATTCCCTCCGCGTCCGCACTCCCAAGATCTGAGACCTGCAACTTTCCAAACACCAGAAAATGAGACATTTCTAACTTCCAAAGCCAAATAGTGATTAGATAACCACCCTGAACTCACTCGAGGCCTCGGGACCTTGACCAAATATACCAACACACACTATAACATCATCCGAACTAAGTCTAACCTTTGAATCACTTAAACAACATCGAAACACCGAATCAGCCTTAGATTCAAGCCTAAGAACTTCTAAAATTCCAAATTCAACAAGTAACGCTGAATCATACAAAATCACCTCCGAATGACGTGAAATATTGCACACACGTCACAAACAACACAACGAACCTACCCCAACTTCCGGGATTCTATTCCTACTCTGGTATCAAAATTTTCACTGTCGGCCCAAAATCGTCGAATTTGAACTTCGCCAATTCAAGCCCAATTCTACCATGGGTCTCTAAATTAGATTCCGAACGTGCTCCAAAATCCAAATTCACCTAACGGAGCTAATGAAACCATCAATAATCCCATCCGAGATCGTTTACACATAAGTCAATATCCGGTTTACTTTTCCAACTTAAGCTTCTAATTAGGAGGCTAAATGCCTCATTCCACTCCAAAACTACTCTGGACTTGCATTAACCAACATGATATGATAAAACACAACTGAAGAAAGCAGAAATGGAGGAAACATGGATATAACTCATGAAACGATCGGCCGAACCGTTACATCAAATTTCCTCTCTTACCAAAAAAAAAGTTAGAAACTTATCTTGAACAAATACAAAAAAGTTCAGTCCAATGCATAACTACACAATGTTTTAAAGATAAATTTCTAATATTTTTTAATGAACAAGTTAAAAACCTTGCTTCATCTTTGTTTAAGGTTACTTGTGACATCTAAATGAAACCGTCGGTTAATGCCACGATGACTGTGTTGCTAAGTTAATAACGTTACCTTTTCACTCTTTTTTCCTTGTTTCTTTTGTAATTATGAACGTTTATAAGTTGGAAAACATTGTTCAATTTCAAATAAGCTACAAGGTTAAAGGATTAAATAACATATTTAACCCTTACACTACATTAAGAGTAAATTCTACTAGCTGTCAAATTTTCTGGGCATCCAAGGCCAACACTGAACAAGTATTTCTGACCCTGACCATGAAGTTTTAGCCAAAATGGCGTTAACGCCGAAACAATGTCGCTTAAGTTTTACTCGTGTATGAATTTTGATGTTAAGCAACCCCACCTCCAACCGAGAGGTTGTGAGTTCGAGTCTCCTCAAGAGTAAGGTGAGAAGTTCTTTGAGGGAAGGATGCCGAGGGTCTATTTGAAAATATCCTCTCTACCCAAGAATATGGGTAAGGTCTGCGTACATACTACTCTGCCCAGACCTCACTAAATAGGATTATATTGGGTTGTTGTCATCCAACCTTTAGGGCAAAAGAAAGTAAACATCTACTATATGCTAGTATAAAAAAAGCTTATATTGTATTACACTGCACAAAAGCGGCTCATGTCCAATCCTAAGAGTTTGGTTGTCAGTACACTCACTCTGTTGTTTTAATGGCTGTTGTATTTGTGTAACTTTTGGTTCACTGACATTTGTCAACTTTATAAAAGTACCGTCAAATTTGGATATTACACTACGTAATGTAAAATTTAGGGCACGCTTGACACGATAGGCACTGTTCCATTGCCATTGCAGGCGCATTTTAGCAAGGAGCTAAACTCGCCGGAAATGGCTCACCGTCGTCGCCTTCATCCACCCAATGCCTCACAGACCATAACTCCAGCACCTATGCAGACTACATCTCCAGCACCACTCACGTTTGGAAGTTTCCTACCACCAATTTTACAATCTGGTGTAAAATTGGGGAAAGTCACAGATGCTTGCATGCAAGTAGAGGAGAAGCCAAAGGAAGAGATTGTGAGGAAATTGCAGTTCTCAAATGTTGTTGATGCTGAAACTCCTTCCCCTTCATTTGCTGAAGCAGTTCGAGGTAACCGACTTACTCACATGGGTAATACTCTGAAGTTTGTACCTCCAGTTAATAGGGATGGGAAGGTGATAGTCACCATTAAGGAGGAAGAGTTGAAGCCACAAGCTGAGCATTGGAAGGATTCACTAATTGGGTACATAATTGGGGACAATCCAACTGAAAAAGCAATGGAGAATTTCGTTATGCATGTTTGGAATTTTGTCTCTAAACCTCAGATTCTAATGCATGCAGAAGGATATTGTATTTTTCGGTTTGTAAACAAAATGGATATGGATCTGGTGTTACAATCAGGGCCATATTCCTTTAGGAACAAGCCGATGGTATTGAGGCCATGGGAAACTGATTTCTCTTTTCAAAGTGATGTATTGAGTACTATACCTATTTGGGTAAAATTTCCTGGGCTACCAGTTGAGTATTGGTCAGCAGAAGTACTAAGCAAGCTTGCTAGTGCTATAGGGACACCATTATATACTGACAAAATCACAGCACACTATGAGAGAATATCGTTTGCTCGAGTGTTAGTGGAGGTGGATGCCTCACAGCCCCTGCCTGATCATGTTGATATTGAGACTCCTTATGGGCATAAAATTTAGTTGATTGATTATGATTGGAAGCCCACCTTTTGTAATCACTGTCTAAAGTTTGGCCATGATATTAGTGAATGCTGGTATAGTGCAAAGGCTGAAGAAGAAACTAAGAATGAAAAGCAGGAAGCAACTAGGAGACCTGAAAAGCCTAAAGTTAATAGGCAAAGGTGGACTGTGAAAAAAGTCCATGCTCCTAAGGATGTTGAGCCTGAAGGTGAGGAAACTCATATTGTAGCAGGGAAGACTATGGATCAGACCACACAATTGATAACTGTTGGTGTTAACTCAGATGATAGGGAAAGCATGAATCAAATTACTATGCAGCAAACAGATAATTCTATTGTTGATGTCAACCCAGAGGCAGTAATGGCAAATGAAGTAGATGCAGACCGTGTGGACAAATGCAACAGGGGGAAAGCCAAAATGGATGAGGAAGGAGCTGGTAGGAAAGGCCAACATGATCCAGGACCATCATATATATGAGAATTGTTACTTGGAACATAAGAGGGCTGAATTTAGCCCATAAACAAAAGGAACTGAAAAGTTTCTTAAATGTAAATAAAGTAGATGTGTTGGGGTGTCTTGAAACTAGAGTAAAAGCACATAAAGCACAGAAAATTCAAGGAAAAATAGCCAAGGGTTGGAAGGTGTTCTGCAACTACTCTGAAGCTGTAAATGGCAGGATTTGGGTGATGTGGAAGCCTCATATTCAGGTCACTATTTCTAGTGTAACTGATCAAATGATTCAATGTCACATAGAGGATCCTTATAGTCATGTGAAGACTCATCTTTGTATAGTGTATGCTCATAACACTGGAGTTCAAAGAGAAAGGTTGTGGGTTGATCTCAAAGCTGTCTCTATTCCCAGCCAAGACACATGGTTACTTAGTGGTGATTTTAATAATGTTCTATCAACTGAGGATAGAATTGGTTCTATAGTGACTGATGCTGAGGTTAGGGGTTTTAAACAACTCATTTATGATTTGCAACTAACACCTCTAAGAAGGATAGGGTGGAACTATACTTGGACAAACAAACATGTATATAGTAAGATTGATTGGGCTTTGGGAAATTTTCAATGGGTGCAGCAATATGGGCATATTGAAGCTGAGTTCCTTAATCCCTCTGTATCTGACCATACTCCAATTTGTATTAAGTTTGGCAACCAAAAGCTCATTCATCCTAAACCATTTAGATTCTATACTGGTGTAATGGAATTCCCACAGTTCCATGCTATATTAGAGGATGTATGGCAGCAGGATTTCATTGGTGATTATATGCAGCAGATATGGTCAAAACTGAAGATGTTGAAACTGAAGTTAAAGGAGACAAACAAGTATATGGCAACCTATGAACAGAAGATTATACAGGCAAGAGAGCAGCTTGATATTGTCCAGTCCCAATTGAAGGATAATCCTCAATCACAGGATTTATTCAATAAGGAAAGGCAAGCTCTGGCAGATATTGAAAGGTGGAGCAACATTGAGGAACAAGTCATGAGGCAAAAATCTAAGGCCACTTGGATTGAATGTGGAGATGCAAATACCAAATACTTTCATGCATAATGGAAGATTAGAAATTGTCAGAATACTATAACTTCAATATATACTGATACTGGAGACCATATTTCTGATCCTGTTGCAGTGGAGAATGAATTCATGTCTGTATTTCAAGAGTTGCTGGGAGGAAAAGCTGAAGAATTGATTAGTGTAGATATTGCTACTGTGAAGGAAGGGAAATGCCTTAGTTTAGATCAACAAAGGAGACTTATCAGAGATATTAGTATGGAAGAGGTTATTGAAGCTTTGAAAGATATGCCAAGGGACAAGGCACCTGGTGTAGATGGGTATCCTGTGGAATTCTTCACCAAGAACTGGGAGATTATTGAGAATGATGTTCTAGCAGCCACAAAGGAATTCTTCAGGACCAGCAGCATGCCTCAGTACATTAATACTACAGCTATTGCCTTGGTTCCTAAAATCAGCTCCCCTTCTACTGTCAAGGATTATAGGCCAATAGCTTGTTGCACTACTCTGTATAAGCTTATATCCAAGATAATCACAAGAAGACTAAAGGAGGTTGTTACTGATATTGTGGGAATGGCTCAGTCTGCTTTCATAGAAGGGAGGAGTATTGTGGATAATATATTACTAAGTCATGAGATTTTCAAGGGCTATTCTAGGAAAGGTGTTTCTCCTAGATGTGTATTGAAGATGGATTTGAGGAAAGCTTATGATTCCTTGGAATGGTCTTTTCTTAAACAACTCTTGGTGGCTTATGGTTTTCCAGCAAAGTTTATAGAATGGATCATGGCCTGCACTACTACTGTATCTTTCTCCCTTATGATGAATGGTGGTTTTACTAAACCATTCAAAGCAAAGAGAGGACTAAGGCAAGGGGATCCAATGTCCCCTTACCTATTTGTGATGGCTATGGAATATTTGAGTAGAATATTGGGACAATTGCACATGAATGGGAATTTTAATTTCCATCCTAAATGCAGAAAGTTGAATTGCTCACATGTTTGCTTTGCTGATGATCTACTTTTGTTTTGTCGAGCTGATACTATTTCTATTCAGATACTTTATCAAGCATTCTCAAAGTTCTCCAAGGCATCAGGACTGGAAGCAAATCCTAGCAAAAGTTCAATCTATCTAGCTGGAGTCTCTCAAGAGTTCAAAGCAGCTATTATCAGCAGTCTGGGATTCAGTGAAGGGGTTCTTCCTTTCAGATATTTGGGTATTCCACTGGATTCAAAGAAACTATCTATCCAACATTATCTTCCTCTCATTGAGAAGATTACAGCTAGAATTAGATGTTGGTCTGCAAAGCTGTTATCATATGCAGGTAGGTGTCAACTTATTAAATCTGTTATATTTGGAATTCAGTCCTATTGGTCACAAATATTCATCTTGCCAAAGGGAGTTATCAAAGCTATTGATTCAATATGTCGCACATTCCTCTGGACTAGTTCTGCCAACTACTCTAGGAGGGCATTAGTGGCTTGGGACAAAATTTGCTCCCCTTTAAATGCAGGTGGGCTGAACATAATGAATCTGACAACTTGGAACAAGGCAGCAGTGACCAAATTGCTATGGGATTTGGCAAGGAAGAAGGATTGTTTGTGGGTAAAGTGGATACACTGCTACTACATAAAGAGAGGAGATGTTGGAACATCCAATGTTCCTAAACAAGCTACATGGGTAATTAGAAAAATCATGCAATGTAGAGAAAATGTCATGGAGAATATGCAGATGGCAGGCAACCTGTATGACAGACTACAATCAGTCTGTGGTATGGGCAAGTTCCTAATTCACAAATGTTACATTGCTATGCTGCCTAGTTTTGACAGAGTCAATTGGAGGAATTTGTTACTAGTTAAAAATGTGATCCCTAGACACAAATTCACTGCTTGGTTGGCTGCACATCAAAGACTTCCCACTGTGGATAGGTTGGCCAAAGTTGGAATCCAAATTCCTCTACTGTGTGTGTTCTGCAAACAGTTAGAGGAAACATTCCATCATCTTTTCTTTGACTGTTTTGTTACTAGAAAGTTGTGGTCTCGTATATGTTATTGGCTGGGATGTCCTAGACAAATTCTCACCTGGGAGGAGGAGCTAACAATGATCTGCAGAAGTGCTAGAAGTGCTGCATGGAGGAACTCAATTACAGCTGCTGCATTTATAAATGTAATTGCTGTGATTTGGAAGGCAAGGAACACAATGAGGTTTCAAAATACAGTATATGATGAGAATCGAGCTGCCAGAGAAGTTGCCATGTTGATCCACATTCGAGGCAAACACAGTAGTAAATGGACAAAGGGGTTACAACAATTAAATAGTTTTCCATAGATGCATTTTAGAAATTGTATAGACTATACACAGTTAATTTCTATGTTAAAGTTTAGATGCATACTGTAACTAGATGAGGAATAGTGAGTAGTAAAACTCCATACTACTACTTTAGGATCATATTGTATATCCCTTTCGTTGATATTAATATAAAGATGACAGTTTAGATTTAAAAAAAAAAAAATTATTTTGCTACCAATAGTAAATACTTATGTAGTAGAACACAAATCTCACTAATTGAATATACTAATTAATGGTCAAATTGAACAAAAATAAGAAGTGGTGGAGGAGATCACACTCTGGTTCAGGGTTACGGTTAGAAATTAGAACACTTCTCTGAATATTGAAAGTTTTTTTCTTCCCAAAAACTACTTTATATGAGAATTATATAGAAGACAACTACTTTTACCAAATTCCAATATCAACTCGACCCTCAAATCTTCAATCTAAACTTAAGGGTTTACAATTTTTCCAACTTAAGATACAAATTAAATACTAAAAATAGCAATAAATTCCGATAATTTGACAAAAAATTGAGTTAAGAAAACTTACTCTGTTTTCCTTGAAAATCTCCTAAAAATCGTCTCCCCCGATCTCCAAATTGTTAAAAATGAAAAATGAGACATAAAATGAAAAATGAGACGAAGTCCCATTCTTAGAACTTAAACTCTCTGCCAGACATTTGCTCTACGCGATCGTGAAGCACAAACCTCCCAGTGACCAAATTAACCATACGCGATCACTGATAACTGCACGTGATTGTGAAGCTCAACTCCACAAACTTACAGAATCATGCACTTTTCTACACGATCGCGAAGTACTGTAACTTCACATGATCCCCTACTGCCTCACTTCCTATGTCGCAGACGCGACACGCCTCACGCGTTCGCGATGCATGAACTGCTCCAACTGCGTGATCGCAACCCAATATATTCAATCGCATAGAACAAATTTTCACTGCCCAAAATAATAGCCTACATAATCACGGGCAGATTCATGCGATCGGGTATAAGGAAAGTAGGTGCAGACATAAGAAAAATTCCAGCAAAGTTCGAAGTCCAAAAAGTTGATCTGTTAACCATCCAAAACTCACCCGACGCTCTCGAGACTTTAACCAAATACACCAACAAGTCTTAAATCATCATACGTACTTAGTTGAAACCTCAAATCACATCAAACAATTCTAAAAACACAAATCATATCCAAATTCAAGCCTAGTGAAACTATGAAATTCTAACTTCTACATTCGATGCCGAAGCCTAATAAATCAAGTCTGATTGACCTCAAAATTTTGCACACAAGTCATAAATAACATAACAGACCTATTCTAATTTCTAGAATCGGATTTCGACTCAGATATCAAAAAGTTAACTCCCCAGTCAAACTTCCAACTTAAATTTTCTATTTTCACCATTTAAAGCCTAACTTAACTGTAGACTTCCAAATAATTTTCCGGACATACTCCTAAGTCCAAAATCAACATACGGAGCTATTGGAACCATCAAAACTCTATTTCGGGATCGTTTACACATAAGTCAACATCCGATCAACTATTTCAACTTAAGCTTTAAATCTTGGAACTATGTTTCCAATTCAATTCTAAAACATCCCCGACATGTCACATAATAACTGTAGAGCATAAATGAGGAATAAATTGGATAACGAGATTGTACTACTCAAAACAACCGACTGGATCGTTACAGAAAAATTCTTTTATGTTTTAAAATCATCCAAGCAATCACTATCATTCCGATTAACAATACTAGGTTGTCTCAGTAAAAGAGTTCCCATTCTCTCTTTAAGAAAATAGTGCCATTCAATATTGTCCGATAACATTTTCAAATATTTAGGCATCATAATTCACCCTAAATGTTCTTATCTACTTATGAGGCTTGCATAGCTAACTGTCGGGGGCGGACCTACATAAGTCAAACAGATTCAGCTGAACCTGTTTCGTAAAAAATAATGCTATTATTATGTATAAATTATATTTTTAGGAAACAAAATAAAATGAAACAATAAACGTTGAATCCACATGACAAAAAGGCGGGCGGGGTACAATGGTTAATGCAGGTTTCCTCAAAGCCTGAGGTATCAGATCAAGTCCTAACTTCTGCCTATACATTTAACATTTCTTAGTTTTCCAAAAATCAGTAGATTTTTATGCCTAATGTCATTTAATATACTAGTATATATGAACGTGCGTTGCACGTAAATAATGGAGGTGATGGTTTAAACATTTATTTATATGATGAAATAATAAAATTTAATTAATGAAAGAAATTTTACATATAACAATACAACAATCATCTAAATGCTGAAAAATATTATAACATTAGCATAATACATGAATTTAAAATAGAAGGACATCATCAAAACTTACAGAGATGATCAATTTTGGCATGTTACTTAGATAATTATGCATTATTTCCTTTGATCCATTTTAAGTGATTTTTTTGTTGCTTTTACACATGTTAAGGAATTCACCTTTTAACATTAATTAACAATGTAAATAAACATATGTAACAACCCGACCGACCGTTTTACTATTTAGAACCCTGTTACCTCAAATAAAACTTTCTATGCTTTCCTTAGCTAATTTACAACTTGTGGGGGCGATCCGTTCGGCAGTTAGAAGATTTTTGGGTGAAAATAAAATGAAATATTCCGTTAAGGTTCTCTTAAAAGGACAAGTTTGACTTCGATCAACTTTCTTGGAAAACGGATCCGTATTTGTAATTTGACAGTCCCGAGAGGTCCATGGGAAAATATGGGACCTGAGCGTATGCTTGAAATCAAATTCTGAGGTCCCTAGCCCGAGTATGGAATTTTCATGTAATTGTTAAATCGGAGTTTTAAGGAATTAAAGAATCTGAATATTTACAAAAAACTTAGGTATCGGATTCGGATTCTGGTTCCGAAACTTGGAACAAGTCTGAAATATCATATAAGATCTACATTTAAAATTTGGTGTCAATCCGAGTAGTCTAAGGGGGTTTTGACCTGTTCATAGGAATTTAAGAACATGAAGATTCATTAAGTTTGATCAATTGGTTTTGGGGTCCGATTCCTTGATTTAGTGTTATTTTTGGTTTTTCGAGGTTGCGACTAGGTTCGCCTCATGATTTTAGACTTGTCTGTATGTTCGTGCGGGGCTCGGGAGCCCCGAGCGGATTCGCTTATGCGGCCCCCAGACTGCAAAGCGGTCGACCTACAGTAGCGGAAATCACAGGGGCAGTGAGCTCATTTAATACGAGCTCAAGTGCATTTCCCTCCCATTTCCTTCATACTTGGGCATTTTTTGAGCTTCCAAAGAGAGTGTTTCAACATAACATCACAAGGTAAGTAATTTCCACTCACTCTTAGCCTAAATACATGACTATCCCATAGATTTAACACCAATAATCAAATAAAATCAAGGGTTAGAGCTAGACCTAGGGTTTTGATAAAAAATGAGATTTAACCACCTAATTATCTATGTAATGAACCAAAATTTACATATTAGTAATCCTTAGGTTATAAAGAATATTTTCCTTCGAAAAATCCCGGAATCCGGGCACGTGTGCCCGCGGTCGAAAATTTGGAAAATTGCGGGAAAGGTTGGGAAACCATTTAAATAGTTATAATTAAACCTTGCGAACCCTTATTGACTAACTCCCATGTTGTTTAACTAGTTTTTGCGCGTTCGGCTTTACCTTGAGGTTTCGAGCTCGTTCTTCGCATTTGGAGGTGCGGTTTAGAGCGAGGTGAGTCTCCTTTCTAACCTCGTAAGAGGGAATTCTAAGGTTAATAAATGATAAATTTTCTATTAAATGTGGGGGCTACGTACGCACTAGGTGACGATAGTTCATGCGTAGCTACTATAATGTTAATGTTTGAGTTGCTTAGGACCCACGTCATACCTACTTTGAACTTTTTCTTGTTTGAACTATGTAATTAGTCTTTTATGAATTTCTAGAGATTAGAGGAGATTTAAAAATGAACATATGCTTATTTATGAACTTGGAAGGATTTTCCCTTGTATATACTTGATGCCTTATTGCGCATTCTTTATATTGTCTTGATATTTGTGGATCGGGCCGATCGCCTCGGTGAAATAGATTCATCTATGGTACGGGCTGTTCAACCCTCAGAGTGCACAAAAATTTATATTCTGTTGGAGTGGGTCGTCGACCTCGGCGTTGTTGCGCATGATTTATATGTTTGTTCTTGAGCGTACATTTTCATGATTTGTTGCTAAATGAATAAAAGGAGTAATTATGATAAAGGAAAATATGACTACAAACACGATATGACTCCCTTGGTAACTGTTATTTAGTTACTTTATTCATGATGTAAACTATACATAATTATTATGATATTATCTGGACCTAGTAGGTATCGAGTCGACCTCCCGTCTCTACTCCTACGAGATTAGACGGAATACTTACTGGGTACATATTATTTATGTACTCATGCTACGCTTCTGTACTTAAATGTAAAAGGTCTGGGGCTGAATCATATGGTTACCGTCAGGGTGCGCGCCAGTGAGTAGCTGTTGAGGCTTCTACGCTGTTTTCCATTCCACATCGCTTGGCAGCCAGATGAAGTATTCTTTTGTATTTTTGCTGTCTTTCCCTTATTTTAAACAGTAGGGTATGGATGTGTATATTCTAATTGATGCCCTTACATTGTGACACCAGGTCTTGGCACGTATACTTTAGTAGACTGTTATTTTGGGTTATGTAATTTTGTACCACTCATTGCATTTACTTGTTTAGTTCTAAAACCAAGCTAAATGGGTATTTCATTTAAAAATTGAGTACAACCCTATATGATTGTTAGTAATACTCCGCACTTGGCTGGTCCGGCAAAGTTATTGGGCGCCATCATGACCTGTTTTGGAAATTAGTCACTAGGTTCACGTAGGTCTCACAGTGTTACGGGCAATCCTAATAGAGTCTTGTATATCGGTACGGAGACGTCTGTACTTATCTACGAGAGGTTATAGTGTATTAGGAAAAACTACTCTTTGTTCACTTCCTATCATGCAGTGGTTAGTGTACTAAATTTCCGTTTCTATTCTTTCATGGATGGTAAGGACTCGTATTGCTGATGTTCCAAACGCGGGAGGGGCTGCTCCCTCTATTGCCAGAGGTCGAGGTAGAGGCCAGGGGAGGGTACCGGCCTGCAGTAGGTCACGAGGGCGCCCCAGAGCCATTCAAGTTATTCCTCCAGTAGATAATGTTACTGAGGAGCAGGGTGAGGTACATGCAGTTAAGCCTACCCCGGCAGACACCAGGATTTCAGGAGGTTATGGGCCATATGCTTCAGTTTATGGATTCTATGACCCAGGCTTGTTTATTACAAGCGGATCCAGCCACCTCACAGGCAGGAAAGGGAGCACAGACCCCTACTGCTCAAGCTCCAGGTGGTACAGCCGCTCGTATATAAGACTCTGGGAGCACTACCCGGGGATGGGGTTCATCCAGTTGTTGTTGTGGCACCCCAGGGCATGCCAGCTCTAGGAGGTGACCCGCAGAAGCTTCTAGATAGGTGGACTAGACTTCACCCTCTAGTCTTCGGGGGTGAAAGTCATGAGCATCCACAGAACTTTATCGAAAGGTGTAGGGACAGACTGCACAACATGAGGATACTGGATGCGCATGGAGTCGACTTCACCATATTTCAGTTGGAAGGCAGGGCTCGCAGATGGTGGCAGTCCTATGTTCTTAGCAGGCCGGTTAGGTCTCCTTCGCTAAGTTAGGATCAGTACACCCATCCATTTCTTGATTGGTATATTCCACCCCTGAGAGGGAGAGGTTGCATCATCAGTTTGAGCAGCTATAGCAGGGTCAAATGTCACTAACCAACTATGAGGCGATATTCTCTAAGTTGTCTTGCCATGTACTTATAATACTCCCCACAGAGGCAGAGAGGGTGCGACGGTTGTAGCAGTGTTGCATCCCACTATCGAGAACACTATGTCTAGGTATTTCCCGTAGGATCGAGGGTTACCGTAGGATCGAAAGTTACCATCAGCGAGGGTTTGAGCAGCTGCAACGGGAGAAGATGGCCATGTTCTCTGGAGAGTTTAGAGGTGCCTCGGTTAGGGGTATAGGCCACTCCGGGAGGGGTTATCCCCCCATCTACTCCACCACCACCTTTTTAGGTGCTCCATCACCTCTTATTTCAGCGCCATTCCAGAGAGTTATTATCACCCACAGGATGTTCAAGGTTCTTCCAGTGGGTATTCAGTTCCTTCAGATTCTTTCAGTTCTTATCTTAGGGCAATGCTAGAGAGTTCATACCCCCACACCAGCTATTCAAGTTTCTTCTAATGGGTCTTCTAGTTTTCAGAGTCAGCCATCTGGGCAGCAGGTCACAGCACCATGTTGCTTTGAGTGCGAATACCCAGTCCATATGAAGAGGTACTGCCCCAGGCTTCGGGGAAAGGCTATACAGCAGGGACAACAACTAGTAGCTCCAGCACCAGCGACCTTGCAACCTAGAGGTGGAGGGCATATCGGTAGAGGTCGTCATATAGGTGGAGGCCAGATAGGGAGAGGTCATTCAGATACTTCTCAGTCAAGTGGATGCCAGGCAACCAACGCTCCAGCTAGATTTTATGCTCGCCCAGCCAGGCCAGATGCATTAGCCTCAGACGCCGTCATCACAGGTATCATTTCAGTTAGCGGAAGGAATGCCTCGGTATTATTTGTTCCAGGATCTACTTATTCATATGTATCCTTTCTATTTGGTCATTTTTTGGTTATCTCTCCTGAGCCTTTGGGTGTTCCTGTTGATGTGTCCACTCCCATGGGCGATTCTGTGGTCGTGGACTGGATCTACCAACCTTGTGTGGTTACTCTATGTGGTTACGATACCAGAGAAGATCTCATGTTGGTTGATATCGTAGATTTTGAGATCATCATAGGTAGGATTGGTTATCCCCCTATCATGCCGTCCTTGATTGTCATGCTAAGACTATTTCTCTAGTGATGCCAGGATTGCCGAGATTGGAGTGGAAGGGTTCCGCAGTTGATACCCCTAGCAGGGTTATTACTTTTCTGAAGGTTTAGTGCATGGTTGAGAAAGGGTGTTTGGCTTATCTGGCTTATGTTCGAGACATCGCATTAGAGTTTCCGACGATTGATTCAGTGCCAGTGGTCTGAGAGTTCGCCGATGTTTTTCCCTCTGATCTTCCAAGCATGACTCCGGATTGTGATATTGATTTCTGCATTGATTTGGCTCCATTCTCTCAACCTATATCTATCCCATCGTACCGTATGGCTCCTAAAGAGCTGAAGGAGTTGAAGGAGCAATTGGAAGAGTTATTAGCAAAGGGGTTTGTCAGGCCTAGTGTGTCGCCTTGGGGTGCACCGGTGCTATTTGTAAAGAAGAAGGATGAGACTATGCGGATGTGCATTGATTACCGCTAGTTGAACAAAGTCACCATCAAGAACAAGTACCCATTGTCGTGCATTGATGATTTGCTTGACTAGTTGCAGGGTCCTAGGGTGTTCTCTAAGATTGACTTGAGATTAGGGTAGCATCAGTTGGATTCGGGATTCAGATGTTCCGAAGACTGCATTCAAGACTAGATATGGCCGCTACAAGTTTTTGGTGATGTTCTTTGGGTTGCTGAATGCTACAGCAATATTCATGTACTTGATGAACCGAGTGTTCCGGTATTTTATTGATTCTTTTGTTATCGTCTTCATTGATGACATCTTGATATACTCGCGTAGCCTGAGGGAGCATGAGCCTCATTTGAGAGTAGTGTTTCAGACCTTGCGGGAGTAGAGGGTATACTATGTTCTCCAAGTGTGAGCTCTAGCTAGAGTCAGTGGCATTCTTGGGCAATATTATGTCTGGACAGGGTATTAAAGTGGATCACTAGTAGATGGAGGCAGTTCAGAGTTGGCCATAACCTACTTCAGTGACCGAGATCAGGAGCTTCCTGGGGTTAGCAAGTTACCACAGGCGGTTTGTTCAGGGCTTTTCTTCTATTTCTTCGCCCTTGACTAGATTGACCCAGAAGGGTGTCCCATTTTGCTGGTCTGATGAGTGCGAATAGAGCTTTCCGAAGCTTAAGACGGCTTTGACTACCGCACAGATTCTTGTATTGCCTTCTGGTTTGGGGATGTATTCTATATATTGAGATGCCTCTTACATTGTTTTGGGATGTGTATTGATGCAATAGGGACGAGTTATTGCATATGCTTCACGTCAGCTGAAAGTTCATGAGAAGAACTACCCAGTGCACGATCTAGAGTTGGCAGCAATTTTTCATGCTCTAAACATATGGAGGCATTATTTATGTGGGGTGTCATGTAGGTTTACACCGATCATCACAGTTTGAAGCACATGTTCAAGCAGAGGGACCTTAATTTGAGGCAGCGCAGGTGGCTTGAGTTACTAAAAGATTACGGTGTTACAATTTTTTATCTCCCGGGTAAGGCGAATGTGGTCGCAAATGCCTTGAGCAGAAAGGCGGAGAGCATGGGAAGTTTGGCATTTATTCCTGTTGCAGAGAGACCATTGGATTTGGACATCCAGTCCTTTGCTAACAGAATTGTGAGGTTGGATAATTCGGAGCCCAGCTGAGTTCTGGCATGCGTGGTTGCTCAGTATTCGTTGTTAGGGCAGACTAAGGCCAGGCAGTTCGATGATCCGCATTTGACAGCCCTTAGAGAAATGGTACTTCAGGAAGGCTCCAAAGAGGTTACTATCGGTGAGGATGGGGTATTACGACATTAGGGCCGTGTATGTGTTCCTAATGTAGATGGCTTGCAGAGGAGGATTCTAGAAAAGGCATACAGTTTGAGGTACTCCATTCATCCGAGTGCCACAAAGATTTATCGTGACTTAAGACAGCATTACTGGTGGCTGAGGATAAAGAAGGACATTGTTGAGCATGTAGCTAGATGTTTGAATTGCCAGCAGGTCAAGTATGAGCACCAAAATCCAGGTGGCCTACTCCACCAGATGCCCATTCCGGAATGGAAGTGGGAGTGCATCACTACGGACTTTGTGGTTGGGTTACCGCAGACTTTACATAAGGTTGAATCAGTGTGGGTTATTGTGGATAGGTGGACCAAATCGGCCCATTTCATTCCAGTGGTGACTACTTATACATCGGAGAGGTACGCTCAGATTTATATTCATAAGATAGTCCGATTGCATGGTGTACCGGTTTCCATCATATCAGACAGGGGCCCTCAGTTCATATCTCACTTTTGGAGAGCCGTCCATAGCAGTTTGGGCACCATCGTAAATCTCAGCATAGCATTTCACCCTAAGACCAATGGGCAGTCGGAGCGGACAGTTCAGATTTTAGAGGATATGCTTTGAGCATGTGTGATTGACTTTGGAGGGCACTGGGATCAGTTTTGTTCCTTTGGGAGAGTTTGCGTATAATAATAACTACCACTCAAGCATAGAGATGGCCCCGTATGAGGGATTGTATGGCCGACATTATCGTTCTCCAATCGGGTGGTTTGATCCTGGTGAGGCTAAGTTACTAGGTACAGATTTGGTACAAGATGCCTTGGATAAGGTAAAGTTGATTCAGGAGAGGCTCCGCACAGCTTAGTCCAGGTAGAAGAGTTATGCGGATCAGAAGGTGCGTGATGTATCATTCACGATCGACGAGAAGGTTCTCTTGAAAGTCTTGCCAATGAAGGGTATTATCAGGTTGGAAAAGAAGGGCAAGTTGAGCCCACGGTTTATTGGCCCCTTTGAGGTGTTGAGGCGAGTTGGAAAGGTTTCTTGTGAGCTTTCTCTACCTCCCAGTTCATCAGGAGTACATCCAGTTTTCCATGTATCGATGCTTCGGAAGTACCATGCCGACTACTCTCATGTATTGGACTGCAGTACCATCCAGTTAGATGATAGCTTGGGCTACGAGGAGGAGTCAGTTGCCATTGTTGATAGACAGGACCGTCAGTTGAGGTCCAAGAGGGTTTCTGCAGTAAAGGTCCAGTGGAGGGGCCAACCGGTTGAGGAGGCGACCTGGGAGTCCGAGGAGAACATGCAGAGCCAATATCGCCACCTATTCACCAGCCCAGGTACTTTTATTTTGTGTCCGTTCGAGGACGAACGTTTGTTTAAGAGGTGGAGATGTAATGAACCGACCAGTCGTTTTACTATTTAGAACCCCGTTCCCTCAAATAAAAATTTCCACAATTCCTTAGCTAATTTACGACTTGCGGGGGTGATCCATTCAGCAGTTAGAAGAGTTTTGGGTGAAAATAAAACCAAATATTCCCTTAAGGTTCTCTTAAAAGGCCAAGTTTGACTTTGGTAAACTTTCTAGGCAAACGGACCACCTGAATTCATGATTTGACGGTCCCGAGATGTCTGTGGATAAATATGGGACCTGGGCGTATGCTCAGAATCGAATTCCGAGGTCTCTAGCCCGATTATGGAATTTTCATGTAAAATTGTTAAATCAGAGTTTTAAGGAATTAAAGAATCTAAATATTTATTAAAAACTTAAGTATCCTATTCTGAATCTAGTTCCAACACTTTGTACAAGTCCGAAATGTTATATAAGGCCTACCTGTAAAATTTGGTGTCAATTAGAGTAGTCTAAGGGCGTTTTGACCCGTTGATAGGAAATTAAGAACTTGAAGTTCATTAAATTTGATCAATTGGTTTTGGAGTACAACTCCTTGATTTAGTATTGTTTTGGGTTTTTAGAGATTGCGACTAGCTCTGCCTTATGATTTCAGACTTTTCGGTATGTTCGGGCAAGGCTCGGGAGCCCCGAGCGTCAAATGAACGAGGTTCGAGCGAAGTTGGAGTTTTAAAAGGAACAATATCTGTTGCTTCTGTCAAAGCCGCTTCTGCGGGTCTTGGACCACAAAAACGGTCCTTTTATCGTAGGAGCGGCCAGGCCGGCCCAGGGGAAAACTGCAAAAGCAGCCACAGAACCGCAGAAGCGGATTCGCTTATGCAGCCCCCAGACATCAGAAGCGATCGACCTCTCTTTGCCCAAAATCGCAGATGCAGCCTTTTTTCACATGTGCTGGACCGCAAAAGTGGTCCCCAAACCATAGAAGCGGAAATCATAGGGGCAGTGAGCTCATTTAATACGGGCTCAAGTGCATTTATCTCCCATTTCCTCCATACTTGGGCGATTTTTTAGCTTCCAAAGAGAGGATTTCAACATAACATCACAAGGTAAGTAATTTCCGCTCACTCTTAGCCTTACATGACTATCACATAGATTTAACACCAATAATCAAATAAAACCAAGGGTTAGAGCTAGACCTAGGGTTTTGATGAAAAATGAGATTTAACCACATAATTAATTAGCTATGTAATGAATCAAAATTTATATATTTGTAATCCTTAGGTTATAGAGAATATTTTCCTTCGAAAAATATCGGAATCAATGAAAATTGTACCAATTTGGGTCAATTTCCCTGGTCTACCAATTCAATGCTGGGCAGAAGAGAACTTAGGGAGAATAGCTAGCCTAATTGGAAAACCTCTATGCACTGACAAACTCACTGCTGCATGAAAGGATTTCCTTTGCTAGAGTCATTGTGGTAATGGATATCAGCCAACCCTTACCTGATGAAGTCTATATTGAGATACCAGAGGAAGAAGCTGGTCTCAGCCAGTGGAATTTGAACAGAAACCAACATTTTGCCTAGAGTGTACTCATTTGGGCATAAAAATGGGGACTGTCAACAGAAAGAGAGACAGGATCACATACCACAGAACCAGAGAAAGAGAAACAAGAAGAAAAACACAATGAAATGGCAACCAAAACCTGTAATGGAACAGGTTATTGCCAATTAATAGAAAGAAGAACAAACAGTTAAACCTGAGGTGGAAATATCAGTGAACAATCGAGGGAAACAGGTAGAAACTGTAAAGGGGGCTAAGGAAAATATAAACAATGGGGAGATCAACTAGGATTCTTTGGCTACCATGAATACATCTACTGCTTTAATTATCAAGGAACATTCTGACCAACAACAGAGGGAGAGCAGAAGAGAAACAGCCATAAGGGATAAAAGGGGCAGCTCAAGTAACCAATATCCATCATGATCATTGTTTCCTGGAATATTAGAGGACTGAATAAGTTCTATAAAGAGAGAGCACTAGTGAAATTCCTGAGGACAAACAAAGTAGATTTGATAGCTTGTCTTGAAATAAGAGTGAAACAGCAACATTCACAAACAATTTACAAAAAGCTGGGAGATGAATGGAATATAAAGAATAACTATGCTTCTGCCCCTAATGGAGGATGTGGATAATGTGGAAAGAGTCAACCACCCATGTTGTAATCCTAGAAACCACTGACCAAATGATATATTGCCAGGTACAGACAAGAGTTCAACATTTGCTAGCTACATAACCTTTGTCTATGGCCTGCGTTCAATCCAGCACAGAGTACCCCTATGGAGGAGTCTGAGAACTGTCCAATATAGTGGTCCATGGCTTATATTGGGTGATTTTAATAGTGTATTGGGAGTGGATGACAGGACTAATGAGCAACCAGTACATCTATCAGAGATAGCTGACTTCCAAAGCTACATTGAGGACATTAGAGTAGGGCACATTACCAAAAGAGGAAACAGATTCTTTTGGAGTAATAAGAGAGATGATGAGCACAGGATCTATAGCCATATTGAATGGGCTTTTGGCAGTGATGAATGGTTCAATTCCTATACGGGGGTGGGAGCAGTATACATGCTGCCTGGATGCTCAGATCACTCCCCCATAATGATAGACACTGAAGTTGTAAAACCTAGAGTGAACAGGCCATACAGATTGCTCACAATAGTTATAAAGCAACAAGACTACATGACAACAGTTCAGACAATCTGGAGCCAACAGATTCAAGGATGTACTATGTATTCTATTTGGAGGAAACTGAAAAAGCTTGAACAAACCACCAGACACATTCACAAGGAACAATCTTCTGTTGACAAAAACTACAACAACTAAGAGAGGATCTGAATGAAACACAAAACATACTGAATGAAGACCAATTCAACAAACAGGAGATTCAAAAAGAACAACATCTCTTACAGAACATTGAACAATGGGAAACTATTCAAGAACGGGTTCTGAGACAGAAATCAAGAGCAAACTGGATCCAACTGGGGGATAGTAATACAAAATACTTCCATGCTTACATGAAATCCAGACAAGCAAGAAATAAGGTGAGTTGTATCCTCATGAAGAACCAAATGAAGCTTACTAACCATCAATAAGACAATTGCTCCAGCCGGGTTTTGACCCATTCATCATCATCAAATTTTACCTCGGCGACAAACCGAAGGGACGGGATTTCCTTTTTTTTCACTATTCACTCCTGTTCTGTGAATAGTATTCCCGTTACTATTCATCGGGCATATCGCCGGAATCCGGTGGTTGATTGTCACAATTTCGGTGTCACGACAAACTCCTTCTTGTGGCGAACACCTTCCTTTAGTTTTATTCCAAAATCTTAATCCAAACGCAACAGATCTTGAATTTATTGATTCCTCAGACTGTTCATTTGAATTCACAATTTGAATCTTTCTTCCTTGTGATGTGAAGCTTTTGGATTGTTGATTTTATTTGATTGAACAGCGTTTCCTACTATATTCAAGCAGCATTATTTGAATCCACCAGATCGTAAGAATTTGTCAAAACTACTGTAGCTTCGACATTTCTTCATTATCTAATTGCAGCATAGTTGAGTGGAAATGGTGGAACTATTCTGAACTAAATCGTAACTATGGATGCTACGACCTCTCCCCAGCATCTGGCTGTGGGAGAGGTGGGTCATATCAATTCAGAAAATCAATCTGTTCACGGATAAAAACAGTCATATGCATCGCTACTCGCTGGACAAAAATCTGTCGCAAAAATTCCAAATCTGGAACTTTGTCCTGTTACGATTGAACAAGGAATTCCTACTATTGAATTCATAGTAGATGAAGTGAATTCATTCACCAGGGAGGAAGGTCTTCATCGAGCAATTATCGTTAAATTTTCCTATGGAAAGCCAGAACTTGAGGAGCTGCGTCGGATTTTACCAAAACATTTCGACGTCAAAGGCAATTGCAACATTGGCCAACTAGAATATCGGCATATTTTGGTAAGATTCAATCTACTTAAACATTTTGCGAATGCGTTGTCAAAAATATCTGGTTATGTTAAGTCAAAAGGCGATGAGTTCTTTTTCCGGACATTCCCATGGACAATGGGATTTAACCCCCAAGAAGAAACTTCAAAAGCTGTTACTTGGATTTCTTTTCCAGAACTGCCAGCAAATTTCTCCGCAAAAAAGTCATTACTATCGGTCGCATCTGTTGTGGGAAAACCTATTGCAGTAGATAAGGCTACTCAAGATCGAACTCGACCTAGTACGGCTCGAGTTAGAGTCTTGATTAATTTACTCGACAAGCATCCAACGAAAAATAAGATCAAGATAGCAGATAAAAATCTGGAAAAATTGTTGAATACGAACAACAGATTGTATTCGACAATTTACCAAAATACTGCACTTGGTGCAATCACCAAGGACATGATGTTATATCTTGTCGTTGGAGTTCAGATGACTTGAATGAGCAAGTAGGTCACTTTGGTGAACCTGAAGGACGAGACAGTTTGGCTAAATTAAGAGGTGATGCTAGAGAGTACTTGAATGCCAATATTGCAGGACGTCGAATTGAAGGGGTTCAACCTATGCGACTGATGGACAAATTTCTGGTTCATCTCTACCAGTTTCTGAATCTGTTTCAATGCCAAATCCTAATGTTGCACTGCTTTGTAACTCTTCTATTTCTGATCCAATGAAGTCTCCTATGAATGGTGTAGCTAAAATACATTCAGATAAGTTTCTGTCTAATTTGGCACATTTTGCTGCATCACATATTCCAGCAGATGAAAATGCAAAAGGGGCAGACATGGTCTTGACAGAATCTTCTGTTCTGGATAAGTCCATACAGCAACAGCACTTGATCCAGAACAAACCAATTGCAGTATCAGTTGAACCATAGGAAAAGCCAACTCAGATAGTTTCTGCAGTTCCATGCTGTCATGAAGATCGGGATGGATATGATCACCAGGATACTGTGACTGAATTGCTTCAAAGAATTCCAAATCATGATATGGTCCAAATAGAACACAGTATGTCTACTACTGAGGCAGTTACTGCAGTGTCTAGGATATGGCCCAATGCTTCAGTGCAGTCTCCTATTGATGCATCACGTATATCAACAGGTGAAAATGCAAAAAGGCCAGTCCTAGTGTTGACAGACTCCTCTGTGCAGAATAATGCTACAGAACTTTCAATCCCAAACTCTCATGGTGCACCTAGTTATAAAGCTTCATCTAATCTTCCACTGCAGTCTCCTCAAAATGTTTTGTCTGGAAAACAGTCAGCTATGGTTGCATCAAATCTGAATCCTTCTGCTGCATCAAGTATACCAGCAGATGAAAATGCAAAAAGGACAAACCAATTCTGGATAAACTCCTCAGTGCAGAGTAAAGCCATTGAGCAGCAACACTTGATGCAGATTAAACCAATTGTTGAATCTGTTGAACCATAGGACAAGTTATCACAGGCCAAGGATCAAAATGCTCCCAACAGTTCATTGCTTAATGAAGCAGTCACTGCAGTTTCTTTATTGCCAAAGTTGGATTCTACACTTCTAGCTCATAGTCTTGCGGATCGAGCTACAACTAAGATAAAGGATACAACTCAGGAAGCAATTTCAGTTGAGTCGATGGAGGAGATATTGAAGATGGAAAAGGTCCTTTGAAGCCTTCCACAGATGTATCTGTTTCTAATGCTGAGGAAATACAGTCTACTGTAGATTCTAGTATTCTGACTGGGCAGGTGCATGGTTTGGAGGGTGAGACATTAAACTTGAATCCAAAAATAGCTTTGGTTACTTCTGATCATACCAAAACAGTTGAATCCAAAGATCAAAATCAATGCTGCAATGTACAGCAGCTAGGAGGAGAGGCTAGGGAATTACTCATTGATGTATCTGCTTCAAATGATACTTCTGCAGAAGATCTCCAAAGGCCAAAGGATGCTTCTGCCCAACAATGTATAAAGGCATGTTCAGTTCCAATGATGTTATCTACTGTTGTTGTGTCTGAAAAAAAGATATCCAATTTATATCCTTCTTATCCATCTGAGGCAACAGAAGCTGGTTACACAAAAATCCAAGGAGGTAAGCTAACTGTGCAGCAGCATACTGTGCAGAATATAAGCGACAAGAACACTATGCAAGTTAGACAAGAAAATGATACTGTGGGGGAGGTTTCGGATTCCAAAATCGTAACACACTTTGTAGATAACCGTCCAGCTTTTCATACATCTCCGAACATAGTTACTACTCTTTCAAAAGTCAACAGTAAGGAAGAAATTTTCACTGGGCAGAATAGGCAGATAGCCAATGGTCAGTTTTAGCCAAACATACATTCTTCCAATACACATGTCGAGACATCTTTCAAATATTATGGAAAACCATCAACTTCCATTGGAAATAACAAACAACTAGTTGTTAACATGAGGGACATGGTCATTAAATCAAAATTTTGGAAAGACCAACGAAATTATAACGACGAAGAGGGATGGGGAGAAGGATTTGCTGCTTTTTCGTCTTCAGTCAATGACTAAGATTTTGAGGACGACACTGCTGGAGAGGACAGTGAGGATCAGTTCATAACTTTAAGGAAGTTAGCGACAGTTAAGTGTACTGCTAATCTGCAAATAGTAGCAAACAGAAGCACCAATTTAAACCATAATGCTCCAGTATTTTTTCCAAGAAATGCTACTAAATCAGGTGAAACTTTAGCTGCTAATCAAATCGCAACACTTATAGCTGTCCAGAATCAGATTGTACCAATTAAGTCAATCACATCTTTGGGGAAGGGACATCAACAGATTGTTTTAACTGCTTCAAAAGTCAATCTCCAGAATAAAATTTTTTTGAAAGAGGAGATAGGAACACATATATATGAAGAAGGGGGGAAAAGGATATCTTATCGCATTGTCGAGCAGAAGCGTCAAGAAATGGAGATTTATCACCAATGCATAGTAAAACAAGTAAGAAATATCGTGAAAGAGATAGAAGTGATGATGGAAGGATGGGTGGAGACACTAACATTCGCAGACCACCGATGCGAATCGCAAAGCAAAAACAAGTCATGCAACCATCTATTACAAAGCCTAATCGTTCGAGGAACAAGCGTGAATTATAAAGCCATATTGAGAAAACTTTTCACAGATATGGAGAAAAGAAAGCAACTTATCCTCTTGCTTTACCATCACATTAGTAGTTCTCGGTGTATTATCATCACAGAGTTCGTTATAAACTCTGTGATGATCATGTTTGCATTTGATTTTTTTTTAATTTGCATTTTTCTTGCTTTTTTGATCATGAGGCTTTGTCGGGCCTCGAGAGGTTTAATAAGGTAAGGTTTCTGCTGGTTATTGTTATATGGGTAACAATACTCGTGTCTCTCCCCCCCCCCCCCCCATCTTATTTTCCTATTTGTTGTAATTCTCATTTTCTTTATATTAATGAAAACTAACCCTAGGCATTCGCCTAGTGGATGGACAAACAAAAAAGCTTACTAACCCACAGCATATCCAACAAGAATTCACCCAATTCTTTCACAATCTACTGGGCACAACAGCAGTTCAACTTCCAGGCATTGACATCACTGTGGCCAGAGATTGTCCCTGCCTAAATTTGCACCAACATCAGCAAATGTTGACACCAGTAACTGAGAAGGAAATCAAACAGATAGTGCAGAATCTTCCTCAAGATAAAACTCCAGGTATTGATGGCTATCCTGCAGAATTTTATAAAGAATTTTGGCCAATTCTGGGGGGGGGGGGGGGAATTACAAGGGCAGTGAAGCAGTTTTTCCAAAATGGAAAACTCCTAAAACAGATTAACTGCACAACTGTTACTTTGATTCCAAAAGTGAAAATCCTAGCTATGTCAAAGAATTTCGACCCATTGCCTGCTGCTGAACTCTGTATAAAATCATTTCAAAGATCCTAACAAATAGGCTAAAAATTGTTGTGGATCATTTAGTTGGGCAATCCCAGTCAGCATTCATAGAAGAGAGGAACATTCTTGATAATGTAATTATGCACACGAACTGATCAACGGCTATAATCACAAGACAATATCTCCTAGATGCATGATCAAAGTCGACTTTAGAAAGGCTTACGACTTTGTTGAATGGGAGTTTCTGAAGGCAGTACTACTAGAATTTGGAATATTAATGAAATGTGTTTCCACATTTAGTTACTCTCTTCTGATAAAAAAGGAGGATTGACCAACACTTTTGAAGCAAGGAAAGGACTAAGACAGGGAGACCCAATGTCCCCCTACTTATTTGTCCTAGCCATGGAGTATCTAACTAGAACTCTAAAGAAACTAAACAGAAATCCAGATTTTAATTTCTTCCCCAAATGCACCAAACTACAAATCACACACATATGTTTTGCAGACGACCTTTTGATGTGTTGTAGGGCTGATGAAACTTCCATGAAGTTATTGATGAATGAATTTGAACACTTCTCAAAGGTGTCAGGACTTCAAGCCAATATGGATAAAAGCTCCTTATATATAGCAGGTGTTTCAACTGAATTCAAAAGGAAATTTGTTCTGAGCTCCACCCAGCAGAGGGCACTTTTCCTTTCAAATACCTAGGAGTACCCTTATCAATAAGAAATCTTACAATATGACAATGCATGCCCCTAGTAGAGAAGATACTGGACAGAATTAGAAGCTGGACATCCAAACTCCTATCTTATGCTGGTAGAATTCCACTCATCAAAAGTGTCCTGTTTGAAATGCAAACTTATTGGGCCCAGGTATTCCTCATTCCCAAAAAAATATAAAACTGGTTAATGGAATTTGCAGGAACTACCTGTGGACTAGTAGTCATGAAACTAGTCATAGGAACCCAATTGTCGGGGAAACATTGTGTAAACCAGAGGCAGCAGGAGGTTTGAACATTATCTCCTATGAAAGTTGGAATAAAGCAGCTCCGTCAAAACTCCTCTAGGCCTTAATGTCTAAGAAAGACAAACTCTGGATCAAATGGATCCATTGTCACTACATAAAGAAGAGGGACATCACTACAATGGAAATTCCTAAACAAGCTAGCTGGCTCGTTAGGAAATTGATTGGAGCAAGGGAATGGCGGGCAAATGATGGAACAGGAATGCAAACATGTACTCAAAATGGGCAATTTAGCATCAGAAAGGCATACATTCATACCACTCCACAATACCCTAAGGTCCGATGGAAAACCTTAGTGATGGTGATTGGCATTCTCCCAAAACAGAAATACATTTAATGGATGGCACTGCATAGGCGATTGGCAACAATTGACAGATTAGTTAAATGGGGACTTCAAATTAAACCATCTTGCATATTATGTGGAAGAGATATTGAAGAAACACATGATCATTTATACTTTGAATGCTTATATTCCAAAGACATGTGGCAAGGTATGTTACAATGGTTGAAGTATCAAAGAACAATAGGCACATGGGAGTCAGAAATGCAATGGTTATATGATAATGTAAACAGCAGGAATCCCTGAAAAGTCATCCTCGGTGTGGTGTTTGCAACATTAGTCTACCACATCTGGATGGAAAGAAACAACGGAAGGTTTCAACAATTGAACAGAAACGTCCAAGATCGAGCAAAGGAGATTACAACTCAAGTGCACTTTATTGGAATGCAGCAACCTAAATGGATTCTCATTCTACAGACTATGAATAGCTATCCCTTGTGCGATTCGTCGCAATCGTAACAACATTCAGCTTTGTCTGTAATAGAATTTTAGTTTAACAACAATAGTTGTAGAGTTCACTATTTTTTATAGTACTTTTGAGTTCTGTTCTAGAGTTCAAAAGAACCGCTGATGTAAATTTGTCAACGATTGAAATAAAACTTTCATTTGACTAAAAAAAAGACAAACCATGGATAACATATACGGACAAACAAAAATTAGAAGGTGAATTAGTTTTGATGACAACTATACCCTGGTGCTATTTGACTTTTAAGATGAATCCAACGGACAAGGATGACCCGAATTAAAGGAGTATTAGGTATACATCCTAAGTTTTATATGTGTATACTGAAAAGTATTTATATTAATAGGATTCTGAAAGTTAATTATGTAGGATAACTACCATATAATATTATGTCCTAAAATTAATAGGATTATTAGGCTAATATATAGAATTTCAGTTCTATCCTTTTATTATAAGTTATTATGTTTAATATTATAAGATTATTTTTGTAAACGGACATTGTATTCATGCTTTTATAATAATATAGATGAATTTGTTTACTTTTAAATTTCTGTGAGATTATTCTTCCATCTTAGTTTCACACTTTTTTATTTGAATTTTTTAAAATATTTTAAGTATTATACTTGCCTCTTTCTTGTGGTTGACAAAACATTGACTTTTTTATTTATCATTATTTGTTTCAATCTAGAATATTTTAATAATACCAGAAATCTTATATTAAAAAATTATTACTCTAGTTTAGTTTATACTCCTCTTCTATTTGTTATGGTTTGCAATCATTAGCTTGTCAAAATAAAAAATTTAGAGTTTGTTAATTTGTAAAATTTAACAAATAAGTAGAAATTAGTATTTTTGGTATCGATTAAATTGATTTTTGTTAAATAAAATCATTAAACATTTGTAAAAGTTTTATAAATTGTTAAAGTTAAAAAAGTAAGTAAAAAGTTAACCAAACCTTATCTTTATATGTTTTGAAAGGACGATCTTAAAAACGAGAAAGAAAATAAAAGTACCGAGCAATTTTTTTGGGAGGTTTTGTTATGAAGACAAACAAAGAACGAACGATAAACTCCTTTTGTTAAACTTGGTATTGCTTATATCGTCGATGAAGTAGAGGATTTCATTTTTATCTGAACCTGTTTACATAAATTCTGGGTCCGCCATTACTCCACCATTACTGTATATAATGATAACTTTTATCACAATATATAAGCGTGTATATATATAGAGAGCAGATAAAAGGGAAAGAACCCCTATATATATATATATATATATATATATATTAGTATACTATATTTGTAAAATAATTTTGAAAATATAAATTAATATAAACAGAAACTGTGATAAACAGAAATGACATAAACAGAAGAGCAGTTTATGCTAAGTATCTATCAAAACTAAAATAATTGCCCGTGTTTACTCATTTAAAACCAATTTATGCTAACTACCTATGGAAACTAAAATAATTACCCGTGTTTACCCATCTAAAACTTTGCTATAATTTATACACATTTGAACCAAAATATTACCCGATTACCCATATCTGTTTTCCATTATATCGTTATTTGATTGGTGTCTAAAAAAATCTTTCTCAAACTGACCTTTAATTAGTTTGTGGCGTGGAAGTTATTAGATTTGAGCACCTTCTTTGAAGTTTTTTGTTCGTTTTTTTCAAATTTAAAAATAAAATTCCCTAGAGTTGTTTTTATTAATAAAAGTTTGAAAATTCTTTAATTTTTATTGCTTGTTGAGATTGAGAGACGGAATGGATATATAATTTATTGTTTTTGAGCTTTTTTTATATAATTTGTTGAACAAGATGACGCCATGTTAACAATGCCCACTAGAGGAGCAAAATCCATATTCTCAAATTTAAATTCACCATTGAAGGACCTTGAATCTTGAAACTCATAATTTGGTTTGCTTGAGTTTTTAATTATTTTGATCTAATCCTGTATGGGTTAGTTTGGAAAGTTTATTGGAGGTTGTAGCTAAAGTTTTAGTCAATTTGATTGAGATTTTGTCGTAAATTTTAGAAATTTGGATTGAACTATAGTAGAACCAGAGAAGAAGACGAATTTGTATTGTATACCCAAATAGCATACAAATATACATTTTAGTATATAATTCATTACAACTATATACCCTATTAGTATAGCTATATACTATACTGGTATCATATACAAGCTGAATTATTTTTTGGTTGTATTAGGCGCATTTAATTGGTGTTGCTCCCAAACGCACACGCAAGTATACACGGTCGTCAAGTAATAAAGTGACTAAAAGTCGAATGTCGATCCCACGAGGACTTGTGATTAACTATTAACTAAATTAGACTATTCTAATTATCTTTACAAGAATTAAACCTAGAAGTATTTGATTCTAAACTAATTAAAATAAAGAAATATAAATAATAAATTTGAACAGAGAAAGAGCATATTTTTATGATATGAATATAATGAAAATGATCTAGGGTTATGAGCTATCTAACATTCCTATTGTATTATTCAATTCAATTGACTAACTAATTTATCTAGTTTATTGATTGACAGGGTTAATATTGCTCATAAGAATCCGTCGAGTTCTTACTCGCCTATTCAAGCTAACCTAACGCATATATGTATATGGAG